>OZ004728.1:1332047-2532047 GCA_963924685.1 Dexiosoma caninum | reverse complement strand
TTTAAGTTGTTGAGAACGATGCCGAATTGCTGTTTTCGGATTTTTGGCGACACTCTCGTTTACAGCAGCCATATTTTCAAGTGACCGACCGGTATATTGGAGCACAGAAGTCTTACTGTCCATTACCGATACATTAGGTGCACTTTCACGACTGAAAATACTTCGAAAGCATAACTTTCCTAATATATAATACGTTTTCGCAATTATAACGCGTTTTTTTTCGTAAAGTGTTGCATTTTTAATAATCGGAATAAGGATATGTGACAGCTACCAAATTTCAGAGTTACACTAAATTTTAAAAACGCATTCTTACTGAGACACTCTGACACATTGAGACACATTCTGAATATTAATGAAATTGCAAGTGCAATGACAAGTTTAAAAAAAAAATGTGATGAGGTATTGCTAAACATAAATATCGGGATGTCAGACTGGCTGTCAACGTTTCCGTTACTGTCATTTTACTGTATTTCTTGTACACACACATACTCTGCGTTCATACATATACATGTCAGTTTTCTTCCGACAACTGAACAAAAAAAATTATATGAGTACTTTTGATTTACGTAGACCATAGTAACACGAGTACTATAGCCCACACAGATTGCATGAAAAACTTTCTTTAGAAGACCAAACAAAATCTCAATATAAAAATAAAGTACCCGTACTGAAAGAAACAATTCATTGTTGCGTGATACTCGTATGTTGTGCTGTAGCTCTCTACTTAGTTTCGTAAAAAAATCAAAATTTTGTTATTTCCATTTCTACTTTTTTTTTCTAATTAGAGTAGAGGCATAAATACTGCTGTAAGGGAAGCACAAATGTCTTATACATTTTAAGGAAACTTTTTTTTATATTAATGCTGCTTAAAGGATGTTACTTAAAGTAAGGAAACGCAAAAAAACATGTGGACTAATCTGCTAAATAATGTTTACAAAAAAAGGCCACTTTTATACATGAAGGCAGAAAAAATAAACTATGCAGCATGACTTTGCTACAAATTTAATTTTCATTCATAAAAACCGTTGAAAACAATTTTTATTTGTACAAAGAAAATCACTTGTGGAAAAGAGCAGAGAGAGGTTTAGTGTTTGCAGACGTTCGACTTTACAACAAAAATATAAAACATTCTGTATGTTATGTCAGCTACAATTAAGAACTACTTTTTAGTGGCTTATTAGTCTTACGCACTAAACACATAGGCGACAGCGGGCTACAAGCTACAGCAATCTTTCTCAATTAAAATACTCATTCTTATATGTCCCTTGCTGTCCCTTAGCAGAGCGAACATATGATTATGTAAATGGCATAAATCTTTGTTTATGACATATTGTATCTGTCATCACGTTCCCCTTTTGTCAACATAATCAAAGTTTCTACAAAAAGAAAAATCTATTTAATACGGGGATTAAATAGTTTTTGATTTATAAACACGTTGTATGTGACCATATTTTCAATAGACCAGTACGTGCTACTCATACTTTCTGTTTTAATTAACCAATAAAGTAGTTGCTGAAATAGAAACACAGCAACGTATTTACTTTGCTGACACCCAGTTTAAATAGAGAAAATGAGAATTAATACGACTTCGACTAAAACGAAAACTGTAAACGTATAAACGTATTGACAGAATATGCTTTATTTAAGTTAATTTGCTCTTTAAGTCACACGTATAAAATGTTGGAAATCATATTTCATTGTTAACTAATAGTATTTTCACACCAAAAGTTAAACTCACATACAGCTGTTTTTGCGTTCTCAATGTAGGTTTAATTAAAAATGTTTTAAAATTTCATTTATTTTCTCTTCCCACAACTCGATGAAAGCATTCATTATGCTCTACCCTAGGCGTATCAAACGAGGTAGGGTAGTTAAAACACGTGGCAATTTTTTTGCTGTACCTACGTTTGTGCTTCAAACGTCAAAAACTTGTTTATGTTTATTTATTTATATTTATTAAATTAAAAATTATATTTTGGGTGAGAACGAACTTTGTATTTAAATTCAAATTATTTTAAAAAATTACAACTTCTTACACATAGTTTATATTCATAAGTAAAACACATTTTCTTTGTAATATTTGCATTAGTTGTTTTTGACATATCTCGTACAAAAAACAACTCCATTCACCACCATCTAGTTAAAGACTTCTTGGGTTCTTTTTCTTTTGCACTCTTTTATTGTTGTTGCTGCTGCGTCCATTGTTTTAAATTATTGTAGTGACTTTATTTACCAAATTTTCCTTTGTTTTTATTTCATTAAGCGCCATTTAAATTGGCAACTGTTTTTAACTTGGTAGCACTGCCTTTAGTACATGAATTATGTATTTCATTAAATCAACTTAAAACCAATTGAAAAAAATGTTGTAAGAGGATTTTAAGAAAATATGGTACAACCAGGTTTCAACGTAAAACCAACTTCTGCTTTCACTGCGAAAATACTATAAATAAATTTACCCTTCCGGAGAACTTTCGAAATAATTTGTGCATTTAACACATAGAAGATAAAAAACTACAAACTAAAAAGATTAGAAATATAATTGGCTAATATATTTATAGTTGTCGCCTATATAGAAGACGACAGATACATCGTAAACAGCTGATATTTACACAGTAAAAAGTTGTAGTTTAATTTTAAATCCAATCGGTTTTAATATATACTATTTTGGAATTAAATTTAAAATTTCTTTATAAACATACTATACTGGAGTTAAACTAATTCCTTTTTGGATTTGTCATATATAACACCGCCTTTGAGTTGAAATTGATAAAAAGTAATCAGAAAATTTTTACTGTGTACGTATTACATCTTTAAATTTCTGTAGGAATAATAATGAGTTATGTTCCACCTTCCATGGTAGATGCTACAGTAACAATAATTATTAATTAAAAACGATGACCAGCTGTTTATTATAGAGTGCTGCCGCATGCAAACAGTTACAATTTTCCATAACATATAAACTATTTAGAAAAACATGTCAATCGACCTCAATACAATTCAAAGAAATTTGTTTTCAATTTGAATAAATCAGAACACTATTAAGCCGCAAATAGTTCTTTGTCAATTTGACATTTTTCCCCTTGGGGATTGAAATTTATTTATTGAATTGAAAATTTGTATTGCATGTTTATGCTATATATTTGTACATATCGCTCATTTCGTCAAAGAACGTTATAACTCAGTATATCTAATTTAGCAGAAAATAAGAAATAATTTTGTGATAACGTGAGGTCAGCTTGCGATGTATACGAATGAATGTTGCCATTATTGTTTTGCATTATTTGCGAAAAAAAATCGTGTTTTTGAATTTATTACAATGTTTGAGTAAATGAGGGATATCTATAATAAAAAAAAAGAGTTTCACACACTTTACATTGTGAGGGTATGTGTAGAAATACCTCTCGAAAGTGAGCAGTATATTTGGGCATATAATTGATAAATAACAAAACGTATGTATCAGTAATAATTTATAACAAAAACTAAATGCATATCAAAAAAATTTCTGATGATTGGCATAGGGTTGGAACTCACGATCGTCGATCGCTTGTAGAATTACTTTAAATAACTCCATCCTTAATAAATAGTCACTAAACCATAGAAACCCAAATGAGTGCCGGACAAGTCTGGCAACCTCTCATAATATTAAACATTCTAACTTACTGACCCTAACTTTTGGCGTGGCTGAGAATTCTAAAAAAAATCTAATGGAATTCTGTCCTACTTTTTTATCTTGGACCAGAATTGAGGGGATGATATCTACACAAGAGATGCGTTGTGCTGGAACTGGGAAATTAGGTTATGGGAAGGAAGATAGTAGAAGTACTGTTTATGGGCATTTGATTTGAATTTTCTCACGTCAAAAAGATTTCATTAGAGCACACCTCATTATAGTAACGATAGAACAACGAAATACACCTTACATTGAGACGAAGGCCAAGAAAATCAATAGAGTTGGCTACCCTGCCGTCCCTAATGACTCTCCTGTACACGGTCCACTAACTTCAAAATATTCTTTCAAGCAGCGGCCTATACATAAGAGTTGTATGCCATCTTGTACTTAGAACAATTCCAACAAAATGCGTATCTAAGAGCCACACTGTCATACATAATGATGCAAAACTATATGGCCATTTTTTTCCTTCACAAAATGCAATTCTGATCGCATAGAAAATATTAAAATAAAAAATCTGACAAACGCTACACATGCACATCATCACTCTTTTTAACACACTTAATACTTTTGACAGATCTAAGGACTAAATCTAATAGTCAGTCGCAGTCTTTATAATAAAAATTTGCTGCCAGGGATCTCACTGTGCTGCCGGCATAAATTAGAAAATCATTTTAATATTTCTTCCCCCATTTACCAACCGCATATTTTTGTAATTTATGTGTTTTTAGCTGTCAACAGATCCATGTCAAGTGAAACCTCTCAATTCATAATTTCTATTCTTTAGGTAGAATTTTCAGCTTTTGGTATGTTCCTTAATCACAAAAACACACACGCAATATTTTCATATTTACAAAATCCTCTTGGTAAAAATAATCTGTCCTTAAGGTATTTGTAAACGAGTTGAAGAAATGGCAAAAATTTATGCACTTTTATGTGTTTTATATACATAGATATAGCCACCCCTTCACCTCTAATACATAAAGTACCCAGCAGTGCAAAAACTAAATCTGACTGAAAGGCAGTGATCTTTAAAGAATCTTTTAAAATTAGGGTGAGAGATAAAATCGCCGAGTCTGGGCCTAAGTTAGTTTTTGTTTCTTCCGGATTACCCGGTGCTAAACCCAATAGAAAAATATATCTCAAAAGCTGAACTGTATGCTCGTAATTTTCTAGCTGATCTGGAGGGAAATATGGACCTGGTAACCGCAATTCAACAGTCTGCAACAACCTTCAGATTGCAATAATTATTATGTTGTTTTGATTATATTTTTGGCATTAGCTGCAACTGCAGAGCCGCTGCAATAAATGCAGGATTAAATTAAGAATTTCTTAGTTTAGTATTTTTTTTTTATAAAATTTCTTTTGTAATTACAAAAATTAGTTCACAAAAATTGGTTTTATGATGAAAAAAAGTGAATACGCCAAATGATGTTTGGTTGAAGTGAAGTGAAAAGTGAATGCTGGCTTTACTAAGAAAATCATCTTCAGCGACGGACTTCTTGTTGCCAGAAATTGAGGATATGAATCTGGACGATATGTGGTTCCAACAGGATGGTGTCACTTGCCACACAACCAACGAAACAAAGGCTCTTTTGCGCGCGAAATTCAATGACCGTATTATCTCACGTCGTCGCGATGTTAATTAGCCGTCACACTCATGTGATTTCACACCGTTGGACTTCTTTCCTTGGGGATATTTAAAAGAAAATATGTACGTCAATAAGCCAACAACAATTCAAGAGCGAAAGGATGAGATAATTTGGCACATTAAATATATTTAACCTCAATTATATCTCCGAGTCCGGGAAAATATCAACCATCGAATAGAGGTATGCCACCGAAGCCGTGGCAAGTATTTGGCCGATATTTTGTTTCACATATAATTGTCATAGATCTTTCTAGGATAATAAAAAATATTAAGAGAAGTCTTTGAAAACTTTTTGTTTCATTGACAATTAACATTGCACGTTTTCGCTGGACCACACTTTATATATAACAATTAATTATTTTCAAAAATTTTTAGTGTTTATTTTCGTATTCTGTTAAATTTTTTTTTAATAAACTTTTCTAACTAATTATGAAACTGCTGGGTTGGTTTTAGATAAGAAAATTGCATTCATATCAAAATCTAACATACTACATGTGTTAATATACATACATATGTATGTTCGTATGTACATACTCTATGTACTCTCTCTCTCTCTCTCATATGTACGAGTATGTATCTGATTGGGCGTATAAATACTTTTTGTATGAGTGCTTTTTATGTGTGCATTAAAAATAACAGCATGTGTAACAAACAAACAAAAAATTAAAATAGTTGCCAAGTTTAATTCTTGTTCTATTTCTTAAGCAGAAAAATACGCATTTCATTTAAAAGCAGCAGGGAAGTCTTAAAGGAAAAGGAAATACATGAGTATGTGCAATAAAACATACGACATTTTGTAGCAGATGTATGCTAAAAAAAATTCAACCATACTTACATACAAACATACGTACAGACATACATATGTGTAGTGAGTGTAAATAAAGTGTAACGTGCATTCTTTATACGCGACCCGTTTGGAGTCCTTTTGTGGTCCTCGTGGAATTTACTACGATGGTTTGTTTCGTTCCATACGACAGAATACATATTTCAGTTGCAGTGTATAACGCTCTGCTCAGAAACTTCATTCTACTTGAAGATTTTAGAGTAAATCTATGAACACACGATTGTCAGATTTTATAATATTGTAGGATATGGCAATGCACTCACAATGAAAAATTGTCTCCGAAGTGTAAATTATCTGTTCAGACTATTGTAAGAAAACTGTTCAATTTCATTGTCACACAACAAATTTATCTGTCAAGAAAAATTATCTGTTCACACGGTTGTCAGATTATTTTATGACAAAAGTGGCATGATCCGATGTTTAACATTGTATCTAAATATTTATGGACTGCGTTGCCAACAGAAATATTTATGTGGCAATGGTGTTATTGTACGGTGCACTAAATTAAGCACGTATGACAATAACAAATGACTGCATAATGTGTGGCAATTACATGTCAATGGAAATGAAGGGTGTTCTCACTATTGTCAGATATGCATGCACAATGAAATGTCATACAATACATTTTGTGACACTGTTGCCACACAAAAATTCTGAGTTCACACGGTTGTTGAACATTTTATTACAATTTTTCTGTCAATATTGTCCATATTCACTAACTTACGAAAAAAAACTTTTTCACTTTATATTTAAAATAGAAACTGATTCACTTTAATATTAGATTAATCTATATATATGTATTGTTTTGAAAAATAATAAATGGCTTTTTAAAATATTGATTTGTAAATGTGGCAACCGAAGTTAATATAGCTGGTCACCCCTGGCATAATACATTAAACTAATTATTCTTAAACACCTGACTGAGTAGCGATCGCGTTGGCAAGATCGTAGGTTCAATTCAAGACAAAGAAACTAAGCACTATTCCTATCACTTCATCAGCTGTCTCTTCCCTGCACTTCGTGCAAGAGCTTTATGGACATTTATCTATAACCTACGAGATATTAGCAATAGGGCGCTACCTAGCTAATTATCTGAAGAATTACTCATCGTTCTTCAAATGCTTTGAAATAATGCATATCATGATCCTTTGATTTATGAATAAATAATTATGAATGATGAAGGTGATGCATCGCCTTGAACTTCCTTTGAGTTTGAAGATGATAGAAGAGGCGACTTTTTGAGTTCCATTAACTACTATTATTGTAGTTACCTCACAGTCTTGGTCTTGTCTAGTACTACGGGCAGCCAGCGAGCACCACTGCTCTGACGATAAGTAAGGGTTTAACTGCTGATGTGCTCGTGTCAAACCTGAAAACTTGGAGTATTTTCTTTTTTTTTCTTTCTTACCGCCACTCAGGGCGGTATAAGAAAATCAAGAACATCTAATTCCTCAATATTCATACCGCCCATAATTACAGATGAGGCAGCGTAATCGTGTATACGGCGATTAGTAAGCATGCAGCATTGTGTCTTTTGAGAATTAAAATCAACCCTGTTCGCGTGAGACCATTCCGATATTCTTGTGAGGTCAGCATTTATTGAATCATTCATATTCAGCCTCGTCGCCACGATCATATTCGATGTCGGCCTACGATCATATGAATATAAATGGCAGATACTGCTGTCATCTGCAAAAGAGTGGATAGAGTTGGAAGTTTGACATAGAAGGTTATTAGTGTGCTGGCTTTGTGTTTGTATTCGCAGTGAGTATGGTTAATACGTAAAGTCACGCGGGAAGAATAGTTATTGGTTTATTCGGAACATATTAGTCGTATTTAATTACACATATGCTCTGATATGACTTTTACTAATCTAGGTGCTGCAGCCATTCGGCAGTAGTCATAGAACTTTGGTCAAACGAAGCCTGCATTAAATGACCATGGCGTTAAACCCTCTGATGTGATAATGGGGTTATAAAGCCTTAAACATCTTAGCCATGTGTAATATCATAGGTGAAAGAAAACTATGAAACTTGGATGGCAACCTATGTCAGTCACTAGTTGCCTTTCCACGTGCTCACAAGGCCGCTTGTGAATGTCAGAATTCACACGGTACTAAGCACAACGTCAGATTAGGCCTATGGGCAGGCAGCGACGTATAAATTTAACACAATCTGTATCTTCCCTATAGTATATCTTTCCAACTAGTGTCGGTTCAATGCATCGCAAACATAGGAGACATCCCCTGAGTACTGCTCAAAAAAAAAACTTAAAAATATTGCAATTCGCTCAAACATTATAAAAAGTTGTATTGTTTTTTTTTTGCGTCATTGCATTTGTAAAGTTATTCACTATTTCATCTGTCATTTAAAGTAATACTCTTTGGTCCAAGAAATAAAACCCAAAAGCCTAATGTGACATAAAAACCAATAAATGTAGAAAGGAATGCCTTGAAAGTTTTAGTTTTTTTTTGTTTTACTTCAGAAATTAATGGGTAGCAAAAAAGAACACACAAAAGCACATTCCTGCCAGAAAGACGCAAACACTTGAATAATTACACAGACTGGTTTACTGCCTCCTTTTACTCACTTACTCACAGATACATGCATGCATACATATGCACTTGTCCTTAAAAGCAAACGCCCTCATGAAATGTAACGACATCGAGTTTCTTTAATGCAGCGGAATCAAGTAAGTGCACTTCGAAAGATGATACATACAACGACAACAACAACAACAACAACACCGCACACATACAAAAATCATTGACAGGAGCGGCGTTTATAAAAACGACATTACGGTTTTTTTCGCTCAAGGATCGTACCATATCAGATTTGAAAATGATTTTAACATGGAATTGTATGATGGAATATAACAGATGTTAAATGAAATTAAGAAAAATTGAAAATTTTGCAAAGACAAGAATTTGTGATTTTAATTTATTTCATTGCTAATTAAACTATTTTTCTAATTTTGTAACTTTTAACTTTTTTTTTGAACACAATACTAAAAAAAAGAACGACAAAATCAAAGGCAACATCAACAGTTTCTTACAGAATACCAAACATACATTGATTGTAGTCATCAATATCGTCAACTGGAATAAATAAAAGATAAAAAACAGTGTTGTCTTGTATTGACGAAGCCAAGTAGAATCAGGGTGAGAGGTGATTACCATTTTCATCTCTAAGCACAATTTGACTCTTAAAAAAAATGTTATTAAATTTTGAAACGCAGGCGTAACTTTTGCACCACCCTGTGTTACCTGCAGTAATCATACATTTGCAAATGTCAAATAAAATATTCAATTGCCCAAAGAAAAGAATCTTGAAAAGCTTTAAAATTACATCTTGTCTGTCACTGTTAACAATATCAATCCTTTATTTTTCAGCAAACTTTTTCAAATCACAAAATTACGTAGTATTTTACCAGAATGTAAATTCTTAAATAAAAAAAAATACCAACACTAATGCATTTATAAGAGATACGCACGCTTTCCCAGTAAGCATTGCTCTTGTTGCCGGCAACTTGTGAAATTTTCTGCCAAATATTAAAATTCTGTGAAATCAGCAAATAAATAATAATCTTCAAATTGCTGTATGTTGTCATATAGTTTCATCGAATTTAAAACAATAACGATGTACTTCAAATAGGAAATCATGCTTTCTCGGAAGTACATAAAAAAATAACCATAAGACGACTGGTCTCAGCAATAATCAAAAATGGCATTTGATGTTTGCTGTGTAAAGACTACCCCATTGGTAAACATTTACACAAACTGTATAACAAACATAGATATGCCTTTTATTGTAACATGTCATGTTAGCAATTTTTCACTCATGTTTTAAAGAAACACTTTGACACACAAAATAACAAATACTTATATGTACATACGAGTACATATGTATAAATGTATATAGAGACATGCTCACACTCTTACCAAAAAAAAAAAAACAGACTCATCATGATGAAGGATAAGGAGCATAAGAAAAAAAAATAGTAGGCATTAAAAGATTCAAGGATGTGGGGAGGGAGTAAACTGGTACAAAATCAACACTTTTATTTGTGTGATTTTAAAGATTTTAACGAAATGTTTTCAGTGTCGTGACACTTACAATCCATTTTTCTCTTCTTTGAAAAGAAAACGAAATACAAAAGCTTTTCTTCGCTGGTGGCTGAGTAGTAAGACTTTATTAGGTCGTGGATTCACTCTCCATTCATTTGAAATTTCACTGATGTACATCATAGCGCCCTCTTTTTTTTATTATTATCATTTGTAATTATTAAAAGAAACTTTGGCGAAGTCGGGTGCCTCCGTAGTTTAGTGCATAAGCATTAGTCTTATCAATATGGAGGTGCGGGTTCGATTCCCGCTTAGACCCTGGGTGTTTCTACAGACAAGCTTAAGAGCTTCGTAGAGTTTGTATTGTCTTTTAAAAAAAAAAATATTAATAATAAACAAAATGACTCTCCTTTTAACACCAGCGATGCTGCAACTCTGCTTTAGAAATTAGCAAAACCATGGAACAGCAGAGTTGTGTATGAGTTCTCTACAAGTCTCTATAATTTCACTACAAATCTGTTGTAGGTACTTGTTCAAAAAATTCAATTTTTAAGTTATGAAAGTATTTGATTTTGAAATTTCTATATTTTTATGATTATATAATATTATTTGATTGAGTTGGATAAATATAATAATTTATAATTGTTACTTATAAATATATATATATATATATATATATATATATATATATATATATATATTGTTTTAAATAATAAAATATAAAAATAATTGATATATATTAACTACATCTGTTCTTTCCAATATTATTTTGTTGCTATTGATTTCGTCTTCTGTAATACAATGTTTTTTACATCTCTTTTGTAGATGATTCGCTAGAAATTAAAATGTTTGTTAAGGTGGAGAGAGAGTCATCTAACCTAATCTAAGGTGGCACGTGAACTTGTGCTCGAACCATATTTGTATAGTGACTTTAACCCTGACTATTATAACAATAGTAATTTCGATTGCCTAGTAAAAGTCATAGGCATGCATATTATATGACTTTTTCTCATGGTTTTTTTTTACACTTTAATGACAGCATAAAACATAAGAATAATTATGTACATCAGCGCAAACTCACTCATCCGCAAATTTCATTGTCATGATTTAAAAGTCACGGGGAAAAGTCAAAATAAATAAAAAAAATTGTTTGACAGATAGACAAAGCTTGAAGAAATTTGCTTATTAAATCTTTTATAGATCAAAAAAATTGTTTATTAATACTGCAGTAAATAAATAAAATTGCCAATTTCTGTGACGCCATGAGTACACTGACGTACTCACCCTTCAGCTCCAAAATCAATAAGTAAAACAAGCTCGTTATCGAGAGCGCATCCATTTGTGTTAGATTTTCAAACTCAGTCGTCGATAGGTAAATGGGTGAAACGAGGCGAGCCAATGATATCGGAGCTACCAATGAGTTTAAAAATAAATATATTTTTCTGCAAAAATACATTCATTTCCATTATAAAAATCTAATCACTCCGCCAGTACCCTCCTATTGACACCATTATTATATTTTTTTTTATTCTTATTTTTTAACCTTTTTTATAATAAATATTTTGATTTGAAATAAAGCTTAATGGTGGGTTATTTTTTATTTTATCTATTTTAAATATTTCGCTAACATTTTCAGGAAATTTTTATATTCTATACAAAATTGTCCTTTTCAAATTAATACAAAATTAACATGAAATAAAAATTGGCAAAATTTATTTCTTTTAGGAAACATTTACTTATTATATTTTCTTATAGAAAAAATTTACTGTATTTATCGACTGTACATATGAATTTTCCTTAAGTAAATGTCAATGTATTTTCAATAAAAACTGCTACAAGATTTATGATGTGCTCTGTAGCCAAAGAACACCGAACAAAAAAGCATTCCATACGAATATAATTGAGTGTCGATTCTTATTTCATGCTCATTCATTCATGGCTAATCTTTTATTGCCTTAAATATTATGTTTTTAACCCAGAGACCTGCTTAAAGGCCTAATTTCTTTCGTAGTTTCAGGTTCTGCCATTAATACGTGAGGGAATATAAATTATTGTTTACGATTTGTTATTGCTGTTGTGTAAAATAAAAAGACAAACTTGTTAATATCAATACGTAGCAATTTGTTTAAAAAGAAAAAGAAAAGAAACAAACAACAAGTCTAAAGCCGAAACCGTAACAACTCGCAAGGCAAACGAGCGGTAAATAAAAAAACGCACGAAAAACATGCCAATGTGTACGTGGAAAAACTCAATGTTTTTTTATTTATTTAAAATTCTATATGAAACAAATTGGGAAAAGTGGCAATCAATTTGTAAATGACTTGTTTTTCTTGACACTCTTCGCCAATTAGACATTCTTTGAAATAATAAAATGAAATAAAATAAAAATAATAAATGCAAGTGAAATAATGAAATTTTTATTGAGCAATTTAATTTAATGTCCACTGATAATTATTTTTGTCAGAATTTTTTCTTTTCACTGAACAGACTTCCCACTAAAAATACTTCTGAGAAGGGTTGCATTTGAACTTTTACTGAGTATTTATAACAATTTCAAACTTATTACTCAATAACTTAATTTCACATTTTGTACGGAATATTGAGGTCAATAATGGCATTTATTGCGAAAGTTTCAATAAAGTTGCATGTCTGTAGACCGTGTAAGGCTGGTATTGCCTGACATAGTTAGCGAGTTAAATTGACAGCCCCAATGTCAAGGGTTCAAATCCTATGCAAGTAATTTTTCACATCCCTTTCCCTCGTCGGTTTTTTTGTTTATAGTGAAAATGCCAACAAACTAAAACAATAAAACAAAATGACTGTTTTTGAGCTTGAAAAATAACGCGTCCACTCTATAATTGTGTCTGTGTCTTTAGAAGGCAAATCTGGTTTGCAAATTAAAAAGGCACCATACAGCCGAACTGTGCAGCAAGTAAAACCTACTTTATCACTTGTCCATTCCTTTCCAAAGAATGTATTAATGTGAAAATTGTTCGTAGGCATCTAAATGACGATGAGTGTAGCTTTTCTTTACCACAAAAAATAATGCAAAAGCAAATTTTCAAGTTACACAAATTCGTAGCTTAATTACACAAGAACAAATATTTAAGTTTATTTTCTTGGAAATTTGTTAAAAACATACCTTCAAACAAGTCAATAAAGTTGTAAAAAATGGTAAAAAAAAAATAAGTAATTTAACTAAATTCACAGCATTGAAGCACTTTGACCAGCTCACTTAACACCATTAGTTGAAAAAAAACGATTTTTTTACATTTTTTTACTAGTAATTTATTCCTCAGAAAAGCATAAAATATTTTAAAGGTCAAAGATGATAAATTAGGAAAATTTATTGAAATCAGCCACAGTTCTATTCAATAATCATTCATTTTGTACACATTAATGAATAACAACTTTTCTAAAGAACGAAAAGCAAAAAAGATAGGCAGAAAATCAAAAAAAAAGTTTCCAAAACTATTCCAATTTAAATATATTTTTTTTCGTTTTTTTCGCTCAGTAGTAGCCATACACAAAAATCCAATTCAATAGCGTAACGAAAGAATATTGGTATATTGATGTTGGACATAAACTGTTGCTGAAAAGTTTTTCTTGGTAGTGGCCCACAACAGGTTACAAAAATAAAAAAGTTATGTAATTTAATTATTCCCTATAAAAGGTTTTTAGGACTTGTAGGCATGCATAAGCATGCCACGCCACAAATCATTGCCATAAGACCATTGTTGATTAACACATGCTCCAAATAAATCCTTTAATTGATTATTTTTCATTTGCTGCCTGTTTATCGAAGACGAGTACCAAAACTCGTTCCGGCGAATAAACAAATTTTAGTTGTTTTTATTATAGTTTTCTTTGTAAATTAGTGAGTGACATGAGCAATTTTTCCTTTATATGGTGATTAATATTCGCTTTAAATCAAGATATTTTCCGTAAAAAAATTGTTTGTCCATTTATATCATGAACCCAAAAAAACTTTTAATATTTATTATGTATAAATTTTTCCTTTCTTTGCGATGTTTTTCCTTTGTGGATATTGAACTTTTGTGAAAAAAAAAATAAGAACTACAAAAGAAGAAAACACTATTGTTTGCGCTGCAAATGAAAAGGAAAACAACTTTTCAATTGAATTAAAAGTTGTAAACAAGAAGAGGGCAAAAATATAATGTGACCTTAACCCTGCCCTAAATAATACAAGAACTTTTAATTTGTCTTATTTTCTGTTTCCTTGGCACTCAGTAAAGAAGACGTTAACATGAGGGCGTTATAAGCGAATTTTAAGGGCGCTGCAAATATATTTTGAAAGTTGTGATTTCATTTCGACCTTGAGCTCTATTCCTAGATGAGCTTCCACGGCCCTAAAATTAGATCTGTTAATGGTCAGCATCACAAAGAACGATATTGGCTGAAGTACTTAGCGAATTGACTATCCAGGCTGAAGTCATCGTATGCCAGTCTTCAAAAATATTTCTGATGCGCATTACTGTCTATGCTAATTTACGTCACAGCGCTTCACTTCGAAAACTTTAGCACATTAAAATAAAAAATTAAGTTCCTCACCTTTAACTGATGAAGGGATAGATAGAAGAAAGCTTCATTATTTTTACAACACTGCTTTTGCACGTTTCTTGTTTATGACAGTGTTGCAGCGCCGCTGATATCAAGGAAACGCATTAAATATTTAAAACTATATTTGGTAGGCATTTTAATAATTATTTTATTTCGCCGATGATGCTACACAATACCGACAAAGGAGGGCGCTTTGGTGGTACTCGCGGATTAGTGTTCGCTGAAACCGGTACTGTTCAGTGACCAGTCCGACAACAACTGACATAAAGTCACACTAATGCAGATCAAAAAACTGCGAAGTGGTTTTATGACTCAGTCTGGAGGCGAACCCAGGACTTTTGGTTTTGTAGTCAACGTGCTAACTACCTCAACCATCGCCACCCACCATAGCAGACACGCTAACCACTCTGCGCTGCACATCAACAAAATATGCGACAGTACAAAGCACCAAATTTCGGCATTAAGGACATCATTAAATAGTTGTGGGTTATTCCGTTGACATTCCAGGCTACCCTTAAAAGGTAATGGAGATTTAATCCTAAAGATGTATTGCAAATCTTCTTAGACATCAATGTCATTTTTAATAATCGATGACAAATTTATGCACTAAAAATATGAATTTCACAGAGACCCATTTCTCGAATCGATATGCGATACTTTTCACTTCAAAGTGAAATTCACATTTATAAAAATTTTAATGAAATCCGCCGTATGCCGATAAATCTTAACAAAAAATAATTAAAAAGCAGTTTTATTGTAAATAATTGTGTATATTTAAATTTAATCATATATGTTGAAAACAAAACAATTATTGAAAAAAATTAAGTTTATTTATAAATATATTTCAAAACTAAAATGAAAAACGATAACTCTTTACTGACTAACTAACTGTCGTTCATCGGCATATGAAATAAAGAAATAAATCTTCGCAGAGTTCATCACCCACGATGACGAATTTAATCGACGGCAGTGTTGTGTTAACTTAACGAAGACGAAAGTTTGCAACGAAGACGAAGTTCGCCATTCGTCTCAAATGTGTTCCAATGATAAGCATGGTTGGCTCCAATTCAAGAAATTAACTGCCGTATTCATAAAAATGCTTTTTCTTTATGAAAGAACAAATCATCAACAAATTTGCATACAAAATTCAATCGATATACCTTTCATAACTCCAAGAAATTTGTATGAATACAGCAGCTAGTCTGATTAAATATTATTATTATGATTATGATAAAATTTAATATGAATGCAATAAACTGGCGTCTTAAAAAAAATTGTCAGTTAACTTTCAAATGAAGTGCTGAACTAAAAGAAAAATCAATTTTTGTTAAAACAAATAACGTTGGAATAGCAATTATTGCAATCAATTGGGGTGCAATTTGCCTTTAGCGTGTAGTTCAAACACCATTCCATCTATTACCACTCATTCTCAATAAGAGAATACCACTTGTATCATCATTGGCATAATTTGGAATATCAACTAATCTATTGTTAAATGTTGGGACTGGCATAAATGAAGTTCTTGTGTTGTACCGCATGTCAAATAAATTGTAGTATTTACATACATTAATATGTATATTTGGAAGTACACACACAAATGTGTACAACATATAAAACAATATTTGTGCAGTATTCGGTCGAGAAAGAACCCAATTGATTCATAATTGTCAGCTCCCCCCATACAGCAGCAATATTTTCAACACGGAATATAAAAAAGACGAAGGTTAGAGTACCTTCAGAGTAGGAATATGTTCATATTTTAATGGCGTAGTACATACATATATACATATGTACGTATGTATGTATGTATGTATGTATATACATTTAAAATAACCATGTCAGGGAAGTAAATAAAATTATCCCAAAAAAGATTAAAGATTAAGTTTGTTAAAAGTTTATTATCTGTCAGATATCTATACGAAGCATTCGAATTTACAAGGCCACATTCTTTTATAAAAATTATTATTGTCAATATTTAAAAGTCTTTAGAGTTTTAAAGTTTCCCCACGTAGGATTTGTTTTGAAGTTTTTTAACTTTATGATTTTTTCAAAGCGATTAATTTTCAAGTTTGCAAATTATTATATTTGTAGTTAAGAAATCCAAATTAGGCTAAAGTTTGTAGCGTTTTTAGTCAGAAAGAATTACACATGGGACATCATTGCAGGTTTCAGTGCCGAAGATCTAGTCACTGGTCACTGAACAGTACCGGCTTCAGCTGATACCACTCCAAAGAGATATCAGACCGCCCTCCTTCGTCGGAATTGTGTAGCACCAGCGAAGAAAAATATTTACTAAAAATAAAAAACAAAGCTTCGAAAATGAATACGTCTCCTTGACATCAGAGGTGCTGCAACATTGCTATAAACAAAGAACGTACAAAGCAGAGTTGTATGACAGTGAAGCTTCACCACCTGTAATCTCCCGCACTATCCCTTTTTCCTTCATCGCATGTACCGGGGTATTCGCCTGAGTGCTGGTCCAAGATAAAAAAAAAGGAAAACGTTATTTAGGCTCTTTATAAATTAGTGTAACGATATGTAACACAAGTAAATAAATGCTTTTCCACTTACTTTCTTTATTATATTATACCCTTCAATTTTATGTCTTAAGATCTTATTTTGCCCACTGTGGCCAACCGTATTAGATAAGATGTAACTAATAACAAAAACAACTCCACGCCAGTTTTTTTAATCTTCAAAAGGATTTTCCCCCGAAGCGTTGAATGAAATGAATTCTATTAAGTTTTCTTACGAATGAAGAATCATACGGATCTACTATTATAACACTTTATAACACTGTTTTAAAACACAATTCTCGTTGACAAACCAACCCATTACAAAAGATTTAAAATTAAATGTTCTATATAAATTTGCTATTCAAAAACATATTTTATGAATAGAGCAATTAAAGTTTATGTATGTAAATGTTTCATTATAATTAAGATCTTTTTCGTGTTAATAGCATGAATATATTCGTTAATTCAGTAGGGTATGTCTGTCTACATTGTCTACAGGATTCTTTTATTAATTTTGTTTATGTTTTCCTTTCTCTGCACTGCAATCGTTGAAGTGTGTAAATCATCATTAATGGGGGGGATTTGCCATGGCTTTTCGTTACTTTTATTACTGTCGCTATTGTAATTGTTGTTGTTGAATTGTTTGTTGCCGCTGTTGTTGTTACTCTTAATAGTGCTGCTGTTGTTGCTATTTCATCAATTAAATGAATCAAATTAAAAATTATGTTAAACAAGATTAAAAATTAACACATTTATAAGGCAATTAAATTTTCATTAGTTTTTAATGCGGAACTAAGGACAATAGTGATTATTGTATTTGCCATGCATTAAGAATTTATCATTAAAAGTTGCTTGACATGCTGTGGACTTAATTCTTTAATTATAGAAAAATTCTAAATACACTTAAATTAACATGGATGGAGTGGAGTCATGGGTCAGTAAACAAAATTATGTGCAAACTAATTTCATTTTACAGCAGTGATTCCCGCCGCATAGCACAATTGAGCAAAATGAATGTACACGAATTCTTGTGCTCTTTCATCCAGTCGCCGACTAGATCAGTGATGTTAACCGCACGGTAATTGAGACCTCCGAAAAGTAGGCAGGTAATTTCTATATTTGTACGGTAATTTTAAAAAGTTTTGGTTTGGATGTGTTAAAACCTAAAGGTTTTTTTTCATAATGTGTCTACACATGCATGTCTACGAGGTTTGTTCAAAAGAAATTTTGAATTTTGTTTTCTTCGATTACAATGGCGTGGTGCAGCATGAGTTCTTGCCAACAGGTCGTACGGTTAATAAGGAATACTACAAGGAAGTTATGCAACGTTTGCGTGAAGCAATACAGCCCAAACGATCGGAATTGTGGAAAAAAATCATGGATTCTGCAGCACGATAATGCACCAGCTCACACATCAATGCTTGTTCGTCAGTTTTGGGCCAAAAACAACACTCTAATCATGCCGCAACCACCTTATTCACCAGATTTGGCTCCCTGCCACTTTTTCCTATTCTTAAAACTGCACTGACTAATGAAAGGTAAGCGTTTTGCCACAATTGATGACATAAATTCAGAATCGAACTGATGGCCATACACAAAAAAAACATTTCAGAAATGCTTGGTGGATTAGAAGAAACGCTGGCAATAGTGCATTATATCTGAGGGGGATTACTTTGAAGAGGACAAGATGAATATTGATTAATAAATAAATACTTTTCAACAAAATTCTAAATTCACCTTTTCTTTTGAACAGACCTCGTATATGTACATACATATATCTCATAGAAACAAATCTTAACAATTACGGATTCATTACTATGCAAAATAACGCATAAGTTAAATTCTATACGTTTCAGCTAAATGGCTAAATAACTCTTTTTAGTTAAACTTATGTAAATATTGTAAAAATAAATGAATTGATTTTACTGAAACTACAAATTTTTTTGTTCTTAAATAAATGTATTGAAGTACAAATATAAACCTCTTTTAATAAAAGTAATATTATTATTTTTGTACACCCTGGTCTAGTAGCAGATTTATATTTTCAAACTTAAATAAAAAAAGTTTTATTAAGAGCATTGAACGATAGAATGGAAATGCGGATTTCATTTTTTAAAGAGCATGTCATCCAGATCCTTTTTTTAAAATTTCATGAATAATCGTATTGCAAGTCGCAGATTTTCACGTAAACTGCTTTCAACCAATTCAATGTTTTCGGGAGTCCTTAAAGATCGACTGGGCCCTGGCCGTGGGGCATTCATAGCCGAAGTAGTTGCGCAGAATCTCTGCACCCAAATGAACGAATTAAATTTACACTCGATCCATCACTTATTCGCCAAATACTGAACTTTGAACAAAATTGTCGACGACCAATTACGTAAGAATCATTACTCTTAAAAAATGTCTCCAGAGCGAACGCGCGAAGCTCACTCGGCCACTGCGACATCGTGACTGACAAATCCGCACAATCGATAATTCCAACGGCGCCACCCTCCCTCCACATCGTTTATTACTTTTTGAAATAATCGTATTTAAAAATATAAATTTGCCACCAGACACCCTGTATAAGACTTTGCATACGGTAATTCTGCTTAAAAACGTTAATTTTTTTTTATGTCTGTACGGAAATCGCAATAAAAAAGTTAACATCACTGGACTAGATAGCGACGAAAACACACGGAGCAATTGATTGTTAATTATTTTTCAGGAATTCTTGTCCAGCATACAAATTGAAGAACAAAGCAAAGTAAAAATTGTTTCTGATTTCAACATAAATACAATCATACACATTCTTATTGCATTTCACTAAGTTAGCGACGAGTACGTATTCATAGTAGTTTCTTTATAATTCTTTTAATGTAAACAAAATGACAATGCGAAAGGTACTTTTTGGTCAGCAATGCTTTTGGTGATGTTCAAAGCATTTTAAGAAGTTGTCATAGAAGCATTAATATGGAAGATTTAATTGTCAGAAAAATAAAATCCACTATTTACTTGTTGTACCATTATAAAAAAAAAAGCGTTACAAACAATGTACATACGCATATATTTCATTTAAGGCTTTTTATTCACTTCAAAGTACTATTGTTAGTTTTGCACAATTTTCCATTTCACGCCAAGTTTAACTTCCGTATTCATAGACATTTTTTTTTACTTATAAAAGGTTTAATAGACAAGTTTCCATACAAAATTCAATCAATATACAATCTATAAATGCAAAAAAAAATTATGAATACGCCAGTAAATAAATTCAAAAACATGTTTTTAATAATTATAATAATATAAGGAAAGGATAATGGTTTTAATGTCTTTAAAAATGAAATGTAAATATTTGTTTGAAAGTCTAAAATATTGCAGAAGAACATATTTATAATGCACCATAATTTTTTAAATGTTAGACGTCATGTATGCCGGGTAAAGATATTTCTAACAGAGCTAGTTTTTGTGTTTCTTCTGTTCTACAGTCGAATGAAGGAGAGCAGCCGCAATAAAGCTGTCGACGTCGACACCAAAACTTACCTTCTCTCAAATCGATATGCAATATCTCGCTTAATTGACATTTTTTTTTTTTTTTGAACCGATAGTCAGGGGATATTCCCTATGCATGAGGTGCATTGTGCCGGAACAAGGAAATAAGGTTTTGTGAGAAAGGGAAGAGGGAGTAGTGTTTATTGACATTCAAATTTAATTTTCCTCCGTCAAAAGTCAGAGAAAATACCTCTGCGGGTAGTCTATTACATATACATATGTACGTGCTGTTTGGCTAAAAATTTAATTCTCTCTGCAATGCGTAGTGCGATTCGCTGCCAAATCGACCATTTGCTGAAAATATAGATTTTTTTAAATGCCAATTTAATTTCGATTTACAAAAAGTATGCTTTTTTTGAAAGATAATATCAGATCCTTCAAATAGCAGAATAAATTATAGCAATCCGTTCGGTAACGAAGAAGTTATGACTCTTTCAATTGGAAACTCTAACAAATCCGTTTTTCACTACATTTACCGTTATCAAATCACTTTACGAAGCGACCTAAAAACACTAAAGCTATTTTCGTTAGACTCCAACAGAACCGAATTGGTACATGAGAAGCCTTGAATAATTTTGGTGTAGCACAGTGTTATCAAACCGAACAGTTTTATAAACTTTTTTAACACTGTAACTCATCACCACCTGAAGCAATTTGAGTTATTGTTTCGACATTGAATTAATTTGGAAATCGAGCTCCAGATGGTCCGTTTTTGGCCATTGTTTTTTCACTCTTACTAAGTTTAAAAATCATTTTATATGTGCAAGAGTTCTCTCTCAACACTTAACAAATAAAATTGTTGTTCCAATTATACCTAGGGTCCAGTTAATACAGCCAACTTTCATATCTTTCGAATAGTGAAAGAATCATTCAAATCGCTCCAGCCGTTAACGAGTTAGAACGTTTTAGGTGCTTTAGAATAATTAGTGACTACTACGCACTTCTCATCATATACCGGGGGGAGTAATAGTATAAATATAGTACAGTACCATACCATGTAAATAGTTAGTGAGCAGTGAAGAATGTTGCCGTGATTTTTGTTTTTTTTGCCTTTAATTGTGAATACCACTGGCTCGCTGAACACATCTTGCACTTTTTTGATACGAGCACGCACCTTGGGCCGACAGAGGAGAAATAAAAGGTGAGTTTGTGTTACAAATATAAATGAACTAATATTTGGGGGAATTTTAATGAAATTTTTTTTCTTTGTATTTTTTTTTTTTTGTTTTTATCTTGGACCAGTGCTAAGGGCAAAGCTCTTACATATGCAATGCACTGGAACTAGATAGAGAGAGAATAAATAGGTGGTGAAATTAGTAAATAGATAGAGCTTAATTCTTGCACAGAAAAATCTTTTTTTTTCACTTGACCTTACTGGGAATCGAAAACGCCTCCAGCTGGTTGCAGAGCCAACACGCTAACTGTTCGCCATTAGCATTCCCATTGAAATATATATTTTCTTTTTTTTGAGAAGAAGCACAATTTTGAAATTAAAATCATATATGTATATAAGGAGATATTCCCAAAATAAATTTAGTTAATATTATTACCTTTGAGTTCCTTTTTCATGTCGGTTTAATTTTTCTACAAACATTTTTATAATTAATCGGTTTTTTTTCGTTTTTATTGCTCATTTGTTAATTAATTTTTCAATAAGTTAAATACCTTCTATTATAAATCGATATGGCAAATATTTAATTTTTCTAATAAATTTCAACAATTAATTAAATATTTGGTGCAGCATAGATGGAAACCATATAAGAAAATAATTTGTTTCAACAATTAAGCTTCGTTTGCATAAATACAACATTCTATACTGGAGTTGGCCATACAGAAGCTAAAAGTGTGTAAGGAATATTAATTGAGCTTTACAAAGCTGTAGTAAATATTTGTTTATTCCCCCAATATTAGAAACAGAAGTCAACAAGGTCTCTTCCCGCATTCAACAAAATTCATTATGGACTCACATATCAGTGTCGATTACAAGCAGCCCAAGTCCATTACTCACAGAAAATCAAAAATGCAAAGTCATGCAAAAATAATTTAATTATTTTAATTAACAATAAACTGTGGAAATGATTTAATAAATTCAACATTTATTTACTATTAAATTTAATGAGATGAAATCTGATTTAACCTGTCATTGGCAGTTAAGCAAAAAATTAATTTGGAGGCAATTTAACGATTTGAAACCACATGCATACTGTTTTTATCCAAAAGTGTACAAAAAAATTGCAAATACTTGCAAACTTAATAGTGCGGAAAAATAAATGACTTTCTGTTGCACCGTGAGAAGTTTCACAAAATAAGTAGCACCTGAGAAGGCAAGAATTAGTTACGTCACCGGTCTCTAAGAGTTAAGAATTGGTTCGAGTTCAATCGCTTTTACATGAGGGCGGCGATGGCTAAAGTAGTCTGCACGTTGACTACAAAACAAAAAAGTCCTGTGTTCGAGCCCAGTTTCCGACTGAGTCATAAAAATTTCTCGCATTTTTGTAATGTGCATTAGTGTGGCTTTGTGTCAATAGTTATCGGAAGCTTTCAGTGGCGAAGGCATAATCACTAGTCACTGAACAGTACCGGCTTCAGCTGTAACCAATCCACAGGCACGTCATAGTGCTCTCTTTCTTCGTTATTGTGTAGCACCGGCGGACTAAAATAACTACTAAAAACGGCTACTACAAGAAAGCTTCAAAATTCAATACGTCTCCTTGATATCAAAGGCACTGCAACACAACGTGCAAAATCAGAGTAGTATGACAATGAAGCTTCACCACATGTCATCTCTCGCACTATCCCTTTCTTCTACTTCCAGCACAATGCACCACATTTATAGGGATCATTGCCTGAGTGCTGGTCCTATATAAAAATAAATAAAAATAGGCAATGGCACGGAAGGGGAGTTTAATATGAAGAGCGTATGGCCCTCTGTTTCTCATACTCGTATCTAACCTCCACGTGCCTATCCAATGCCTAATACTAGAATTATCATTATTTCTAGTTATATCAAGATTACATATGTGCTTTTATCATTCCTCGCAAATCGAAGCATTTTGTATTACCCTTTTTTTTTGCAAGTCACGGGAACAGTACGTTTGGAATAGTTGATTGACATTTCAACAGGAAATAAATAAATAAAATTTTTACATGAGGTAATTTTTTTTTATGTGCATCATTATTTTGAAAAACTGTGTTAATGTTTTGAAAACTTTTTAAAATCCCTAAATCATCCATCCATTGAATAATTTCTGATTTATTTGCCAAGTATGTATATAGTATGTTTGTATGTACATATATCTATTCTGCTCCACTGTGCTGCGTTTTAACATAGTCAATTTCATTGGAAAAACATTTTTGAAATGCGTATATTTCTTTACTCTAAATTGGGCAACCGCGGGATCCCACTCTTACCAGAAAGCGTTCCCATACTAAAAAATTGCGTAAATGAGAAACGTTTTGAGAGAGGTAAGTTCTTGGGCCTCTAGCACGAAACAGTCCGTAAAATAACTAAATTACAGTGCACTCGCGATAGCGTGAACTAATTGAAACCAGAAGTATTCACGTTGGCGAATTGTTCTTCTTTTCGAATAATAGAAATAGAACAAAATTGTATTGTATTTGTAATAAGAGTCCATATTTATGAAATTGGCTTTTATTAAAATATTTATTTATACATTTAATCACAAAAAATTATTTAATAATTTTGAATTGTTGACAATATTTGTTTCCTAAGAGAAACTATGGCCTGTTGTGAAGGTTTTTCACAACAAATAAGAAGGACCTTCACACAGAGTGTCTTATGTAGGTAGCCAGGAGTGTACACCAGCTTATCAGGTGGTTCCCAGCAGATTTAACTGTAGAATATTAACTTTATAATTTCTATTTCATAATTTCATAATTTCAAAAATATTTCTTTACATACAACAAAATTAAATTTAATTAAATAATACAATTATGTTGTAATTGTTTTTTTCTTATTCGCCAAAAGAAGCGAAGGTGTTCGAATTCCTTATAACTTTTTTACTATAATTTTTTTTTTGTTTTCAGTATTTTGTAGAGAAGCTTGGGGAATTTAAAATTTAACAGTATACGATTGAACAACGTCCCTAAATCGTTTAACTTTATTTCAGAAGAACATTATGATTTTATTCATAATTGAATTATGAGCGACGGAGCCCATTTCCAATTGAATGGGTTCCTTAATAGGCAAATAGGGCTACGAAAAATCCAAAACAAGTTCAACAGCGAGAATTACACCCACTTAAGTGTACTGCTTGGTGTGGTGTGTCGTTGGAAAGGATAATTGGCCCATATTTTTTTTTAAATGAACACGGTGTCGCGGTTTCCATCACTGGTGTTAGATATCGGACAACGTTGGAAAAAATTTTAAAGCCAGCCGTGCAAAACGGTCCGCAAGTATGGTTCCAACAGGATGTAGCGCACAGCGCACAGTGCGAAGGACACAATGGGTCTTTAAACTCCAATCCCTTCGGCCAATGTGGCCTACCCTGTACTCGGGAAATGCAAAATTTGTGTTAAGCAAAGTCAAGAACCCAAAAATAGTCTGCCTGTCAATTTATCGATACAACTCAATTTTCAACCATCTCTAATTTATTGTTGTAAACAAGAAAATGTCATCAACATAACTCTTTTATTTTCTTCTACCACAAATTTTTCATTCATAGAGTAAATTTGTATTATAAATTCACAGAAAAGAAAATGAGTTATAATAATTTAAAAAACGATCACGATTCTACTCAGAACTTCTACCACTATCCACCACCACAAGTGACGGCAAGTACATCAAATTATGGTCCGACACCTATTCCTATAATGAATTCTGCATCGGCTGCAATTGATGTAACTCCACCATTGCCGCCAGAGACAGACAATTTTTATAATTATGTCTATAATTTACCACCACCTCCTCCTCCACTGCCACCAGGAGACGAAACGCAGCATCCGCCACCACCAGCAGAGGAACATTCATATAAAAAATCAGCCACAGCTGTCTTAACAAATGTTGCGGAAAGTGACAAACAAGATAAAAATGTATACACTTCAAAATATACAGAAAGTTATGCTACTCCGAATAGCGGTAGTTACAAGCCAAGCCCTGCTGACAGCGAAGGTGGAATACATAGTGATTATCGTAAATATACTTCTAATTATACATATCCTCCTCCGGCTCCTACAAACGCTTCTGGGTTTACATCACCAAATAATACATCGTATGATTATCGTTCAAATAGTTACCAATATGAATATGATGTTAATTATTATCCACAAAACCATTACGGTTCTTATAATTATCGTTACCATTCCGCACGTCCCAGAACTGATTACTATACCAAACCATCAAACTACACATACAATAAATCTGACCAATATTATGATAAACCGAACCTTTCTACATCCTCTCATATTGACACGGCTAAATCAGAAAAGCAATATGTTGGGAAACGCCATCGACAACGCGATGAACGTCCTCCAAAATCAGAGTCGGAGCGTGACCGTTTACTAAGAAATTGGCGTTCGAATTACTGTGCAACTTCCGAAGAAATTCAACAGAAAATGGATGAACTGGCTGAAATGGATGAAGAAAGTCAAGAGGTCTGGGTGCGTTCATCTCCAGCTGATCTCTACTATAAACGAACAAATAATTTACATGAAGTACAGGCGACCACACGCTTGGATGTTTTATGTAAGTTATTTGAGAAAAATTTAATTGAGAGATCTGAAAGAATTAGATCCACACTGGCACCATATAGGCCACCGCCTAGACAAACACGACGACGTGTCTGTAAACATAAATCTGAAGGATGCACTTCTTCCGACAGCGATTCTTCGGATAATGAAGAATTTAAATTAGAACAGGACAACTGTATGGAAGAATTATCACGCAAACTACAACATCCGTATCGAATACATGCCGATTTGTGGCATAATGAGAACGGCGAAATGAACGATGGTCCACTCTGCCGCTGTTCAGTCAAGTCTCGTCGTATTGGTATACGTCATGGTATTTATCCCGGAGAGGATGGCTATCCAAAATGTGAACTTAATTCTAACAATGCGCATAAGTTGCATCATTATCGTATAACCATTTCGCCACCAACAAACTTTCTCACCAAAACTCCTACTATTATAAAGCACGATGAACATGAATTTCTATTCGAAGGTTTTTCGTTACTCTCGCACTTCCCTCTAATGGATTTACCAACTTGTAAAGTAATACGCTTTAATATTGAATATACCATTCTTTATGTGCCAGAAAAGTTGCCAGAAAATTTCACTGTACGCGAATTGGACTTATTTTGTGAGTATTGTGAAATTTCAAGATACTCTTTGCTTACAGTGTTTATAATTTTGCTATTCATATAAATTTTCAGCTAAATATCTCTTTAACGAACTCTTGGAACTGGTGGATTTTTCTTTAATGCCCAGTATTGATGGCATTATTTCAGCCAAAAGCTGTCCAGCATTCCATTTCATGCCACGGTTTGTACGTGATTTACCCGATAATGGCAAAGAGGTGTTGGCCATGTGTGAAGTTCTCAAATATTTGCTAGACAATGCTGGGCCACTAGTCGACACTCCCCGATTGCATAACTTAAATCACATACCGCAAACAGAATGGCAAGATTATGTGGATAATTTTAAAGGAATGTTGGCCACAAAGCCGGGCTACAAGCCCTCATCGGTGCGTGTAGATCAGTTAGATCGCAATGTAAGCGATTTACCAGAATGTTATGAAACTGACAGTGGTCTTTCTTATCCTGCCATTGTTCATTTTGGCATTAGACCACCGCAGTTAAGTTATGCGGGCAATCCAGAGTATCAGAAAGCCTGGAGGGAATATGTAAAATTTCGTCATCTTATGGCCAACATGTCAAAACCTTCTTTTAAAGATAAACGCAAGTTGGAAGAAAAGGAAGTACGTCTTCAAGAAATGCGTACTCAAGGTAGAATGAAACGTAATGTAACCGTGGCGGTCAGCTCAAAAGGCTATCATTGTACGGGAATAATGTGTGATATTGTACAACATGCCATGTTAGTGCCAGTATTAACTGGTCATTTAAGATTTCACAAGTCACTCGATTTACTGGAGAAGAATATTTGTTATAAATTCAAAAATAGGTAATTCATTTAGACGGCATTTATAAAATTTTTTTATTATTTTATTGTGTATCCGCTTTTAGGTACCTCCTGCAGTTGGCTTTAACGCATCCCTCTTACAAGGAAAATTATGGCACTAATCCTGACCATGCACGTAATTCCTTAACAAACTGCGGCATACGGCAGCCGGAATATGGCGATCGCAAAATCCATTACATGAACACACGGAAGAGAGGCATAAATACCCTGATTAATATTATGTCGCGCTTTGGCAAGGAATATGAAACAATGTCGAATATAACACACAACGAACGATTAGAATTTTTGGGTGACGCTGTAGTTGAATTTCTCAGCTCTATACATCTGTTCTTCATGTTTCCCGAATTAGAGGAAGGCGGTCTAGCGACCTATAGGGCAGCCATAGTGCAAAATCAACATTTAGCACTGTTGGCTAAAAAATTGCATTTGGAAGAATACATGTTGTACGCCCACGGTTCAGATTTGTGCCACGAACTGGAACTGCGTCATGCCATGGCGAATTGCTTTGAGGCTTTAATGGGTGCTCTGTTGCTGGATGGTGGCATTTCAGTTGCAGATGAAGTTTTCACGAACGCTTTGTTTAGAGAAAATGATCAACTAAGAGAAATTTGGAAGAATCTACCCAAACATCCTTTGAAGGAACAGGAGCCATTGGGTGATAGAAAATGTATTAGTTCTTCTCCAATGCTACAAGAACTAACCAAGTTCGAGGATTCAATCGGCATACAATTCAAGCATATAAGATTGTTGGCTAGAGCTTTCACTGATCGTTCTATTGGTTTTACACATCTTATGTTGGGCTCAAACCAGCGCTTGGAGTTTCTAGGCGACACTGTTTTGCAGTTAATATGCTCAGAATATTTATATCGACATTTCCCGGAGCATCATGAGGGCCATTTGTCTTTGTTGCGATCTTCTTTGGTCAACAATCGTACACAGGCTGTTGTTTGCAATGACTTGGGGATGACTAAATATGCTGTTTACTCTAATCCCAAAGCAGACTTAAAGACTAAGGACCGCGCCGATTTGTTGGAAGCCTTCTTAGGGGCTTTATACGTAGACAAAGGTTTGCTGTACTGCGAACAATTCTGTCACGTCTGTCTATTTCCACGCTTACAGATGTTCATCATGAATCAAGATTGGAACGATCCAAAATCCAAATTGCAGCAATGTTGCCTTACTTTACGTACTATGGATGGCGGTGAACCTGACATTCCGCTGTACAAAGTTATAGAATCTTCGGGGCCCACTAATACTCGAGTTTATACGGTCGCTGTGTATTTCCGAAACAAACGCTTAGCCACGGCTACAGGTTCTTCGATACAACAGGCCGAAATGAATGCAGCCAAACAAGCTTTGGAAAATTCCCGTGATCTATTTCCCCAATTGGATCATCAAAAACGTGTCATAGCAAAGAGTATAAAGAAGCAAACTGGACGTGAAATAAACACAGAAGAGAATACGCAGAAGGATGAAAGGAAAACGAAATGTACAGCTGCCATGGAGGACGAATCACATTTGCCAAAACAATATCGTGAACGTGAAGATATCTCCAGTGATGAATTACCAGAAGATGACGGTGATGACAACGACAATGCGAAGTGCCACAATGACGATGTGGTAGCTGTTGAAAAAAGAGATGATAGAAAAACCAGATGTAAGTGATGGAAGAATTTTTTTAATTACATTATATATTATATCTCTTTTCGTAGTATTTTCCAGTGACAAATGTTCAGATTCAGAAAGTTTAACCTCAGTGGGCAGTAGCGATACTATGAAAAAGAAATCCCCTAGGCCTTCGCCCTACCATGTTCCTCCAAAGCTTCCGCGTCTACACGATTGCTCTCACAAAAAACCGCAAAAAACGATACAACAAATCATTCCGCCTACACATTGCGAAGATGTTAGTAGTGAAGATGATGATTTTCAAAAAACGTCAGACCATGCTGCCGTCACCGAGGATAAAACTAATAAAAATAATTTAGTTTTAAGCGAATTGAAGGATTTGTTTGAAGATATATCATCTTCGTCGGATATAGAGCCTGGAGAAATTTGTTTTTAAAACTCATTTGTCGTTATAGCTTAAAAATTAATACGTCAACAGAACTCATCTCCATTAAACATTCTCACAAAAAGGGCTACTGTAGAAATGTGTCCTTCTATCACTTTAACACCTGTTTGATCATTCCAATGCATTGCACACGTAGGGGAAATAAGGTGCTCAGAGCACTGGTCCAAGAAATAAAAAGGTGAGTTTCTATAATCAAACTTATAATAGAAGAATACTAAAATAATTGACTTAATTATATTTTTTTAAATTAAGTTATTTTAAATGTAATGAAAAAAATCTAAAGTTACCATGGTAATAAAATTAAATTTCGTTTAATTTATTAATTAAATTTTTTTTATTAAAAAAAAGTCGTTTAGGCTTTTCGAATATAATGATTTTATATATTTATGTCATTTACAAAAATTATTAACCGCATAAAATAGATAATATATACTAATAAAGTAAATTATATAGTTACATATAAACAAACCAGAAGGGAGTTTCTCTAATTGCAAAAATAATAAACTAAAAACGTTAAGAGTTGTTATCATTTGGTTGCTGTGTTTCTATAAATGGAAATATTAGAACACTTTTTAAAAGCGTTTTTTTATCTTGAAAACTGTGTGCAAATTACGTTTTCATTTAAACAAAGAAAGACGGCGACTATTTAATTTGCCATCGTGGAGCAAAGCATTTTGTACTTCTTTAATATCAGGCAAACTACCGATATCACCCCGCGCTGCTAATGATACAGGAGTGCTTAATATGCGTTTAGCAACTCTATGAATGTCAGCAGCAGTAATTTTATCTGAGGGAAAATAATGAAAAATTAATTTTTACTATGAAAATAAATTTAATGTCTCTACCTACCAATTTCATTAATAAAATGTTCTGGCCTTTTACGGTGCCCAGTTGCTAATACCTGCCGTCCTACATCCTCAAAAACTACCGGCCGTGATTCCAAATTCATCAATAACATTGACTGTAGTTGTATCTTTGCACGACTCAGCTCCTCGTTACCTGGATTTGAAGTCATATGTACCAATTCCTTAGTTACTACTTCTACCATTTCACGTACATTGTTTGGCGGGGCACTGGCATGTATGCAGAATAAGCCAGTATCAGCATAAGCATGATTATAAGCGGTAGCACTATACATCCAGTGGTACCGGTTCAGCACGTTCGTATAAAGCCGAGAGTACATTCCTTTGCCGGGACCGCCGGCCGAAAAAGAGCCACCACCACCCATCATAATATTGAGTACACACAATGCAACAAAATCGGAATCTTGATGGGAACATCCTTCAAGACCGATCACAACATGAGCGAGTTCTGGTAATCCAGCTGCAGCATAAATTGGTATTTCACACTCTTCCTTTCGAAGACCGCCGGTATATTGAGCGATCGATTTATCAACCTCCTGAGCGCCAGTTGCAATAATTTGTTCTTTTTCCCAAATAGCAGGATCATTAACAAAGAAACGTTCCACATTTTGCACTAATTCATCGTGATTGACCTTTAAATTTAATATTAAAAATTTAATTTTTTTCTTTTCTAAAAATAAATTCCCGAACTTTATTTTTTATAGACCTGAATTCAACGTTTTCTAACCATAAGGGAATGATTGGCCTCTTAAGAATATCCCTATCTAAACAACTTAAAATTTTATGACTTTTTCATTAATGGAAAAATTAGTCGAGTTTTAGTAATTTATGGAAAAACTTCGAAATTAAAAAAATCGCGCTTTTCTCACTAATCTCGATGTATTGACTTTTCTTTATAAAACATTCTCAAAATTAATAACAATTTAATATATCAACTTACACCAACACCAGCGATAACCATTCTTTCGGGCGCATGGTGATACTTCAAATAATTCATCAACAGATCACGATTGATTGTGTCCAAATTTTGTGGAGGACACAATTTCGGTAATCCCAATGTATTTTCTCTGTACGCGGCTGCATGAATCATATCCATAAGTATAGGTTCCTGTTCGGGACGCATACCTAACGACTCCAATTCAAACTGTATAGTTCGTCTAGCCAAAAATACTTCATTATCACTTAAAGTGGGTCTTAAAGTAACATCAGCTAAAAGGTGTGTAACAGATTCAATGGCACGACTATCAATGCTGGCTGCATAAATGAAAGTATCGCGGGAACTTTGACAATCACAAATGCCACCATTCTTTTCAAGTTCTTTTAAGATGGCATCCTTATTGGGGAAATTAGTAGTAGACTAAAAAAAATTTAATGTTGTATATATGTTTTGACAACTATAATACAAAAACTTACATTAAACGCTAACTTTTCGAGAAAATGTGAAACACCACTTGGATACGCAACCTCATAACGTGGTCCGGAATCAATGACCAATCCAACTGTGCAAAACTGACCAAAACGTGGCTCCGAAGCTACTCGCAAACCATTAGGTAGTACAGTTACTTTTGTCGCACTACTTTCCAACAAAGGTTTGGCATATTCAACTTCAGGTAAGTTTGGAATTGGCTGTGTTAAAGGGGGTAATTTTGTGACAACTTCGGTAGAGGGTTGATTGACCGTATAAAGACCATTTATATTTTTACGTAAACCGCCAGTTATGTTGCCAATACCGGTCCCACTGCCTACCTCATCTATGCTGGGTGAAGATACTTTTGTTGCAAACCGTCGAGACACACTAAATTGTTATGATAAAAAAAATGCAAGGCACGTTTTAGGTTATTTAATTTCAATACATACGTTTGCCAAGAGTTTCTCAGTTGATTTAAAGCACGCAGTTGCATTGTAAATAAATTTTAATAGACAATAATTATTTTTCTTTTTTTTACTCTAATCTAGTTATGAATTTATTAAACCTTTCAACAATTATATTATAATTTTTTTGCTCTAAAACTATGAATAAGAAAACTTTTTCAGATAGTGACTTTTAAGTACAGCTGTTACTGGAATTGTCATTTGCATGGCGCATTAATACCAGATGGACTCATTGGCCAAAATTTTTAACAGCTGTTTTGTATTCAAGTGTCTATATTTGGCATTTCGCGTACTTGCTTCTGCCATCTGCCATGTGGCCAAATTGGCACAAATAAGTGTAAAAGTTCTGTTCAACATAAAGCATGCTAAATACTATTGTAGCACTTTTTTTATCATTATTAAGTTACATTAAAAACGTATATAATTATAAATAGATACTAAATGCAGAGATATGATGGTTAGGAGAGTGGGACTTCGTGCGTCTTTTACACTTTATTCCAATCTTCCATGTCTACTATGTGCAGATATATAATTGTAAGTATTCTAAATCGCATTTTCTAAAGTACAAATTGTATAAAAGTAGAAGCCAAGATGTTCCATGTGAAAAAAAAAATCATCGAAATCCGTGGAACGGTTCGCGAGATATGAACGTGCACTTTCGACCAATATACCCTTTAAAAATAGGTCAACAACTCCGAAATTTTTCCAGTTAGGAAAATGATATTTGGCACGTTTGTAGAGTAAGATTTTGCGCTTCTACTACACTTTGTTTCAATTTTCCATGTCTAATATGTGCGGAGACATGACGGTAAGTATTATAGAAAGCATTTTCTAACCGACATGGGGGCCGCCAGGCGGGCCAAAGGTAGCCCATCGTGTAGCCTGACCTTCAACCTATTATATGGTGAAAGTTTCATTGAAATAGGTCTTACCGTTACCGAGTTATAACGTTTGCAAGAAAAGTTTTTCACGAAATTTACTTGCTACCAGTTTCTTATTTTGCAAGTTCAAAAATTTTTTCAGTCAAAAAATGGTTTTGGTTTTTCCTTAATAACTCGCATGTTTTTTAAGATAATTGCAGGAAAATTGGCAGGTCGATACACCACATCTTCGAAAATAACCTGAAAATAAAATTTTGCCACGCCCACTTTTTGCTATATATAAAATCACTGTTGTGGTGATGTTTCTGTTGGCATTTTTCTTGCAAAGTCCGATTTGTATAAAAATAGATTTCAACAGCTTTCATATGAAAAAAAATCATCGAAATACATGGAACGGTTCCCGAGATATGAGTGTGCACTTTCGATCAATATATGAAATTTTTTACTTTTGTAGAATGGGATTTCTCGCGTCTTTTACACTTTATTGCAATTTCCTATAAATACTATGTGCATAGATATAATGGTAAGTATTATAAATCGCATTTGCTGACGTGGGAAGCCACCAAGCGGGCCGAAGGTGTACCGCAAACTTCACTGTATCATATGGTGAAAGTTTTATTTATTATTTTCCATGTCTACGATGTATAGAGATATGATGGGCAAATATTATAAATATTTTTAAAATATGTACGATATATGAAATGTAAACTTGTTCTTTTAATGTAATCTGGCAACACTGATATTACATATAAATTGTGGATTCTATTTTAACACGAGTTGCCGGACTCACAGCTATTCCTACACTGCCATAAACTTAATTCAAGTTATCGTTGATACACTGAAAAATTTTATTTTTTATATTAGCTTGATATATTTATTTTCTTTTTTAGTACAAACCTTGAACCATCGAAAAAAATTTTATTATGTGAAATTATCATTCAAAAATAAAAGACTGTATATTTGTAATATTTTTTTCATTTATTTATTTTTAAGCTATAATGTTGACTTCTCATTTCCTTGCTTTTTAAAGAAAAAATTTACAGCTGTCATTCACAATTAAGCTGAAATATAATAATACTTGTTTTTTTTTTAATTACTTTTGCTTTTTTCAATTGCAAATTCTTCCAAAAGCTCCGAATAAGAAATTAAAGAAAAATAGAAACATATTTAAATTAAAATCACATTCTTTACTTAATTTTCTAAATCACTTATATTTTTTACGCATTTTTCTTTCTCTATAATTACAAAAATTAAAAATTTTTCAAAAAAAAAAAATTAAAAAAGTTCAACAAATAAAATATTCAACAATTATTCTTGCAAAGCTTGAATACTTTCTTAATATATTAGAAAAAAAATAAGTAATAAAATAATTATAGATATTACCAGTACACTTAAAATTCTAATTAGTTTTAAAATTATTTGAATTCGTTCTTCTTATTGAAATAAAAATTTATAAATTTAAAATTATGCATTATTCGACTTCTTTATGCAATGATATTTTGTCTTTATATTTATTCAAATTAGATTACAATGAATTTCCTCTAAAAATTTTTCTTAACAAAACTGTAGCTGAAAAGAAAAAATTGAGTTATGGTGAGAAGATACAGTCGTAATGCACTCTTATAAGCTACGGTCCAAACTTGATAAAAATTTAAGTTTAAAGTGGCTTTGAAATACATATGTATGTGAATGAGATAAACCTACAGACTTCTAACATTATTTGTTAATTTAACAATTTTTGTTGTTCCCGTACAAAAGAAACTGTGTACATATAATTTTAACTTAGAAAATGTTTGCATTTTTATGTGTTTTAATAATGATGTATTGTTTGCATTTGAGTAGATTCTATAGATACGTTTTTAATCATCTGTGAAAGGATGTTCTGATGTTTCACTGCTATTACGTCTACGATTTTCGAGAATTTTTGTAGCTTGTTCTAATGTTTCCTTTTTAAAAATATAATTACTGTTACTTGGCAGTGAATATTTTGTGTCATCAAGATGCCATGTTAGGCCCAGAACAATATTAAAAGCTGATGCGTCATAACTATGGCAACCAGAATAGCGGTATTGAGGCTTTTTATTGTATTTGCAACCATTTGATTGGGCGCCTTAAAAGAAAGAAAATTTTAAGAAAAATATATTTCAATGGGTTAAAAACAGGTTTAGTACTAAAAAAAAAACTGCTTCAGCAACTCTGTACACGATAGTTATGTGTGGAACGCATTACTATCTCAAGTGCAACAAAGGAAGACAACGTTTTTGCATCGAGAATTTGCTTTCTTACAATTATTTTTAGTGTAATTTCTAAAAAAATTAATAAGAAATAAAACGAAATGAATAAACAGGAATACTCACAACAGCCGCCACACACCAATCCACCAAGTAAGTAAAACATAAGTTTTGCTAAATTGAAAAAATTATTTGTTATCAACGTAAATTTATATTTGTCGAATTCGATGCATAATTTATATTAAAAAAAGCCGTATACCGAAAAAATTTGCATTAGTGTTCCAAATGTTTGCTTGTGTTTGTTTATATCAGATGCAGCTTAAAAATACAACGTAGGATTTTAATTTTAAAGAAGTAATTAAATTATATTGAAGGTCAACCCTACGGCTGGAAACCGAACTCTCCCGCTGACAGTGTGCATTCTTCAGCTAGCGGCGTTTTTGTAGATCCCGAGAGTTTGGAACCCAAGAATTTTTCTTTCAATGAAGCCAGTATTCGTAAAGGATTTTTGCGTAAAGTCTACCTCATTTTAATGGTAAGCTAATGAATTTATAAGTACTAATATTGTATCGGTAAGGGTTGTGGAATTTTTTGGAATGAAAATTTCTTAGAAAAAAAATGCATCATAATGCATCATAATGCATTATGCAACTGTGTAATTTATTTAAGGCAATTTATTTTCAATACACAATACTTCATGTAAAAATTTCTAACCGGGTTAACAATGCGATTAATGATGATAATACTCTATCTAAAAGTTTTAAAACGTGACAATATATCGGTCATGTTTGTGATAACTAAAAAAGTGCTGAGTAGTAAGAATTGCAAATATAGAAGACCTGAGATTTTTATAGATATGTACATACATATGTATGTATGTAGCTTTCGTAGTAATTAAACAATAAAAATTATTAAAACGGCCTGTAAAGGTAATAATTTACATCAATGTTTCATAAATTTTCAAATGAATTATTAAAACCAAATCTCAAAAAGTAGGCTTTAAATAAAATCTTTGTTAATTTTAAACGACAATGCGTTCTTAAGTACGAGAAAATTTCATTTCATGGAACAAATATATAAAATATAAAAAAAGTTGTATAGAAATGGAATAAACTATTGTTTATGTTTTTAATAGTCCTTTGTAATTATTTTTCATTGCAGGGTCAATTACTTTTTACCTTTGGTGTAGTGTCGATATTTTTATTCCACAAACCAACACTAGAATTTTCCCAAAATAATCCAGGATTAGTTTTGGCAGCTGCACTTATTACACTAGTTGTAGTCATTTCGATGGCATGCTGTGAATCAGCACGTCGTACATTCCCTACTAATTTTATATGCTTAAGTGTATTTACAGCTGCAGAATCTTTTCTTGTAGGAGCAATTGCTGGTCGTTATAAAGCAGAATCAGTAAGTAAAAAAATAGTACATATACATATATGTATATATATTCGAAAGAAGATAATTTCTGTAAAATCTATTTTATTTTTTTAGGTCTTTTTGGCTGTTGGTATAACGGCTATTCTATGTTTAGCGCTGACTATCTTTGCTTTTCAAACTAAATACGATTTCACTGCCTGTGGAGGTTTTCTACTGGCTGCATTGGTCTGCCTATTAATATTCGGTATCGTTGCTATGTTTTGGCGTACCCACATCGTTCAAACAATTTATGCTTGTTGTGGTGCCCTTTTGGCTTCTGTTTTCCTTATTTATGATACCCAAATGATGATGGGCGGCAATCATAAGTTTAGTATTAGTCCCGAAGAGTATATATTTGCGGCTTTAAATCTTTACATGGATGTTGTTCGCATTTTCTTATATGTACTACAATTAGTTGGCAGTAGGAATAGCTAAAGCATTAAAACTGCATTCCAATTATCAGTTTAACATATCGTTAGATGATATGCAAAATCAAGTAACTAACATTTTTTACTTTCTTATAGGAGGAGCAAGATGAAGATATTTTTTTATATACAAAAAATTAATTATGTAGTTTATGTTTTCAATAAAAATTATATTTATTACTCATATATTGTACGTAAAGGAACTCTCTCGTCATCAGTTGTCCCTACTTCATTTAGCGCAGCAGCTTTAGCTTCCGCCAACTATTTGTCCTTGTAAATCTTAAGTTCATACGCTAAAGAATTCGGATTGGTGGAGTATGTTGAACCTTTGGCTATTTTTTCAAGAAATCTAAAAATGCTTAGCTATAGTTCCTTTTTCGTCTACATACGAACACAATTCTTGAGGTAAGCCGGACATTATTCGAGGTTTTTGTTACATTTACATGGTTTTGCATTTCAACTAACGATATACAGTGCTTTAAGAATTTAAAATTTTATACAAATGATTTTTTTATAATATATGTACTCGTATGTGTTATGGATTTTGTAATTTCATTTTGTCTCAAAAATTTATTTAGATGCGTGTTGATGTAATACTAATATGTACGTACGTAATACTGCTATCTATATATAAAGAATTATGCTATATTTTAATATATATTTTATATATGTATGATTTGTATTTAACTTTTTAAATAAAATAATTTGCCAAACAATAAATAGGCTTGCATATATATACAGATTTTATTTTAAATTATTCGAAATTGCCAGTTTTAAATGGATGCAATTTTCTCTCAATCGGCTCTCGTAGGGTACGCACATGGGTATATCAAGGCTATTTGTTATTTTTCTTATTGACAACAGTCTTTTCTGGGATGTCTTATTGATAGAGTTTTGTAAAAAAACGTACTTAAAGTTTTCAATTTACATACCCCTTAATGGGGAAATGAAAAAGTATTCTTCTGTCGCGAAAAGAGTTTGGAACCTATCTGTATGAATTTTTTACACAAGACAAAAGATGATATGAAAATTATTCTGCATTATTAACTCAAAAATGTATTTTTTGAATTATGACGTTGTTTGAGTAAATGAGCGATTTCTACTCAACGTCAATTAGGCTTGGAAGTGAAAACTTTTGCATATCGATTTTAAAATAGGAGCCAAATTTTGGTGTCGACGTTGACAACTGGATTAAGATTCATTAAATAATCAGAAACTTGATGTTTTTTGCATAAAAATTAGGGGCCTAATTCTGCAAGTCGTATACGTTAGTATTTTTTACTTTTGGTATTCTTTCAGTCGTTACCAAATATGGTATTCTTTTTAATCCTTATTTTCTAAACCTTTATTTTAATAATAATAATATGCATACATAGTATATGTTTATTTTATTTTAAGCTCAAGGTTATTGTTCTTATTATTTTCGATATTTCGTCAACCAACGGTTAACATTTGCAGGAAATTTCGATATTCTATAAAAACGATTTTTCTTAATTCATGTAAAATTTTTATATTAATAACAAAAAAAATCATGGTGCTTACGAATTTTTGGTGGTAATGGCTCAATATGTCCGTACTACTGTGTGATTAAGATAAAAAATTAATTAAGAATACGATAATATTTATAGTTAACGACGATAAGAAATTAATTAAATGCAGTGCTACACAATACCGACGAAGGAGGACGTTCTGATGCGATTGTGGATTGCTATCAGCTGAAGCCGGCATTGTTCAGTGACCAGTGACTATGCCTTCGCCACTGAAACCTTCCGACAACAACTGACACACAAAGACACACTAATGCACATCAGCAAAATGCGAGATGTTTATTTTTATTTTAAAGTTTTAGTCTGAAACTGGGGTTGGACGCAGGTCTGTTTTTGGATTCGTAGTCAACGTTGTTTATTGAAGAATAAATAAAACTGAACGGTATGCTGGGTGATTATATTGCTACATCAATAATTACGTGATTCATTTATTAAGAATCTATTGAATGGTATAAAAGACCGCACGAAATGCTGTTCAAAGTATAAATATTTCAGTGGTTTAGATGAATAATCACATCATTATATATATATTTTTGTACATTGTTAGTTGGTAATAACGAAGTAGTCCAGTGTTCGTAACACTCAATTAGAAATAGCAATTGAGAATTACAATTCAATTCAATTGCGGTTTGCTAACAGGTACAAATATGTCGATGGTTGCTGGCATCACGGTAAACAAATTCTGCTCGCATTTAATGAAAAAAAAACCAAACAAAAAGTTAGGTCCTTTTAATGTGGACAAGAAAACAAGTACTCATGATTAATTGAAGATTCTTTAGGATCATTACATGGCCCGTTCGATACCGTGCAACGCATTCATAATTGTTCCCTGCTGAAAATTCTCGCTATCTTATTTAGTCTGCCGTTCTCCTCGTATATCAAATCTGGCAGAAATATACTGGAATTTAATTTTAACGAGTATAGAACAGAGCACCCAACGATGAATTTTCTCATTCAACCATTTTGACTGACAATCAAATAACAATTGGTGTTTAATCTTTGTTTGCCGCCTGTTTTTCTTGATATGTTTTTACAACATAAGAATTATTCACTTCGTCTTTATCCATTGCGAAAGTATTAATTTAATAAATATTTTTAACTTACCAATGGGATCAATACATTCCAATGTCAGTACACATTTTATCCACGATAATAAGATTTTCTCAGTCACATTAACGGTATCATCAAACAGTACTGTGTCTAAGTCTACCATTCTTAAAAAAAGGAAATCATCCGCATCCGTTTGAAAATAATCAAACATTTTTGGGTGCGTACGCGTTGAAACCGCTGTCGGTGTATTCCAACCAAGTACGCCGGATTTGGACACTTTGGTTTGTAGATCATAAAGATCTCGGCTAGAACCGCGTATACGCATATAATTTTCTGCGAAAAGTATGGATTTTGAACGCATTAATGCATCTTTTATAACAATTGGACGATATGCATGCATACGTTGATCAGCAACGTATGAGGGAAACACTGATAAGTCGTATGATATAACCGTACATCGGGAGCTATTACAATAACCACTTAAGGCTCTTAAGTCTTCTTCAGATAGGCCAAGATCATAGATGAGTAAGTACTCGTTTGGAAACTTTAAAGCGATATTTTGTGAAAGTAATATGGCTGAAGGAGCTTGACCCTCTTGGACGTACGTGACAATGGTAAAGTTTACTTTTGTGCCATTAAAGAATTGTGTTGTATGTACGTGGGCCGATTTCTCATGTGATTTACCTATGCCATTATAACTGTTACTGCCGTCCTGGTCGTCTTGCAGCGGTAAATGTTGGATTTCTACTACGTAACCGTGGTTATCGCCTTTTGTTTGATAATTTTTTGATTTTTGATCCGTGTCATATTTATAATACTGTGACTGTGAATTCTTTATTGATTGTGATAGAGATGATGACGATGAAGAAGGCGGCAAGGATAATGTGGAAGTTGTGAAACCCAATATTTCTAAATATTTTGGATCAATTTCCAATTTCTTCTGTTCTGAAACACGCAAATTTTCCTGCAATATAAATAAAAGTAGTTAATCTTTATATCTTATAAATATGTAGTACATATATTTAAATCTTAATAAATACTTCACGTTAGAATGTCTGGGAAGAGCAATCTCATCAAAAAAATAACTGTTTTTTCAGAAAATGAATTAAAAAATATTCAGAATATAATTTGAGGGAGTGTTAAAAAGAAGCGCGAGTTCAGGAAATAAAAGTCGCGACCCGAAGAAAAATTTTTAGCAGTCCAAAATGTACTTCCTATCGCGAATTCGGCAACCAAATTTAATTGTTTCCCCTTCAATAAAACATGGATTACACTGGTCAACAAGAATTTATTGGCCTGAGTTTGTTTCAATTGAAACCACAAAAATGTTCTGTAAAATAGCTGTTACCAGTTAATTGTGAATCAAAACAGAATTTTTGAATGAATTTTATTTAAATACGGCTCATTTTATTTATAACATATTGCGAGTACCAAAATTAATAACAACATTTCAGATTTTGTTTACATTACATTTTTTTAAAACAGTTTTTAAAATAAATTTATTTTAGCTAGTTCTCGAATTATTACAATTAGATTGTGCAACCTCCGCTTTTTTATATATAACGGTAAATCTCCAGAGTCAATCCAAAAAAGGGATTTATAGGCATTGAAGCGGAGTACTATTTGTATTCAAACTGACTATAAAACCTTAGACCACACAAAAAAAATTTAAAAAAATTTTCTCAGTTGCGTTTACTATTTACGAAATTTAACTCTTATATAGAATTAAATAACAATTTTTAATAGATTAAGTTTGTGTTCTATTTTTATATAAAACGTTTCTATAATTTGTTACATATTTTGGCGTTCCATGATTGGACGAAATAATATAATTTTCGCCTAGAAACGTCATAATATTAACAGTGATTTCGGTTGAAAAGAATATACCATCAATCAATTGTAAAAAGTTTTTATATAAAAATAGACATCAAGCGTAATTTATTGAAATAAGAGTTTTTACCGATGGCATCGCCTACGTTATTATCGTCAACGACTGGATAGTTTCGAAGAAACATATATTATCCCACTAAGTCGCCTTCTGCTTCTATTTAAAAAATAATAATTAGAAGCTATGTGTATTTTTTAAATTTAGATATACATATGTGCATATGAATGTATGTCAATTTGCAAACTGCATTCTAATGACGCCGCCTATCAATGTAATTTCTACGAAATTGATTTACAAAGTCACATAATTGAACATCGTATATATGGTGTTATTTTATCTGCATGAGAATTATCGATAATTATGTTTTGAGATCTGAAAATGTCAAACTGTGTTGACATTTCAACAACATTTGGTTCAAACAAGACGGATCAACTTGCAGCATCAATTTGCTGAAAACTATATTTCCAGAAGTGGTGCTATTCACTGGCCCCATCGTTTGTGAGATTTAACGCCTCTAGAGTACTTTTTATGAGGCCGACATATCAGCAACTCTTAAAGCATTGCATTAAAGTGGAAATTGAAAGCGGTGAGTAATAGGAATGCCATCCTTAAAATGTTTCCGGAAATATTTCGACATTATTATGTCCCATGTGTCCTTCTAGACGCACACCTATCTATGTTTTTAATTTTATTGAAATCGGTTAGTTAGTTTCGTGTATGCGGAAATTGCACCCTACCTACCCTCGCGGTCTTAGTTTGGAAAAAATATATAGCCTATGTGTCATATGTTCTACATTTCATCAAAATCTTTAGATTTTTCATCGCTTAATTTTTTGTTGAAAATACATCACTGGTTGAAAAGTCTACCCAAATGTATATACAAGAATTACTAAAATCCACTAGTGAATCTCTCATCTCATTCTCATAAGATTGTAATTACAATTATTAATAGTTATAATGTCACTAGTGGATTCTTCATAAAATGTATATGCTAATTAAATATCTACAGTGCACAGTATTGTATGGTGTGTAATTGGTCAGTAGAGCTGGTGACAAAATCAATAATGAATCGCTATAGTCTTATTATTAACATTTGCTACAGAGTAATTGTATGATATTTAAATTTCTGTTGGTAGTAAACAAAAAAAAAATATACCCAAAACAGCAGAGCCACTGTGTCCCTCGCAGTGTGCGCTGTGGCTCTTTCCTGTTGGAACTATACTTGCGGATGGTTTTCCACGGCTGGCCTTACAAAATTTTCCTACATTGTCCGATATCTAACACCAGTGATGGAAACGGTGACACCGTGTTCATTTTCAAAAGAATATGGGCCAATTATCCTTTCCGACGAAACACCGCACCAAACAGGGTGTAATTCTCGCTGTTTAACTACTCTTGGTTTTTCCTTAGCCCTTTTTGCCTATTAACGAAAACATTCAATTCGAAATGGGCTTCGTCGCTTAGAATTAAATTATGAATAACATCATGATTTTGCCACATTGTTCAGTTATGCACTGTTCCTTTTTAAATTCCCCAAGTTTTCTTTACAAAATACTGAAAAAAAAAATTATAATAAAAAACGTATAAAGAATTCAAACACATTCGCTCCTTTTGTGCCACTCCGTACTTCAAGCTTAATTCATTAAAACATATCAAAAAGGTAGAAAAATAAATACATATGATTGTATTAATAGATTAAATATACTTTACATTTATCATTACAAAAATATATTAATAATAAAAACAAATAAATAAAACTATTTAATGAGCTCAAAAAGTATCTATAACTAATAAAGTACATTTCAACTGAGCATTTATTAAAGAAAGTGAATGAATAATAAAACAAAGATTATAAAAAATAATCTTATTAAAATATTATCATACTGCAAGATAAATAAACATTTTCGCGCCTTTGACTCATTTTGTTTGCCTGTTTATTAATTTTTTTTTTGCTATTTTGGGTTCTCTACAGATAAAATTAGAATACGGAAAATTAATTTATAAAGTTTATCACAAATGCGCTAATTACATTTGTTTGTATTTGATAAACACATATAAATTTTATATAAAATACAAATGTATATATTTGTAGAATTTAATTAACATTTTATTATAAAAATACTTTTAACCAAAAAAAATAGTTTTTATTGCAAAAATTGCTAGTCCTATATACATATGTACATACATATATAAATATAATGCTGTATGAGTGTAATTGAAAGGCATTTCAAAAAAATTTTCCTTTCCCAGACAATGCTTTGTACTTCACCCGACTTGAATATGTAATGATTCATATTCATAGCAAAGCGCGAACGAAATGAAAACAACTACATACAGTTTGTAAAAAAAATGTTTTCAAAACAAAAATTTGTTAAGAATTTAAATTTAAATAAATATTTACAACAACAATATCATTATAATTGTGAATTTTTTTTTTTCAACTGTTGTTTTGTATGTTGTCGACAAGCAGGCGTCGAAACTTTGACAAATTTATGAACATATTACAACAACAACGCTACAAAATAATTTTGCATACTTTAAACAGTGTAAAAAAAATGTTTTCAAAAATGCAAAGACAAGAAAGAACCGTTCGTTTTTTGAATATGTATTGCGTATAATAGTTTTATACGGATGCTAAGGGTAGCAGTTGTCTTTTATTCATTAAATTAAGCTCATAGAATAAACAAATGATTACCCAATTATATATAAACTATGCCAGGAAAGCGACTGAACAAAGACATTACCCAACTGGTGTATTTTAATTACTATAAAGGAAAATCGCACAGAGAAATTGCTAAAATGTTCTCTCTTATCCTAAGGGCGGTATATAATGTTATTAACCGTGCTGAAAAAGAAGGTAGACTGGAACCAATAGAAACACCAGGCAGACCAAAAAAAGTAACTCGGCGAATTGAAAAGAAAATTTTGAAAATGATTGATGAGAATCCACTAGAGGAATTACACTTAACATCAGTAATGAATGTGGAGTAAGTATCGCTCTCAGACTATTAGAAATGTGCTACAAAACCATAAATACTCTTCAAGAGTTGCGAGGAAAAAACCTTTGCTATCCGCGGTAAACATTGAAAAAAGGTATAAGTTTGCCATTGAACACATTTCTTTTCCTCCGGAGCAGTGGGATGATATTATTTTTTGTGATGAAACGAAAGTAATGCTTTACTACCATGATGGACCTCAAAAAGTTTGGCGAAAACCCCTGACGGTTTTAGAAAATAAAAATATAATACCCACTGTAAATTTCTGTAAACTATCCGTTATGGTGCGGGGTTGTATTTCAAGCAAGGATGTTGGCGAAATAAGAATATTAGTGGATATAATGACCAAGGAAGTCTATCTAAACATTTTAAAAAAGCAATTGAGTGCAAGTGCTCGGAAATTCGGTTTTGTTGACCCAGAAAAGCTCAAGTATAAATTTTAGCAGGATAAAGACCCGAAGCATAAGGCATATATTTGTAGATCCTGGTTGTTATATAATTGTACAAAAGTGATCGATAGCCCAGCACAAAGCCCAGACTTAAACCCTATAGAAAATTCATGGGTCCACCCAAAGAAAAAAGTCGGAAAAAGGTCACCAAAAAACAAATAACATTTATTAAAGAAGAATGGGATAAAATACCTGAAAATTATGATATACCAAAGCTTATCCATTCAATGTATAGACGCTTAGAAGTTGTAATTAAAGCTAAAGGAGGGCACACCAAGTATTAGCACCCTCAAATCTTTTTTTTTACCATTTAGAATAAATTTAATTAAATTTAACACAATTTTGAAAACATTTATTTTACAGCGTAGAAACTGGAAGTATTTTTTAAGTTACGATTATTATTTTGTTATATAAATTAATTTTGTTTTTTTTTGTGCAAAGTATTTATAAACATCTTCAATTGAATACATGAAGAAAAAAATTTAATAAAAGTTATATAATTCACTTGCAAACAAGAGTTTCTCTTAAACTTTTTAATTTTTCTAAGTTTTGAAAAGATTTTTTTTACAAACTGTATGTAGAAGAATATTCATTCGAATTTGATTTGTGGACTTTTGACAAAACATCATAAGTAAAATTTTAAGAAGAGTGAAAAACCTATATGGTTATATCGACCCCTGTGCGCGAAATTATCGTATGTTACAAAAACTAAATTTTACAGGAGAGCGTTTTTATTCCTTTTTTTCATTTTCTTAACAGCATTAGCTGTCACATACGATAAAATGTACATGGTGTTATCTCCATAACTATAACAATTATCGCTATAATACTTTATCAGCAGATGAATTAATGGATTTAGAACCAATTTGCATAAATAAGTCGATTTGGAAAAAGGTGTAACATACGATAAATTCGCGCACAGGGGTCGATATGATCAATGGCGGGTAGATGTGAACAAGCGCGAGACACAATTCTTGGAATTTGAATTCAAGGCCAACTTTGTTACAGAAATTTGAGAGCTACAGCAACAAATTCTGAAAGATGTTATGGAAAATGCTGTAAGACAACCCCATAACTGCGCAGCTGTCATTTAAGTGACATTATTTTCCATACTTAGTGTCAAAAATTTCCATTCTATATATTTTATAATTAAAGAAAAAATACATACGAACGACAATATGTATGTATGTATTTATAAATGAAAAATTTATTAAATATTTAAACCCCATGGTGACTATTGGCTCACCCTGTATAATCAAACTAACTTTCCTGTATATTTTCTTCCTACTAAAATCTTTATTAAAATCAAGCTTACAAATTAATTCAACAACAAGTCAGCATATGGTGATTAGTTTTTGTGTGACATTTCAAAAACTAAAATTCTTAGAAAGGCCCTGATTAGTGTAATCAAAGCGTCTTGTGAAAATTCCTTTTCGATTAAAATATTACGAAATTTTTGTATCTCGACTTATGATCTTTTCTCAAAAGTCCACAGACATAATATTATTTGAATTTTTATTATAAAGGGTGGTTAAATTTCAAGGGCCGGTGTTGATTTTGAATAAAACACAAACTATTTAGGAAATTATTGTAATTTTATTTTATTATGATATATTGGTATTACTCAATTATGTATGGAACAAAATATCGGCCAAATGGGCGCCGCGACCACGGCGGCACACCTCCATCCGATGGTCTAAATTTTCGATGACCCTGAGGCATAATGGAGGTTCTATGCCGTTAATGTGCCGAATTATCTCATCCTTTAGCTCTTGAATTGTTGCTGGCTTATCGACGTACACCTTTTCTTTCAAATAACCCCAAAGAAAAAGGTCCAACGGTGTCAAATCACATGATCTTGGCGGACAATTGACATCGCCATTACGTGAGATAACACGGCCATTGAATTTGTTGCGCAAAAGAGCCATTGTTTCGTTAGCTGTGTGGCAAGTGGCACCGTCCTGCTGAAACCACATATCGTCCACATCCATATCTTCCAATTCGGGCCATAAAAAGTTCGTTATCATCTCACGATAGCGAACACCATTCACAGTAACTGCCTGACCGGCCTCATTTTGGACGCACCAAACAGTCACTCTTTGTGGGTGCATTGGTTTTTCGACAATCACTCTTGGATTCTCATTCGCCCAAATGCGGCAATTCTGTTTATTGACGAATCCACTGAGGTGAAAATGTGCCTCATCACTGAAGATGATTTTCTTCGAAAATTTATCATCCACTGTTGCCGTGGTCGCGGCGCCCATTTGGCCGATATTTTGTTCCATACATAATTGAGTAATACCAATATATCATAATAAAATAAAATTACAATAATTTCCTAAATAGTTTGTGTTTTATTCAAAATCAACATCGGCCCTTGAAATTTAACCACCCTTTATATTCATTTAAATGTATTTTGTGTGTAACAAATTTCTTTGTTTTATATGGGACTTTTACAATCCAAAGTACTTTAACTCATTCGAAAGTAACACCATCAGACTATGAATATTTTTCTCTTATCATTATTGTGATTTCGATAGCCATGTACTACGTACATATTAATTATATATTAGTGATGTTACGAATAAAAATTTTTAATATTCCCAAATACATATACATATGTACATATATACCCAAATTTTCGGCGAACAGAAATATTCAATTTGAAATTTAGCGGCAATCGACATTTCAAATTTAATTGAAAAAATATACCCTTTGCGTCATTAACTATAAATTTAAAAGAAAAAAACTGTAAAACTTCTATATTATTAGGACATTCCGATGACTGCAATTTGATTATTAATTCAACATGACGTAAATTTACTATTTTAATGCCAAAGGTTTTTCTTTATGTATTTTACGTATTCGGATAATATTCAGAAATATCCGCTTTGGCAAATACAAAAATTAATGTCATATAATGGGCGAATATGCGGCTATACGAATACGAATATTCCTAACATCACTATTATATCCATACATATGTATGTATACACAAAGCGAATTCTTTACACACTAACGCAATAGACTTAATCTAAAAAAATTTATGCAAAAACAAGTTTTAATATGTACATAGAAAAAACTACTCGTTCGCGTAAATATATGACGCAGTTTTCATTACACACGCTTAGTGAATGGGAGAAAAATTTGCTCGTGAATCTCGTAACTCACGCTCACGAAGTACTCAAAAAAGAAAATGAAATTTGCAAAAAATAAAAATTATGAAATTGATTTATCGTTTATATATCAAGAATATTAATAAGACGGATCTTATGTGACAACCACTGATGTTATGAAATATAAGTCTTCTTGATTTTATAATTCTTTTCCTGACAATTTTTCCTACTATACATTCTTGATATTTTATATTATAAAAATAAAATTTTCTTTGTTGCTATTTTTGTTATAAGCCGTTCAGCGCGCCAAGAAATGAACTAATTTCATAGTTTCACCCAAAATCATTTTGAACATTTTGATGTTATCTAAACAAACAAAGTAATTTCACTTAATTTAACTGCAATCAACGTGTAACTACAGTAGGTAACGCTGTTTTTGTAAAAAAAAAACTGTCTTTTATTGCAGCCACGAAGAATTTAGAATTACAAAGCGTACCTTCTTTCTTTTTCGCCATTACCCACTTTCAAATACTGCAGCATTTATTTATTTTCTGATATTTTATTTAATTAACGTAAAATTAATTAAAATTGGTATTTTTCCCATTTTATTAAAACCTTAAATTTAAACATTTCTATACAAATATTATCAGCTGTTCACGAAATTAGGTCAAATGTCAGTTGATGTCAGTATGAACACTTTAGACTTCGTTCATATTTCATTTCGATTTGAAATTACTTTATTTTGTGGCACGCTGAGCGGCTTCTTATATTTATTTTATATGAGATGGTATCGTGAGTGACTTTCACTTGAAAAAATAATTTTTGTTGTGGTAAAAATCAATCAGTCTTATTCCAGTTGTCAACATCGAATTCGATACCAAAAGTTGCCTCTCTTACGGCAATATACAGTCGAACTTCTCTATAGCGAACTTCTCTATATCGAAATCTTCTCTATAACAAATAAAATTCGTGAACACAACATTTTTGTGAGTATTTTCAGACATTTTGATCTCCCTATAACGAACTTGCCTATAGCGAAGTTCTCTCTGTAACGTACAATTTTTAAATAGAATTTTTCACACTAAATAATCTCTCTATTGCGAAGTTTTTAGCAATCGATTTTTTACATCAATTTAGTCACATATGTATGTATTAATAAAAAAAAAATTAATGTGTTCATGTAAAAACATTTTTTTTTTGTTTTAATAAATAATTTTCTACATAAAAAAAAATGTAGTCAAAATTTTCTGCAGTTTCTCTATAACGAATTTTCTCTATAACGTAGAAATATGACGGTCCCCAACTGCTACGTTATAGAGAAGTTCAACTGTACTGTGATTTTCATTTCAAAATGAAAATAGAATTTACAATAATTCACAAGTCCTAGTACAGACGTCGACTTTGACAACTGGAATAAGGGTGAATATTTGTATAGTCAAAAATACTTAAAATTTTTTTGCTTTGGTTAGGACCCGGCACAACTACGGAAAAAATGTAAGTACATCACTTTATTCTGATGGATCCAGTACTCACATTAGTTGCTGTCATATAGTACCTTCTAACTGCCTATACAGATTAATAAGAAATATTATTAAAAAAAACGATTTAAAACTCTCACCTGCAGCTTGTTAAACTGTTGATGCGTTTGTGAGACAATACTTTTCAGCGAATCATTCGGTTCACCTGCTGTGCCCAGCACTATAAACAGCAGAGTAGTAGCAATCACACAACAGAGTATCACAATAAAATGTTTTGTTCGCATTGCTATTATTCTTTTATAATATTTACGTATGCGACGTGAACAGCTTGATGTGAAAGCTGATGGAGCTGTTGACACTTGTATTCCCGCCAGTTGTAATGATGATCTTGTAGCTGCTGATATAGATGTTTTAGATCTATGTTTCTGTTGTTCTTGTTGGTGTTGAACTAGTACTTGTTTTGTTAATTTTTCTTTAGCATATTCCTTTGGAACCTCCACAATGTTTAATTGATTTTTTTGTAATAATGACAATTATTAAAAATTTATTGCAACTTTTCGTTTTCGTATTGCAAACAATAATAATATCTTTATATTTTTCACTTCGGCTAATATTTGGTATGTAGTATTGAAATATTTGAAATATTGAAATTTTTAAAATTGCTTGCTTTTCATTGAAGGGTATAAAAGTTTTTGGTTAATTTTTTTTTATTTATTATTTTTATTTTATTATTTTGTTTGTAATATTTGTTGTGTTTTATTTAAATGTGCAACATACTTGTAAAATTGGCATTATGGTTTAAGTAAAGTGAATTTATGTTTGTATTTTATTTAAAATTTTTTTTTTTGTTATTATTTATGTTTTTAAGTTGTTTTTTCAGTAGTTGTTGTTTTTGCTTCAGTGCTGAAATTGCATATTGTTTGTTATTGCAATTCGTAAACAAAGGAAAGCTTTCATGTTGGGTACATCAAGAGGCGGTTTATGTGTTACTGGCGTTAATAGTCTAAAATGAAAAGAATAATATTTTTGTCAGGTATTTCATAAGCTAAAACTTTATCATATTCAATATTTCACATTGTATGGATTGGTTGATATTTTATCTATTAATATTTGTACTGTTACTATGTGGTCGTCATTGAAGTTTGTATAATAGCAGAAACTAATTTCACCAATTTGTGGCGTTTTATTATATTTTTTGGAAAAATTTTTAGAAGATAACAGCCAAGAATTTACTGTGAAAAGAGTTGAATTTTTCAATAAAGAAAACACGATAAGATAAGCTAAATCATTGTCCATCATTTGAAAGCAGGTTAAATACATATATGTATGTATGTATGTACATATCGACGGACTCATGTAGAAAAGCCCTAACTCGTATTTACCAAATTAAATTTTTCCGTGATTCTAAAACATTTCACACAAACATATCTTACGACAAAATATTATTGCAATAGTTTCAAATATTACAGTTTTACAAGCATTTACTTTTTCATAATTGCATTGTAATAATAACAACAGTTTCTATTATGTTATTCCTTCTCCTATAAAGTTACAATTATTTGACTTAGGGCCATTCTGTTTGAAACTAACATTATGCATGTGTACATAACTTCTTACTCTTGCAAAGTGAGCAACCCATAAAACTAAATATTTTAACGAACTCCGAAATTATGAGTATAAACCCAGTTATCTAGGAATCGAAATTGTTGTATGGTACTATATCTTTGCATAGTACCCTTATACAGGTACCAAGGTTAGCAGGCCGGCAATTCCCATGGGAATCAGCTCACTTGGGTCCCCTTGGTCCCATTGTATGTACCAAGAGTAGCAAAAAATTAGGTTCGCAATCATAACTTCCTTTAATTCTAACGAGTTTTATTTTGTGCCCTTGTACAAAAGTTGATTACTTTTAATTACATTGTATAAATCTGGAAATCGAGCGCAAGATGATCAGTAAAAAAAGTGAATGCGTTCACTACGAATTGGTATTTTCATAACATCTTCAGGAATTCTTTAACAGAATTTATTTTTAATGTTATCTTAAATGTTAACAACTTTATCACTTTTGAACTCATGGAAAACGCATTCAATTAATTCATATGAACAACTGCGCAGTTGTAATTTAACTTTTGTACTTTGCGTTGTATTGATGCCGCACTGTTTTGCTAAATGCTGAAACGCAATCTAATCAGGCAGCAGTCATGGGTTCTAAGCACTCGTTCAAATTAGCTGTTTCGTTAAATGTGAAGACATGCTCGCTAATGACAACCCTATGTTAAAATCATGTTTTATTCAGCTAAGTTGAAACATTTCATTTGCAAAATAGAACTTATGTATTAATTATTTCTTGTGCATGTCTTTTTTTTTGCTGGGTAGTTTTTAAAAATTTTAATAAATTTAACGGCTATCATATACATATGTATGTATGTATGTAGATAAATAGGCATTTTGAGAGCTTAATATTTTTAATTAAAAATGCACATTTTTTCCGATGCTACATGAATAACAAATATTGACATTGGTAAATTAAGGTTACATAAATATGTATGTATACACGTGTGTGTGTCAAATAAACAACCTATTTGAATTGTATGCGAACGCAAATGATCCACTTGCCCTTTCTTTCTTTAAATGAATTGAGTTTATAATACGTAAATATTAACACTGTCAGACAAAAGAATCATCACCGTAATATAAATAAACAAAATGCAAAAGTAATTAAAACTTAAGAAGTAATTCTAACAGGCAATTAACGTGGTTTGTCGTAAAATATTTTTATGATTATTGGGCAAATACTATGTACATAACTGTTTAACTTTTCAACAAAGCAAAAACAAACAGCAAGTAGGAAATGACTGATGAGTATCGATCAAGTTATTATTTGTTGCTTTTTACATAATTATTTCATCTCAGTTTCCGGTCGAACATCGCGTACGTGGGAAAAACTCCCTGCAGAGGTCTTTCCTGTTACTTTGGACGTGGGAAAATATAAATCAAATGTCCACAAACACTACTCCCTCTATCCTCCTTGCCATAACCTAATTTCCTAGTTCCAGCACAATGCGTGCCATGTGTAGGGGTCATATCCTGAGTGCTGGTCCAAGATAAAAAAAAATTAAAGTCAAACTATTTAATTCGTAGCCAACACAAAAAAAAATTAATGCGTTCACTATGAATTGCTATTTTCATGATTTCGTAACCACTTCTTTATCTGACTTCATTTTTAATGATATCTTAAATGTTAGCAAGATTATCACGTTTGAACACATGGAACCCGCATTCAACTCTTCCAATTCATCCACATGACCAACTGATCAAATGTAATTATACTTTAAATAAATTTTTAAATATTTCTCTAAATAAAAAAAAAACTAAATACGATGATAGAAAATTAATAAGAAAATAGATAGAAAGTGAAATAAGTCTCGCCAACGGATATTTTTCGAGTTATGAACCTATAAAGTCTTTGTATACAATTTCTACTACTTTTCTAAACGTATTTTGCCAATATTAGATCTCTTGAAAGATTTTGGAAAGATATGGACGTATGCATACATATCGCCGTTCGTAAATTATTGTGCTCTACATGTATAGCATTCCTTATAAATATAATAAAAAATAAATAAAATTATAAATAAAAAACAATTATTTTATGAATACGGCAGTTAGGCGTTAGTACTTTTTGTCTGATATTTATTATGTTTTCATAATTTATTATGTTTTTAAAAAATAATAAGCAAATAAATAAAATTAAACAATCTTATATTTTCGTATAAAAAAGGAAAAATCCTACCTTGACACAGATAACTCTTGAAAAAATTAAAGTTGCTATTTCATTTGATATGCGTATTTTTCTGCAACTTGTTTTTTTATGCATATATATACATATTTTTCAAAATAATTTTACACTCTTTCGCAATTAAAACACATCCAAATTTAAATGAAATAAATTATTTTAATTTTAAATTAAATTCACATAAATTAGGAACACTCAAGTATTGCCAGTACGAAATATTTCTCAGATTGTGTTGCCAGTACGGTATATTTTTCAGATCGGGTGTGGCCATTTCGAAATATTTCTCAGCATGAGTGTTGCCAGTACGAAATATAACTCAGATAGAGTGTTGCCAATTCAAAATATTTCTAAGATGATCGCTCCAGCTGGTTTATAATAATCTTAGAGCAGTTGTCCATTGCTTTACTTTTACTACAACAGTTGTTCAAGTTGGTCTCTTACCAGCCGAGTGCGATGAACATTTATTAAAAAATTAACAATAATTTATGAAATTAAATTTTAATCCGTTTTAATTGCAAAAGAGTGTGAAAGTGTGCTGAAGGGCTGTTTGTGATTTTCGGCTTATATCTACTTCACTTATGTTTCTCCAAATAAAGAAAAGTTATGTAGAGTGACAGAAATTGAAAATTAGGAAAAAAATATAAAATGAAAAAAACCACATAGTTTTCGGGTTGTGGACCTCTGAAATTTTCATATAAAACTCCGATTTTTGATTACATTTCTGAACGTATTTGGCCCCCATGTGTTAAAATCATGCGTTCTTCACCTAGTCTGAACGAGGTTATTTGCAATAGAATCATTACATTGCCTATTTCTTATTCTTGATTTTTTTTTTCGACGTATAGAATTATATTATACTAGATCGCATTGCAATCAAAAAAGAAGTAACAATTTAATAGGAAAAGTAATCCCGTAACAGCTAACGACGCTGCTATTTTTGGCAGTATGACAGAGATTGCAAGAACAAAAAAATATCAGACAAAAATTTCAATTTAAATTCAAGCGGAAATAATAAATAAAATATAAAATCTCTCTTATAATACCATGAATTAAATATATCTACATATATATATTAGATATAAAAATGTTAGATTTTATATATTTATACATAAATATATACTCGATTTACACGGTTAGTTTCATATCAAACTAAGAAATATAGGTTTTTCTTACACTTATTGTTAATTTTTTGGTCCATATTGTTCAACTTACCTATTTATTCGTAAAGATATCCACTCATGAAAATGGTTTGTACTATTACAATGAATAAAGATACCCTTTAAATTCATTGCCCTGTAAACAACACGAGCAGCAGCAATAACAGCCAAATAATCACGAAAAGGATATTTAAGTAATAAAGCAGACAAAATGAACAATTTTAGGGTGGCACTAAGCTAAATTTATATCGCAAAGTATATATACATATATGGAATGGGAAATATACAAGTCAGCAACTGCAATTTTGCAGTAATACAGTCGACTTATTTTTATTAGTATAGTATTCACAATTTATTTATCACTGAAACTTTAAACACAAAGAAATACATATTGAAATTTCTTTGAACATAAAATTTACATAATTTTATGAACATAAAGATAGATTAATAATCACAAACACAACACCAGTAATTGGCAAATTAATTGGAATGTGTTAATTAAAAGTATATTTTTATTTTCTTTATAAGAAAATCATTGTAAAATCTTAAACACACTGCAGTCACGATTTTCCGATGCCGATTCCGCAAATAAGAAAAAAAATAAGGTGGAAAATCCACACATAAATAATGGAATAACAACAAAATAAAAAAGTTTTTCGTATTGATAAACTTTGATGCGTTTCGGTGCTGCACTTTATTTTCTTTTACAAACACTTATTATTTTTTATTATTAAAAATAGACCAACATACTTGGTATTGATAATTTAGGAATATTAAAACTACTAGAATATATTAACACATAAATTATGCACATCGCCAGCAGATATTACAATTTTATGCATGAATTTTACTCAAATATTTCCTCTCAACTGAATTTTTTTGTCATTTGCTTTACGGCCGTTTCATCATTTTCCTTTGCAATATTCTCACAGTTGCAAACTTATGACTCAATATCAAATATATTCAATTGCATGAATTAAATAATTACTTTTTTTACATTGTAAGAAAATATATTTTGAAAGCTTTCTGTTTATAATAATTAATTTTTATACAGAAATTTTAAAGTATAAGTGCAATAGTATTTCGATTTTAATACTAAGTTTAGCACTTCTGCCGCAAGTTTTCTTTTACAGCTGTTTTTGCTTGTTTTCTTTTATTTTAATTTTATCATGCGGTGTCTCTGTTTACTAGTATACAAATTGTTCATTTAAAAGAGAGAATATACTGTAGTAGAAGCTTTTTACGTTAAATGCATTTATTAAAAATTGCATTGAACAACATTCAAATAAAGTGGGCAATGTCTTTCTATGCAGTGGCAAAAGGTCGCAAAGTTGGTATATATAATACCTGGTAAGTTCATAGCGAACTTCTTTTTTTTTTGAATCTAAAACTGTACAGAAGTTCCATTATCTTTGATTTACAACTATGGTTTTTCTGATGAATTACCTGTAACAGGATAAGAGCGAACTTAAGTTTCACTAAAAGTGTGCTATACGATATCGGAATGGTTATGACGGTCAGAAGGCATAGTAATTAAAGAAAACTTAAATGAAAAACATTCATAATATCTTCATAATTTTTTTCTTTTCTATATATATGTGGTTTTTTTCAATAACTACCTAAAAAATAAGCGAAACCTAGTAAAAGGTTTTAATTTTAATGAACGATATGATCAAGCTGATATCGAGTCATTTTGCTAGAAATGCACTTCGAAAATAACAATAGCGAAAAAGATTTAATATGTTCTTGCATTTTAGCCTTTACATTGAAGCAATGACTTTTGTGTTATGTCCAAAGTTGATAGTAAAGCGTTGAACGGGGTAGCAACTCTAAATGAGTATCGAAAAATTAACTATTAAATAATGTATTTTGTTTTGTAGGGCAGAATGTGAAGAGAAGGTAAAAAATTACAAAGGAGCTAGATATAAAAAATTTCCTACAAGAAAAGAAGCTGAAGATTTTATTGGCGCATATTACGTGGATGGTAATAAACTACTATATAAACCTGAAGGCTTTGCAGTTCTCCCCAAAAATTTGCATAGTGATAATAAACGGGAAACCACAGTAAGTGATACAACGACGGAACGGGATGAAAATGATCTATGGCCGCCTTGTGATGGTGACGAATGTGAAATCACAGATGAGGATTTGGTATAAAACCTTATTTATAAAACAATTTATTTGATAATAGTTGTTAATATTGTTTTAGTTGATGGCTTTAGCAGCGGTGGAGGGTCTACCTAATAATTCAGAAAACCGTAAACGAAAGACAGATTCGGGTACTATTGGTGGCGGTTCAACAAGTAAGATTCCTAAACATGAATCTAAAATTTGGGAACCCGTTGGTTTAAAACATGTTGGTAATATGGAATTTCTGCTTGATTCCGAAGGCTATGTTATTGTCTATACAGATGGATCTTGTTTTAATAATGGCCAATCGAATGCCTGTGCAGGGTATGGTGTATATTTTGGTGACGATCATGTTCTGTAAGCAATTTGTATATATTTCCTCAAGAAGTCTTATTACATTTGATTTTTTTTAGTAATGTTGGTAAACCTGTTACAGGTCGTGTCACTAATAATGTTGGTGAAATTCAAGCCGCAATTTATGCTATCAAAACTGCAAAACGTCTAGGTATTACTAGATTATGCTTGAGTACTGATTCTCAATTCCTTATTAACTCAATAACATTATGGATAAAGACATGGAAAGCAAAAAATTGGCGATTAAAAAGTGGTGCACCGGTAAAAAATCTCACTGAATTTCAAGAATTGGATTCATTATTGAAAGATAATGACATCGATATAAAATGGGTATTTTATATACATATACATTAAATATTTTTCATTTATAAATCTCCCTTATAATTTGTTAGAATTATGTCAAGGCTCATAAGGGCATAAAGGGCAACGAAATGGCAGACAAATTAGCACGGGAAGGTTCCGAAATATATAGAAGGATGAACTTAGTTAATATTTAAATATTAATCTAAAATTACAAATCTGATTCAGATAAACTAAAAAGTATATGTACTAATATTTTGATTTTTTTAATGATATAGTATATCGATGGTCTCAAGTAGAAAGCACCTAACTTGTATTTTTTACGAAATTGAGTATTTCAGTGATTCCAATACATTTTCTGTGAATACAGCAACATTTATTGCAATAGTCCTAAAAATAACAGTTTTACAAGTAATTACATTTTGATAATTGCATAGTAATAACACCAGTTTCTATTAAGCTTTTTTACCTTCACCTGTAAAGTTACAATTGTTTCAGTTAATGCCATACTTGAAAGCAACGATATGTAATTTCTATTGCCAAATAATAAGCCATGTTAGTTTATGTACGTACATTAGGGTGGGGCGATTTGAAAATCTTAATGGGCGCTTCGCGTTTCTGATTCTTGGGATTGTACTAAGCGAAAAAGTCCACTAGACCATACGTCTACGGTGAAAATCGAGCTTCCCGATTTTGACTTGATCAGACTTTTGTCACGTTTTTTTTGGATATTTTGGCCCATAACAGCCAAACCATTGAGATTTTCGATCCAATACTAAGACAAAAATTGTAGCCAAGACAATAGTTAAGAACTCTCTAGTACATCGCAAAAGCATTGGAATGCTCCTTCAGGCAGTTTTGGTCTTGTGAAAGTGCAAATTTTTCGTGAAAATATTGATAAATTACCATTTTCAGTTGTTCATAGCGCAAAATCATAAAGATGTTCTATTTCTTACTTTTTATTCTATTTATTTTATTTCTTATTTTTAATTCTTCTATTGTTTTCAGTTCATTTGATGCATTTTTGTTAGTTTATTGTAAAAAAACATTTATATTTTTGGATAAAAAAAAAGTGGAAAAAGTAAGAAATAGAACATTTTATGATTTTGCGCTATGAACAACTGAAAATGGTAATTTATCAATATTTTCACGAAAAATTTGCACTTTCACAAGGCCAAAACTGCCTGAAGCAGCGTTCCAATGCTTTTGCGATGTACTAGAGAGTTCTTAACTATTGTCTTAGTATTGGATCGAAAATCTCAATGGTTTGGCTGTTATAGGCCATAATATCCAAAAAAACGTGACAAAAGTCTGATCAAGTCAAAATCGGGAAGCTCGATTTTCACCGTAGACGTATGGTCTAGTGGACTTTTTTGCTTAGTACAATCCCAAGAATCAGAAACGCGAAGCGCCCATTAAGATTTTTTTCCTTCCATACTAATCGCCCCACCCTAACGTACATACGCATAATAATTTTTAAATTATTATAACGTTTCAATCCAGCGATTTTATTTATACCGATTTAGTTGACAGTACTAACAGCTGGCTGGAAATTTGTTTTGTTTACAACAATTTTATTTCTACATCCATATGTACATACATATTTGCATAGGAATAAAACAATCAGATTAAATGCATTTACTTTTAAAATCATTGTGTTTTTCAATAATAATTGTGTCCACAGTACAGGAAAATGGCAAGTATTTAATACAAACACCTATTTTGGATGTAGAGTTGTCTGAGGGTGGTTTTCATCGGTAAGCAAGCAATGGGGCTTTTCGTCCGAAAGAAAGAAAATTAATACTTGAATTTTTGGAATTTGTATTCCAGCAATCTTATCTATACAATACAGTTTGATTATCCTTTGATCGGAAGAGGATGCGAATATGTTTTAAAACAACGTTTACCACCATCAGTGTACGTAAGTGTGGATCAACTGGACGATATGTCGCGCTTAAAGAAGGTATGTTTTACAGTATGTCAAATATACTTATGTATATCGGTATTGGCATTTGTTTAAGATTTTATTTTCGAATAAAATTAATTTTGCGTTGTCTTATGCAATTCTAAGAAGAAATTCGGCAACCTTACGATATACTAAATTTCCGATATGAGATTTTTCCTAAAATTTGGTTCACTCAACTTCATACTTATCATTTTACTCGCAAATTGTTGGAAATGTTAATTTATTTTTTGTACGTTTTCATTGCAATTCTTCCTTGTGTTTTTATTCCATCTAAATATATTTTTATTATTAGCTATGTTTTAAGAAGTAAAAAGTTTCAATATAATAATAATGAACTTTTTAGCTTAATGCCTTTTATCCTACATTTGTGGATATCGAGAAACCTACAGAACAATCTTATGGTTTTAAAGTTTTTCTGAAGGGTGTTCCCAAAATTATTGATACTTTAACTTTACCCATACATTTTCGATATCACGCTCCTAATGGCAAAAAGTAAGTATATATTAATCTATTTATATATATATATATATATATATATATATATACATATGTATATTTTCTTAATAAATTATTTATTTAAATTTGTGATTTTTGAAACAGTTCCTCCGTATCGGTAGATATAAGAACACCCACAATGTTTATCAATTGTCCGAAACATGAACAGCATTTGGTGGAAAATGAATTAGAAATTGAACCTGAGATCTTTTACTGTTTAGATGAAAAAGTGCCAAATATTAAAGAGTCTATTAGTCGGCAAAATAAAGATAGATGGAATAAAGCCTGTAATTGGAAATATGTAATTTTAAACGTTAAACTAAAGTCCTCGTTAAGAGCTGAAATACCAGTTGGTAATGGACATGCTTATCCGCCAATACTATATATTACTATTATCGTCAGCTGGATTATTTCGTTGTGGACAGTGTTTCGCACGAAGCGTGTTCCCATAGCTATAAACGATAAATTAGAAGAACAAAGACTTTTACAAAAGAAGCGTAAATAGAATATTGATTGGGAAGACTAAAATTAAATCAACTATAGACAATGAAAGCAAGTAGCAAATATTATTAACTTTAGTTTATATTAAATAAAGTAATTATAAAAGATATAAGCATATCATCTCTATATGTATATACATACCTACTTATATACATATATCTTCACGTAAACTTAAAAAGGGTCCATCGTCACTTTTAAAAATTTTACAGGAGAGACAAAAAACTTAATAAAATAAAAAGTGTTGTAGTCACAAATATGATATTTTCGCAATGTCATCCAAATAAAATGATGGGTTTATTTTTCTACACAAAAAATAAGGGAAATATTTTAGGAAAGTAGTGCATACCTAACGGTTTTCATAATTTTTTGCACATTTTTCAATTGTGAAAAACAACCATTTGTTGTTACGACCTTTTATATTTCTTTAATAAAGTCGTTATTTTTAAAAAAATAAAACTAAAAATTTGTGAAGACGTGTGCCTTGATGCGCTGTACCAATATCCATTCAAAACTCATTTTTAAGTTTTTCGGTTTATACACCGTTTTGCATTTCAACTGACGATATGTATGTATATGGGAATAAGCGATATGTACATACAAAAATTTTACATATCCTACCACCCTAAATGAAAAACAATCACACTTAAAATTTATCAAAAACTGTATTTTTTCATAAATCTGTAACGGCAATAAAACTTTCTGTTTAAAAATTGCTTGAATAATTGGAGAAATACAGTAATGCCTCTCTTTATGTTAGCTTCGTTTTGACATTAAATGCACTTTTGACATTTTGCAGCTAAAAATAAACCATGACAGTTCTCAGGTAATATCCCATACATATGCAATGCATTGCACTGGAACTAAATAGAGGGAGGGATAGTGTAGACAATAGATAGTTGGTGAAAGTGGTAGGAATATAGAGCTATATTCACAACTCTGTTGTTGCGTTTTAATTATGAAGCAAAATTATATATAGATAAATAATTTAGACGCAAGATTTTTAAGCTAAGGGGAGCCATTTTATTGGTCAAATACCTACGAAGGACGTTGCTATAGCACTGAAAAATATTTCGACTTGGCCGAACCAGGAATCGAACCCAGGTCCTTCTGGTTACAGAGCCAACACGCTAACTACTCAGCCATCAGCACCCCCAAAGAAGGTTTAAACTAGCAAATAAAGATTCAACAAATCTAATTTTAATTTCAATACTAAAAACTGGCCATTAATGTTCCATAGAATTTATGATTTTGCAAAGTAATTTTTTAAATATGTACACAAATCTTATTGCGCAGATATTTATTTTTAAATTGTAGTGCTCATTTTGCGTCATTAAAATTTTTTGGCTATAGTACATGTACTAGAATTAGCTAAGTTCAGTGCGAAATAAAATACGATGATAAATAAACTAAACTTTGGTATCGTCTTATGAAGATCTTAAATGAGTCTTCGTTCAGACACCACAGATATGTATTTTGTTAGAGTGCTCGAACGTGAATTGGGAAGAACAATTTTACAAGTGCATTTAAAATCAACAGATAAGATCCCCTTTAAGGAATGACTGGTATACAGTTCTTAATCAGTTTTTTTTTAACAAAGAACGAGTTATATGTATTTTACTTTACAAACACACGAACATACAGATATACAGAATAATTAAATAAAAACAACAGGTAAAAAAACATATTAATTTAGTTAAATTTGACAATTTGACCTAAACGGCAAAATTTTAATAACAGTTAAATGATTGTCGCATATTTCTAAAAAAAAATTCTCGTGATATAAAAATGTTTAAAACAAAATTTAAACAGTCCAGAAAAACTTTGGACACATACCGTGATGAAAGAGAAAAACGTGAGTGGTTTATGTACATAAAAATAAGAACATTTATATTACATTACAATATATATTTTACAATTAAAAATGTAATATAAAAAAAAAACAGAAAAACAGCGATGCATTTAACGAGGTCTGGTACATACTACATACATATGTATGAATGTTTAAGGAATGATTTATTAAAAAATAACAACAATAAAAAAAGAGTTCAGAAATATAATGTATTTACTTGCAATTGCTGTAAAAAACTAAAAGTTTAAAAAGATTAAGACATATCATTGTTGCATCTATAAAATATTTTAAATACCCTACACCATTCTTTGAAAATAATTAGTTTCTTTCGCGAAACCTAATATAATAATCATGAAATTTTATTTCGCAAAACCACTCTATTCCATTAAGCATGACAGGTAAATCTACTGTTGAAAGTCTAAAAACTTGTTTTTCACCGAGAATGGTGAACTTCGCGAGTAAATTAAATTTTTCTTGAAAATGAAATGTTTATGCATTTTTAAATAGAACAAAAACAATTTTTTAAAATTAATGCATTTTTAAATCATAACACTTTGAGCGCCGACCCGTGTGTATGGACATATGTATTAGTAAGGCAAAATGATAACGAGATAAAGTTATCAGCCCTAGTGACGGTTTAGTAAACATTCTAACTTTTGATTGCCCCAAATCTGCTCGGTTTTTATGTGTTTGTATATGGATAAATTTATAAAATAAACAAATAAAAACCTTATGTTTATGAAAATAAATACGGCTTGTCCTTCAAATTGTGAATAAATATTTTTTTGTAAATTAATGATTTCGAATTAAAAATAAATTTTGAAAAGTATGGAAATCGGTTGCCATTGCGGGCCATCGCGGTGAGCTTAACATAAATGCGTATCGAAAATCGATTTGACAAAAAATTACGGATTTCAACAGTTTAACAGATTATGGCTATCGATATGAATATGTAAAATCAATTTGACGAAGACTTATTAGAAAAAACGATTTTTTTTAAATTTCCCGTGAACGATATCTCTCGAACGCATCACCCGATTTTAGTGAAATTGGCAGCAATCGAACTTTCTTATTAAGATTAATAACTTACTAGATTTTTCACACGAAATTTTTCGAAATTGACAAATGAAAATAAATACATAGATTACAAAGAAAAGTATTGAATATGGAACGATAGACGGCAAGATTGAAAGGAATTGAAACTAGTAGCAATTAATACAATGTCTACGAGCACATTTGTAGAACGAGTCAGATAGTTCTTGTTTATATTCCGTATTTACATAAACAAATATCACACTATATCTATCAATAATTTACAATTATTAATATATTGCACATTTACTGCACATGCAAAAAATATATTAAATTACGCACATTTTTCATTTATTCTCAAAAAAATATATACCGTTTATAGAGTGTATGAAATGAATTTAACACGCAGTCTGTTGGAATAACCTTGAGTATATTACAAATAAAATGTGTGTAAATAATCAACAACATTTTCAGAACGCCTCAAAGTTTTCAGACGTGCCCATCATTTTAGAATACAAGCGGCGGTGGGGATTAACTATAGAAGTAAAAAATAAAACAAGCAATAAATTATAAATAAATAAAGAAACGTTATTACGGGATCAATGAAATTTCATTGAAAAGTTGATACATATGGTTAATACTATTTCATATTTAATTACCGAAAAAACACCGCTTTTATATGGAAAAATATCGAATACTGCGGTGGTCGCTGATATTCGGAATGGAAAAGGTTTTCAACTACAATATATTGTAAAATATTTAAAAATGTTCAATTAATAAGTTTCCTCAATTTTTCTTTTTTTTATTTAATTGTAGCAAATGTAATCGGAGAACGTCATGTACAGTCTTTAATTTTATTCTTTGGCATGAGTTTCGCCTATTTTTTGCGAGTTAATATATCGGCTGCCATAGTACCCATGACAGATCCTATTCGTGGGCAAGCTTATCATAATTGGGATTCTTCAACAAAAAGTTTAATACTAAGCAGCTTTTTTTGGGGCTATGTTGTCGCCCAAATGCCAGCTAGTATGATGGCAAAACGGTTCGGAGGCAAAATTGTTTTAGGCATTGCTACTATCATTAGCTCAGTTATAACTATTTTTCATCCCTTGGCTGCCAAAAATGCTGATTGGGAATTAATTTGCTGTCTTAGAGTGTTAGTGGGTTTAACACAAGGTGCTGTGTATCCCAGTGTACATACACTGTTGTCCAAATGGGTTCCTCGATCTGAGAGAAGTGTTTTGACTACGGCCGTTTATTCTGGTGCACAATTTGGTACAGCTGTTCTGCTGGCGATAAGTGGCAACATATTTGATTCGAGTATGCGTTGGCCTGGTATATTCTATATTACAGGTGGTATAGGTATATTGTGGTCCATAATATTTTTGATATTTGGTGCCGATACACCAAAGGATTCGAAAATCATTACAAAAGAAGAGTGTGAATATATAGAGGCTTTAACTGGCAATAACAAAGAAAGTGGAGTAAGTTGAAATAACGTTTTTGTGACTAGTTTTTACGATCTACCATGATCTCATTCTATTCAAACACATAATAATGATTGCAGTATTGAAAATTATTTATGTGCGTTGAATTTTCCAAATGTTTGAATTTTGTCTTCCTTCTTTGGGACCAACTAAACAAATGCAATATTAAAATATGTATAAAAAATAATAATGCAGATTTTTAATAGATGGAACAACATACACCATACATCAATAGGAATTGAATAAAAAATTGTTGAAAAGTTTAATGAAAAGATAATACGAAATGCATACAATGTATTATTGTATCTGATGCAGAATTAGGGAATTTCAAATGTTTAAAACAATTTAAATGAAATTACTTAATTCTTGATTATATTTCAGACAATGGCGGTACCTTGGAAATCTCTTTTCTCTTCCTTGCCATTTTACGGCTTGATTGCTGCTCATTCTGGTTTTACATGGGGCTTCTACACTTTGCTTACGGAAATGCCCACTTACATGAGTAAAGTTTTGCATCTGAACGTTAAATCGAATGCTCTACTCTCATCTCTGCCGTACTTTGTAATGTGGGTATTGTGTCTAGTCGTCAGCCCCATATCCGATATGCTTATAAATCGTAGCATTATTTCGGTAACGGTGGCAAGAAAACTTTTTAATTCCATTGGACAATGGGTGCCAATGGTTTGTCTTATTGCTTTGGGTTATGTGACACAGGATGAGAAAACATTAGCTGTAGCTCTGCTAACTATTGGAGTAGGTTTTAATGCTGCCTCCTTTTGTGGTTACTTGGTCAATCACATGGATTTATCGCCCAACTTTGCCGGACCTATGATGGGCATTACCAATGGCATATCAAATTTATGTTCCTTATGTGCTCCTTTAGTTGTGGGCGCAATTGTTAGCAACGAGGAGGATCCCGTTGAATGGCGCATAATATTCTTTATAACGGCTGCAGTTTATTTGATTTCCAATGCAGTATTTGTGATATTTGGCAAAGCAACTGTACAACCGTGGGACGATGAAACTTCACAAATTTCTACCACAACATTAGCTAGCAATTGAAACTCTTCAATAGACACTGCTTGTAAGTAGTAAAAATTTTTATTCTTACAATCGATCAATTCCACAGATTCTACAGATTTAATCAAACAAGATATATGTACATACATATCTATATACTATATGGTATATTATTTACTGTGTAAATATAAATTTTAAATGTTTTTTATTTAAGTTTTGAATAAAGAAAATTCAATTCAAAAAATTATGATATTCTCATACAGTGTGAAAAATATCATAAAGCATTTTATTATGATATTTTTCATACTGTATGAGTATATCATAGGGTATGTAATAATAAATTTCACATATAGTTTATAAGGGAAAAAGCACAATTAGAATCATATATATAAATAAATATTCTCAAAATAAATTCAGTTAATATAGAATGTTATATAAAGTTATGATAACAGTTGATACTGCCATAAAAAATCATGATTGAAAAATTTTTAAGGTTAAAATTTTTTTTTAAAACAATAAAAATTTGAGAACATTTTTGTTATCATTAAAGTGCCCCTTTTTGGCTTTATTGCAATAATATTAAATATATCTTATCGCCCCAAATTTTTGACTGATTAAATACCTCATTTCTATGGAATCACCCTGCCATTAGTGTTCAACCAATTAATCACATTCGATTCTAGTCATTCGATAATTATAATTAATTTCTTTATTTGGTTAAGGAAGTATGATGCATTTCGTTTGTGGTAATGTCGACTCATCATTAAAAATTTTCTTTTGGAAACTTTCTCAAAAAATAATTAGAAGTATTTAAAACACAAACAATAAAAGTAAAAGAAACTTTGCAAAAATTTACAAGCATCAGCAAATATAAATTAACAATCGTAATTTATTTCGACTTGTGTTGAATAAACAAAAGAAAAATTAGTAATATTAGTTATTCAGACATCTGTACATAGTTTGAATACCTAGGATGTGTTTCGAAATTTGAGACTGTTATTTAACACATTTTTAAATAATCTGTACGCCGCACACATAATACAATCAACAAGGTAAGTACAGCAGTACAACCAATACAACAATTCAAAAACAACGCTTTTTTCTAGTGTGAAAAATTTCTGTTAGTCAAAAACTGCCCACACACATGCATGCTAATATGTATGTATATACATAAATCGTACCATATTGGCTCCTGTGAAATTTATACCTCAAATCCTATTTTTATGCTCTTTAATCATGCTTTGGCATACCAAATATAACACTGAAAAAAATGTTGTCATTCATAAAACAAAACATACGAAAATTAGACGGCTGTAAGAAAAAAATTTTATCGCCATTTCAAACTTATTAACTGCCAAGCCCACGATGTCGGAAGAATATTTTCCTGAACTTAACTACATTAAAGACTAAAACAATATTTTATAATTTGTTTTTGTTTTAAATGTATTTGTACGAATGAAATATATATTTCGACATCGTGGGCTACTAAATCAATTGTTTTAAATTGCATTGCACCGTATTTCTTACAGCAGATTTCATTGAAGCATATGATGTACAAAATTTTCCAATGGTACTTATTTAAATGCAGAAGCGCAAGATATAATTAATTGAAATTTTTTAAATGCACAACTATTTATAATTTGGTTGCCTTTTCAATTATTAAACTTTTATAAACTTCCGGCAAAACAACATTTTGCGCCAACTTTCAGGATATTTCCTTCTAAGAAAAATTAAAAGAACACTGGTACATTCCCTCATTAAAAGAAAAGAGACAGCCTATAAGGCATATTAAATGTAAGTTGTGAACCAAAAGTTACTATAGTGATGCCAATTAAGCATTGTTCATATATATATGTTTAAAACGTTAGTTTTGTCAATGTCAATATGGTACGATTCTAATTTAAAGATAGTATAAAAGCATTATCAAAGAGATTGGCTTTTAGACACGAATAAATTATCGAAAAAAAACATTAAATGGTGGGAACTACTCCATTTATTAAGATATATAAAAGAAAGCTTTGCACGTTTTTTGTTTTCATAGCTATGTGACAGTGCATCTAATGTCAAAGACGTTCTATTAACTATTTTACATCGATGATGATGAGTCTGCAGATTGGTATCACCTGAAACCACAACTGTTCAGTGAGTATGCCTTCGTCTCGGAAACATTCCGATAACAATTGACACAGTAATGCACATCCGAAAAATGTAGTGTTTTTATGGGTTAGTTGGATACTGGGCTCGGACCCAAAACTTTTTGTTTTGTAGTCAACGTTCTAACTACCTCAGACATCGCCACCACCTACTCTACAGCCAAAAATCTTGCAATATACAATGAAATAAATTTAAATATATATTTTCGTACCCTCGCATACATTTTTTATCATGTCACCAAAATATTTTAAATATATAATTTCCTTCTCAAAATATTAAAAGTAAAAAAGACCATTAGGTGTATATGTATATACTAAAACCCTAAAATATAAGCTCAGGCACATCATTGCCAAATAAAAGCTTCCACGATATAGGCACTGTTAATTTTATGCCTCCTTTATCACTCTTCAAACCTAAAAAGCCATCGCACAACTCGCTTAATTCCTTAATAATTAATGTAGCGTCAGTTGAGTTATCACCTTCCAACAAGTACCGAAATAAAAGCATAACCGAAGTATTTCTTTCATCTAAAACACGAAACAATTGCAGCGCATTACCACCGCCAAATATCAGTTCTCCTTGAAATTCATTCCATTTTACCAAGTTTAACTGCTCGTGATGGAACTCTTTGAATTTGTCACTTGCTTTATATTCATAGGGACAAGTATCAATTATGCGTTTCTCAAATCCAAAGCTTCCGCTTAAAATAACAATTCTGGCTGCTTTTTCCACAATATGAGCAAGTTCACTGTGGAAGTCGCTAATATGTCGGGAAATAAATGGTGAACGGAATTGAAAAACTAATAATTTGTCTTCACTGCTTTCGTATAATTCACAAGCAGCAACTTTCTCTTCCGGTTCGTGTTGATAAGCGGATGGGCCATAAACAGGTATCAAAGCCGGATGACGTATCGATCCAATACGCTTTAGGTTCTTAGAAGATATCAACAAGTCACAGGCTAATTGAGCGGCATTTCCGACGCAAATGCTGGGAATTATGACCGTATAACCATTGAAATCCTTTTCAATATTATTTTCCTTTAACTGCAACATTAGATGTATTTAAATCCGTATTACAATAAAATTAAGTTGTAATTAGAATATTTTACTTTGTGCTGAGCAATTATTTATGCTGTCAATGTTGACAATTTATAACTTTTCTCTAAAAGAATAGTAATGTTTAATTAGCGACTATTCTATACAAATTTAGCGATTTTGCTACGCATCTCATATAAAATGTAAAACCATGTAACTACATTTTTTTAGATTTTGTCGGAGAGGGGAAAACGTAATGAAGTAGTTAAGTAAGCAACCGTAAAAAAAGTTCCTTTAAAATTTACCCAAAATTAACAGAATCACAAATTTATAGTAAAAACCCGATTTTGAAATTTTTGTCAATTGCAGTTTTACGTTTCATATGACGACATATAAATGTTATGTAGAAATAAATATAATACTTATTATTTCTTATTTATTTACTCCTTTTTCCGATTTATTATTGATATTAAAATAGTTATTATTAAATTATATTTCTAAAATGTAGGCTAGCACAAGGTACATACATGTAATAAGTCTGTGCAACCTGCCATGTGTTTTACATATGTATATTTTATACTTGACTGTCAAAATTTGTTTACAAATGAGTAAATTGTTTAATTTAAGAGACCCTGCAATTGACAATTTTACTCATTTCTTTATTTTGAGAAAGACTTGCAAAGCAAGTAAGGCATACATAAACGAAATTAATGTTTTTCTTGCTATTGTAGCGTGAGTGTGTTTACTTTCAGTCTCTTCATTTAGACATCCAAAGTTAATTTACACAAACAAAATACCTGTTGTTTTTTCTTGTTCATTGTAGAGCTTCATAGACCTTAGGATAACTTAAACGCCAATTAAAAAATTCTCAAAAAAAAATTATTGGCTGCCCTACTCAAAATAAAATTAATGTTGCCATACTCAAAGGAACTTGCACATTTTAAGTTACTCGTTACTGATTGTGCCAAATATTGTGAACTGACGTGGCCTTGTTTGTACAAAGTTAAGAAAATCAATTATATATTAACTTGCTAAAGGCTTTACCGGTTCTTAACTTTGTGTCTTGCTGCTGTAGTTGGATTTTGCGGTATTTTTATTTTCTTAAATTAAGTAAAAATTTCGTGCGGATTTGCAAATTAAAGCAAAAATGTATAAAATATTATTGGTCCTCTATTTGGGCGTTGTGGCCATGGTAAATGCCGACGAAAAACATGTTCTTGAGCTGGGAGATAAGGATTTCGAGCCAACATTAGACCAACATGAAACAACTTTAGTCATGTTCTATGCGCCATGGTTAGTATTAAAAATATTTACTTTAAAACTTCTGAATGTTACACGTCATTGCCAAATGAGATTGTGAAATCGGTAGCCATAATAATATTCATATGTGCTTATGTTTCTTCTATATTACTACCCGTAACAATGATTAATTCATCTTTATAATGTAAGATATATTTGTCGATGAATTGCAAAAGTTACATATGCACATATTTATGTATATTCTTTTAATTCTCCATTTTTTATTTTAATAAAACAGTTTTGTAACTGGTTGCCTTAAAGATAAAGAACTATTCTAATTGTGGCGTGTGAAAAAGCACCTTCTATCAAATATGTCAACATGGGGAAAATAAACATTAGGATAAGCAGTGCGATTTCCCAATATATTCTTATTAATAATTATTCATTTACCCGTTAACCTTTAAGATAGCATTAAAAACCAAGTCAGGTAAAGAAATTCTGAAAATACCAATTCATAGTTAAAGCATGCGCTTTTTTATGAAATTGAAATCAAAGTAGCCGCTCTACCGTTGTTGCAAGTGTTTTGTGAATTTTTTTCATCAAAGTAAACAAATCTTTCCTGTGTAAAAAATATACTGTGTCCATTATTCACAGGAATAAATACAACTAATAAGTAGGGGTGAAATGAATTCGAATTAGGCATGCAAGTTACATTAATAGGTTCTTCCTGGTGCAAAGACTGAGTGTAGTCGAGAAAACTCAAAAACGATACTTTCTTCCCCACCCGTAATATGCCAACAAACTAAAAGTTTCCTCGTCTAAAATCAGTATAATTTGTGCGAGTTCTGGCTATTTTATTATACACCTGGAACAGACCTAATGTGAGCAAGACTTTTTGAATAAACTATATGCATACATATTTATTTATGTACGTTCTACACTTCTGGAACTTTTTTATGTTAAAGAGTTAAGAAGTTTTAAAAAGATTATGTGATTTCCACAAGTCGAAAACTATGCACTGCGATACTTTTTTAATTTTATATTTTTTTTGTTCCTAATTTTTAATTTTCTACCTCCCTATCTTTTTTTTCAAATTGGTGCAGTGTCCGTAAACTACATTTAAACCGAATATTGAAGTCTTCAATAAATTGTACTGAATTGAAAATTTTGCAATTATTTTACTTATGACTTCGTTGCAAATAAATTTATGCAAATTTGATAAATTTCAATTACAGAAACATATACTTCCAACATGCATGCATATCGTTACCTAAAGCGCAAAACGCTCTAACTAACAGAAAATTCAATGTCGACTTTTTTGCAAAGTCTGATGATATAATCAAAATACATCACCACCAAACAAATCATACTTCAAAACGAACGCAAATCGAAACTTTATTAAAAAATAAAAATGCCCTTACTACAATATTAAATAAATGTAAAACGCAAAAAGACCTAACTTCTTGCTTGTGTATACAACATTGAAACAATTGACATTTAAAAATTAAAATACGTTATTTGTTTTTCGTAATTTTAATGTAAAAATAGTGCTTTGGAGAAATAAAAGGTACAATATAAATCTCTGAATGTCTTTGCCCGGATCAAAACAATTGGACAAAATTATAGAATTTCTAGTCAACAAAACCGTATGGAAGGTAAGAAATACCTAGGATATTCCAAAGGATATGCAGAATATCGTAGGCCCAGAGAAATGAAACAGAGGGAAATCTTGAATCAAGTACTTTAGCCACAATAACCATAAAATATTTGAGAAGTTATATTCAGAAATTTCCAAATACTCACCACATTATTATATACTCGGATAGTTGTGTATATCAAAACAAAAGAAAATCTGCTGGAAAAGGCCCCCGTCTCTACAAGATCACTATCTAAACTTCGAGAATTATCTTGATTATGAATCAATTGATAAAGAGATATAAATCTATAAGACCAATTAATGTATAATGAATACCCCAAAGGAATGCATAATCCTTAGTTTTTTGCTATGTTTTTTAGGAAAAAAGGCGGGTGACCCAACTGTTAACATGATACGTGCAAAAGTTAGATTTGATAGGGCATTTAGTTTCAGAAAAATTAGATGCAAAAAGCTCTAAGTGATGTAACTCTTTAAATATTGCACGTTTACACAAAAAAAACTTGATATTTTTCGTTAAAGAATGTTTTTTTGCCTCTCGTGTGAAATTACTCAAATGTTAGTTAGGGTGTTTTCCGTTTCAGGTAACGATATGTATGTATGGATATATTATAAAAACTGATAATGTCGAACATTATTGTAGTAATGAATACTTCCACAACCTAAAAAATGGTATGCTGTACTAAAAGCAATTCAGATTTTTTAATTAAATTTTCTGTTGGAGAAATTTCTTATCAAGAACATGGTAAATTTTTTTTCTTATCACTTTTTTTTTCATTTTCTTACACAAGAAACCAAGCAACGGTTTTGGACATCCGATCCTCCAGTCTATAAGAAAAGTCATTATTTAAAATAAGAAATATAATGCTAAATTTGCTTCTCTAAATAATTAATGAAGTTTTGAAGATATAATATTATTGAGCATAAATTTAAACGTATTTTTTAATTGTATAATTAAAGGTGCGGTCATTGCAAGAGGTTAAAGCCGGAATACGCCCAAGCTGCTGCAACTGTTAAAGACGATGATAATCCTATTGCTTTTGCACAGGTATTAAATAATACATACAAATAGCATGCTAACTAAATATAGTCTACATATGTACTATGTGTATTTAAATTGAACACTTTTCTTAACAGGTCGATTGTACTGAGGCGGGTAAGGAAACATGTCAGTCATTTTCAGTCAACGGTTATCCCACGTTGAAAATTTTCAATCGCAAACAGTTTTTACAAGATTATAACGGTCCTCGCGAAGCTAAAGGCATTGTCAAATATATGCGCGCCCAAGTTGGACCTGTATCTAAAGAAATTAATTCGATTGAAGAATATAAGAAATTCTTGGTTACAAAAGATACCATTTTGTTTGGTTTCTTCAAAAATGTTGATTCTGAATTGGGTAAACTATTCTTAAAATTTGCCGACAAAAATCGAGAAAAGATTCGTTTTGGTCACACTAGTAATAGTGGCGTGTTGGAATCTGCTGCCAAAAGGTAATAGCAACAAGTTTTCAAATTTATCTTCTTAGTCCTTAAACTATTACTATGTTTCAGTAATACTATTGTTATTATTCGTGCTCCTCATTTGGCCAACAAATTCGAAGATTCAACCGTTAAATTTGAGGGCTCAACAGAGTCTGATCTGAATACATTCGCCAAAGCAAACTTGTAGGTATCACATCATCGTGTTGAACTAATTTTTATTTTAAATCATATATTTTATGATTTTCAGCCATGGCTTGGTAGGCCACCGCACGCAAGATACGATACGTGATTTCCAAAATCCTTTAATTATTGCCTACTACAGCGTCGATTATACTAAGAATCCCAAAGGTACTCATTACTGGCGTAACCGTGTGCTTAAAGTAGCCACAGAATTTGAGGGAAAAATAAACTTTGCCATATCCTCCAAGGATGAATTCCAAAATGACTTAAACGAATATGGTTACGACTTTGTGGGTGATAAGCCAGTCATTTTGGCGCGTGATTCTAAGAACTTGAAATATACAATGAAAGAAGAGTTTTCTGTGGAAAACTTGCACAAATTTACTGTGAAGCTGTTGGCGGGCGAATTAGAGCCCTATATTAAATCTGAACCCATTCCAGAAAGCAATGATGGGCCTGTCAAAGTTGCTGTTGGCAAAAACTTTGATGATGTTGTCAACAATAATGACAAAGACACCTTGCTTGAATTTTATGCTCCTTGGTGTGGCCACTGCAAGAAATTGGCTCCTGTCTATGATGAATTAGCCGAGAAACTTCAAGACGAAGATGTTTCTGTTGTCAAAATGGACGCCACTGCTAATGACGTTCCACCGGAGTACGACGTACGTGGTTTCCCAACAATATACTGGTTAAAGAAAAATGCTAAAAACAAGCCTGTTCCTTACAATGAAGGCCGCACCGCGGACGATTTTATTAAATACGTTGCTAAACATGCTACTAATGAACTTAAAGGATACGATCGTAACGGCAAGCCCAAGAAGACAGAACTTTAAGAAACTCCATATTTTTATATAGTGTAAGCAATACCAACAACATCAGCATTAGTATAAAACTATTAGACCTGGAAAGATCATCGAAGGAATTTCGATCACATTTCCAAACTTTAACTATGAGGTTGTTCAATTCGGAAAGCATTCAACTTTTACTTCATTCCTTTGGCAGATCTAAAAGATTTTTTAATAGCATTTAGTATAAACAATAGAATTTTTTTTTATCGTAAATTTAATAAAGTTGAAAAAACTCTTATCTTTCTTAACTTCTCCAAGAGTATTGGACAGCTATTATTTGTTTTTGTGGTATTACAAATATGTATCTATTTTAAAATTTAACAAATACCCATGTTCATGGTACAAATTACGTTTATCGACGCCTCCCACAAATGAAAAAAAAGTATGCCACATCATTGAAAATTAAATAATAAATAAAAAAATTTCTTTAACGCTTAGTTTCCGAATGATAGCCCTATGAAATTCCAGTGCAAGTTTATCAATGAAGGAAAGATTTTCCATTGAAAATGGGGCAACATGGGTTTCGTTTTTAAGCTTTTGTGTGCTAATACTTATATATGTATATATTTAGAGAGAATATGAACGAGATTCCGAAAATGAATAGCAAATGCAAATAAATTATTGTAATTAAAATTTAAATGGAATAAAATTTGTTGGATTTTCTCCACCATGAAATTTCTCGAAACGGTGTGGCCTCATAAAGTTTTTCTGTAGCCTGTCTTAGGGATTTCCCCCACAATGGTATACTGAAATGGGGCAGCCTCAAGATTGGCTGCGTTGCAGTGCTTAGTTACTTTATCAGTCGATATATAAGTATGTATATTGAATTGAATTAAATTAAAACTAAGGGTTTCCGTTTTCATTTTATTTTTTATTATTTTTCAAGCTTCTATCAAGTTATTATTTTCTGGGAGTGGCCGCTAAACTTAATTTAAGCCAAGTTTAGAAAACATTCACAAGTTATGCTTTACAGCGATCTGAAATACACTGAAACGTTTATTAAAAAAAATTAAAGGAAATTTTCCTGTAGAAGCTACACAAAGGAGATGCGAAGTATCGAAAAATAAATAATTATAAAAAACAGACCTTACGTTTGAAAATATTATCCAAAAAGCGGTAAAAACCAGAAATCTTATGAAAATATTTTCTAGAAATAAAAGCAATAAAAAAAGTCCATTGAAAATGCAATATTAATAGTCACATTCGTTGCATCGTCCTTATCAGATTTCAAAATAGAGTATATTCTTATCTTTATGTTCATAATTCTTTATCCATATACATTACACTACCCAATATTCCAAAATAAAAATACTTGGCGATATGTATTAAAATAATATAAAAAATATGATCTTCAAAAGCTAAAAATTTAATTTCCGTGAATTTCGCTTCGTTCACCTATCTGTGCCTATATCGGCACAACTCTCAGAAAAAAATAAACAAACCATAGTCGTTAGATCTCATGATCTTGGAGGTAAATTTACTCATCGAAACCTATATATATCGCACCCTAAATACAAAAGCGGCACAACTCAAAATTCTCAAATTTTCAGGAGAGGCAAAAAACTGTTTATGCAAAAATGATTGTAATATTTAAAATAAAATTGGTTCCATTATGAAAGAAGTTTATTTCGAAGAAGGTTTTGCTAAAATTTTTTTAATTTTATATTATATTTGTGGAAATAAAGTATAATTTTAAATTATTATATATTTTTAATTAAAAATAGGTCTTTTTAGTCGATCGTGCGTAAGCAATGCAATTAACATAAAAACAGACATAACGGTATTTTTCCAGTTAAAGAAAACAGTGATGAGAGAGAAATTTTTGAAGTAGTTAGAGATGTGTACTGTGAATTATTTTACGGAAAAAAGTACATTTTGGAAAATTTTGAGTTGTGTCACTTTTGTATTTAGGGTGCGATATGTGCACCGACATAAGTACATTCATTTATTTTTGCAATAAGATGAAAGGAAACGTAAACTTATATACTTAATTATTATTGCGTTAAGATTAACAAAATTTCATTTCATTGTTATTTTCGTTTAAAATTTCACCACAGAGGTAACTTCCGAACTTTACGATTTTACATGCGTTTTAAAACTTTCGTATTTAAGCCTTTTCCGAGTAATAAACAGAAATTTGTAGTCTGGTAACCAGACTCTGGTTTGTTGTGATTAGAGGAAAGATGTATTTTGCACATTAACACGTTTTGGGATCAGAGATACAAGCTGATAAATTATAATCGCCGGCGGTGCGAATAAAAACCAATAAGCTAAGTTTTCTTAATACAAGGTGGTCACAAGGCGAATATATCAATTCGCTTTTCTTCCAAACGTCAAATTTTTTGTATACATTTGTTTTGTGAAATATAACATAACTTTAAAAGATCGTAATTAGTGTAATGTAAGCAAAACTGTAATTAATTATTACAAAAAGAATTTATTATAATAATAAATTATTGTAATTGTTATATTATTTAGATTTACTTTTCTTAACTTTGTCACAGTGAGCCATTCCCTATGAAAATGTCAAAACTTCAGAACCCCATAACTTGGATAATATTGGTTCCTGTAACCTTTTTTATTTAACATTTTTTTCTTTTATATGATTCTAATTGTGCTTTTTCCCTTATAAACTATATGTGAAATTTATTATTACATACCTTATGATATTCTCATACAGTATGAAAAATATCATAAAGCATTTTATTACAAAAGCAACTCAATAATTGAGGAGGAAAGCATATCCATATATGTTTTGTATTCAAGAATTAGGAAAATCCACTGATGAGCTAAGTAAGCATTAGCGAAATGTGGAAATTTGGCTTCGGGGTCTATTTGAAGCTACCTAAGGCGAATTCATACCAGGTTACTGCATTAATCAAAATTCTCATCAGCGGATTTCTATTCAGTTGTCAAAGTTGTGTTCTTCACAGCATGTTAATACGTAAACTGTTTCGACAACTTGAAAAAAATTGTTGTATTTGTAAACCAAAAATGCTGTTGGTATAAGTATGAGTTCAGCTGGTATGAATTCGCCTTGAAGCTACCGAAAATTGACATCACTGTATATGCGTCAAAAAACCGGCGGCTAACAGCCGATTTTGAGACGATTGGCTTTTATCCCAGGCTAGAATTTTTTTATCACAGACTTAACCATAGCTTAACCCAGTCATCCATAGATATTTGTTATAACTTTTTTATTACAAGTTGTGCATTATTTCTGTAAAGAGTGATTGATAATTTTTAATGTTCTAAAAACGAATTGTTATTGTTCTGCCCATAATGCAGTAACATATTAATGGTAGAACAAGGTACCCCAAAACATCGTTTTTCTTCCAATATTGGCCCTTATATATTTACCATTAACAAAAAAACGACAACAAATACTTTTCCGGGTTTAAAGGTAATCACTTTTGTGGAAGTAGAAAGAAAATTTAATATATACTGATATCTATTTTAGGAAGTGGATCATGTTATGGGCGGTGCAGCTGCGCGATTAGAATTATTTAAAATTTATTAAATGCCGAAAATACAGTTGCTCAAGTTGTCGAATATTACTAAACATTTTGTAAAAATTTCTTCATCTTTTTTTAAGATGGCTTCAACAATTGAGTGTGTTCCGGAAGAAACGCAAATAAAAACATCTATATATAATGTGAGCGATTCACTCAGTGTGTCGGTTGCCAGAAATTATTTAAAATCCGGGAAAGTAATAGCATTACCAACAGATACTGTATATGGTTTAGCATGTGATGCCAATAATGAAAAAGCCATTCAAAACTTGTACAATATTAAGGGACGCAATTTTAACAAACCAGTAGCCATTTGTGTTAAAGATTTAAGAGATTTGCGTAAGTATGGTGAGGCGGAACATTTAAACGATTGCTTGCTGAATCAATTATTGCCGGGACCTATTACAATAGTAATAGAGCGTTCTAAACACTTAAATAATCCATTATTAAACCCTACAACAAGAAAAATAGGCATACGCATTCCCGATTTCGAATTTATTCACAAGCTTTGCGCTAGTTTCCATGAGCAGCCTTTGGCACTAACCAGCGCTAATCGATCTTCGGAACGTAGTAGTTTAAATATTAAAGAGTTTGATGTTTTATGGCCAAAGCTGGGCGCTATATTTGATGCTGGACAAGTGGGAATGACCGAAGAGAGACGTTCTGCATCTACCGTTGTAGACCTTTCTACACCTGGTATTTATAAGATTGTTCGTGAAGGAGTAGCATTAAAACGAACCTTAGATGTATTACACTATTATGGCCTCAAAACATTTGCTGACTAGAGAAATTATTAACAAATAAGTATTATTATCTCAATTAGCATTTGAGTTTATTTATGTAAATAGAGAAATAGATGATATATCATAACATTTATAAACCTCATATATACCATTTGAATATATACATTGTATGTGACTTGAGATGCACACAACCATGAACATTGTTTAAAAATTATTTATTTAAAAAATAAAATATACTCCAGAGCATAACTATATATTTCTGCCGAAAACTTATCAAATTGCATCGAAATCTCCCAAAACAAATTCTTTCGTTTAATATTTGTTTGGCCATCGAATTTTAGTCGAGATTATAAATTTCTTACAACTATCATAAAATATATGTAAGTACATTGCAACACATTCTTGACTAACTTTTTGTTATCGCTGAAAAAAAAATCTTTTAATGATGGTAATTTTTGCAATTTGTATCGGTAATTCCGGGTAATTCTGTTGGCAGACTGCCATCTTTGTTGTGATTAATGAAAAAATTAATTTTTCACATTAATATGGGTTGGAATCAGAGATTCAAGCTGATAACTTCTAATCGCCGGCGGTGCGAATAAGAACTTATAAACTAAGGTTTCATAATACATGGTTGTCGCAAGGCGAATTCGCTTTTCGTCCAAACGTCAAATTTTTTGTATACATGTGTTTTGTTAAATATAATATAACCTTAAAAGATCGTATTTAATTAGTGTCATGTAAGCAAAACTTTAATTAATTATTACCAAAAGCAATTTATTATGCATTCTTATTATAATAATAATAAATTATTGTAATTGTTATATTATTTAGAATCACATTTTACTTAATGCGGCCACCTGGTAGGAATTCGGCTTGGGCTAAGCTGAATAAGAGGGCGGCTTTTTGGCTTCCGGCTCAATTTGAAGCTACCTAAGGCGAATTCATACCAGATGGCTGCATTAGACGAAATTTTCATCAGCAAATTTCTGTTTAGTTGTCAAAGTTGTGTTCTTCACAGCATGTTAATACGTAAACTGTTTCGACAACTTGAATAAAATTGTTGTTTTTGTAAACAAAAAATGCTGTTGTTGTAGGGACGAGTTCACCTGGTATGAATTCGCCTTGAAAATACCGAAAATTGACATCAGTGTGTGCAAGGCAAATTCATTACCAGGTAAACTCATTAGCAAATTCGCGTGTCAGCTGATACAAGAAATTGTAACGTATTTTTTGAGCCGAACGTCAAAGTTTGTTCACTTTTGTGAGAAAGATAAGAAAACTGGTTGTAAATAATTTAATAATTGTAGTAACATAATACTATAATAATAAGAATGCAAAATATATTACTTTTTCTAGTAAATAATTTAATTTGAACTCACGATAGATGGTACGTAGAATATACGTTGACTACAAATCCAAAAACAGACCTGGCTTCAACTCCAGTTTCAGACCAAAATTTTAAAATAAAAATAAACATCTCGCATTTTTCTGTGTTTTTTAGTGTGGTTTTGTGCGTCAGTTGTTGTCGGAAGGTTTCAGTGGCGAAGGCATAGTCACTGACCAATACCGGCTTCAGCTGATAGCAATCCACAAGCACATCAGAACGCCCTCCTTCGTCTGTATTGTGTAGCACCGGCGAAGTAAAATAATAATAAAAATGGCTACTGAACCGAAGCTTCAGGACTGATATGAGTATAAACACGGAACGCGCAAAAGCAGAGCTGCAAAAATAATTAATTAAGCTTCACCTCCTGTCGTTTCTACTACTATCCCTTTCCTATAGTTCCAATGTAGTTCGCATGTATAGGAGTCATCTCCTGAGTGCTGGTCACAGATAAAAAAAAATTAACAAGATCTTTTTAGGTTATGTTATATTGAACATAACACATGTATACAAAAAATTTGACGTTTGGACAAAAAGCGAATTGACGAATTCGTCTTGCGACAACCTTGAATTAATAAACCTTGATTGTGTGTGCGTCAAAAATCATCGGCGGCTAACAGCCGATTTTGAGTCGATTGGCTTGTATCTCAGGCTAGAATCTTTTTATCACATACTTAACCAAAGAATACCTAGTTATCCATAAACTTTTGTTATAACGTATTCATTACTTAGCCTATGAATACAAGTTGTGCATTATTTCTGTAAATAGTGATTGATAATTTTTAAGTTCTAAAAAGGAATTATGTTGTTGTTCTGCCCTCAATGCAGTAACATATTAATGGTAGAACAAGGTACCCCAAGACATCGTTTTTCTTGTAATACTTGCCCTTACATATTTACCATTAACAAAAAAACGGCAACAAGAACTTTTCCGTGTTTAAAGGTAATTACTTTTGTGGAAGTAGAAAGAATATTTAATATATACCGATTTCTATTTTAGGAAGTGGATCATGTTATGGGCGGTGCAGCTGCCTGGGAGAATGTAGATTCCACTCATGCCGAGTGTCCTTCTTGTTCACATAAAAAAGCATACTTTATGCAAATACAAACAAGGTCCGCTGATGAACCGATGACTACTTTTTACAAATGCGCTAATCAATTGTGTGGACATAATTGGCGCGATTAGAATTATTTAAAATTCATTAAGTGCCAAAAAAACGGATGATCAAGTTGTCGAATATTACTAAACATTTCGTAAAGATTCCTTCATCTTTTAAGATGGCTTCAACTATGGAGTGTGTTCCGGAAGAAACGCAAATAAAAACATTTATATAATATGAGCATTCACTCAGTGTGTCGGTTGCCAAAAATTATTTAAAATCCGGGAAAATAATAGCTTTACCAACAGGTACTGTATATGGTTTAGCATGTGATGCCAATAATGAAAAAGCCATTCAAAATTTGTACAATATTAAGGGAAGAAATTTTAACCAGTAGCCATTTGTGTTAAAGATTTAAGAGATTTGCGTAAGTATGGGAGGCGGAACATTTAAATGATTGCTTGCTGAATCAATTATTGCCGGGACCTATTACAAAAGTAATAGAGCGTTCTAAACACTTAAATAGTCCAATATTAAACCCTACAACAAGTAAAATAGTCATACGCATTCCCGATTTCGAATTTATTTAAAAGCTTTGCGCTAGTTTCCATGAGCAGCCTTTGGCACTAACCAGCGGTAATCGATCTTCGGAACGTAGTAGTTTAAATATTAAAGAGTTTGATGTTTTATGGCCAAAGCTGGGCGCTATATTTGATGCTGGACAAGTGGGAATGACCGAAGACAGAAGTTCTGCATCTACTGTTGTAGACCTTTGTACACCTTGTATTTATAAAATTGTTCGTGAAGGAGTAGCATTAAAACTAACTTTAGATGTACTACACTATTATGGCCTCAAAACATTTGCTGACTAGAGAAATTATTAACAAATAAGTATGATCATCTCATTTAACATTTGAGTTTATTTATGTAAATAGAGAAATAGATAATATATCATAAAATTTATAAACCCCATATATGCCGTTTGAATACATACATTGTATGTGACTTGAGATGCACACAACTATAAACATTGCTTAAAAATTAAAATATACTCCAGAGGATAACTATTTCTGCCGAAAACTTATCAAATTGCATCTAAATCTCCCAAAACAAATATTTTTCGTTTAATATTTGTTTGGCCATCGAATTGTAGTCGAGATTCCATTTTTTATTATAAGTATAATAAAAGATATGTAAGTACATTGCAACACATTCTTGAGTCACTTGTTTATCGTTGAAAAAAATTCTTTTAATGATAGATGGTAGTTTTTGCAGTTTGTATAGGTCTTCTTATTCCGGGTAATTCTGTTGGCAGACTTCGCCATCTTTCTGGCGGCCAAACAATAAAAGCAGCTCTGGCCGTCATTAGGCCTAATGCTACAGGTCCAAATGTGTTTGAATCCAGAGAGTGTCCCGTATGATCTCCTTCTACCCAACAATGTCCTTCTGGTATTCTTACGACTTCCTGTTTATATCCTAATGTTGATACGACATCACCTTGTAGCCCTACAATACGTTTAATAATTTTCTGTGCGGGATCTTTGGGAGATATTAAGGAAACAATGTCGCCACGCTGAATATTATAACAACGCACTGCCCAACGTGATAAGAAAACATAATCAGTTTTTGTAGCGTCTGGATTTAAAGCTGGTTGCATCGATATACCTGTTATTAGAAATACAGCAGTAAATTATCAATCTATTGTAGCGAAATATATTTTCTCACCATCGACCCGTGCTACATAACCCACACAATCTAAAAATGTTATTCCTATAGGTATGCCAAATAATAACGATTTAAAGAATTTTCTATAGAGTGTCATTGTGTTTTGTTTTCTATTTTTATTAATTCGATCTGCCCAACAGATAGCCACTTAAAATTATTTATTTAGATTTCAGCAAATTGTTCTTTTTAAAAATATATATTTTATTAGTCTCACTTTATTTTGACCTTTATTAAATTTTTTAATTATATATTTTACTGATATTTGAAATTTTCTTACTACAATAATAACATTATCTAAGTCTGAATACAACAACACTATTTTCACCACTTTATAAAAAATGTCAGAAACAGCTGTACACAAAACGGTTTTTAAAAATTTTAACGGGTGGCAGAGAGAAAACGTTTTTCGAAGTTATATTTTAAACTATTGTGTGAAAAAATTCATTTGCATGTGTTATTCTTTTTCTAATATTGTATATTTCCTGTTTTCAGCATTAGATAAGGCGAAATATCAGAACATCTCCACGAACTGATTTAAACGCTCAAACCTTGTATTAATAAACCTTGGTTGTCGCAAGGAGAATTCGTCAATTTTTAGTATACATGTGTTTTGATAAATATAACAGAACCTCAAGAGAATGTGTTAAATGAGTGTAATATGAGTTCAAAATAAATTAATTATAACAAAAAGTAATATATTTTGCATTCTCATTATTATAGTATTATATTATTATAATTATTAAATTATTTACGGGCGATTTTGCTAATGAGTTTACCTGGTAATGAATTTGCCTTGCTCACTAGCAAATCGCCCGTCAGCTGATACAAGAATTTGTAACGTACTTTTGAGCCGAACGTCAAAATTTGTTTACTATTGTGGGAAAGTTAAGAAAAGTGTTTTATAAATTATAATACTATAATAAGAATAATGCAAAATATATTACTTTTTGTAATAATTAATTTAATTTTAATTCATATTACACTAATTTAACACGATCTTTTAAGGTTATGTCTGTGCTAAAAAGAACGTGTTAAATTATTGTAATATGGCTTCAAATTAAATTAATTATTACAAAAACTAATATATATTACGTATTGAAGCTGAATATTGATCGTGTAGCATTCGCTTAAGTGTGTAAAATCGAAAAAATTGAAAAGTCGATTTTGATTTTTTTATAACTTGGGCATTTTTGATTTCATATGACGATATATTAAAAAAAAATGAGAATTCGCTTTAATAAAGTTTTACTGTAGCTATTAAGCATGTAAAGAAATTTCTTAAAGTGAAGCAACGTGTTTATTTTAATGAGTTATATTTCAACTAAATAAATAAATAATATTGAAATGTATAAAATACCTTTGGTAGCGCAATGGAATCTCTACAGTGGTTGTGTTTGCACACCGGATGGTGGCTTCCTGTATGCAGGATCTCGCAGTATTAACTTTATAAATGCAATGCAAAGCGACAATGAGACACCGATAATACAATGTTTTCACACTCGCCAAGGTATTCTAAGTTTAGATATAGATCCCCATTGGGGTCAAAAAGAAAGCAATGTTGATGCTAGTTCCAATGAAAATTTGGATGATACTGCTTCTGGAGGTGAAAAAGTAGATGCACCGGCCAAACTTTTTTCGGCCTTACTACAAGATAATTCTGTCCAAATATGGGACTTCAATAAAGGTTGTGCTATACAGGGTCATAAGGCCCATTTAGCTTATAGGCGTTATTTGGATGGCAACGGCCCATCACCACAGAATTGTGGCAATGTGTTTATTAGCTATATGTGTAATAGAAATGTTTTGTCAATAGACAATCACAACATAATTGTTTATTGCGTTGCGTCAAATTCATATTATCGCAGACCACTATTTTTTTCATTGAAAAACCATCAAATGACATCGTTGAAATGTTCTCCATATAGTGAAAATTTCTTTGCTATTGGCACCAAGCGTGGTCTGGTTATGATCTGTGACCTTCAACAAATGACAATACTTTATAACCTCAAGCGCCATGCTACTTCTATAACCTCACTTTCGTGGAACCGTTTTGAAGCATCAACATATGTTAGTAATGGTGATGAAAAGAAACAGGAATCTATTGAAATCAAAACTGTTAAAACACCACAATCGAAATTGGGAAAGTTAACCCGATCAGATGCTACCATAAACTCCAATGATATTTTTGATATATATAATTACGACTACTTGGAGAATGAGTTTGGCGCTCCACAAGATCGAAAAAAGGCAAATGGTTCCCCTGAAGATTATGTAGGTATTGAAAAGCCGAAGGAGGCCACTGGTACGGCGCAGTTTGATTTTGCTGAAGCATGTGAAAGCCTAAAAGAAGAAATGAATTCCTTGAGAAATGAACAAACGGAAACACCACCTGAACATATGATAAGTTTAGACGAGTGCAAACAAGCTGCAAAGCATCGCAACAATATATCAATTTCTGGTAGCGAATATGAAGTTGATGATCAATGTAGATCTGATAAAGAATCGTCTGAATGTAGTTCAGTGCGTCCAGTATGTCGAACACCTTCATCAGAAAGCGTTGATATAGATGGCATGTATCGAAATAAACAGAATTTTATTTGTCAAGCTGATGTTCATCAAATTGACCAGTCGCAAGACAATGAAAAATTACAAAATACTGAAAATCCAACAGAAACTGTATTAGTGGAAAAAGATGAGGAAGAAAGGGATACTAATTGTAAGGAAAGCAAGGAAACCACTTACGACATCTTACTGGCATCCAGTAGTGCTGATGGTTCATTTTGCGTGTTTAATGCAGCAACTGGAGCTACTTGTGATGCGCATATAGTTCGATCTAATCACGGCAGAAGAAGTACATATTTAAAAATTTTTCACTTTTAACAATTATTAACAAACATTTTTTTTAGATAAGAATGTTGAAATATCTTGGATTTCATCTACATCTCTTGTACTTAATAATAGTGCTGGTGCGCTAGAATTATGGACTATCGAACCACCTACAAATGATAAATTACCCAGATTGTATAAATTTAAAGAAACTTCACGCGACTGGCCTCAGCGTTCTGTGGTATCATTAGCCACTTTATCGTCACAACATATACTATGGACATTATCATCTCATCGCGAAATTTACATGGAAGATATACTGTTAAATAAAAAATATCTAAATTATGTCTGTGTTTCAACAAATATCGGTGCAATGGAAGAGTGTCCCGATAATATGAATAAGTAAAAACATTAGCGCTTTTCTATTTTTCTCTTTTTTTATTCTAAATATATTCATTTCAGAATTGCTTTGGGTTTCTCGGATCACCGAATTGGTATTCTAGACATATCAAAAATGACACCTACTTCTGTGTATATTGAAAATTTTGCAAATGGCATTGAATCGCTTGTTATGTCATTAGTATGGAGTCCAGATTGTCGAAAGATAGCTTTTGGTACCATGGAAGGTCAAGTAAGTGATTGGATTTCTTTTAAATATAATGCAGAACGAAATTTGTAAAAAACTTGGAATTTTTTTCAGATTGGTACCATTAATATAGAAGGACAAAATAAGCAGCCATTTATATACAATTCAATTTGCGGTAAACCAATTTATTGTTTAAAGTGGCAAGATAAATTTTTGTACGTTGTTTGCAATGATTGCATAGCCGTTTATGAAGATGATTCGAGCAAGACAGGTAATATAATTCTATGTTTAATTGCTTTGTTTTATTTCACATTGATTATGAGCATTTCTAAGTCCATAACTTAAATTTGATTGCATCGCAGTTGTTTGTTTTCTTCTGATATTCGTCAATTTTATGGTTTGGCGATGAAAATTCCAGACGTTCCAATTTTCATGAATTGGATTTCGTAAAGTTTTGTTATTTGATATCATTTCTGTTTGTGTTTGTACAGATGTTTTTTCTGCTTTTGTTCGTTGAACTAAATCAATATCCTGCTTTATTACTGCCTCATCTAACTCGAATAGTACAATTAAATCACTGAATTTCAGAATATTTACACGAAACATTTTTATAAAATCTTTAAAATTGCGTTCGGCAAATTTTGCGTATTCCATATTGGAAAAGCCAAAGCTGAAATCGACATTTTCACATAGTTTCTTCTCCAATTGCGAGGGCATTAGAAATCCACCAGTCAATGCCATTGTCAGAGCACAATACTCTTTTAATGGGGCTTTCTAAAAATATATATATATATTTTTTGAAATATATTTATTAAGCTTGAGGTCTTTTTTTATTTTATTTGGTTTTATTATTCTTTATTATTTATTTATATTATTATAATTTCCTATTATTCCTGATGATGTTAACAAGATGTTAACGAAATATCGAATAATAAAACCAAATAAAAAAAAAAAAAAGACCTCAAGCTTAATAAATATATTTCAAAAAATATAATAAAAAAAGGTCAATTAATAATATAATTAAAATATATATATATATATATATATATATATAATATGTAAATACATATCGTCATATCCTTTCAAAAAAGCCCACAAAAAATTCGAATTCGACTTTTGGATTGATTATGAATCACAGTATTAAAATACCTGTTCCTACAAAATTTTACACGACTGCAATAAGAAATAACGTGCTTATCAACAAAATGTGCAAATGCCGAAGTGCAAGCGTAGCAGTTAGTGTGAAAGTACACATTTTGCTTCTCATGTATAATTTGTTCAATGTCACTTAGGGCTTTTATGGATTCATATGACGATATATAATTAAATTGCAATAAGTGCTATTTTATTTTTGTAATTAAACGTACTATATTCAACATAATGTTAAAATTTGATTTCCGTTCAAGAGTTGAATCAATAATATCCTGGAATGAGTACTTTACAGGATCTTTTAGATACTTGCTTTTATCGCTTAAATTATCCAAAATATCACTGAATTTATTTTCCAGTTCTTCACTTAGCATGTCGTCTACGTGGTCTTTAATTTTGTTGATTTCAGCTAAATGACTTAGATATAAAATCAACGATTTCCATATTTCAGAGAGACATATAAAATGAGGCTGTGTTGGTAAAATCAAATTAAAATGGGAAAAAATTAATGTGTCGATTGTCCGAGTTTAGACAGGCAAATATTTAGAAGACACACATCTGGAATTCTCTTTTGATCTAGGACCATCACTCGGGAGATGACCCCTACAAATGCGATGCATTGTGCTGGAACTAAAGGAAAGGGATTGTGAGAGAGATGACAGGTGGTAAAGCTTCACTATCACACTACTCTCCTTTTGCACGTTCTTTGCTTGTAGGACTGCTGCAGCGTCACTGATGTCAAGGAGACGAATTCAATTTTGAAGCTTTGTTTTAGTAGTAATTTTTAGTAATTATTTTACTCCGGCGGTGCTACACAATACCGACGAAGGATGGCGTTCTGATGTGCACATTTTTTGTTTTTTCATTCGAGTGCACACAGATAAAAATGTTGACGGTGACATTCCAATACTATTGTTACAAAACACAAAAACGAGATTTCTTCCCCACCCTGCAAACTAATTGTTTCCTTTCCAAATGTTTGCTCGTCCAAACTCTGACATTATGAATTCCAATCGAATTTCAGTTGCGTTGCCAGGCGGCAACCACACAAAAAGATCAATGGTTCGATTTTGGATTGCAACCGAACTGTTGTTCAGTTGCCAGTTGCTAAAAATTGTAATGCAGGTAATACAGATTGAAACTGCATAACTCCAGTTGTCTTTATTCCAGTTCATTTTAGTGCTTTTCTGGCAACTACAAATTTGTGGCAACCTGCTTGCAATCCATAATCGACCCATTAAGTTGAATTCGAGAAAAGCAACGAACATTTCCCTCTTCTTCTTACTTGGTCTGCATTTAAAAACTTACGAAAATCTTTTCGGCTTCAATAGCAGAACGATATCTTAGAATTTCACTGATTTTCTCCACCACACAATAAAATTTCTTCTGATCCACGTCAATTAGGTAATTCGTTTTTTCAAAAAAGAATTTTGTCTTTTCCAAAAAAGTTCTGTACACTTCATATAGTACTACGAATCGGTTCAGTTCTTGTATTTGATTAAAAGGATGGAAATAACAGATGTTTCTTTGCTGGACATCAATTTGCACAAGTTCGTGCAAGACTTTTAAAGCTTTTTGCTTAAGGTGGTTGACATGATCGGAACTTTCTTGTAATGACTCCTTAGTATTACATTTGGCCATTTCCAAATCAGCAAATACTACAAAAAATTGTATTATTTCATTCGAAAAAGGAAAAACGAAGAATTTAAAAACATATAAACTCACTGTTGCGCACGTTTTCTTTATCAGCCTCTGGTCCCTGATTATTAAATATTATAATACCCGCCGCAGTGGCTCCTAATTTCTGTAAGTATTCCAAACGATGATGTCTCTTTTTAAGTACATATTTGTGCATATCCCCTTTGCCCAAAATACTATCTAAACTTTGCCGGCATTGCTTTAAAAGCTATGAACAACATTAAAATTAAATTTATGAAAGAAAACGTTTTATAATTTGTGGTAGAGCTGTACTTACGATATGATTTTCAGGATAACCTATTTGATAATTTGTTAGAATAAATACTTGCATTTTGAGGAACATTTCCTCTATTTGCTTGTCACTGCTATTCTCTGGATATTGTAAAATACTATTTATAAGTTGCTTCAATTTACTATTGAAAGCCAGTTCATAATTGTCTTTAACGTAATTCAGTCGAAACTCGTGACTAGTTTTACTAAAATAAGATATTTTCATGCAACATACTGTAGCATCCGTCGAATTCTTATATTTTGCTAAAGCTTTTAATAAAAATTCCTCTATCTCACATATAGTTATATTCTGAAAGGGAATCCTCTGTTTCAAACCATCCTCATGATCACGTATTAATAAATGTAAATAATAATTTGCAAATCCAGTAGTAATTTTTAAAAAATTCTGCAAACACTCTTCTGTGAAAAATTTAGCAATCTGCTCAATATTAATAAACGGAAATGTTTCATCTCTTTGATCTGATTGCACTTTCCCCAGAAAATCTTTTAAATGCTCCTCTAGACTGTCAAATCTGGATATATTTCCCCACTGACTATTTTCATTATTGTGCACTGTGATTTGTAGTAAATATTTATGTAGATTTTGTCTAAAATAGGGAAACGCTTGAAGATTTTCCTCCATTGAATTAGATGCTTTCTCGTTGCCTACATTTAAGGAATTCATAACGACGCAAGATATTTTTAAATTTATGTTTATTTCTTATATCTTATTTTTATTTATTTATTCCTTATTTTTACTTTTAGTTGAAAACTAAATTGGATGTTTATGTGTATAATTTATTGAAAAAAAGAAATTTTATTGATTAAATAATTTGAAAAACAAGACGACGAGTTACCAGGCTACTGAAAAGTAAAAAAAATCAGTCGTATAAAAAAAAAATAAAGCTTCAAAAATGTAATGCGTTTCCTTAATATCAGAGGCCCTGCAATACTGCTATTAAACAAGAAACGTGAAAAAGTAGTACTGTAAAATTAATGAAGCTGTCTTCTATCTATCCCTTTACCACATGTAATCTCTATCACTATTCGTTTCTTAGAAGTTAACGCCTGGTAGGCAATCATTGCCAGTCTCCTTAAAAAAAAAAAATTAATTGTTGCGGTGGCTTTGATATGAAGTATGAGGGTCGTGGAGAATGCCTTCAATTAGAAATGAGTGGTTGATAATTGTATGATCAGTGGTGTGATATTGGAGTGAACGGTATTTGTAGTAAAATTGGCAGGAATGTAGGAAAATTTGTTATTTTTATATTTGTTTACTTTTGGTATAAGTGGAATTTAATGTATGCAGGTTTAAGTTTTCTGTTAGGAATGTGTTATTTATTCGGATTATTTAATTTTTTTTGGTTAGCGGTACAGGTGCATGGAATACTTATGTCGATACATAAGAGTATATCGGTACATGGTTTACCTAAATATTGGAAGGTGTGAGCGGCAGGAAAATAGGGAATTCGACGGGAAGCTATAAAAGGGCTAGAAAGTTTGATAGAGGGGGAGAAGAAATTGAGAAGGCATAGAGATCACCACGCACGGGTGATTTGAATTGTGAATATTTTTAATTTAATTATTAATTACACGGGCATTAAGAGCCTAGAAAGCATATTTAAAATTTGAAAAGAAAAAATAACGCTGTGCGCTTACTGCACAAAGCCGTGAAGGGGCTAAAGCGTGATACGCCTTCATAGAGTTGAGAAAACCCCATAGAATTGTCTCCAAAGGGGGGTACAACACGGTCGAGGAGCCGAGATATTAGAGAAGCGCCTTGTAGATGAACGGGTCAGTGAGAGTTTTTGTTGTGCTGAATTCCTGGAGAGGGCCTGTAGCTAGACGGCCACGCTTGAGGTACATATAGACCCGTGAAGAAGGGGTACGCAGAAGGAATGTCGCTGAAAGGACCAACAAAAAGATAAGAGTGCATAAGTCTTTTTATATGTGTTGTGAAAATCTTTGTGTTATCTAATAAAAATTTTTCTTTGCGTGATAGATATAAATAATTTTTGTTAAAATTTTCTTTATTATGTATGTTTTTTCATAAGTTTTCTTGATAGTGTCTAATTTTGAAAGATTAGGTTAAATTTTCAACAAAATTTTTGTTTTTTTTTGCAATAATTATTATTTGAGTCGGTACGCTGTTGTACCTAGTTTCGTTTATCAAGAATTTTCTGTTTGAAGGATTAAAGGGCAGAAGCGTGAAATCGGTAGGAACTGCAAAGTGGCGGAAAAGCACTACGCTTTAGAGAGCTCTCTCAAGTGTAGCTATTTTATATCGAAAGAAGAAAAGGTTCGAGGCTAATTCTGCAGCCTTATACCGATTGCAATAAAATTACGCAAATTAAATTGCTCATCACTGTATTAATAATAAAAACTGTGAAACAAAAATGTGTTTGTATATAATTTTAACATTTTATGTCGCAAACTTAATCAGAGAAAAAAAATAATCACCTAACGTAGTGATGCCACCTGGTTTAATTACATCGTGATCGTTGTAGGGATTTTACTTTTTTTTATTGCATTTGAATTATTTCTTGCTATTTTCAATAAAAAATTTCTCAACTAGTTTAATGACTAAGTTTTACTATTTGATATAAATAAAAAAAATATTTTTATTTTAGCAACACAAAATATTTTTTTTATGTTCATTTTTATAGCCCAAATCAAATGTAACAAAACGCTATTTATAAGCTAAAAACATAAATTGACATCTGTATCGAAGGAAAAAATATGGATACAAATTAATAGTCAAAATAATAAGTACATTCTGGCGTGCCCCGTTAGTCTAGTGAATAGTGTGTTATGTTATCAGTTGGGGGTTCTAGGTTCGATTTCTAGCAGAGATTCTGGTCTGTATCACTACAACACGTGAAACTTTTTTCACAACAGGTATGACAATGGGACCATAATAAACTTGGACCCAAGTGAGCTGGGACATTTCTTTACCTTTACATCCAGCAACCTGCCGACCTAACTAAGTACATTCTGAATACGATTAAATAAAAAGGTTAAATCAATTTTAAATTTTAATGAGCTTACAGCAGGGGCCTAATGGGATTTCATACCAAGTTTTTTTTTTAACAAAATTCCAAAGATGGTTTTTATTTTGAAAAGAGTGGTTTGAAATCCTTTGCTTTAGCTCTCTCCAAAGGATTTATGTCAAGGGAGTGACTTCGGATCGTTATCCTGCTGAAAGACCCATCGCAGAGGCATATTTTCTTCAGCATATGGCAGCATTATGTTTTTGTATCGTGCCATAGTATCATTAGTACGAAAAATTGCACCAACGTCATACCACGAAAAGCAGCCCCATACCATGACATTACCTCCACCGTGCTTGCAGGTCCTTCTTTACCTGCGAGGCTACACAGCTGTCATTGCCAAACAGATTTATTTTGGTTTCGTCACTAAAAAAAATTTTTTTGATTTGTTTATAAGTAATGGTTGCGACTAACTTAAATGTGTTTTTGCGAAGATCAGCCTCGCTTTGAAATTTTTTGTTCGGAGTAATGAATTTCTCTGGATGGATGACACAAAAGCGTTTCTTTTGGTGAGAGTAATAATGAGGTTGCCTGTTGGTTTTTTTGGTCTTCCAAGTGTTTATGACTTTTTTTTTCTGGCTTAAGAGCATATTGAAAACAGGGACCTATGTAAATGTTTATTTATGAATCTCAAAGAGTTTCCTTCGCTTCTTAGAGTTAACACTAGTCTTTTCTCTTCTGGTGAACAATGTTTATTTCAACTCATCTATCAAAGAAATGTTAATTCGTGTTGATTAATCTCAACATTATAATAAATAAACTAACAAACCTTTTTTAAGAAAAGTTTGGATTATAAGCAAATTATTGCGAAATGTAAAATGTATTTCTTATTTTGACCAACCTAAGTACGCATTTGTAATGAAAATTAAGCATAGAAAAATAAAAAAAATAACGGCCTTTTACGAATATTTGATGTCTGATTGTCATATTAGAGCTTTAAATTTTTCATGACGTTTCCATATCAAATTTGAAAAAAATAAAGCAGCAAGTAAGCGGAGAATGGTGAAATGGCTATGTATTTATTTTTTTGACCATATGTGTACATGTACATGTACTACGCTGCTATGTGGCTTTAATTGTTATTTTTCGTTATTGGAATTACTTGATTATTACAGATCCCTTCGTTATAAGCGGTATTAATAATGTGTCATCTATTTCTGTACGTGATAATTATCTATTTGTGGGTACGCAATCTGGTCACTTAAAATTATATGTTCACAAGGAAAACACATATTTTCAATATAAACTGAAAGTATCGTTAGAATTGGCAAATCGTTATATAACTGATATATCTTGGAGTCCTATAGTTACAAATAAATTGGCCGTTGTGGCTAATGTCAACGCGATAAGCATCTTAGAATTTAATAGTGATACAGCCGACTTAGTAGTAACACGTAAAATTACCTTGAATTCAACAAACCATTGTTGTGTTAAATGGAGTAATCGCAATGAAAACTATTTCCTAACATGTGGTTTGGATGGTGCTGTACGTATATGGGATTTATCGAAGGATGAAAATCCGGAAGTATTCGTTAAAACATATCACTGCCCCATGAATTGTGGCCTCTTTTTTCCTACCGATGAGCAGATAGTTATATGCTCTGGTAAAAATGCTGCTTTGGAATTTATTGACATGCGCTTGGAAAAAACAGAAAAACCGGGACGTTCAAAACCCAAAATATTTGTCACCGAAAATTGGGCTACAAGAGTAGTAACACAAAATGAAAGCCAACCCGAAAAACAAAATCCTCCTTTTTCTGATACAGTTTCAACGATGTTTGGGAAAATGTCTATAGAAAATACGACAGAATCATGTATTTACATGAAGGTTTGTTTTTTTTTTTTTATTAGAAATGCGTGTGTTATGCTAAATCTCTAAATTGTGCTCATTGTTTCTAGAATCCCGCAACTTTATTGTACTTAACAACAAGAGAACTTAACAAAAATGCTTTGGATTTAATGCTTTCCTGTTTGACCACTTCGAAAACAAATACTCTAATGGCGAAACTATATGGTACAAAAACTGACGCAAAAGAAATACTTATGGAGGAAAGTAAGTTAAAAATTATTATTATAGGGAAATTTGAAAGCTTTTATTAACTAAATACATATATTGCACAAGTCCCCGTCCAAACTATCGCATATGTTCTGACAAACGCAGCGTGTTCGGAAAACCAAGCGATTTGCTTGCCTTTTGCTTTTTTCGAAGTTGTGTTCGAGTAATGAAAATATAAGTTTTCTCTTAACAAAATATAATAATGGTTGCGATATTGGGTGTGACAGACCTTTGAGAAATTCACAGCAAATTTTAAAATTTTATATTTTTCATAAAAATTGCGAAAAAAAGGTGGGAAATTTTCTTTAAAATAAAAATAAAACACATTAAATTTAAAGTATGCATCTTTTATATTCTCTTTAAACCGAAAACGCTATAAAATTGCCATTTTCAAACCGCTAGCGTATACTGAAGTGATTTTGTATATTTTAATGCAACTGCACTTTAAAGAGAAAATAAAATGATGCATACTTTAAATTTAATATGTTTTCTTTTTTAATTTAAAGAAAATTTTTCCATTTTTTCACATTTTTAATTAAAAATACGAAATTAAAATTTAATGTGAATTTCTTAACCGTCTGCTTTAGCCAATATCGCAACCATTATTTCATTGTAGCTTTTTTAAAGCATATACCGCAACCATTTTTATATTTTTTTATGAGAAAAAATAAATTTTCAATGTTCGAACACAACTTCGAAAAAAACAAAACGCAAAATGTTTTTATTGAAATTAATAACTCGGAAAAAAAGTAAAGTTAGTACATAATATAATTTGAAAAAAAAAAACAAAAGAAAAAACAGAGTTATTTTGTGGTGTCCATACAAACTCATCAGATTTTCCATTAACATTTAATCATATTGACTTTCAATTGTTTTTGATAGTAAAGAATTACGACAGGAGTCAAATCAAAGGAATCCCTATATTGTTTATGCATCAATTGAATGGCTCTCTGAAAGATGAAATAATTAAGTGTGTTCAATCTAAACAACTAAGCGAATGGCATGTTTCGTTAGCGCCTACCATTTCCTACAAGTTTGTATTTTTCGCAAAGATGTTGTGTTTATGTTTTTTTTCTTTATTTCAATAACCAAACTTGTATGTAAATTTCGTTTTAGTTTTTGGCAAAAATGTAGTGAAGCATTTGCTGAACAGTTGCTTGACAAGGGCCATCCCATACAAGCTGTTTCATATTTGCTTGCCATACACCAGCAACGAGAAGCTATTAGTTTGTTAATGAAGAAGAAATTTTTCAAGGAAGCTGCTTTGGTAGCCCGTGCTTATTTGCAATCCGAAGATGTTCTACTCGACATAATAACCGAAGAGTGGCTTACACACTTATGTGCTGAGGGAAATCTAACTGGCGCGGCTTTCTTGTAAGTTCTCATAAATGAACTTTGCCAAATGTTATTTATTTTTATTACAATCTTTTTTTTTTCTCAATAGGTGCTTGGTGACTAAACAAAATCAACGTGCCTACGAATGTTTGACTAAAATACGTAATAATAATATTCCCAATATTGAGCGTGTTATTCGCTTGTTAAAAGCGTCAGTTGCGTAATTAGGAATGCATAAGAGGTCGCATCATCATTTCCCTACTGATATCAGTATTTCATAAAATTGAGTTAAATTTTCATTTCATTTTACGAATGTTTCATTTAGTATATTGAATTGATTGCATTTTTGTTTTAATTTGTATTGAAATATTTTATTTTGTAAGAATGTGAGAAATAAAACTGAATTTTTGTATAAAGTTTATGCAATTTAAAATGGCACTGTTATTGCAATACCAACCTTTTGAGGCATTACCCTTAACCACACTAAATCATTTGGTAGTATTAAATTTGAATTTTAGGGAACCGTAAACTCTTTTTTTTTTTAGTCTCACTCCACATTATGAACGTTTCCTTTCTGAAATTTTTTACTAGTTTTTTTAATTTGCATTCTCGTCCATATGCAGAAATTCTTCTGTTTATATTTTGATCTTTCTTAAATTTTTTTATTATATTTATTTTTGAGCGATGGTCTTTTTTATGAAAAGTTTTTTTCAATATTTCGCTACCACATAGGTAGAGCATCGTCAGGAAAAATAATTTGTATTAACAAAAATATTTTTTTAAAAGACGAAAAAGAAAATATTTTTGAAAGGTAATGAAAATTTTTTGTCATTGATATTAAAAATATTCTTTATACACATGTATAAATGTATGTACATGTATACACAAATAAACATGTTTTCAAAATTATTTTCTTTTGTACATACATATATACATGTATGTAAAATAACATTTCTACAATGTAATAATAACATAACTATAACAATAGAACACAATTATTAAAAATGATTTAATAAATGACCTATGACTATCTATTATTAATCTATTTTTTGCATAAAAATATATATAGAATACATAATCTAAATCTAAATTGTATTAACTAAATATCTATAATTTTGTGCTAAATTATTACATCTGTTTTATAGTTTATTCTATTGTCCGGAGGTATTTCAATTATCTGTAACATTTCCAACAAAAAACGTCGTTTATAATTAGTTTCTTTCTCTTTTGTATACTTTTACCCCTTAATCTTTTTTTATTTTTCTCTATTAACTTCCCGTTATCGGGTTACTTATGTTATCCAAAATTTCGAAAGCCGTGTTTTTACTATATTTCGACGTTTTGAGGTCCTGAGAGTTTCCGATTCTATCTATCTATCTATTTTCGCGATGCTGTCAGTATGGATATACATATGGGTGTGTATAACGTAAGAACGCGGCAACGGATGGAAATGAACTGTGTCGCATTCGAAAGATATTGAGCTCAGTAAGTACGAGTATATCCGAGTCAACATCTGGAATTCTCTTTTGTTTTTTCATTCGCGTTCACACAGCCATAAATGTTGCCGGCGACATTCCATTATTATTGTTCAATTGTTATTTTTATTTTTGCAAGCAAAGAAAATAAGAACAAGGCGTGTCGCCGAGTACCAAACACAAAAACAATACTCTCTTCCCCAACCGTAAAATGCCAGCAAACTAAATGTTTCCCGTCCAAGTGTTCAATCAAAGACTATAAATATATAAAGATATTGCACGTAGAACATTGAATAAAAACAAAAATTGTTTGCGTTTATAGATGCTGCGGGGGGAAGTAGCAAGAGAAGAGAACACAAAAATTTTAGGCATACATACATATGTACGTACATAAGTATGTATGTAGTAATAAGCATTGGTTTTGTCAAGTTTATTTTGTTGTTGTTTTTGAAACATTTTTGTTTTTTTTAACTACTAGAAATTTTTTTTCCACAGAAATTATGGTTTTTTTTGTTGTATACACATATAAATGATGCTTATTGAGAAATGTGTTTGTGTGTGTTATATTTCTCCTTAACAACTAAAAGCAGTTTCTTGTTTTCATATAAATCATGTGCAAATAAACTGTGCAAAGCCAATGCGACCGATTTCTATGGCTGTAGGGTAAAATTACGTTTTTTGTTATTGTACTATTGCATTTATGTTGATTCGCACCGAACTTTGTATACTCATTTGTTTTATTAATTATTTTATTTTAGAATTTTCAATTGTATAGTTAGAATATCTATGTATATGCATAAATCAAATAAAACGTGAGCTTACCTGAGTTCGAAAACCATACAATTTATTATTTTGTTTACAAAACTATTATAAAATTTATTAAAATCTTTTTAATGAGTGATAACTAGCACAAGAAATGTAATTATTTTTGGTGATTGGTACATATTTAATAATTTTCTGAATTGAGCATATGTTTTATTGTTTTAAAATTTTAAGTTTTTCTGCGCTCGTTAATTTGTATTTGTATGTTTCCCACGAGGAATGCTTTCGTAAAAGTGTAAGAATTAATAAATTTAGCATCTCCATTCTGTGCTTATAGCATACGTTGTTTTCTTGAAACCAAAAGGAATATATTGTATTTTTGGTGCAATTTACACATTGCTCAACAATAGTTTTTTTTATGTTTTTTATTTCTTTGGATTCAGAAAAAATTTTTTCGAAAACTTTTATATGAATCTTACATACTGCAAAAAATAAGTCTGATGGAGCACACAAACTTCCAAAATCTGAATTTTTATCGTAATTTTTTGCATGTACAAACATTTCTGATGGATATGACAAAATTTGCGCGGGTTTTATTATATCCATACGGCAGCGAGCACAAGATATCCGTTGAGCTATGTAACCAACGAAATAGCGGCTTGATGTTAACTCTTTTGGAATGTTTTCAGAGTTAAAACAATCAGCATCTTCATTAAAATAAAAAAGTCGCATTTTTTGCCCCAGCGCATTCTCAAAAATCATCTTCAGTGATGAGGCACATTTTCACCTCAGTGGATTCGTCAATAAACAGAATTGCCGCATTTGGGCGAATGAGAATCCAAGAGTGATTGTCGAAAAACCAATGCACCCACAAAGAGTGACTGTTTGGTGCGGTTTATGGGCTGGCGGCATCATCGGGCCGTATTTTTTCCAAAATGAGGCCGGTCAGGCAGTTACTGTGAATGGTATTCGCTATCGTGAGATGATAACGAACTTTTTATGGCCCGAATTGGAAGATATGGATGTGGACGATATGTGGTTTCAGCAGGACGGTGCCACTTGCCACACAGCTAACGAAACAATGGCTCTTTTGCGCAACAAATTCAATGGCCGTGTTATCTCACGTAATGGCGATGTCAATTGGCCGCCAAGATCATGTGATTTGACACCGTTGGACTTTTTTCTTTGGGGTTATTTGAAAGAAAAGGTGTACGTCGATAAGCCAGCAACAATTCAAGAGCTAAAGGATGAGATAATTCGGCACATTAACGGCATAGAACCTCCATTATGCCTCAGGGTCATCGAAAATTTGGACCATCGGATGGAGGTGTGCCGCCGTGGTCGCGGCGCCCATTTGGCCGATATTTTGTTCCATACATAATTGAGTAATACCAATATATCATAATAAAATAAAATTACAATAATTTCCTAAATAGTTTGTGTTTTATTCAAAATCAACATCGGCCCTTGAAATTTAACCACCCTTTATATTGTCCGAACACAAAACGAGCCTTTGCTGTTTTTGTTTGTTTATATGGATTCTTTCGTTTGTTTATTAAATGTACACACATGCACACATACTTGAGAATGCAAAGGCACAAACGTATGAACACATGTATACATATGTAAATGAATAGTAGAGACATGAGAATAATAAATTCTCTCAGAAAATAAATTACTCTCTTGAAAAAAGTGGTTTTTGTAGAAAAACCATCAGCAAATTTAGCATTGGCAGAACAATGTATGACAGTGCAACATCTTTATATATTTATAGTCTTTGGTTCAATCGTCAGAAACTTAGACTTGGATGTCGTTAGATAATGAACCGATGTGGTGCGGTAGATTTCGAAAAATTGGTTTTTCGAGATAAATTTTAAACATATGTACACAAGTTTTCCATTGTGAAAACGAAATATTTAAATATTAAACACAAAATAATAATAATATAAGGTTTCAAGCTCATTTAAATATACTATAATTCAGTTTTAAAATTCTTTTTTTAGTTTTATTTTTATTTTACATTTCCATAACATAAACTGAATTACGTAACCAAGTTGAATTAAAAAAAATATGGAGCGCTAAGAGAAAAGTAATCTTCGTATATAATGACATTCAATTACGAATGAGAAAATACAAAAGAATTTCCAAGAACATAAGACCATGTTTCCCTTCCCATTCTTTTCTTTTCTCACACCAATAAATTCAGACTTTCTGTAGTGAATCAGTACCGTTTCACTATTGACATTTCCTACAGGGTATATACTACACCTACATACATACATACTTACTTTCTACTGATATAAAACTTACACTGAAACGTGAAAACCAGTAACATTTTTTTTTAGCAAAACCGTTATAGAAACATATACAATTAAATAATAACAAAGCTCATTAGTAAATAAATAAAAGAAGCAATTTTAACAAAGACTACAAAACCTAAATCTCGTCTTAAGAAAAAAAAATTGAAAGAAATAATTTGATATTCAAATATTTTATTCTTTTTAAAAGCTTTTGAATTAAGATTTTAAAAATCTAAACAGTCTTGCCACAAAGCATGTCAAAGGAGAATTAATTTTCATTACTTGTCTCATTTAAGTATAAAATTAGAAATTTGTTATAAAAATTTTATAACAAAAGGTGCAAATAAATTAATTGGAATTCTAGTCACATGCCTCCACAAAGCCACATTTTTTTAACAACACACAGTCTGCCAAGGTCTTAATAAAAGCTTGTCTAGGCGGCAATCGAACCCGCAACCTCCATTTTGATAGAGTAATGCTTACGCAGTAGGCTACCGAGGCACATATGGCAATACACACTTATTCCCCTCACACTACAAACTCATAGCACAGCAAGAGCTGTAGAAACGGGTATGCCTTCGCAGACGCCCCGACAGAGTAAGTGTTCAACTGATCCTTCTCATCCGGCAACTCCTGCAAAAGTCCTTGTACGGAAGATGCAATCTCCTAGCGTGCAGTCCAATGTATAGTGAAGCTTTGCCACCTGTCATTTCTCTCACCATCCCATTCCTCTAGTTCCAGCACAATGCATCGGGTCATCGCCTGAGTGCTGGTCTAAGACAACAAAAAAATTAAAAAAATATCTATGAAATCATCTTCAAACAATAAAGATACACAGATTATAATTTTTAAAAATTTCATAGCAGTAAAACGCTATGGACACACGATTGTCAGATTTTACAATATTGTAGGATATGGAAATATGGTGGCAATGCACTCACAATGACAAATTGTCACCGAAGTATATAGTGTCTGTTCAGACTATTATAAGAAAAATGTACAATTTCATTGTCAGCCAATAAATTTATCTGTCAACAAAAATTGTCCATTCACACGGTTGTCAGATTATTATGTGGCAAAAGTTGCCAGATCCGATGTTTAACGTTGTATCTAACTGCCTGGCTCACGATGCTACTCGAATTTAAAATGTTTTTTTTGTTTTAAATGTTGTTATGCGAACGAACTAATTCGAGTGACATCGTGAGCCAGGCAGTAAATATTTATGGGCAGCGTTGCCAACAGAAATATTTATCTGCCAATGGTGTTATTGTACGGTGCACTAAATTAAGCACATATGACATTAAAAAAAGACTTTAAAAAAGACTGTGTCAATGGCAATGAAGGGCGTTCTCACGATTGTCAGAATTGTGACAATATTATTGTCAAAAAATGCACGGACAAATACACGTTGTAAAATGTTGCCACACAAAAAATTGTGAGTTCACACGCCTGTTGAACATTTTAGTATAATTTTTCTATCAATATTTTACTATATGACAATCATGTGTACATACTTTAACAAGGAATTCAATTTAATAAAGTTCTAACTTGTGGTTATAAACATGATTTTTTGCAGCATAAAATTATATTTTGGCCTTTTGCATTTCTTTTAACGATATACACATACATACATATGTATGTGCTCAAAAGCTGTTGTTCTTTTTAATTTTTTTAATAAATAAAGCTTTAAGCCAAGAGTTGAGAAACTTAAAATTGATTGTTAAGTTTTAGTAGGAAAACAGTTGGTGACGAGTGAATACTTTTTAGCTTGAACAAACGCGTTCGTTTCTTCAGTCTTTTGTTTTCACTTGCAATTTACGTACTACGACGCAACAACAACTGTGTGTAGTTGTGGCGGAACATGGAAAAAATTAATATAAATTTTGTTAAGAATTGAAACCGTTAAAAATTGTCTGGATATGTCGGAGTGTATGTATTAGTCGTGTCGTATCTTATTAAAGTAAAACAAAAATCTACATAAAAACGAAAAGAAATTAAAAAGAAAAAAATATTCCAAAGAAATAATAAAAATTGAATACAGTTTGTTCTTAATATACTGATTCTTTTTTAACTTTTATGGCGACTTGTGTGAAGTGAACAATAAAGACAAGAAAACGAACAGCAATTTATTATTATTGTTGTTGTTGTTGTTGTTGTTGTTGTTGTTGTTTAACAGATGATCAGCAACTGAAAAAAGTTTCAATTTCAACTGTGTGACATGCATGCAACTCGCACTTAATTTACTTTGAAAAAAAAAAAAAACTAAAACTCAAACAAATACAATGAGTGGATCAAAAAATCTTTTAAAGTAAAAAGAAAATTTCAAATAAATTTCGCTTTTTAATTGAACCCGTTATTATTTAAAAACACCAGAAGCAACCAAGAAATTCACAAACAATTGAAAGTAGTGGAAAAAAAATGCAGAGTAATAAAACATATTTAATTGTATGTTAAACTATTTTTCAAGCAAAAAAGAAAAATATTAAACACTAAAACAAGTTCTTAAATTATATGTTTATAGGCTAAAATTATTTTTACTTTTTTTACACCTGAATATGAATGAACAAAGTGTACAGAAATAGAAGTCTTACGGTATGAAGTTCATAAATGTAACGCCCAATTTATTTTATTTTATGAGAGTTTTATTTTTTTTCGTCAAAGTCTTAAGGTCTTCAAGCAAATTTTAACTTATTTTATACTACAATCCCTGTATTATAGTATAGTTTTTGCTGATATGTAAATATAGTATTATGAGAATTTTTTGTGTTTTTTGTTGTGATTATATGTGTGTATAAAAAAGATTAACACAGAATTGTGAAAATTAAATTTAATTTGATGTAATTTAACCCTTGTGTGCAGTGCGAGTGTCAAAGTGATAACGATTTAAGAAAAGTTAACAATAATTTTTTATTTTTATTTTGAAGGGGTTTTGCAAATTGGTACACGAGCACATGTGTAGTCTAATGGATGTCATGGGAAATTTCCTAGTATTTTAATCGTGAAGAAAACCTAAGAAAACGCGTTGTTTACATTAATCAGCAACTTTCCATGAATTTTATAAATTTATATGAATTTATAGATATTTTAAAGAGCGACCAGTAACGTAAAAAAGACGAAATAAAAATGAATTGTTATTTGCCAGGAAGCATCGTAAGCAAGAAGAGCTATTGTGAATAGCCCATCATATTAGACCTCCCCGTCCTTCTAAGCTTCTAAGAAATCCATGCAATATTTGTGGTCTGGTGTTCCACAGGTTGTGTGTAGGCACCACAGTTCCACCACATAGGTGGAGGAACCTCTGTCTGCCGAGTGCAAGACAAGGTCTCATTTTAACAAAAACGACTGTCTTACAGACAGTTTTGATTCAGAGTTCTGCTGTTAGAGCATTGTCGATTCATAGCAGCCTGAAACTGTTGAGCAAGCTTCATGGCTTCCTCAATCTCAATTACTTTATCTAGGAAGTTGATTTCTAGCGGCCTCACTGGGTCGAACCTTCTCGTCCTTAGTTCCTGAGCCATAAACAGCAGAGGTGAAGAGTTTTTCTTCCTTTTCTGCGGTGATGTTGCGGGTTTCATCGGGCCCTAGAACAGCAGGCCACTTGCGAGGATGTTGTTTTTCAGCACATGCCGTCATGTGGTTAGTGGACTGGTTTTTGTGAGGCACTGCTGCCTCTATTATAGTTTTTACTTCCTTTTCCTTTCCATTGCTCGAGTCGTGACAGTGCTGACAGCAAGGAGTTGATATAGCCTCCACCAGTGCTTCGGCTAGATCAGTTGGCCGATTTGTTGAGACTTTGTAAAGAAAGCAAGATATAACCGACAGTCCAAACCCAAATCGGTAAGGATAATTACAACCAGAGGGCACCCAGTATCTGGAGGTCACCGTTAGAAGACACACTAACGTAGTGTTATTCATCCCATATGGGGACCGTATGCAGGAGTGGCTGAAATGGTCGGTCTTTAGGCAATTGACGATTACCGCCGCATGCCGCAAAAATTAGTCACTGGTCACTGAACAATACCGGCTTCAGCTGATAGCAATCCACAATCGCATCAGAACGCCCTCCTTCGTCGGTATTGTGTAGCACCGGCGAAGTAAAACAATAATACATATGGCTACTGAACCGAAGCTTCAGCACTGCTACGAGTATAAACAAAGAACGTGCGAAAGCAGAGCTGCAAAAATTATTAATTAAGCTTCACCTCCTGTCGTTTCTCCTACTATCCCTTTCCTATAGTTCCAGCACAATGCTTCGCATGTGTAGGAGTCATCTCCTGAGTGCTGGATAAAAAAAAAAAAAAAAAAAATAGACTCGTGCTAGAGGGAACGCGATTGAGGGGACAGAAAAATTCTTTCATATTCTTTCACTCTATAGAGGGAACTTTCAGTCTGATTTAGTATTGCGTAGAGGAAACTTCGCAAATTTTATGTGATTTGGCACACTATAAGCATCAAAATTAGTAAAAAAAAAAGAAAAAAGCATGTGTGTTTACATATGATTTGATAGAAATCCGTTACTATTGCTTCGAATGTATAACAGCTGACATTTTACTTTTAGTTATGCGTATGGTGTGTTTAATAGAACCACAAAATATTCATACAAAAACGCATTTTGTAACTGGTTTTAACGTATACTTTAACTTTAACAATTGTTTTTTGCATGTGGACGTAAAACTACAGTATTAATAAACACTTTTTGTATATGAAAAGTTTTCTATAATTTCAATCTTGGTTGAGAGAAAAACCTTTGCATTAATTACTTTCCTCTATTCCGAGTCTACTGCACTTAAATAGTTTTCTCGCTCTCTTGAAAAATTGTAAATTTTCACTTATGAAGTTTTGTCAACAGTCCGCTCAAATGTACTCCTATACTTTTTTTTTCGCCTAAAATGGAAAAAAATAATTTTAAATTTAGAAGCACAAATACCCTGTCTAAAAATTAGTTCACATTTCCAGCGTCCACTGTATTTGTATTCCGAAAATTCTCATACGGGTGTTTATGACGACATAAACACATCAACCGAACAACAATGAGGCACAGCGATACAATGATTGTCTCTGGTGTGTATACGGTAGTGAGATGATGACTAAATGTTAAAATATTTTATGAACAAATTGTATATTATTAACGTAAATACTGTGGTTATTTTTATTGTTCTCTGGGTAACACACAATTAACTACATTATTGTGGTTAAAACACAAAATTGCAATCATTTTTGTTGCTGTCATTTTTAAACAAAAAAAAAAAATTGCAAAAAAATTTTCAAAATGCTGTGGAAGTTTTTGCAATAAATTCGTATTTTATTTAGAGTGAATTTTGAAAAAGAAAATAGAAACCACTAAAATGTTGTTGTTCAATTGCAACTTATGAGGAGACCTGTGTAGTCACTCAGCTGGAAACCTTCCTATTTTCCTTTTAAATTAAGCCATAGAAAAATATTTACAATAAATCAACAACAAACAAAAATATCATAAATTTTTAACAAATAAAAACTATAATAAATTTAACAACATAAAAGTAACAACAACAATAAAAAAAAATAATATAACGCCAACTATAAATATCACACTAAAAAACAGCCCTACAAAGTGAAAGGTAAAAAAGATAATTCCCACAATAATAACTTAATGATAAGATATGTATGTAGTTTTAATAATAATTAGCATTATAAAGAAAACTTGTAGATAAAGGATGATTTTTTCGGCACTTTCTTTTTGGCAACATTGTTTTTTGGACAGCTCAACTGTTTTCGTGTAACATGTACAGTTTGGTCTATAATTTAACCATGAATCGATTGACAAACTGACAAACGAACAGATTATTGAATTTTATTATCAAAATTCATGTTCGGTTGAGAAAGTGCATCGATTTGATGGTCAGTTTAGGCGGCCTTCTGAGGCGGCTATTTGGAATCTTATGACTAAATTTCGCAGCAAATTTACATTATTTAACATTAAACCGTCAACACGCATCGTAGAGTACGGCCAGAGGAAAATATCGCAGCTGTACCGTACTTTTTCAAAGGCGACGGAACGTTACTGTGAACATTTTTGCCCAAAATGAAAGATCTTGACTTGAGTGAGATGTGATTTCACCAAGACGGTGCCACATGCCATACAGCATGCAAAACAATGGCCCAATTGAGAGGAGAGTTCGGTGACCAGTTTATTTCACGTTTAGGGCCGCTCAATGGGCTGCCTAGATCGTGCAATTTTACGCCTTTAGACTATTTTTTCTTGGCGCTATGTTAAGGCTCACGTCTGATGCACTGGAAGCCACTATTGAAAAATTTATTTGTGAGATACCGGCCGATATGTTGGAGAGAGTATGTCAAAATTGGATACAGTGTATGAACCTTTTGAGGCGTAGCCGCAATCAATAAATACATGAAAGCATCTTTAAACATTGAATACATTTCTCTCAATTTTATGTGTTTATTTTTAAATCAAATCCGACAGCTCTTAAAAAAATCACCCTTTACAGGTATTTTAGCTGCGAAAACTCAAATTGTTCCAAAGTACCAAATTGTCTTTGCCCTTGCCTAACAATAAAACAAAAGTAGTAGATACAAATATATATACAGGGTGGCACAAAAGAAGCTATATGGTTTGAATTCTTTATAACTTTTTTAATTATTATTTTTTCTTTGCTTTTTTTTCAGCGTTTTGTGAAGAAGACTTGGGGAATTAATTATGAAATTTTGCGAAAAGTTATGGAAAATATGCTAAAAAGAGCACGTATGTGCGAAGCAGAAAATGCACATCACTTACAGGATATCAATTTTCAAAGCTAATTGCAAAAAATTCCCCAATAATATACTGTATTTAAAAAAAAAAAAAATTATAATAATCGCATAAATAAAAAAGCTATAAACCATTTAAACCATATAGCTCCTTTTGTGTCACCCTGTATATATGTACATACATATGTATGTCAATCAATTAAGAGTCTATTTAAAAGGTGACAGTTAAGCTGAATAACTTCTACACAGGTTAAGTCAAACTTAATTGAAACGCAAAGAATAAAAACATACGATAACTCACGGTAAAATACAGGTTACAGCAGCAGTGAGAGTGTTTTCATGTTGAATAAAAACGGTAATTAAATACCGTTAGGCTTTAATCTTTAATTTTTACTTTTCAAGTCCGCTACGCAACAATGCGTGTAACGCATATTTTAATTTGTTTTATACAAAACTTGCACATGTACGTACTATGTATGTATTTGTATTTTCTTTGATTAAAGACAATTCAATAACACAATTTTTTAATGGTTATTTGTTTTTGTTTGAATTTTTGTTTCAGTTTCACTATTTCCATTCTTATATTAGTGAGATCTTTATAGAAATATCTAATAATTATTCAAAATTTAAATTAGACTGAATGCAGCAAATGGGTTAATTTTTTATATCACCATGTACTACTTTATGGGCAGCATTCATGTCAGCAGATTTTCCTTATGAATATCAAACCGTTAACTTGAAATTTTATTGGGAAAATAATACGAGATTTTATAGATATTTTTTTTTTGGGATTAGAATACAATTGCTGAATATACTGCTCTTATATTTTTTGAAGCAATTAAAATGTCTGCCTTAATTCGAAACAAATTGAGTCACATAGAAAAAAACCTTTAATTAGAATAATATATTTTTCCAATTAAAAGTTTTTATATTTTTTAATTTATTTAAGAATTTTTTAAAAATTTTTTTGATTTATAAAACATGAAAATGCGATTATTAAACGTTTTATAAATTAATAATAAAAAAATTTATAAATACTGCAGTTAATTTTGAATGGAAATGTGTTTATTAAACTTTTTATAAAACAAAAACATTTTTTATGAATATTGGAAACTTTCAAAATTAATTTTTCTGAAAATCTTAGTACAGTAGAGTTTGTTTATTACGAAGTCCGCAGGACCGTAGTAAATAATATTTTTTGCTAGTCTTCACAATGTTTTTTTAAAATATTTTCTTTATTTTTTAAATTCTTGACAATTCATATGAATTGTCAATTCTTTGGAATTTCATATATTTAATTTTTTTCTTAAGTTTACGTTTTTAAAGCTATATTTGGAGAATTTCTTCTATATTTTAGGTTCTTTGAAATTTTTAGTTGCTGTGAGTTTAAATTTATTATTTATTTTTTTTTTAGCTAACTGATAGTGTTACCAAATTGCGATAAATAATTTTAAAGTTTGAAAATACGGCAGCGAAAAATTTGGGATTTTTTTTTTGTTCGTTATAACCGTATAAATTTCCATGCATTTGTGTTCATGAGGAAAACAGTTCGCTATAAATGAAAAATAACCGGAGTTCGCTATAATCGTACTAATTTGTGTGAAATATTAATGCAAAACTGTTGGGACTGGAGGATTTTGTTTGTTGTAAGTGAAAATTCATTATAAGCGAACTCCTCTGTAGTTTAGGATTAAACAATATAACATTTCGCAACTCTTATGCCTGCAAAATTCGTCTTCGTTGAAGCCAATAAATTTGTTTAATTTTCTTTTACTATCACACTCACTTCTAACTTTAACTGAGATTAATAATAAAAGTAAGTTTTATGCAATAATAATTAAATTTTACTTCTATTTAAATATCTTTATACGTTTTTATTATGTATGAGTAATATATTTTTTTTTACCCCAAACTCGTGTAACAATTCAAAGTCAATGGATTTAATCTTCAAAATTGCTTTTTACATCATTTTCAGTTTCATCTTATTTGATGTTTGTTTTCTTTTTTATTATATTTTTGTAATTTTAATTCGATTGCATGTTTGTTTTTGGCCTTAAACACAAAAATTTTCACAAACCAAACCTATCTTAACTCAACTCAACACTTCAAATTTCATTTTTTCTTACACACGTTTACTTTTTTTCTTTCATCTACCCATGATAATCATCTAAAAAATTGTACATACATACATACATATCTATACATGCAAACATACATTCCAATTTGGCAACGTCACTGTTTGTGTATTTAACGAAAATTATGAAGAAGGGGAGGGGAGAAAATCAAACATGATTATGATAATGAAGATCATTAGACATACACATACACACTCATCTTCATATATACATACATACATATACGAGTATAGTATATGTACTGATATCATTCTCAATAATATGAAAATGTTTATTATGCGAATTCATTTAATTGTATTGTCTAAAAGTTTATTGGCTTTTTATGGCATGCATGCCTCTTGCATTGCTTACATTCACATATGAGTACATACATACACTTAAATATTAAATATATACATATTTACAGAGGGTGCACTTTTGGTGTTTTTATTTTCAATGCAAATTTATTCGTCTTACAGTGAATGGTGACAGCTTTGCAATGTTAATCAGTAGCGGAATGCATTTTCAGTTTGCGTCTTCACTACACACTCATCCCTTTACTAACACGAACATTAAAAAAGTGTTTATACGGAGAAATCTTGTGAATCTGTAGTTTAGAGCTGTATTCACATTATACATATGTACTTATCACAAGGAATGGCATTGTTTTATGCAAAAATTATTTTGTGTGTACGTCAAAAACTGCGTTTATAATTTTTATGTTTACACGTTTGTAAACTACATACATGTGACATAACCTATATAGTTCACAACAATATACTGATTTATATTTCTACTACTGAACCCTGTAATCTTCGTTTTGCCCAACTCAAGATTGGCTTAACAGTTTAGTATGTAAAAGTATTTTAATTTTGTTAGTCAGCGATCCTCGGACCACACTTCATTCAGACCAAATTTAAAAGTGTAGCTTCAACCGTTCTCAAGATCAATATTTACTTTGTGATGGGAGGTACCATGCCCACTTGCCCAATACCTCCTATTTTTTGGCTGCTAATTTGTATTGACTTGTCATTCAAGCCAAATTTAGAAAATTTTGCTTTAAGCGTTCTCAAGATATAAAAATATCATGGGAGACACCATGCCAAATTTTCCAATCCCGCTCGCTTTTCGACTGCTGATTTGTATCGACTACCAAGTCATTCAGACCAAATTTAAAAACTTTAGCTTTAACCGTTCGGAAGATAAGCAAAAATCAATATTTACTTTGTATGGGAGGTACCATGCCCACTAATCCGATTCCTCTTACTTTTTGACCGATGATTTACGTTGACTTTTAAGCAATCTGCACCATATTCAAAGAATCTTACTGTTACCGTTTTTGAGATATAAGTTAATAAATATTTATTTTATATTCTTCCAAAGAAAATTTTTCTGAAAACAAAATCGCCTATATTTTAAGTTGGAAAATGTTACATACGAGTACATATCTATGTTAATTTCTGTGAAACTCGGTCCAGCCGTTCTAGGGTTGTAAGTGTTCGAACAATCACTTATATATATACATATATATATATATATATATATAGATTCACTTTTAATTGTATTTAATTTAATTAAAAATTTTCTTTTCTAAAATAATATGCTCAAATACATAGATTTTAATATATATTTGTCGAACCACAAACACAATTTACTTGCAAAACAGCTGATTGTCACTTGAAAATAGAACACGCTCCAAATCAAAAGTGTCTTATGTACTGTACCGCACATAGTGAAATCACACATGCTACTGCTTAAAGGTGGTCAGACAGTATGGACATTCTATATGACAAATACATATAATGTGAATACAGCATAAATAAAGAATTTTACTAAATAAATTAATTTTCTTATTTGTATGCAAAAAGTGTAGATACCATGAAGATTTATGTAGATTTGAAAAAAAATTCTATCTGGGATTTGTATTTTCATCTGAAGTAGGTGAAATAAATTAAAATTAAAAAAAATTTGTTTAAAACACTAAGCTTTATTGAATTTATTTTAATTTTCAACGAACGGTGATATTAAATGCATATCTTGTGATATCTTTACCAAATGTTGCTCTTCAAGCAGCAATCAAATTATCATAATTGGCATTCAAAAGTTTGTTGGAAAAATTTGTTACCGTTGCAACTGTTTGTAGAACAAATAACATATTTTTTTCATAAATTTATTCATTGTAGCTTCAAATTTATGCAACAGAAAATATCCAAATATAATTTTTAAAAAATATTATTTCAACCCAACCTGCGCCAGATATAAATTTAGTTTACATAGTTGATTCATTAATCTTGACTCAAGATGAGAGTTGCAGTATTTTTCATGTTTAATCGCATGCGACAACAACAATCCAACATGATAAGTACTAAGTTCCTTGTGATAGCATAGGAAGGGTGTTATCATTCACATGCTGTGGTTTTATTTTTAATAAAGATGGCGACGGTGACTACTAAACCAATAGTCCTGGGTTCGACCCCAGTGTCGGACTACGTCATGAAAATACTTCGCATTTCTTCTCATTTTCATTAGTGCGCCTTTGTGTCAGTTGTTGTCGGAAGGGAAACATTTTCTCAATTACTTTTAATCATTTCTCATATTTCAAATATAAACTTCAATTAGCAACATTTACTCCACCGAATATTTTTGAATGATTTGAAGCGTTAAACGCTTGCAGCTTTGACTTTGTCATTGTAATTTCGAATCTACATTTTAAATAAGAATTTGTAACGCAGATATGTACATATACATATGTATATACATAAGTATGTATAAAGGTGTATAATTAATAAAAAAGTCACACAAAATTCACATCATGATTGATTTAAATTCTTGATTATTGTAATTATGATATTGAATACTCCCAATTCGTCTTCATCTTAGGAGTGCTACTCGCTGTATGGTGTCATAATTTTAATTTAATATTTAATACTTTTGATGTGACCCACACAAAAATGCAAAAAAGTCTTCAAGCAAAAGATTTTATAGTACATGTAAATACAGTGACGGCAGAAATTATAGCACTATTAGCAGTTGCATGACTTCTTTCTATATAAAATTTTTTTAATACACTTGCTTTTATTTATTGTAATGTGATTGCTAACATTATTTTTTACTTCATATTTAAAATGTTTCTTCATATGGATGTGAAAAAATGAGGTTACTATACAGAAAAAAATTCAAATTAATTTCCATTAAAAAAATTGTGAATCAATTAAAAAATTGTTTAAAATTTCATAAGCATACAAATTAGTAATATCAATTAAATTTTTATACCTAAATTAATTTAAATAATATTTGATTAAATGTTAATTGCAACAATTAAAAATTTAATACATCGTTATTGTATTTTTTTAAACTCTTTTCTTAATTATATTTATTAACAATTGAAGTAAAAAAATTAAAAATTTTTAGTTAATTTTTTAATTGAGCGAATTAAATCGATTCACTTTCTAGCGCTCAGGGAGCTGTTTTCAAAAAATCGGTTTTATATTATTGATGTTTTGTAAGTGATTAAAAATTTAATTGTATAAATTAAACTATACAATTGAAATAAAAATAAAAATTAATTAACGGTCTTAATTAATAAAAAACAAGCAATAATTTTTTTCTTTGTAAAGTATAAAATTCAGTAGAAATGGTGTTTTTAAAAAAAATTTAATTCAAATTCACTGCCGTATTCTTAAAACTCTTTTGGATTTATAAAAGGTATAATGATTGAGTTCTGTATGGAAATTTGTCTAATAGACCTTTTATAAATAAAAATAAAAAAATTTATGAATACGGCAATCAGACTACAAATTTTAAATCAAAAAATGAAAGATCATGAACAATTTTTTAATTCATTCGAAAAGAGAAAACAGACTATGAAGTTCTTAATGCGCTTTTAATAAATTAATTTTTGGTTTACGAAAAAAACTAGATTGATAAAAAAATCCAATAAATGAAATTTATATACAAAATTTAATTAAAAAAATTTTTTTAAGATAAAAAAAACACGACAGTTAAAAATTAAATCCTGCATGGAAATTTCTTTTCATGAAGTTTTTGTAAAGCGAAAATATTTAAACCATTTATAAAGCCATATTGAAGATTCAATAAACAGAAAAAAATTTATAATAATCAAACCTTTACCTTGACACATGCATACATATGTACATGCATTCAATCGAACTATTGCGAATTCAAAATCGAATGCTTAACAAATGAACAAGAGTATCTCACCTACGGCCAATTGTACAAAAAAGAGAGTATAAATTTCAAAGGTGCGTTTATTACTATAATTTTTATAATTAATAACAATTACGTAATAATCAACTATAATTAATCAATAATTGTGAATTTATATGAAACCCGCTACACTTGGCACAAATGACAAAATACTAACACATACGATACACATATAAGCATGGTTATTGCCACAGACGTTCAACGACCATTGGCATTTGTATCTTTACAAAGAAACAAAACGACCGGATACATGCGCCTTTAAAAACCAAAAAAAGAGTTAAATGTTAATTATAAAATAAAACTTTACCACCATTATAGTGTATATATTCTTCAACAATATATACAGTTTTATGTATTTGGTTCGAAAGAAAGAAAAAATTTATAGAAGACTATAAAATAACTGTTGTTCATTTTGAAAAAGAACGAAGTAAATATTCTTTGAAAAAAACAAACCACTGAATTGATTTAAATCAAACGTTAATCATGCTTTCACAGTCGATTACCTTATTTCGCTAATAAAATTTAACTCATTCAAATAAAACATTTATTCGCTATGAATTTGTATTAATTTAAACTTTTTAAAGCAATTCTCTTTTGCATAGATTTTCATAATTGCACCAACTTTGATGAGTTAGAACGTCCTCACATCAATACATACATATGTACATACATATAATATAATAATTTAAATTGCTTTATTACTTAATCAAATTAAAAATAAATTATAATTTTGCAATGATTCTTCCTGTACAATACAATACAAAAAATGTTTTTCTTTTAATTGAATGAAATTTTTTTTTGCTAATTGATTTTCACCACCGATATTTTTTCACAACATTTCCTATAACTGCTTAATAACTATTTTGCGGTGAAAAGAAACTATACACCGAAGTAAAAAAAATACTTACACATAAGCGCTTGCTAACATACATATGTATGCATAAGTTTAAATGTATGTAAATATATATTTTTATCAATTTCCACTTACTATGTACCTAATGCTTATGTTTTATACTATATTAAAAAAAAAACAACGAAATGAGAAAGGAAACATAAGAAAAAAAACAAAGTTCTTTGTTTGGTCGCTTGTTTACTTCAAATGCCATTGGTCGAAAAAGGAAACACAAAAAAAAGAGAAAGAACAGTTAACATCGAACTGTCTTAAATGTTGCTGTTATTTATTTATTATTGTTTTTTTTTTGTTTTGATGAAAACAAAAACAGAACGAATGATCTATTTTCTTGCTTGCAAAAGTGAGTGCTAAAGTTTTGCATGTACCAACCACAGTGGGAAATGCATAACAAAAGAAAAAAAATAAATAGCTTGAACCGGTATATCTGCAAGTTCATACAATTATTTTAAACGAGAATCTTATCATAACATTAATTAATTGAAGCTTTATGAATAGATTAAATATCCAAAAATTTTATCTGCCAGTTTTTTACTGTCTATCGAGTGTTAGTGATAAAAAATATTTAACAAGAAATTAATTATCTAATAACTCGTGCAGGTTTTAATTAGTATGTTTGTATTGGATTACATACAGTGGAGAGCAGAAGTAATATTGCTTATAATAATATTAACTTAGTTTCACACATGGCTTTAAAAATCAATAAGTGAGCATAGGTAATTATTGTTAATTGTTCTATTACTTTGTGTATGTCCATATATACGTTTATTGAGCACTTGGTGTGGTTAATAATTCATTGAAATTTTTTTTATTTAATTAAATGACAAATAATTGAACATATTTTGCAGCATGTTAAAAAGAGTTAAAATTTCCTTATTAAATTCTAGAAGGTTTTTGTCTATCTTTTTTCCTTAGGCCTTTTAAAGATTAATTTTAAGTTAAGTCTAATTTACTTTATGCTTGTTGCAATACTAGTAATAGTAATAACTCAAAATATATAGAAAAAAATGTTAGTGGACCGTTTCCATTGCAAAATGGTTCACAAAAGACGAAGTTATTTGATAATCAATTTTTTGGGGCGGGGACTTTGCAAACAAATTTTATGATTTAGTCTGAAACTGAGGTTGAACCCAGGCAATTTTTGGTTTTGTAGTCAATGTGCAGACTACTTCAGCCATCGCCGCCCTCCCGAAAATAAAGTACATCTTTTCCATATTCAAAAATAATTTTGAAAATTGGTCCACAAATGGCAAAGTTATGCTCGTTTATATTATAAAATCTATTAAAAACTAATGGAAAGACTAACATAATTAAAAAAAGTGGGCGTGGCAAAAAAATTACCCATAATTCATTCAAGAGTCCCAGTTAAATGTTGTGAAAATTTCAAGAAGATCGGTCCAGAGGTCTGGTGTCCTATAAGGTACAACCAAACAAACATACAAACACACATTCCGTTTTATAGAGATAGAGGGGGAAAAAGTTGTTCTTAAATCTACTTCTTGGCTAATTCGATTTTATTTAGAAATTAGCTTTATTTTTCTTTTAAATTAAAAATAACCGCTAACAAAGTATGTTAAAAAAATAAATTCACTATACTCCTACATTTCCGTTGATTACTGCTATTTGTTTTATTTTTATAGATAACGTCTCTAACATATTAAATTGCAACGGTCCTGACCTGGGGTTAGTTCTTTCTGTGGGCGTATGTAAATAAATAAAAAAAATATTATTCCACTTTTTACTTCGTCCGTGAATTTCTTTGCATATTTGCAATACACTATACGAGTACTTTTCTACTTGTTTTAATTAAATTTTCTGTTCTAATAATTTTGCGCAATTATACCAAAAGCAAAATTAACAATTAAATTATAAGAAGAAAAAAAAAACAAACAGAAAATAAAATAAAAATAAAACTTAAATTGGGTAATGGTGTTAGAATGATTAAAAGAAATCATTTAAAATCACAATTAACCACAAAGTAAACTTGTTTTTTTTTCATTTTCTTATTTTTACAGCTTTTTGTTCAATAATAAAAAATCATGGCTTTTACATGTGCGAAACGCTTCAGCTCTAAAATTAATCAGCTTAAATAGAAAAACAACCAGAAATACTTATGTATATATATGCATGCACACATATGTGTTTGTATGCATGCACATACCCACACAAACATTAACATCAAAACCGTCATACCAACTGTGATAACAATATTTAAGAAAAAAGAATTAAGAAAAAGACACCAAATTAAACTAAAACTAGATGCAGCATTTGTGCAGAAATATAATTGAAAATAACAACAAAAAATATTAATAAAAAGGAAAAATGCATGTTGTATGTATGTTTGTGTTAATCTTGATGAAAAATATTAGTGAAATAGATATCTACGCATTAATAAAATACACATAAAACAAGACAGAAATTGTAATAAGAATTCGGCTTTAGAAAATGACAAAACAATTGGATGCTCTAAAAATTTAAAAAAAAACTTGAAATTCAATAGCACCAAAATCCATACTCGTACAAGCACAACAAATAATTTCATATTTCTTTTTCTATATTAAAAATTAAAAAAAAAAAAAACACAAAACGACATACAATTATTTACAATGAATTTTGAAAAATCTAGTGAAACTTTTAAAAGCGGCGGTAGTGCGGTATACGGCATCGGCAATTTAAAGAATTTTTGGAATGATCAGGTTATGGAGCGTTTTATAAAAGCAAATCTTTTTATTATATGCTGTGTTGCTGCTGGCCTACTTTTGGTAAGTATTTTATTTTTAAAGTTATATTTAAAGAAAATAATAATTATTATAAAACGAATAAAAAAAAAAATACTTGTCTAAAATAACTTTTGCAAAGCTGCTATGTTTTTAATGCGTGTGAGGTATGAAAATGTCTTCGCACTTATAGAGACCATAGTCTTCTGCGTTGGTGTTTCCACTAAAACATTCCCTCCTCCTCCTCCTCTGGGTAGATTCTTTCCCTGGATCGCTTTGCGCATGACCACCCACGTCTGTGTTCGCCAAGTTTGTAGCCGGCACCACGGCATAGGCCCATACTCTCAAGTACTCGTCAGAGGGACCCCGCTCTGCAGCAAGGCATCAAGGTCCTTCTTCTTTCTCCGTAGAACGTACCCTACGTATTGCGCCACAGCGTTATAATTGGCTTCCAAGCGAGTATTCTCCCTATCCCGCTAGCAAACCATTTCCATTGCACCATTGCATTCCTTTCAGCATGCCATGCGATGCGGTTGAACAAAGTGTGTTCTACATCGTCATCCTTCGTACACTCTGAACACCGTATTAGTTCATTTTGTTCGTATTTTCGTAATTCTCAAACACGTTTTAAGAGTTTTTGTATAAACATGTGAAATTTTTCAGCTTTTTAAAAAATTTGGTTGCATGTCTACTGGTGCGTATAAGTATAAGCGCCAACGAAATGTACATATGGAACAGCTAAACCATGCAAGAAGTATATCTAAATAATAATAATTATTGTAAGTAAATAAGAAGGTGTATTTAACATAGCGTCAGGTCAAGATGAAGGTCTTAGTTAAATATATCAGAATGGAATTTGAAGAATGTTACGAAGATTATATTGATGAGGATATTTAATGTTATAGAAATATATTCTTTTTATAATTTACAATATATGAAAAAAAATTCTATTCTAATCTTAAAGAAGGCTATAAACCTTTACTGGCGAATCTCGGTATAATGAATCTCACTTCAATAAACTTTCCGATATAATGTTCCATAAAATTTTTAACTTGTGCTTTTAGTTTTAGACGATTAAATGATACAATTTTGATAGAGGGACCAACATTAAAAGCAAAGTTAGCAAACATTTTATACATTAAACAAAACGATTAACAAAAAAGAAAAAGAACATTAATGGAAAGGAAAGTTCCTTTTTCTTTAAAGGTATTTGAAGCAGCGTTCAAAAAGCTGTCTGCCAACCAGCCAAAGGACCAAAAAATAGCTGTTGGCTGAGCTGTCAAATAGGCAATTTTCAAACAAAAAAGTTATGGTTGTGGCTGCAGGTACGGCTACGACTGTACAAATTTACACAGCCATAGCTCAACTTCAAAAATATAATTTTTTTTTTGCTGTGGCTGCCGATGTACGACTACAAATTTCAACAGCTCAGCCATTGCTTAACATCTTGAGGCTTCGGCTGAGCTGAGCACAGACTGTCATTGCATTAGTTTTTTGAAAGAAAAAGCTCCAGCTTTTATGAGTCCTGATTTCAACGATCAAATGCTCTATGCGACATCCCATAGGAATTTTGATTTATCATCTACATATATATTCTATCTGCCTGTTCTAATATTTGTAATCTATCAAAGGTTTCTGAAAGACATTTTAAAGTTAAAGTTTCTTCAGGAAATTTTTATTAATAAAACTTTCGTAAAAGAAGCAATTTTTTTTTTAGGAATATGCCGACTAATTTTTAATGCTTTTGTGAAACGAAAATATTTTGATGAATACGTCTGTCTAAACTTTATTTTTCCATTTTCATTTTACAATTTCCCAGGTTTAAAATTATTGTTTTTCATTCTTTTAGATTGTTTATTTGGGTGCATTTTCATGCGAAGTATCATGGATATTGGAAGCCAAAGGTGATTTACCCTATTCTGCGTACATTTTATGTACGCAATACTTTGTGGTCTTTGTGGCCACAACGATATTAATACATGGTTTAGTTACGGGTCTACCATGGGGCTTGTTTGCATGGTCAGTGGTTATAGGAATTCTCTCAATACCTGAATTAATATTTGTCATGATAATGACAACGCAACATTGGGTAAGTTGAAAAAAAAAAAACAACACAGAAATAGCTTTGATAGAATTTTACTTAAATAGTTTAAATATTTTATTTTTATCTTCGTTAGGGTCTACAATCTGTACATGGTTTAACTGAATTAGTTGCATATTTGGTGCGTTTGATTATTAATTGTTTTGCTTTAATTTGCGTGATACCAACTGCCATAAGGTACGTATGCATGTATGTATGTGTGCATGTGAAAATTATAAAGTTGTAGACATAATAATAATAACTTTCTTCAACAATTGTAAATGAAAAAGCGAAAAAGAAACATGAAATTAACTAACGCATTTTGAAGCAAGCAAATAGAAGTTGCTTTCGAAGATGTTCATTATGATTTGAAGTATTTTAATAACTTCTTTTCACTTTCATTTATTTAGGCATTATTACGTAGAGAAATTCGTTCAGTTAAATAACTTGTTAAACAATAAAATGCAATTTACGAAGTTTACGCAACATACATACACACACATAAATGTATGGATGTAATAATCACATGAAAGAGTTCATTATTTTAAAATTAATGTCAATTTAATTTAAGTAATTATGTGATATGTATTTTTAAAATTAACTTATTTTTACTGCCGTATGCATAAATAATTTTTATATTTATTTATAAAATCTTTAATAGACAAATTTCATTACAAAATGCAATCAATAACACTTTTTTTAAATTTTTCTTAATACTTTTTTTTAACCTTTTTTATTATTTTAACAATCTATTTTTTTAAGCTTTAAGGTTTTTTCTCTTTTTATTTATTCTCTCTTCGATATTTCGTAAACTTTCGGTTAACATCTTCAGGAAGTTTTTTTTATAAAATAATAATTTTAATATAAAATAAAAATAACCGAAGGTTAACGAAATATCGAAGAGAGAATAAAAAAAAAACTTAAAACTTTTTTTAAATTTTATGAATACGACAGTTATTTTTGAACTAGATTACATTTATTTATTATATTAAATTTGTTTTATTTACATTTAATTTTTTGAAGAGAACTAACACTTGTGTCTTTTGTAATTAAACTAATTGTGTAAAATTGTATAAAACAACACTCTTATATTGATATAATTCTAAAAGCTTCAAGTGCTGTAACTGAGGTTTTCCTTGAGTTCATATGACTGTATATGTATGTATATCCTCGGAGAAAATGCAAGAAGCCTTAGGTTAGGTTAGGTTAGCTGGCGGATCTTCCTCGAAGGAGCAGGCCCCACTTAGGCCAGAGCTTAGCCTCATTGTGATACCAGAAAAAACACCCAATCGAATCGTACCTCCAAACTGATAACACTATTTGCTCATGCCTTAGGCTACGGAGCCACCTATCTAACACAAGATTTAAAATATATTTCTTTAATAATTCTAGTCTGTCAGGTCCAAATACTGCACTTATCAATATTTAAAAGTTTTTTCCAAAAAAATAAATTTGTTTATTCTTTTTCACTTAAGGTAAGGAAGGTAAGAAAGGGGTGTGCCCCGTCACCGGAACACTGAAAATAGAAGTAGAGGGAAGTAAGAACAAAGATAAGAATATAAAAGAGAAGAAAAGAAAAGACAAGAGTAAGTTAGATCCCGCCCACAGTCATCTCATAGCCAGCTACAATGATGCGCCTGATATCGTCGATATCTTGCGATATCTCCCAGCCCCATCAGGAATCCGCTGTCCAGCCAGCTTAGCCTGCCACGTTGCAAACCGGGGCATGTTCCATCGTCTTCTCCTGTTCCTTGCATGGCCTGCAAAGATCGGAGGCTACTCTTTGCCACCTGCTGATCATGACCCCCATCGAGCAGTGCCTAGTTCAAACCCTAAGTCCTTCCTGCTGAAAGCCTGCAATCGTCCATATTCCTCCAGGAATAATTTCCTTTTCACTTATGTACATATATTGCAAAATTCTGTGCTAATTTTCAATATATTTTTTTTTTAAGAATTTTTTGCTTCTCCTGTAAAATTTTTAAAATGCATTTTCTGTGCTGATATACACTAGTGGCACAAACTAAAGCAACTGACCTAATATTATACCATTTTCAAAGTTATATTGTAAAATGGGAACTTACGAATTTTTAAGGATTGCTATTACGAGGTGTTAGGACTATATTAATTAAACAAATAACTTAAAAAAAAAAAAACATTTTAAGTATAAAAAAAATAAAGAAAAAATAAAAATGACTCAGATTTGGATGGCAAAAACTAAAGCAACTGTTCTTAAAACTTTCATAAAAATTAATACTATTTTAATCATATCTAATTTTTCCCCGTTATTTTATGCAGTTATTTGTTTTTGCTTTAGAAGTTTGTGCAAATGTTAAAAAAAAATATGAAATTTTTGAATTTTTAAGCTAAAAGAAGCTGCTGAAGAAATATTTTCAAAAATGGCGAGAAATAAATATAATTCGTATATTAAAAATTAAATAATAAAACAATATAATAGTGGAATTACCCAAAAAAGTCTCTCAGAAAGATTCAACATAAATAAATCGGTTATTTGTCGTCTTATTAAAAAATTTGTATCAACTGGTTCAGTGGAGACCATTCATAGTGGTGGAAGACCTCCTAAAACGTCAGCTCACGAGGACCAAATGATCATCCGAGAAATCAAAAAAGATCCGTTTGTCTCATCGCAAAATATTGCTAACAAATTAGATTTAAATATTACAGCAAGAACAGTGCGAGACAGAGCTTTAAAAGCAGGAATGCGTTCTAGAAAAGTTGCAAAAAAGCCGTTTATTTCACCAAAGAATCGTAAGGCGAGAATCGAATTTGCTAAGACACATTTACACTGGAGTGTTGAAGAATGGTGAAAATTATTGTTTTCCGATGAATCTAAATTTAACCTGAAAGGATCTGATTCAAAAAAAATAAGTGTTCGAAGACCTGTAAATAAGCGGTTAGATCCGAGGTATTGTAAGGGAACTGTTAAGCATGGCGGTGGTAATGTAATGGTGTGGGGATGTTTTTCACTCAATGGAGTCGAACCTCTGTATGAAATAAGCGAAACTATGGACCGCTACCTCTACAAAAATATTTTGGAAACCGTCATGTTGCCATTTGCAATAAAGGAAATGCCTGCTGGATGAATCTTTCAGCACGATAATGATCCAAAACATACATCGAAACATGTTAAGTCCTGGATTCAAGATGAAAATATTAATTTACTTAAATGGCCCGCCCAGTCACCCGATTTAAATCCCATAGAAAACTTGTGGGACATGGTGGACAGAAAAATAAAACGTGATCAAGGGTCTAATAAACGAAATTTTTTCCTCCAAATAAAAGAAGCATGGGAAAGCATTTCAGAAAACGAAATCGGTAAATTAATCACTTCAATGCCTTGCAGATGTGCCGCTGTTTTGCAAAACAATGGATATGCGATTAATTATTATGATATGTGGCAAAATTTAAAAAATTTTGTAAGAGTTGCTTTAGTTTTTGCCATCTAAATATGAAGTATTTTAATGTTTCTTTTATTTCTTTTTAACAAAATATTTTTTTTTTTTAAAAATTTTTTTTAATAAATTAATATAACCCTAAAGATTTGTAAAAGTAATCCTTAAAAATCCTTAAGTTCGTTTTTTACAATATTGCAATGAAAATAGTATAACACCAGGTAAGTTGCTTTAGTTTGTGCCACTTGTGTATATGCGCATTTCCACAGAATAGTCTAGCGTGATCAATGATTATGGAAATGTCCATATACTACATACATACACATAAATAAATTCTTTATATATTTATAAAAATTATAATGCATAATTTTTCACAATTTTTCTTTATCACTTTGCAAATTAATTTGTCGTATTTTTTTATAGTTTATATTCGCACACATTAGGTAAAGTTTGTTTCTTAAGTCTTTTGATATACTGCTACTGAATATAACAAAAATGTCTGTGGCTTAAAAAATCTTTTTATTTTGTCTCCGCATTAAATACTGTTCGTGCCTTAAGTCTTGGAAATAAGTAAATGCCAAAATAAGAAAGTATGTGTCTTAAGTTTTTGCTTGAAAAGAAGTTCGTAGCTTAAGTCATTTATTATATTTGCCTGCTGTCTTCAAGTTTGTTTCTTAAGTTATTTTTCAAATGGAATATACGAATGAGCGATGTCTTCAAGGGAAGACTGAAAATGAATACTTTTTTTTTAATTTATTCAAATCCCGCCAAGAACCTGATTAAGATTTTAACGTATCCGAAAGTTTTTGTGATTTTTTGCTTGACTGTTTATTTATTCGTTTCTTTTATGTAACGAAAATATTAATTAATATTATTAAAGAAATAAATTTATTGCAACAAATGAAATATAAATAAATATTAGTTATTCTTCTAATTTCTTTGATCTTTTATCTTGTTGAATTACTAGTTTATTTAAATGCGTTTGAGATCTTATATTATTTTGTGTTTTCAATTTAATAAAATTTAATTTTTTCTTATATATGATTCTAATTTCAAAATTGTGCTTATTCCCAAAAAAAAAATATGTGAAATGTATTTTTGCATACTTTATGATATTCTCTAAAGTGTTTTTTATAAAATCAACTCAATAATTGAGGAGGAAAGCAAGTGGTGAAAGTAAGTGGTGATTTTTTTTTTGTAGGATTGTAAAGCAGACATGTTGCGATTAAGTATGGAATAATATATCATTCAACTGTGATAACAGTTTCACAGAGATCTGGCTGTATCTTACCGATGACGCGTTCGACTTCGGATTTGAGCTTAGGAATTGTTTCTAGTCGATTGGCATAAACCCGAGATTTTACAAAATCTCAAAAGAAAAGAAACCGCAAAAAATTACAATAAATTCAAAAAGTGAATTTTTACTGGCACCACTTTTACATAACAAAAATCTAAAATTTTCCATAAAATAAAAGAATCAAAATTTCTTTTGCATAGAGTGGGAGAACTTCCTACAAATCAAAAATAAGTCAATTCAGTTTATTTATCAGTATTCTTAACAAACGCACTTTTACGGTATAACTCTTAATTAAATTTATTTCTTTCCACTAGATGGCGTCGTGAATCGCTAGTTCTCACCCAACTTCAGGACTTAGCTACACGCCTACAGCTACAAACGCCTCCGCCCAGTGTTCCGATTACCAAAGCCGATTCCCGGCGTGGCAGTAAACGTTTACAAAATCAACAGACGGCCTTTGAGAATGCCGGATTTCAAATAACAGAAACAACAAATAAAACCAACATTAATTGTTCACAGCCTCAGGCTGCCAATGCATTTGGTTCGCAAAATGAATTTAATGCCAGTATGTTTGCTTTGCCGTTGATGCAACAATATGCCGCACAAGGAAATCAATCCAGTAGAACAGGTAACAATGTAGAAACTTGCCAAAAGAACTGCTTGGCCCACTATGTCACACGATATCGTTCGGTCGCAAACAAAAACAAAAACAAAATTTCAAAAGTTGTTTTTATGACTTCGTGGGCCAGGTAGTAAATTTCAGTAACAGCAATTGAATGACTGCTGTTTGTTTTACAAATAAACAGCAATTTATTAATTAATTGTTAAATACATATAAGAATGTAGTTCGTTTGTAATAAGAAATACTATTTGCCGTATTGACAACAAGTGTTTCTAATTTAGAGAAGGTTTAATCCATGCAAAATTCCAATTCTTTTTTAAAAATTTGTAAACAAAAAAAAATATTTTTTATGAATGCGACCAAGGCGAATTCATAGGAGGGAAACTTACTAGAACAACCAAGGCGTATCAGGTTTATGCATCTGCACAATAACAAAAACAACGAGAATTTTGTTTGTGTAAAAGGCGTACATGCGACCGAATATGGAATACAATTCTCATGTATGAACCGGTGCTTCAAAGTCTATTTTGAAGTTACTCGACCGTGTACAGGAAAGAGCGAAGAAACTCATTGGAGATAGTAGGGTAGTCAACTCTATTGACTCCCTAGAGCATCGTCGCACCGGGGGGTGCGTTTCGTCGTTCTATCGTTACTATAATGGCATGTTCTTTGAGAGTTCTTGTATGAACACGTGAAATTTCTAAGCTATGTTCAAGAATTTGGTCTAATGATGATATGAAAATGAAATGTACATATAGACCAGCTAAATCATATAACAAACATATAATGAATAACTTTTTAAAATCAAAATTTTAATTATTTATCACTCACGTTTTGAACTTATTACATTTTGCATTTTAGGTAATCGTGCCCAGTCTCTTATGGATCTAAGATGTACTTTGCCTGGCCTTTACAATCCCCGCTACGTGATAGAAAATAGCGATGAAAAGAATGGCAAATATTTCAATATAACAATAGATGATTTGAAAAATAATCTACAAGATACACAAAAACAACAGACGCCGTCCGTAATTGGTTCCGGTTCAACGGATCCCATTTATTGTTCGATTGAACCCAACCAACCCTCGCCGCCACAACAAAGAGTCCAACAGCCACAACAACGCGAACCCATGGCACTGCCTCCATATGTACAGGCGAGCAAACAGGCAACATCGTCGGCAAAATTATCACGAAATTGTATATCTTTGGAAAATCTAGATGGCATAAGTAAAGTGCAAAATGAATTGGCTGCGTATGGCAACAATTTACTGCAGAACTATAATCAACAACAGCAATATTATTTGGCCATGTTGGGCTATATACAACAACACCAACAACAACAACAACAACAACAGCGTCCCCAACTTCAACTGCCCTACAATAGCAGTTTAAATATCTACCGAAGGCCGGGCAGTCAAACAAGTCTCAATGCAACTGTTTTTTCGGCAGCGACTGGTGGTGGTCCTTTGGCACAACAGTTTCAAAGGCGTAATTCACAGCATATGCAGTATTATGCCGGCTTTGGTTATGCCAATTACACAAATCCCTATATAACCGCCAATAGTAAGTTGTCTTTGGGCAATGAATCCGATGATTATCGCAAATACCGTGATGTGGCTTTATGAGTATCTAGATTTATGATTATAAAATGCAAAATTACTACTAAATATATTTATACATATATACAGGGTATCCCAAGATATCTAATGATTTTTTTTTACTCTTTGCTCAACAATGAAAACTCATTGTTTCTTCGTGCAATAGTCCATTTACTGTTAATTTGATAATGTTTTTCCTTTCCGATGTTGCCAGTGCAAAAAAGTGGCAAATTAAAATGATTGCCTTAATATGGCGAGATCCATTATATGCGTACAATAAGTTTAAGGTGCTGCATTAGCGAGAGTGTACTTTCAAGTCATTACTTTTTTTTTAAGTTGCATAAAAATTTTTTGTAGATGAAAATAAGATTTCGAAAACCGCATAAGTTATGCTGATGAAGTTGTCAATCAATCAATCAATTGATAAATTATTAATCATTAAGAGACCATTATTTCGTTAAACGATTAATTATTACAATATTAATTTAAATTTAAATATTTTCGATTATTTGTTTTATACGTTTTTCGTTGTTAGAAAACAACAGATACAGTAGAATCTCGAAAAAGTTAAGGCACAAAAAAGTCAAGTACCTTTCAGTCATCACACGCAACTCTAGAAAGTTAAATGCTTCTTAACTTTTTCGAGTAATTTTTGTTTTTATTTTATTTTCCTATTTCTAACACTATTTTGACTTCGTTTATGTCGATTCCCAGCTGGCATACGGGAAGATTGTTTGACGGGTGCGATCTTTTCACGACTCTTTGTCGTAAATTTGAATTCCCATTTACTCGCACTTTGGCGAGTATTGGAAGACTATTAGTAGTCAACAATCGTATTTGACTCTTCCAAATTATAGTTTTGCGAGTCATTTTGATGATTGTTCTACGCGTGTATTTTTACTTTACGCCACAATCGTTGTTTAAGCATTCAAACGACCATTGAAAGATCGTTATTTCACCACAATTCAACACAATTTTACTCTTTTGTATGATGGTTTTGCGAGTCTTTGACGATTGTTGGACGAGTGAAACAAATCAGTTTGGTTTATGTTACTTTGAAAATAAAAATATGTATACAATGTGTAAATAAACATGCATTTTTCACACCACTTAAAAGTTGAGAATTCGAAAAATTTAACATTTTCGAGCTTCTACTGTATTTTTGCGAGAACTTTCCTAGTAAATTAATTACAAGCTTGCCATTACATAACACATAAATTTCATGCAAGAAATTATAAATTTTACATATGAAAAAGACAACAGGCAACACTTACACAAGGGAACAGCTAAGACGGCGAACGGGAAATCATGTGAATTCTTTATTTCAATCATTCTAGTTAAAAATGACAATGCAATGATATACCAATCCACAGGTACAGCAGAGCGCCCTCCTTCGTCGGTATTGTGTAGCACCGTGCAAGTAAAAGAATTACTAAAAATAGCTACTAAAACGAAGATTCAAAATTGAATACGTCTCCTTGACATCAGAGGCGCTACAACACTGCTATAAACAAAGAACGTGCAAAAGCAGCGTTGTCCTGTCATTTCTCCTACTATCCCTTTCCTCTAGGTCCAGCACAATGCATCGCATGTTTACGGATCGTCGCCTAAGTGCTGGATCAAGATAAAAAAGTAAAAAATATACAATATACAATAAGGTGGCAACATAATCAAGTCTATGGCAAATATTAAAAAAAAAATTCAGCGACAAACGAAATGGAAACGTAAGTCTTGTATAAACATTTCAATAAAACACATTTGGGTTTTTTTCTTTTCTTTTTGTAATAAAAATTAAATAAATTGTTGGGTTGCGCAATTCCCTTTGCAATAATGAAAAATTGTAAACGTTATTTAAGCTCACACTTTATGTTCATTCCAAGCTGACCTTCAAAACCCGTTTAATAGGAGTGAGTGACACATTTTTTATTGATTGACTGAGTGAAAAGACAAAAAAAAATAAAAAATACACGTGCATATTTTATGCGATTTTCGAAATGATCGTTTCAACTTTTTAAATCATTTTTTTATGCTAATAAATTTAATTTCTTTTATTTTTATTCTAAAATCTTGTATTTTAACGCTTTATGTTGTTGCTAAAAAAAAAGAAAAGAAAGAAATAGTTACATAAACCCCTATAAATAAATTAAAAAAAAAATGTATCGCATTAAATTTTAAACGTTAGCCAAAGATCAAAAACTAACTCAAGTTAAAGAAAACCAACTATAGTTTATTACAATTGATTTAATGAGAAAGAGAAAGAAAAGAAGACGACAATCCAAACAAAGCACAAGCTGAACGTGGTTAATAAGATGAAATTGTAAATTTATTTTAATAACGTGTGTATCTTTTACTATTTATATTTAAAAATCATTTAATACAACGAATATTTTATTTAATTAAATTTAAGCCCTACTTAAACACACTTATTTTGTAAATACTGATTAAAATTTTAATTTATAAATAAAAACTTACATAATTCTTTATACGAATCTCAATGCACTTTTGTTTCGTTTTGTAGAATTTTTGTTCGATTGAAATTGTTAAATTAAGTCTACAATAAATCAGCTAAGGGATTATCATCTACGATTTGCGATTTAGAGGATCCAATTACGGCTGCACTTGGCTTAGATGTTGCTGGTGTTTCAATCTTTTGCATGTGTGTTGCTAAAGAAATTAATAAAAAAAAGTTACATTTTTAAATTATCTTATCGAGAGTTGGAAACACAAACTGGAAAGTGGCGAAATACTCATAAGTGGACAGTGGGTCAAGATGGTGATTATTAAATTAAATCTGATGTGCAAAGCCCATCATATTAGATCCCCATCCTAAGGTTTCTAAGGAATTCAAGCACTACTTGTGGTCTGGTGTTCCACAGTTTGTGTAGAGGCACCACAGTTCCACCCAGATGGACAAACCTCTGTCTGGCGAGTAGAAGACAATGTGTCACTTTCACAAAATCGACAGACCTCGGTCTCGTAGAACGTTCTGATTCGGAGTTGTGCTGCTAGAGCGTTGTCACTTCATAGCAACTGCAACTGACGGTTGAACAAGTTTCCTTGCTTCATCAATCTTATGTCCCTTACCCAGGAAGTATTTTAGCCGCTTTCTAGAAGCTGTACTGAGTTGAACCTTCTCGTCCTCAGTTGCTGAGACATGAACTGGAGAGGTAAGGAGTTTATTTTCCTCTTCTGTGGTATTGGTGGAGGCTTCATCGGGTCCTCGGTCCACAGCAATCTCCATTTCCGTTGATTCGCAGGCCACTTGCAAGGATGTTGCTTTTCGTGAGGCACTGCTTCTCTTTTATTGTTAAACATATATTTCCACTAGGGGATGGGAAGACCACTGCTGGGATCTTGCGGTGGTTGAATTTCATTGGCCGTAACAGGTGGGGTTAGTTTGACGATCTGTAGACAGTCTCGTATGATGGTCAATGAGGGCATGATTAGGGCAACGCGAGTGGTACTGGGCTATGGCCGAGGTACCTTGAGGTGGTACAAGGGGCTAGTAACGGTCCATGGAAGCTTCACGTATCATCTGTGCCAGATTAGCGCCTTAGAGGAAGATATATGCAGACTATGGTTCGAGAAGAATGAGAAGGCGTCGCGTACATACAAAATGAATGTCCAGTTTTATCTTGTGGCAGACAACGGCCACGGGCAACCCCATTCTCAATGTGAGGCGATGAGGGAACTTAGTCTGGGGCAGATGCTAGCGATAACTAAAGACTCACAGACGAGGTTGCCAGTCGATGAATACCACTCGACTGCCAGACGTCAATAAAGTCTACAGCAAATACTCAGATTGGCGCGGATCTCAATTGCGATACGAGGGGGTCGAAAGGGATCCGATTTGGAGCTGGTCTGATTCATTTTCTTTAAATCACGCTGTAGTCAAAGGTTTTCTAAAACAAAATAAATGACGAAGCTGATTAAAATTTCGACAGGGGTCAACTGACAGCTGTTGCAGTGCTGCTCCTATAGTTAAGAGGTGGGAAATTCAAAAAGTCACGCACTTATTGACTCAGCCTCGTATATTGACTCTTGAACTTATCTGTAATCCGTGTGAATGAGCGTATATTATCGCAGTGAAATCCAGAATATGGGAATAGCACAACATACATATTCATTTATATACGTTAGTCTGTATACTTACGATTTGTGGTTGATACTTTTCGCATCGCACCGGCACCAAATAGATCATCATCACTGTCGTCTAAATCACTAAACAGGCTCGCATTTGTTTGTGGAGTGCTTTTTGCCACAGACTTTTTCGAAGGACTTTTGAAGGTCTTGTTATTTTTGTTTACCCTGACAGAGGATGCAAGAAAATTATCGTCACTATCGCTCTCATCGCCAAATAAAGAATATTGAGGCAGAGTTTTAGTTTCGCTTTTTGGTGCAGATTCAGTGGAAAATCTGCTACTGGAAGATTTGGTAGCTGACAAATTTCCAAATAAATCATCACTGTCTGTTTCAGAGTCTGAAAATAATTTATTATTCGTTGGCGTTGCTGTGGAAACGTTTGGTATTGACGTGGAGCATATTTTGCTCGAATATGTCGATGCTTTGGTCGCTGTTGGTGTTGTTGTTATTGTTGTTGTTGGTGCAGCTATTGTAGATTCTTCATCAGTTTCGCTATCTAGAAACGATTTAAATTGTAATTTTGCCTGATTATTTCTCTGCTTGTCTCTGTTGATGTTAGTTTGTCGCTGTAGCGTTGCTTTAAATAAATCATCTTCCTCGTCTTCACTATCCAAGAAAGTTTTAAATGTTTTTGCTGTTAATTGTTGCGAGTCTTGTTGATTCGTTTCATATTGTTTTTCTGCCCCTTCCAAGGATGGTGGTATTGGAATCTCTTTTGTGATTTCAATGTTGGTGTTATTTGCCATCTGGGTGGTAATCGAAATTGCAGCATTCGCTTCTCTTGCTGGTTCTTTGGCTTCTGTTTCTTTCTTGGCATCTAAAATCTCTCTTGTTTTGATATGTTTAAAGAAATCATCATCATCGTCCTCATCATCATCATCATCAAAAAGTAACGAAGACTCTTTGCCTACTCTTTCTTTCAAGTGACGTGAACTCTCGATCTTATTTTTATTGCTAATGCCTTCTAGAGGTTCATCCTCAAATAATTTTGTTGTTTTCGAAGTAGTTGTTGCATTAGAAGAGTTATGATTTCCTTTGAAAATGTAATTGGTTTCTTTTTGAACGTTTTGTTTTCGAACTTTCACAGCTTTTGTTTGTTCGTCTTGTCCATTCGATGTTTGAGGAATGTATGTTTTCATATCAGGTTTTAGGGCTGTGAAGATGTTATTTTCAGCTGGAATTTTTGTTACTTCATCTTCACGTTCCCACGTTTGATTTTGTTGTTCAATAAAGCTTTTACGATAACTTTCTTGCCGAGCTTTGCGTGTAGAAGGTCTTCTGGCCGCCGGTGCTTTAACGCGATTTTTAGTAACACTGGGTAAAATACGTTGCGCTTCAACAGTGGGCATGTCTACTAAATGAGGTTTTGAAATATTTATATTTTTGGCCAACGATTCTGTGACAGCATTTGAATCGTCTTTTACATCAACGTCGTAGGGATTTATTACAATATTTGACTTAATTTTATCTTCTTTAATTTTGCGCAAGGTATTGTTATTAGCGCCAGGTAAAAGAGCTTGAATATTTATATTTATATTGGGCATTTGCAATTTCGAAATTGGACGTTTGTGGGAATATTCCAAAGTATTATCATTACAAACTAGTGGAGTTTTTGTTTTCTGAGCTGCATCCCATATTAGATGCTGCTTGTCTTCAGGCACTTTATGATCTGTTAAATCTATGCTGGCAGAAATTGACAACTCATCCATAGCGGGCGGTTCATCGTTGTTTATGAAATTATTACGAATTTTCTTCTCTGTCTGCTGCTCATTTAAAGCCATTAACGTTTCATTGAAATCATCATAGAAAACACTGTGCAAACTTGTTGTTTGATTAAGATTTGTAGCAATAGCGGTTCCATCACTGCAATCAGCATTAGCATCAGCATCAACATCATCATCATCATCATCGGGAGGTGTATCACTAAATAATTGCAAGCCGGTATAAAAGCTTTCTGTGGCATCTGTTGTTGGATTGTTAACAACAGCAGAGACAGGTACTTGGGGTAATTCCGGCTCGTATATATCATTTTCCAAATCAATGCCATTGTAATTATTATTGAGAGTGCTTGGTTCGCTTGTTAGGTTTGCGAAGAACTCATCATCATCTTCTGGCGGTTCATCTAGGAATAACACTGAGTTCAAATCATATTTATTAGATGAAATTGGTTTATTTGTAACATTTGCTTCTAGCGATATTAATTTATCTTGTGTTACAGTTGCCGATTTATTGCTAGTGGATTCTTCTTGGACTTGTGGATATTTCTCCTGATTTGGCACGCCCATAACTTGGTCGTTGTCGAATGGAAGTGGTTCGTTATCAGCTGCTACTGTTAACAGAACGTTATGGTCCTTCCCAACAACTTCGTTTGACTTATTACGTTCAGTTTCTTTGTATATGAAATTCTTAGTTTCTAAATGACTTGTCTCTTTCAATTGGTTCTTGGATATTTCATCAACAGGATCTCGGGTTGTTGCAGCTACATCTTCTAAAGTTTTGAATAATTTTGCCTCATTTGTTTCTCTATTGTGGTTTATAAAGTTCTGCGGTAAGATGTCATTTCGTTTCGGTTTTTCGACAAACCATTCATCCTCTTCATCTAAATCATCAAACAGGTTTATTTTCTTTGAGATTTTATGTGAAGTGAAATTAGCACTGTTGTTTGGTGCAGCATTTATAGGCAGCTGGGCATTTTCGTCCACAACTGGGTTATCGAATAATTTACTAATTGGCTTAGAAGTTGCAGAAGGTAATTGGAAAACATCGCCTAATTTGGTTTTTGTTATGGAGATCGCTGTTTCTTTCGTTGCAGTTTTATTAAACAGTAAAACATTTTCATTATACCCAGTGTCTTTGAAAATATTCGGAATTTTATTATCGCAATTCATTTTCTGAGAAGGTTTTTTATTAACAGTTGTATTACTGCCACTATCGCTATCAGTTTCACGTAATTTTGCAGTTGTTATGGGTTCATGAACTTCGCTATCGAATAGTGCAGTTTTGGTTACTTCTTTAGGTAGAGATTTTTTTTCAAAAGCTTTTAAAAAATCATCATCTTCCTCACTATCATCAAAGAGAGACTTGGATCTTTTAACAGCAGCTGCAGGTGAATTTCCTTGCATTGGCTTTTCTTTGCTCTTACTTTTCCCTAATTCTTCTTTTTTACTTAAACCTGATAAAAAGTCTTCATTAGTCGGGTTATCATCAAGGTCATCAAACAGATTAATCGTTGTACGCCTTGTATTCGGTTTAGAAAACATAGAAGATGTAGCGGCTGATATAACATCCTCAGGAGGCTCAACAAATAGATCCACAAACGGCGGCGGCTGAGTTTTAAAAGCTGGGGGATTTTCTTTCTCTATTTCTCGATTGTCAGGCGGAAGTCGTACTATATTGGAAGCTGAAGACACCGATGAAGATGTCGCCGAATGTACATCTACAGAAGGTTCAGCAAATAAGTCTACAAACTTTTGACTAGCCGCTGTATATTGCAAAGTATTTCCCTTATGAATTGATGCTAATTTATCCCTTGTTTTAGGTGAAATTTTAGAACTTATCGAATTTATGCTTTCAGATCTTTTATTTAAATGTTCATTTTGCTTTGGAGTCGGAAGTGACTTTTTAGCTAACGAAGAGGGCGGTGTAGATATTGATGAGGACTCACTTAGAGCAACTTTATTTGTAACAGCAGTGACGGGTAAAGGTGTTCCTGGATATAAGGGCTGTGAGCCGCGTAGTGATGAGGCATTTTTAACTTCAATATTTGCATTCAAATTATCATTATCTATAGAATTGCTTGAGACCCATTCCGTATTCGATTCAAAGGACTCATTATCGTCCAAGTGCGAGTGTGAAGTTGAAGATGACTCTGAATATTCTTCAGATATTTCATCACCTGAATAGCTATTCTCTTGTTGACTTTCATAAAGACCCACATGCCATTTGGAATGCCAATCTTTTGAACCAAAAATGTATGGCAAAGGCTTCTCATTGTAGGGATTAATAGGTTGATAAATACATCTGTAAGAAAAAGTTTAAGAATATCGCAATGCATGAACTTCCATTAAAATTTTATAAAGTACTTCAGTGAAATTGAGTCTAACTCGAAACCAGACAAATCAACTTTTATTGTGCTTATATAATACAATGCTGAGGACATTATATTTTCATTTTATTTATTGAGGCAAATATTTTATCGTAATAACATTATGTTACTTACGTTTTTTCTTGAGAGGTTTCTTCATCGTCTGAATCTTCCAAATCGATTGAATATTTCTCATGGCAATTTCGAAGAACTTTCAGATTATTATTCAGGAATGTTTTTAACAAATCTTTTGATGCGATTTGTTCGGATTGCTAGAAATGAACAACGGTAAGCCTTCATATAAATAACTATTGAAATATAGTCGTATGAAATAATAAAAACCCTTTAGTTACTGTGGAAAAATTTAACGGAAGAAGCAGCTTAAAGATTTTTTCTATAAGAACGTTGTTTTAATTGTAAAGCAAGTCCCTGACGATACAACGGTTGGTGCAATTTGAAGAGTATTGCAAGGCTTGTGGGCTAGCTGGTCTTAAGTCGTGTACCGATTGTACGGAAAATCAAAAAATTTCGATTTTTGGCTTGTTGTACAACACCGTTGTAATGTTAAGGGGAGCTGTCGCACAATCTTTCATGTAGTACATACATATCGTCACTTGATATGCAAAAGGGCGTAACAACCAAAAAACCCAAAATTGCGTTTTTAACCGATATTGGTACAGCGCATCACAAATTTGTAACTTTCAATTATTAAAATAATGAATTTATTAAAGAACTTCAAAAGGCATTTTTTACTAAGCTTTCAAAATCAATTTATTTCTTGCTGTTGAGAAATAATGAAACAATGGAAAAATGTTACCAGCTTACTCTTTTTGAGCAATAATTCCTAACGTTGCAAATATACTCATCTTTTTTCTCGGATGATATTGCGAAAAAATCATATTTGTAACCACAACACCTTTCATTTTATTTAGTTTTTTGCCTCTCCTGTAAAATTGTTAAAAGTGATGATAGGCCCTTTTGAATTTTAGCTAACGATATGGTCATAATGATTATGCCCACCTAGCGGTGGTACAAGATTGTTTATGCTTAAAGCATTCTTACGAATTTTAATTATATGTTGAAAAATGTAGCAGTTTTCACTTCCAAATTTTCCTTATATTTCTCTAAATAAAAAAAAAATTATAGTGTCGTAGAAAATTAAAAATTGGGAATAAAATATAACGCATAGTTTTCGAGTTGCGGACCACCAAAGTTTTCATACAGAAATGCGAATCGCCACTACAAGTCTGAAGCCATACGGCCAATATTGCTATCATTTGAAAGGTTTTAGTAAACATGCGTTTTGCACCTAATTTCACCCAATTCATTTGCAATAGAATCCGTGCAGTAAATACTTCTTTTGCATGTCTTCTTTGCTGGAACTATTGTTCCTATCAATTGTCTACAATCAACAATTTTAAAAATGGGGTAAGAAGTCTGGAAATATAAATCTGTTGTATGAGCTTATTCAAATTTTGTACATTTTCACATTCTTCGTATTCAAAGCCGGGTGCTGATGGCGAGTAGTCAGCGTGTTGGCACTGCAACCAGAAAGACCCAGGTTCGAATCCCAGCCGGGTCAAATCAGAAAAAAGTTTTTTCTGAGTTTTCTGTGCTACAGCACTCTCCTTCGTCGGTATTTGAGCAATAAAACGTCGGCGAAGTAAAATAATAAATAAAATGGCTCAATTAGCTTAAAAATAATGCGTCAAAAACATCAGAGACGCCGCAACTTTGCTTTATAATTTACACGCAACTGCAAAGTTGTGCAAGAATTAAGCTCTATCTTTCTACCACTTTCACCACCTGTCTGTTTCTTCCCTATCCTTCTCTCTAGTTCCAGTGCAATGCATTGCATATGTAGGGGATAGCCCCTGAGCACTGGTCCAAGATAAAAAAAAAAAAAAAAAAAAAAAAAAAAAAGATCAATGATTCCATACAAATTTTTAATTATTTTTTTCATGTCGTGTTTTACTTACATTTTCATTCTTAATACGTGATTCGCTTCCGCTTATGAGTGTTTCATCATCATCTTGCACTCGATATTCCACATACTGATTACCAAACTGTAATGTTGTGAGACGATTGGCTACATTATCCAATGCAATATTTGTTGATTTCACATTATTATCGAGTTCAGCAAGGGCTTCTGTTGTTTTTGTAGCTCTAGTTTCTAGATCCTATTAGTATTATTAGTTAGCTTCTAACCTACTTTAAAATTTTAGAAATACCTGTGATATTTGTTTCATCCATTGGAGAAGAGTAAAATCGCCAGCGAAAGTCCATCTGGAAGCTTGTTTTAAAATTTCTTCCAAATTAATTGGTTTATCATCCATTGTGTGGTTGTTTATCTTCAAAAATTTCAAAACATTTATTTTCTGTTTTCTCTTTTGCTTTTCTGTCCAGCTGATAAAGTTAATAATGACAATTCAGCAATTTTTTTAACGCACTTAAGATTTCTAAAAAATATTAAAAATTAAAAGTTATACATATTAACTATTAAATACCAAGTACAGTTGGATTTCTTTAAGATTAAAATTATTTCTAAAATCGTATTTACAGTAAAATATTTAATCAGTATTTAAAAAATTTTATATCTCAGTTGCTACAATAGAGTGGCAACTTCGTAGAACATCTGTTGTGTTACATTCCACATCGTTTCTCGTATCTAAATATTTTGTTATAGAAAATATTGTATTTCGCCTAGTCGCACGTGGAGTTAATTATTGTTTTGTAATTGTTTTATAAACCAGCAATAAATTAAATTCTGTATAAAGCAATGGCTATGTTAGCAGAACCCAGACAACGTAAACGTTACAATTTGATGCCCAGGGGAAAAGCACTATATGAAGGTGAGTATTGGAATTTGTTTACCAAATGAAGTTTCATTTTGTAATATGTGTAGCCTTTTGGCCAATAAAAAAAAAATATAACACAACATTATAGTTAAACAGCGAGTGTTATAATTAAGCGTATATTTATAAAATTAAATCAAGTAATTCAAACTGATTTTAGATGAAACCCGTTTTGGTACGAAAATGCTTGAAAAAATGGGATGGACAAAGGGCCAAGGCTTAGGTGCCAATTCAAACGGTTCGAAGAATTTTGTGACGATACGCTATAAAAATGATGCTTTAGGTTTGGGTTTCGAAGAACGTGATGATCAATGGACACAACATGATCAGGGTTTCGACAGTCTGCTAAAGGCTCTTAATGAAAATGGTGCTGAAGTCAATGGGGAAAAAGAAAATGTTATTGATTCCGAATACGAAACGCAAACACGAGTTGGCTTTGGTTTTCAGGAAACCAGTAGTAATGACAAACCGAAAACTAAAGGGGACAAATTTAAGGAAAAAATAAGCGGCATTTCCTTGGAAGAAAGGTCGAAACAAAGTAAAGCAAGGTTACACTATAAAAAATTTACCAAAGGGAAAGATTTATCACAATATAGTGAAAAAGATTTGGCAAATATTTTTGGTAAAAAGTCTGTAGACTGTCAACAGCCGGCCGTAAATGATATTTTTCAGCAGTTAAATAATATTTATGGAAAACTTGAAGATGATACCAGTGGTGTGCAAATGATCAATACTGGTGTATCAGTAAATGATTATTTTAAAAATAAAAAGGAATCGCGCAAATATTTAGATAATGGCGGTTTCAGTGAAGAAAATAACTTCACATCGGCCGAAGTTGAATTGGAAGGCTACAGAAAAGATTGCAATAGGAAATCGGATGCCGAAGAGGAAGGGAAAAATAAAATTTTTTCTAGCAATGTTTCCATGAAGGATTATTTTCAAAAGAAAATGGCTCTGAAAAATAAAACAATGCCCTTAAATGCAGAGGAAGGTATAGTCAATAACATAGACGCTTGTGATATTGAAACGAAAGAAATATCTAGGAAGAAGAAAAAAAGTAAAAAAGACAAAGATGCAAAAAATGGCTGTATTCATCCTTTGGAACAAGAATTTGAGAAAAATAAACATATTGAAGTTGAAGAAAACAAGGAAATTTTAACTGAGACTCTAGTCCTGAAAAAAGATAAGAAATCTAAAAAATATGATGAAAAGGAACTTGCGAAATTTCCCGAAAATGATTGTTTACTTACCAAAATGGTAAAGAAATCGAGAAAAAATCAAAATATTTTAAATGCGGAAAATAATGATGCTACAAGTCAAACTCAATGTAAGCAAAACGAAGAGAAATCTAAAATAATTGATAATAAAGAACTTACAGGAATCTCTCCTGATGAATGTTTACTTAGCCCGCTGGAGGAGAAATCGAAGGAAAACAAACATGTAGACGTTGGTGCAAACATCGAAAGTAATGAATTTGATGCCAGTGTGGCAGTTGCGAAAAAGCCGAACAAATCCAAGAAAAAAAAATTTATTTCGAATGAGGAACACTGTGAAAATAGTAAAATTAAAGCTGATGCCGTATCCATGAAAGAAAAACAGTCGGAAAAATGTGATGAGAAAGAAACTGCCGAGCTTCCCCAGGATGATTGTTTAGTTAACACAGTCGTGAAGAAAGTGAAGAGAAATAAATGTATTGTAAACGAGGAATATAATAAAAGTAGTGAAATTAAAGCTGATACTGTATCTCGGAAAAATGAAAAATGTGATATGAGTGGAACCGCTGAGCTTCATTTGGATGAGACAGTGGAGAAAAAATCGAAGAAAAACAAGCGTGTTGTGGTTGAGGAAAAGTCTGAAAGTACTCAATTTGAATCTGACGTCCCAGTCATGAAGAAAGAAAAGAAATCTAAAAAAGAACATCGTCAAAACAAACGAGAAACTGACGTAACTGATGATGACTCAAAATCAAAGAAAAGAAAATTAGACAATTCATGTATTGAAAAAGCCTTAACAGATGAACCACCTAAAGAGATGGAAAATGATAATGAAACTAGTGATGTTACTGATACAATTTATGTAGATGATAGTGAAGAAGAAAAAATTGCAGCAGCCAGTACAAACGAAAATGTCAAACCGACAAATGTAAGTCATACTGCAAAAAAAGTAGTTCACACAGATTTTCAAAAATTAGATCTCGAGGAAATACAAACACAATACAAAGCATTTAATATCTACCCCATCTCATCATTTTGTGCAGAAAAATTTCGCATTACTAAATTAAATGACTTTACGGGTTCTTCACTGACACAAATCGAAGGTTACGGCATTGGCGCAGATATTCAGCTGCAAATTAAATGTAGTAAATTCGATGAAGAACGTATAACAGATTTATGGAATGGTGTTTTCAGTAAATATGGCTTTTCCGGTAAAAAGAAGAATTCCTATTGGCGTTATATTGATGAAGTTGTTAACGCCCGAAAGAATAAACAAAAAATTCCAAAACTTAATGTAAAAACTTGGAAACGTAGAAATATTTTCCAAACTTTATAAAATTATCTAAATAGATTTTACAGAATACAGACATACGAGTACATACATTAAAAATAAATTATTTAGAAGGAACAAACATGTTTATTGCATTTAACTTCGCCTATATATATTGAGTCAAATTTGTTTACTGCTTCTATTACCGTTCTCAAGATAAATAAATATCAGTATATGCTTTGCTTGGGCATGGCATACCGCAGTTTGAATAGTTACCGTACATCAGTTTATTTTTTATGATTTAATACATCTTGGTTCTAAAGTTATAAAAATTGGTTCAACAGTTTTAAAAAATACATTTTCCCCACATCTACCGTTTTGGTATATTTTTTCACCGTTTAAGTAACAAAGTTTTTAAAATCAGTTTTCAATCCGTGGTAGGAGGCCATAACAATATATTGTATCAATGCATCAATGTACATAAAGCAGAAAGTACCAAAAAGGAAACCAATTTTGCCATTTAAGTAGTATTTTAAAGAAGTTTGATTGCTTCTTACAAGGCTTTTTTATTAAAATTTTCAGCTTAATTTTCGGTTTTACATTTAGTTTAAATTAAAGATTCAGAACTAACCGTTTTAGTTTCACTTTTTTACGATATGTGTTGCCGCAAACACTAGTGCTCCTCTGGCTGAGAATTTTACTCCCTTTATTGCTTGGTCTCATCTTTTGCCTTTTTGCCTTGTTATATACTGTCTGTACCATTGAGTGTAAGTTATGCTTTCTGTATGTTGACTGAGTTTAGACGAGGAAACATTTAGTTTCTGGGCATATTGTGGCTGGGGAAGAGTGTATCGTTTTTGTGTTCGCTACTCGGCGACACGCTTTGTTTTCATATTCGTTGCTTAGACTGAGTTTAGACGAGAAAACATTTGGAATTTTTTTTGTTTTTCCATTCACATGTCATTTACAAATGGCTTCTTTTCCGGTTTTATATTTTAGATATATCACAATAAAAATAATACTCAATGCAATTAATCATAACTCTACAATGTATTTTGTTTTATTAAAAGTTTAAGCTCGTAAAAATTATTAAATAAAAGCAGAACCAAAAAACAGAAAACTTTAAATTATATTAATTTCGTTAATTCATAGCCGTATTAAGTAATTCAAATCAATATTTCGTATTGTGAAAGCTATTAAACTAAAAAGAAATATGCACATTAAACTGAAAAGTCATGAGCCGTTTTTTTTTTTTGTTAAAGTGGTATAAGTAACTTTTTCGAAATTATCGAGTTAATGATGACATTGATTACAATTTAACGGTATTTCCTCTTTTTTTTTATAAAATTTTCCATCAAATATTGATTGAAAATATCTTAAAAAAAATATCATTATGTTAATATTTTTGAAAAAGTGATTTATGACAGTTTCCAAATAAACGGCTCATATAGACGAAAAATTTACAAGCAGCTACTAACACAAAGTAATTCTTACAATTATGCATTATGATATATTATACATTAATAAATTTCTTTTTAACAAGTTAATGAGGTTGAAAACTAAAATTTTTACTATTTATAAATATTTAAATGATGTATGGTGTTATTAAAGGAAAAATATATGTATATAAAAATAAATCAAAAATGAGAATTCGAGTTGTTAAAATTCATTTTCATCATCTTCCTCATCTTCTTCGGCATCTAATTCTCCTTTGCGATGAGCAATACGTCGTGAGCGACGTAAAGGTTTTTCTACATCTTCTGAACCACTTCTAGAAATATTGGGTTTATTTTTATGCATATTTAAGTTGACTTGAAAGTCAAACTGAAATTAAAAAAAAATATATGTACATATATAAATAAAAATCTAATACTTAGGCACATGGCGAATTTTTTTTTTAACCACATTGATTTTTCTAATTGAAATATTTCTCAAATAATACAATTTTACATATGTAATTAATGAAAAATGGCCTAATGATCGAAAACACCGTATTCTCTTTATAGAAAGTAATAAATATACTGAAAAAAAATTTAATGAAAACCACACACGGTGTACAAAACATAAAGAATGCTGAAGATGAAAGTGTAGCAACTTTCGAAAACAACGCGCTGTTCCGTTCTGGTAGTGTTTGTCAGTGCGACTTACAATTTTTGTCTTTGACTTAGTTTGGTTCTTAGTAATTATCACATGTATTTTTTGACCCCGTGTATGTTTTTGATCATTAGCTCTTTTTATTTTCATTACACTATTAAACAACACATTTTTTTAACTTACCGAACCAGAGACAATTTCTCCTCGAAATGGATGCCAGTGTAAATCTCGTATTACATGACGATGACTTTCTATGGCTTCTTTAATATGACCAGTTAAGACATCATAAACTAAAAACGAAACATCAGATTATATTTTGATCTAAATGCATATTTTGAATAAAATTTACTCACTAATAATTCTTCCTGTGCTACAACCCGTGTATATGTAACGCTGACCAGTCTGGCCAGCTGGAGAAAACTTAGCTCGCAGTAGAGTTTTAGTGACACGATGTCCCCGATAAGTCATTACACTGGCATCACCGTCCAGAATTCTAGAGGGATTATAAACTAATAGAGAAAAAAAAATATTAAAAAATTTCAAAAATAGGATAAGTTTACTTACATTCTCTGGGTACCTGCCCAACCCTATAATCCCATTCTATTAATGGAGTATTTGGATGATTTTTGACTTTAGTTTTCGGGGTGGGTTGCCTTAAATCAAAAATTTTTATGCTTTGGTCTTTAGAATTGCTCAAAATATAATGGCCATCATTTCGTGAGTCTATGTATGTGATGCCATCCAAATGGCCTAGAAAAACACTACAGGCTTTTTTAGGACGTGCGGAGTTGGCATGGGAACACCGTAGATCCCACAGTTTGATAACACCGTTATGACAACCGCTAACAATAAGATTTGAATCCTGATCACTGACATAACTGACACAATTAATATCAACTGGAAATGTATCTGTTCGAAACGATAAAACATTGCGACTTGCGCGCTCACATAGAATAATTTTAGAATCACTTAAACCAGCAAGCATATTACGGCCACAAGGTGAAAATCGTACTGAAAACATTGCAGAACGATGTCGTTCAGTACCGAGATTATAGGTTTCATAGTCAGAACCATCACCTTGCATAGAAACGACATTAACTGGAGAAATTTATGCAATTAGTAAATATTTTTTCTATTTCTTTATTACTGTTCTCTATCTCTACTATAAACTTACTAGCATCATCCAATGTGGAATAAGTGAAAAAACGTCCACAGGGACTAAAATCAATATCCAAAATACTCCAGTTAACCTCTCTAACTCTAAAACGTTGAATGCGATTGTATGTCCCAATGGATGCATCAAATATACGTACCGTTCCATCCTGAGTTGCAGTAATGAGGCGTGTACCATCATTATTGAATTTGCAAACGTAAATTTTGGAGTCTAGTGCCATTAAACGGTCCACCTTTTTATTCGGTATGAAAAAGTTACTTATTTTTCTGTGTTGATTGGAAGTAAATGCACCACGTTTGTAAGCCGATAGCCCATTTTCACGTTTCATTAGTGCACGAGCAAGGCACCAACGTTCATTGGGTTTTTTACTGTTGGCCTGAAACCCAGTTAGGGCTTTAATCTCTTTGTACATCATAGTGTGCTGAAAATATATATATAGTTTTATTACAGTTAATCGCTACCGTGTGACATAATTAAGCTATAATTACACGAAATGTCCTTAAATCTGGTTTCTTACGAATAACTGGAGGCATCTCTCTTGGTTCCTGACTTATAGCTTGTGATAGTACCGTATAGTAAGCTAACCTTATATTCTCAGCATTCTCAAAACTCAAAAAACTGTCTTCGACCATATAATCATCAAAATCATCAAATTCATATGTAATGTTATTACCCATGAGAAAATTTTGAGGCAAAAAGAAATTTTTATGCCAATAAATTATTTTTATAAAGTCTGTATTTGCTTGCTCATTCAAACTTCTTTCATTTAAATTGCGTCTTTTGAAATTAGTTCAACCACGAAACTTTCTTTTGTGTTATGTTGAGGTACTTCTGTAAAAACTTTGTTTCTGATGTTTTAACTATTTCTTGGAAATTAGGAATTTTCTAGTTTATTTTCTGAAGTAGTTTTGTTAATAGCACAGAGCACAATCTGTTACACTTATTGAAATAAATAAACAAACTAGAATAAAATAAAAACAACAACCAAGAAAATATATTCAGCTGTTTCCAATTTTCTGAACATTTTTCTTCTGAGGTTACCAGACCATGCCAACAGCCTCACATACAAATCTAAACTAAACGTTGAGCGTTTCGGATTACACTCAAAACAAACATAATTTGCATGTGTAGTTGAGATGACAAATGTTATCATTCAAATACTATTTATATAGAGCAAACCATAAGAACGCCGCCACATCGCGTATCCGTTTTTGACTGCTCGTTATAAAAAGAACACTAGATAAGGTACGTATGGATAAGTAAAATCAATGTTTTAGTATATTGCCAAATTGATGAAAGATGTATGCAAGTGTAAAAAGTTAATATATACAATACCTTACTTAGCGTTTACACATGCCACTAATAGTTTGAAAAAACTCAACACACATTTTTTACTAATTCCCAAAAATTTTGGGAGCTGGCAACTCCAGTAGTAGCAACAATTGTATGTCACTAAATGTCAAAATAAATGACAAAACGACAAATATTGTTACCCTGTTAAAAATTTTCTGTACTACTGTAAATTTGAAATTAAAAATTTGTCTTTTGAAATGTATTATGATCTATTTCCTGAAATACTCACAAAAACGAAATTGATAATAATATGTATTTACTAGTGGCATATGTAATGGCAGGGTTAATTAAAATGTCATAACATTTTTTCCCTTGCCATTTTGTCTTCTTTCAAACAAAAAAAAAATATAACTATGGGCACACTGTCATATTTAAGTTCCACAATCAAGATAACAGGTTTATAGTGCGTTTATAGCAGTAGCTTTACTAAAACGATATATTTTCAATATATTAGAACAAAATTATATCGATAATTATCCTAACGTTGCAGTTACCGTGTCAGTTACATTTTCATAATGTGAAATAAGCAAAAATTACTAAAAAGTTGATATTTTTGTAACACAGAAAATTTTGTGTACATACATATCTATAAATTAATAGAAGTGATTTGTTAACTAGTGTATTATGAATTGATCTCGGAGTCATCTTTACACACAAGAAATGCCACAGGTAATTAATAACTTTAAATTGAATATACATATATACATACATATGTACCTAAATAGTATGTACATACTATACATACAGAAATATAATTACGAAAAAACAGCGCATGCCAGTCGCCAAATGTTTATTTGTTAATTTTCCCAATTAACACTTGCAAGGAAAGAGTACCATAATCGCCAAAGTTAATGTCTCCAGTGCACATAAATGGGAAAAAGTAACAATTTGCAAGTTCACGTCGGGAGGGGTAGAAAACAATATTGCAATACAAAGGACTATAAGTACATATATAAGCACGTTCCACTGCTATACTGCTGCTGTTAAATTTCTTCATGGCTACTGACATTTTAATTAAAAAAATTACAAAAAGTACTTATTATTTTCATATCTCAGGAGTTCATTCATAAGCATATGTACATATGCATATGTTTAAGACGTGATAAGTGAGCCAGTATAATAAAAAAAAAAACACCAAGATATTTGATTCTGTTTACATGTGTTATCAACTGAAATCCGAACCGAATGCATAGTGGGGTATTAATATTTATGTATATTATTCCGCTTGTATATGATGAGAAGCGGGAAGTAGTCACTAATTACTCCAAGTAATCATAAATAATGCTTTTACTTCTGTACGGATCATATGACCGTAACAAGTTGATTCCCATATTCTCCATTTTCTGCTCGATGCTTAACTTCATTTCATAAGAGGCGTAGTTTCGATAGTTCCTTTGTGATGTGCCGTCTCCAAGTATTTGCTGGTCATCCAATATGTCGGCTGCCTTGCGGATTCCAGTTGATAGCTTGTTTGGCGATGTCATCCGCTGGCTTACGTAAAGTGTCTATTATTCGAAATTACTCCAATGCTTTATATAAACCAAATGTTAAAATTACGAGCGCCTCTTTGCAATTTGAATATATGTACATATGTATGTAGTATGTATTAGATGATCGTCAAAATTTTCTGGTGTTGAACTCCTTTCACAAAGACGTTAAAAGCCGAATTTCACTTCAGAATAAGTTATATTGACTTGAAATGCTCTTAGTATTTCAATCGGTCATTCAATCTACGTCAATGAAAATAATATGCCAGTAAAGGAAAAATGTGGTAGCTTGCAATTACAATTTTCTTCGCCTGCATCTGAATCTGAATATAAGAAAGGTTTTATAGTTTTTTTTTCTTAAATGGCAAATGGTTAAGCGTTCGAAAAGAAAGAAAAACTACCCGTTAATTTAACACACACATGTCAACATACAACTATATTCTAGTGGAAGTACTTTTATTTCTCTTTTTTACATGTTTACGCTTTAATTTGTTGCTGAGCCAACACATTCATTCACACTTGTATATGAGGCACAACATAGTGGGCGTTTACCAACAATTCCGTCGACGCGAGCAAACTTTACTACGGTGCAAAGTAGTGTATGTTTCAAGTGTATGTCTGTAGTAGGGAGTAACTTAAAATAATTTTAAATCTGTCAACATCCCTTCATTTATTCAAAGCGAGACAAAATTAATTTGACTCACCTACCTATGTTTGTTATATGGCTTAGCTGCTCTGTATGTACATTTCATTTGCTGCTAATAGCAAAATCTTCAGTATACCTTTAACCAAATTCCTGCAAAAATCTAAGAAATTCCATATGTTTATACAAGAACTCCCAAAAAATCTTCGAGAATTATGAAATATACAAACAAAAAAAACTAAGCAGTTGTTATATGGTTTAGTTGGTCTATAAATATGTACATTTCATCAACACATTTTAAGGCATCTGCCAATTCGCACTTGAGTGGCGTTCAGTAATTTTACTCATTCGTCTTAACAAAACCTTTCATTTGGAATTAGTTAAAATTTTTTACTTCGATACATTTTATGGTTCCTATTGTGTAGTGGTCTAAACTTGAGGATTTGGGCCGTGGCAGAAATGTCCAAATGGTTTAGACCACTATATAATTTATTGAAGTAATTCTTGCGCAATATACTGCACAGTTAAAAGTAGTATATACGTAACAGTATATCGCACCCTAAATACAAAAGTGACACAACTCAAAATTTTCCAAAATGTACTTTTTTCCGTAAAATAATTCACAGTACACATCTCTAACTACTTCAAAAATTTCTTTCTCATCACTGTTTTCTTTAACTGGAAAAATACCGTTATGTCTGTTTTTATGTTAATTGCATTGCTTACGCACGATCGACTAAAAAGACCTATTTTTAGGTCTTAAAGGGTCATAACTCAAAATTATACTTTATTTCCACAAATATAATATAAAATTAAAAAAATTTTAGCAAAACCTTCTTCGAAATAGACTTCTTTCATAATGGAACCAATTTTATTTTAAATATTACAATCATTTTTTCATAAACAGTTTTTTGCCTCTCCTGAAAATTTGAGAATTTTGAGTTGTGCCGCTTTTGTATTTAGGGTGCGATATGTTAAATTTGATTAAAATCGGAGAATGTAAAAATATAAACTCTTGATTTTGTTTCAAAATTTTTTAAAATTTTACTCTAGAAAGGTATATTGAAGTCATTTCCAGATCCAATAAAGTTATTGAATTCACTTAACTTGTGTTCTATTTTAATATAAAGCAAGCAAAATCTGGCCAGCGACCTGGCATCAAAACAATTTAAAATGTGCCCATACATATAAGAACATCTTTAGGGTGTATGAATGTCTTATATTTCACCAATATCGGCTGGATAGTTTTCATGAGGTACATATTATTCCCTACGTCCCCTCGTCAGTCTTTTTTTTTAAGGTTGCCTATGTGTACTTCTAGACCCAGGTCTATCTATATTTTATTAAAATCGGTTCGATAGTTTCGGAGACGCGTAAATTGCTCGCTAACTCTTCTCATGGTCCTATTAAAAAAATAAAAAACATACAGCCTATCTATGTTTTAAATTTCATTAAAATTTCTACGTTTCTTTCAGATCCTAGTTTTGAAAGAAATGTATAAAAATATATAGATGCAGATCTATCTGTTTAAAATTTTATTAAAATGGGTTATTTAGTTTTGAATACGCGGACTTTGCACACTATTTTTGAAAAAAATATATAGCGTATGTATCCTTCTGAACTCAGATCTACCTATGTTCCAAATTTCATCACATCCGGTTTGTAGTTTAGCAGCTAAAGAGCAACAAGCAAATAAATAAACAAACATACTTTCGCATTTATAATAGGTCCATTTGTTTACTTTCCCAGTGAAATCCTGTAGTTGAGTAAATTTTGTTTAATTTAAACAAATCACTCTCAATAAAGTCTCTTAACACAAAAAATTAAACGACTGGGAAAAATTCCTAAAATTTGAAGATTATTCAAAACAGCTGACGACTAAAAATCATAGTGTTGTAAAAATATGAGTTGTGTTGACTACCAGTATATACAAGATTTTGGTATTTGATACAATCCGTTTTTGTAATTATAAATTCGTAGAGAAATGTATTTGTACTGCATAAGGTTTTAAACTTTTTAATTTGTTGTATGATTTTTTAATTTGTTTAATCTGTTTAAATGTCATGCGAAAATACATCAATACTAAATTTTTGGTATTCGCTGCCCTAAATAATATGCTGTAATAAGTACTCAAATATATAATAGTTTTTCTAAGATTTTAATTTAATGTAAATAAAAGAATTATAAGAAGTTTAACTATTGATGATAAAAATGAAGAAAACTGGATATTTCATGGTCATCTTAAATTTGTTTCATGCTGAAAACTATTAGTTTTAGTTTTTGTTACAGCTTTAATTCAGCTTTTCCTTTTGGTAAATATTAATTTTTCTAGTTTTGACCTTTTTTTTTTATATTAATAACACTAATTATTTTAAGCTTAAGGTCTTTTTATATATTTTATATTTATTTCAATATTTCGCTACTCCTTTGTGTAGCTTCTTCAGGAAAATTGGTTTTTGTTTATCTAAAAAAAATAATAAACAAAAACCAATTTTCCTGAAGAAGCTACACAAAGGAGTAGCGAAATATTGAAATAAATATAAAATATATAAAAAGACCTTAAGCTTAAAATAATTAGTGTTATTAATTTGGTAAATATTTTTATGAAAAATTTTTAACTTTTGTTTGATTAATTTTGTTCGTTTATTTTTCAACCATATGTTTTTTTTTTTGGATACTACTGGCAAAAATTCGTTCAGTAAAAATTTGCAGACTTCAGAAAAGAACTGTAATTTTACTCTCTCAAATGTTGTTCTCTTTTATAATTTTTTTTGCAAACGAATGGTTTTCAGTAAAAATTTGTGGAAATTTGCACAAATTTGGGGTAAACGAATGAAGCTATAATTCGTATGAATTGGCTTTCGTTTGTATCAGCGTGTTCCGAAGACGGCTGGCAAAATTCATCCTCCGCTGGTTTCAAACACAACAATAATAACATGTATGTAGAACATACATATGTATGGACGTCATAAAACTCAAAATCAATTGCGAGCAGATAATTGTTACCTCCCTATTATTATAGAAAAGATGTGTGTATGTATGCACGTCAATATACATAAATGTTTTGCTTATCGCTAGAAAATATTGTCGTAAAGCGAAAGCAACTGACTGACTGTGTAATAATTCCAAGAGCTAAGTGGAATAGTGCAATTACGAGCAATCATCACTCTGTGGCTGCTGCTTCTGTTTGTTTTGGCATCCATGTGCGAGCATTTTTATTTATTGTAAAATAAGCGTAAGGGGAATTTAAGGACACTCGTTTCGATAATAATTTAGTAATTTGTAAATGAATATGCCTGATGGTAATTGCCTGACTATTACATCTCTTAAAAAACATATTATCTATATACATGCATACATATCTATATAAAAAATAAACTTACCTTGCTTAAACTTGCTCCACTTAGGCACTGTCGGTCCAAGGTAGGTGTTCGCACCAAAAAGGTCCAAGACGTGTTCGACAAGTTAGTATAATTCACAATTAAAAAAAAATTAAACGGCAACATGTTTAACTGCGGCAACGGATTACAAGCATGCATGCATTATATTATACGAAGTAGTCACTAATTAAATGAAATCATCTAAAACGCACTAACTCGTTAACGGCTAGGGCGATTTTAATAATTGTTTCACTATTGGATAGATCGGGAAGTTGGCTATACTACCTGGTTAACATATTGACCCTCTATTTGCAATTGGGACATGAATATTATTTATTAATTGTTGAGACAGAACGGTTGCTGATCCAAAAGGAAATTTTTGTTTCCTAAGAGTGAATAGCTAACCATCTTATGGCCGATTTTTAACCTATAGAATGGTGAAAAAATCACTGAAATTACTTTAGGGGTTGATGAGTTACAGTGTTTTAAAAAATGTATAAATAGTCTTTGGTGACTGACCATCATAATTGAGCATATAGACCAGGGTTGCCAGTTTGGCACGTTTTTCCTGATTTAGCATTAAGAATTTCCAAAAAAGTGCTGCTAAATGCTAGTTTAGCATCTGGAGAGTTTCTGCGTACGATTCAGATTTCTACTGGAAAGTTTTATAATTTTGCGACTTTTTTGTTTGAAGCACAACAACAAATTGTTTAAACTATATTAAAATATTAAGACATTAGGACAATATGACTTAATAAAAGGCATTGTGAATGCCACAATAGATTTTTTGCTTCTCCTGTGAATTGAGTTTGTATTTTAGGTGACGATATATAAATATAATTCTCATATTCATAAAATTTAAATTTTTTCTTACAACATTTTTTTGAAATAGATTTCAAATACATTTTATTTTTTATGAATATGAGCCGCAATATATATATCCATACATACAGGGTGGGCAAATTTGAGGTTAGGAAGTAAATTGGCTCTCAAATGATGAAATTGCAGGAATTGACCTGTCAGTATTTGATATTTATTTAGTAAAAAGTTAAGAAATTTTGACCATGGAATGCTACACTCTTGAGCAAAGAATTTTAATTGTGAAAATTTACTATGAAAATGGTGAAAAATTTCCTTATCACTTCGCAAAATTCGAGCAGCTTTTCCTCAGAATCAGGCTCCTTCTGAGACCGCCGTGCATATTTTAATCGCTAAATTCGAGGCTTACGGTACTGTTGCTGACAATAGACAGAAACGAAATGCTCGCAAAGGCTGTAGTGATGCAAACATAGCCGCTGTACAGCAAAGTGTTGAGAAAGAGCCTGGAAAATCAACTCGTCGACGTTAGCAACAATTGGGCATCAACAGAGGCACTTTGTGCAACATTTTGCATTAAGAAATTCATCTTCACGCTTATCAAGTTCAACTCGTTCAAGAATTAAAGCCGGCGGACTATCGTTTGCGTCAAACGTTTGTGAATTAGTGTTTGAAAAACTGAACGAAAGCTACACATTTTTCAACAAAATCAACTTTAGTGATGAGGCTCATTTTCAATTAGGCGGTTATGTAAACGAACAAAATTGTCGCATATGTGGCTCACAAAATCCACAAACAGTCCTCGAAGAACCATTACATCCAAAGAAAGTGATGTGACTTGTAGTCAGGCGTCATTATTACACCGTATTTTTTCGAAAATGAGCAAGAAAACGCCGTCACTGGGAATTCACTGCGCTACCATGATAACTGATTTTTTGTGGCCAGAATTGGCTAATGTTGATATCAGTGACCTTGGTTTGAGCAAGAAGGAGCCACAGCCGGCCAAACAATTCAGTTATTAAATGAGAAATTTCCCGCTCGCGTAATTTTTCGTTCTGGCGATGTCCATTGGCCGCATCGTTCTTGTGATTTAACGCCGTCGGATTATTTTCTCTGTGGCCATTTGAAAGGCCGGGCTTATGTGAACAAACAACAAACAACTGATTCTCTGAGAAATGGAAGTCGGCGCTGCAACGACGAGATAAGCGAAGCTTTGTTGCAACATGTGGTTTAGAATTTTGTGAAAAGATCTGACGTTTGCCCGACATCATATTCCATTATTAACTCCCATATTTCTTCTTTACATTGGTATCAATAAAACTGAATTTGTCAAAAAAAAAGTGTTTTTAAGGCAATTTACTTTCTAACCTCAAATATGCCCACCCTTTATTTATGGCCTTTGCTATTGCCCTATTACGACTTGCGCTCACAATACCGTTCAAGTCAATTGCATTTCCCCGATTATGCTTTTGTGGATAGTTCAAGTTGTTTATGCTTTTTATTCATGATTTTCACAAGTACTTAAACGTTAAAAAACTGAAATGAGGGCAAAAATATGGATAATGGACCAGCATTAAAAGTCACCCAACCATATTAGAAACCACAAATATTCGTACAATGTATAATAAAGTAGCAAACGTTTGAAGAAAAAAGAAAAAAAGCCTGAATATTGTTTCATATCCCCAGGAATTTGTGGGTGTTACCGCAAATACATTGTTACGTTTCTGCACAAAAATTTGGCCATAGATGATGACAGCAATGAAGAAGGGGATGGTAACTATGGTGAGGAGAATGATACTCGTAATAATGATATTAACAACGGTTTTTTTGGCTTTAAGCTAAAAAACATATTGAATGTTTTATTTTTATTTTTGATTTTGATTTTTATATGTTTTTGGGAGTTCTTGTTTAATTTTTAGCTGTGATTTTTTTTTGCACTGTCACCAAATTGTATAGATTTATTTCAAGCAAAAAGAATTCTGTGAAGTGACGTCGTAGTAGCAAATTGTGAATGTACTCGAAGCATGTACGAATGGTTTATATTCGAATGGTTTATGTGAATTAAAAAATTGTCATCTCCGTTAGCAATTTCTGGGTGGTTTTATTTTTATACATATTTCTGTCGTATTTGTATTTTTTATCATACATAAATTGTGTCCGGAAGAAGAAAACATGTGATACATGTTTTAATTTTGTCATGGTCGTACTTCTTTAGGGTTTTGCCAAGTCTTAGATAGATGTACGAGTTTAAAGAGAAATCACAGCGGGAGCCCCAATCGATAATGTTTTAATTTTATCTATTTTTTTTTGTTACTCTTAACCGCAAATTTATTTTTCACTTCCGTTACCATAAATTAAATGGCTAGAAAAGGAATGACAATAGTATTTATTCTAAAAGTGTAACGCAGTTGTCTTTTTTTCCCCACTTTTTTCTAAACTATCACTTCATATCAGGGATGGAAAATGGCTCTTTTGTTTTTGTACCAACTGTGAAAACAAAATGTACTTTTTAATCCATGACGGTACTATTTTATAATACACTAGGTGGCCCCACCACGCCATGCTGTAGCTGTTATAATAATTTTATTTAAAAAAAAGTGTACATACCTTATGTGTCCTCTATTATAATCGGTTAGTTAATTTCGGAGTGCCGGAAGTTGCCCCATACCAGCCGTCGTGGTCTTAGTTTTGATCAAATATATAGTCTATGTGCCCATCTAGATGCAGATGTATCTATGTTTTATCTTCCCTCCCTACTTTCGAGTGCCTAACCGTAAAGCCAATTTCAGCTCTCTCGTTATATGAAGAGTGCGCAGCCGTACATAAAATGGGAGTGTCACATGCAAAAAAGGATCAGCTTATGTACCTGATAACAGTTGCCAGTGTTCATATTTTTCTCATTATTTACTCTCCCGTATACCGAATTTCACCTGTGTAGGTATAATGAAAGCCGCCGAAGCAAAAAAATTTACTATCCAGTCTCATAATTTTATCTTTAACCATTCTCAAGATATACAAAAATCATTATTTACTTTGTATGGGAGGTACCACGCCCACTTCTCTATTCGCATCCAGTTTTTAAGTGATTTTCTTTAATTAAAAGTCATTTCTACCAAATTTAGAAGATTTTTCTTTTAGAGTTTTCAAAATATACACAAATCATTACTTAGTTTGTATGGTAGAGACCACGCCCACTTGTAAAATTGCGCCCACTTTTTGACTGACGATTTGTACTGGTCATTAAGATACTCAGACCAACTACAGAAACATTAACTTTAACTGTTCTCCATATATATAATGAAATTAATATTTAGTTTGTATGGGAGCTAGTTTTTTAATAAAGATATTTTTTAATTACACAGCCAAATTGTATCAAATTTAGAGGATTTTGGTTTAACAAATTTCAATATTTAGTTTGTAAGAGAGGTACACTACACCAAAGAAAATGTACCAAAAAAAAGTACAATTGTACCATGATGACCATCCGCTCTTCCTATCACTGACTCTCTATTACAATACGATCACGTAATGAATATTAAAAAAATAGAAGTGATTTAAGGTTTTGGATTTTAAAACGCCAGGAAAGAAGTTGTTTGAAAATGAACACAAAATACTCGTACACATACCGACTGACTGGTAGGTTACCCTTATTAAAGAACTTGGTGTGGTACGTGTGCAAGTGCGTGTGAAGCGAAGTGAAGTTTACCAATAATAAGTACTCTGTTTAAATCATTAATTTGGTCTAGTGCCCAAGATGGTGTCCTCGTAAAATAGAAAACTGTCATTTGTGACAGTTCTTTTTATCCGAATAACCACCCAAGATGTGCTGATAAGGTGCATGTATGTGTGCACGTGTTATCTATAATAATTTAGAGATTTTAAAAACCAAGAATTGATAGAGAATAAAGGTGGTTGCTCACTTATATTCTTTTATATGTATTAAAATTCAATAGAGCCATTTTTATAGAAATATTTATTCGAATACATTCTCTTTAAATCTAATATAAAAAATTATAATTGCCTTTCGATTGGTGTTTTCATAATACACTCAATGCAACTTGAATAGGGCTCGGTGTGTTAAAGGCGAAAAATATTCGCCCCTATCCTGAATACTTTTTCGAAAAGAGGACACAAATTTTATAGAAGACAGCTAGTTAAAGTAGATGATTGTCCTCCAAAAAGAGGACGTATGATCGCCTTACATAATTGCAATGCGTAATTTTATTTTGTATTGCTGTGGAGTCGCACGGATCTATAAAACTAAGATTTTTTTTCCAATTTTTTCACTGTATCTTTAAAAACGCAGATCAGATTTTTCTTATTAAGCAATATTTAAATAAAATTAAATATTCTTCCCACCATATGCATACACTAGTCAGTTATTTATTGAAGAGTATTTCAGAAAATGTACAGAAATGTTTAAATTTGAGTATTCCAAGAAGCGGAATCGCTTCTGGTAATCCAAAAGAATTTTATAACCCTGTTAAACATATAAGCATTTTAAATATGTACATACACACGCATGCATGCATCACATATTTTACATCAAATTATTCGCACAGTCAAACAAACCAATACGCTGACATCAATAAATAATTTTGTCTTTTATGGTAATAAAAATGCATGATTTTTGCAAATTAAAATTCAATTGAAAATCATTTAAAATACACACGCACGCACGCAGACATTAAAGAAGGCCGCTCTGAATCATTACAGCTCATTAATGTTCAATTGAATTAAAACAACATGTCCAACAACAACATCAAACCGCAATAAGCACTACGCATTAAAGAGAAAAAGAAAAAAATAAATAAAGTAAAAAAAAAAATTATTTTCGAAATTCGCCATAAATTTCACTAAACGATACAGTACGTTTGATATGAAATTGCAAGAATTGGAAGAAGAAATACACGTCTGACAGCGATCGGTGATTGGACAAGACTTCATCATCAGTGTCAACGAACAACAGGAGCTTACAAGTTAATTTACTAAATCCATACAAACATTTAAAACACAATACAATTAATAGATCGTGATTATATGAACAAAGAAAACCAAAAAAACAAATGGATGAATTGATTAAAAGGAAACGAAAACGTTGTTTTTTAAGAAAATTTGTAAAATATATGGAGAAAATTCAAAAGATTTGATGAGTTTTATGGAGATTACCCTTGGTTAGAAAAGAACTAACCCAAAAGCAGTCACTGGATCTGTACTGAACGTATTTTTTTTTTGTCAAGGACAAGTGATCCGGAAATGTTTCCTACGTATGCAATGCATGCACCCGAACTATGGCAAGGGGAACTGATAGAGAAGACATGTGGACCGGTCCTTAAGGTATATTTTTCTGGGTCCAAAATATATCTCTTACGTAATTGGCCAGTGACTATGCCTTTGCCACTGAAATCTTCAGACGACAGCTGACGCAAAGGCATACTAATGCAGCTCAGAAAAATGTTAAAATGTTTTTATGGCAGTCGAATACTGGGGTCGCATACAGGACCTTGGATTTTTTAGTCAACGTGCTAACTGTCTCATCTATCTCCAGCGGGATCGGTTCTACTTTAAACACTTTGGCTACAGGTCACTTTAAGATGGTGATGTCCTACGAAGGGGTTAATTATCACTTTTGAAAAACTTTTTGATGTGTTGTGGAACAAACAAACAAACCTTTAGTACTGTGATTGGTTTATATCTGAGTACCGAAATGTTTTCTCACCGTTCGTATATGGGAACGCATAAGAACGTTTTGGATTTTACTTCTTCTTCACGCACAAAATTATTACAGTAACGGCCTACAGTCCGAAGAAATATTCCGTTCAGTCATTTTTAAATGAATAAACATTCAAAATTCTAAGCAATTTTATTTAATTAAATCGTCGGATTTTAAATGATATAAATAAGAGTTTTTGACAGCCATATTGCCTAAATTTTTAGACTTGTTCTATATAAACTTTCTGCATAAACATTCTCAAATGGATCTCAAACTTTAATTGTTTGTGTACAAACAAACAAAAACAAAATGTTTTTAAATATTTTGAACAACAAATTTTTGATGTTAAATTTGTTCGATTGAAGTTTTCTATACAGCGGTAATATTTGCTTACAGTTGTCTGGAATTCTATAGAAAGTCCCGAAAAAAAGAATTTAAAATACAGCAACAAATTCTTTAGTGCACTCATGAATTCATAATCAGTTTCGGTTTTGCAGTCTGGCTGCTTGGTGGCTTCTCGTAAATAACCAATTGACTCACTAAGGGATTAACTAAATTATGTGGGTATTTATGAATTAATTAATTATGTTGTTGTTGTTATTGCTTTATTTCTTCGGCTCGACTAAATGCATTCATTCAGTGAGAACATTTACCTTAAACAAACCTTTCACTGAAACCGACAGCGACAGAGACAGCGACAGACACGACTGCAACGAAACCCGCAAAAGATTCTCATGACTTATGGGCACGTACTCACTCGTACGAAGACGAGCTGATCATTTTTATGTAAAATATTGTACTGGAGTTACAAATTGCTTCGGTGAACGATTTAATGACTTTATTTCTCAACATTTTTACTTTTTATTCAACATGAGAATTATGTGTCTAATAAATGCATTTCTCTATATCAACTTCGATTGAAATGACGATATAAAATCAAAGAAATTGTCGGTTGCAGCCGACTACACTAAACCGTATAAGAGATCCAAGAAAATTTTAAATCTCAGTACACGCTTTTGTTAATGATACAGGGTAGGAAAAAGCTAAAAAAAAAAAATTGCCTGTCGAATGATTAAATCGTATTAATGAAGTATGTATGTATGTGTGTATGTTTTATCCTTGGTGATTTATTTACTAAAAAGTAGGAAAATTTAAATCTTGCACTGCTACAGTAGTAATTGGGTAAATGCATTAATTCTCATATTTTGTAATGAAAGAACTATGACAGCTACAGACGATGTAACATTTTTATGCAACCAGGCAAATTTTCTTTGTTGGTTGCATAGTCTGTAGTCATGTTTATAGTTTCAATTCCTGTTGCCTTCGAGTTTTGAAAAACATCAAAATATTTTGATATTTTCTGGTTGCATTAATGTTGGTTGAATAGTGTGAATTGTTGTTGAGTGTTGTTAGTGATTCAGATTTCAGTGGAAACCAGCAAGCTGTAAAGTTGTATTTTTTAACCGTGTTTCTCCAACGATATTCAATTCAGAATTGATTTTGGGTTTATGGTTTATTTGTTGGTTGCAGTATTGTCGAAATATGCAAGATGAAGGACAAACGTGTTGCAGAAGCTTGTTGTATCGTCTGTAGCCTGAATTATGTTTAGTACACGATAAACCTGCTTTATATAGAATCGGAATCGTGAGTGTCTTCCACTTTCGCTTATATACGGCAACGCAAACCTCCCACCAGAATTTAACCTCCAAAATCCGGTGATTCGTTCCAGAGATATCGTGGACGAAAAATTTGGAAAAAAATAATTTTTTTCTTATATCTCAAGTTCTCAAAGTATTCGTCCAATGGAGTTGTTTGTATATTCAGCGATTTGTATAGACGTAAAAAATGTATCGGATGGTCAGAAATGTGCCAAAAATCTGTAAAATGGTTCGAAAGATATTGATGTCGAAAATTTAAAAAAAAGTTTTTTGTTTTTAATTACTCCGTAATTTCTAGTCAAAATGATTTGCGATACAAATTGATCTTCCTGGGCCGTTACTCTTTGTAATTCGGTTCGAAAGAAACTGTAATCGTATACCAATGTAAATAACTTTCACACTCGAATGATTTTCTTTTCGTTTCGATTTACATCGTAGTACCCCTGGACTTCAAACGTCTTTCACATTCTGCAAATTTGCTTTAAATGAGTTACAGTTAGCGGGAAGTTTCAGGGATGGCCTGCAAGGTCAACTGATTCTCATATTTTTTTGAAACAAAAATAATTGTAAATTTGTATATAGTTATAGTGTTTTCATACTGACTGGTTCTAAAGCTGTATATACAGCTGGCAATTTAAAGGGCGCTCACTGTAATAAAAATAAATTGCGGATAATCTGGTAAAGTCCTTATGACACATTTCTTCTGCATTGTTCAAATTTTGGGCAAACCCAAATATATTGTAATGGGAAAATTAATCAGCTGCAAAGAGAACAAACATTTTAAGATAAATTCAAAAACGTCAAATCGTCCACTAGTGTTATTGATAAAAAATGAGTAACTGTCAAAAAAATGTAAAAAGCTTCAACATAAAATTGACGCTTCGAACTTAAAATATTTTATATTTTGACTACTTGCGATCAATGTCTGCGATTTTGAGCTTAATTTTTGGCCGTATATTTTTCTTTAACGTTTATTTTCTAAATGAAAATAAGGAGGCAACACTTAAAAATTGTAATTAATATATTGTATTTGCTTCTTTCTGCCTTCCTGGCTGTCCCTTTCTATCAATTTTATATTAATTTATGAAAAATAAATGTAGTGCCATAGGGGCTTAAATAAAGTCACTACAATAATTTAAGACAATGGACGCAGCTGCAACAACAATAAAAAAGTGCAAAAGAAAACGAAGCCATTGGGTAGAGCACAATGAATATGCTCTCATCGAATTGTGGCAGGAGGAAATAAATGAAATTTTATTACAAAAACTGTGCGTTACTACCTGATTTAATTAAACTTATATTGAGAACGCAAAATCAGCTGTTTGTGTTTTTAACGTTAAGATAAGATTTTAATTTTTGCAGGGCGTCCTATATATGTAGCGGCCAGTGTATTGTTAATCGGTTTTTGCAACATCTTAAGGAAAACGGTCACTCACGTTGTATCACAATCTGTGCACTTAAACAGTGTTCCATCTCTATTACAAATACCAGCAATAAATTGACCGATTGCTTTACTTACGAGTATGCGAAACGTTTAAACGATTGTAGTAACTGCTGTCTGTTACTGGTCTTGGCAAAGTGATCATTATTTCATGTAAATACTTACACACGTAAATTCCTATACTAAGTTATGAATTACGTCTATCATTTAAAGAAAAAAAAAAAGCAATCTCAAATTATTATTTATATATTCATGTTTTGACTTCAAAGATACAATCATTTAGAATCGTGTACGAGTATTTGACTGTATGTCGGCATTTTAAAACTGATTATGATCGTGGAAAATCTTTTGGAAGCCGACGTCACTTTTGAAAAAACAAAAAAATATGTTTTTTTAAATAATTATTTTTCTTTTCCAAATATTTACATATATTTCTTTCATTTTAATTAATATTTATTGATTTGACTTCTTTAAAGAATACTTTGGTATTCTTCTTTCAAAGATTTCGTTTGATTTTTGTCACGGAAACCATTTGTCAAAATCAAGTAATTATTACTCAAATGAACACTGATGACACTGACTGATTTTTTTTTTCATTATTAGATTAGAAGTACTCGTACTTATTAAATATTTATTTTTAAAATTTATATCTTTTACATTATTCAATAGTTGTTACGCACTTGGATATTTACTTATTGTTGTGTCGTATGGATGTATTTAAAAACGGGTGACCGGATGTCTAGGTTATTCAAATTATTATAATAATCATACATTTATTTTGGGTTTTTTATTCTTCAGTAATATTGCATGATTTATGAATTAGTATTGACAAAAATGGCTACATTTGGTGAATAGGGGGAGCAACTTTATCATTTATATTTATCAAGTAGACTCAACTAATCAGGTGACTTTTTCACTCGTTTATGATTTACACAACGTGAATGTCAAAATTTGCATACATTTTATGTTTTAATTTTTAAATGGTAACACTGAAGGCGAACCAAGTAGTTACAATCAAGGTATATTCATTAGGTCTGTGCATTATAAGTATTTTATACTTGATTGTCAAAATTTGTTTACATTTTACTCATTTGTTTAATTTAAAAGAGCGCGCATTTAACAATTTGACTCATTTCTTTATTTTGAGAGAGGGTTGCAAAAGCAAATAAGTCATACATAAAAGAAATTAATGTTTTTTCTTGCTATTGTAGCCTGTGTGTCTTTACCTTCGAGAGAGTAGTAGTATTGTTTTTGACATCCCAAAGTTAATTTACACAAACAAAATGCCTGTTGTTTTTTGTGTTGTTCATTATTATAGAGCTCCATAGAGCTAATAAATAGGCCTTGGTTTTAATTATGGTTGGGGCACGAAGCACGAATATTGCTGTCCGTGTGAACATGATATTAGTGGGTGTTTGATCAATAAAACATCGACGAAGTAGAATAAAAACTAAAATGCCCCTCCTTCAACTTAAAAAAAATTAATGCGGCGAAATAACTCCAGAGACACAGCAACTATACATTATAAATTCTCAAAAAACACGCAACTGCAGAGTTCTGCTCTCTATTTTTTTATTTCTTCACCACTTGTCTATGCTGTACACTATCCCTTTCCAACTACTACCTGTGCTTTAAGGATTTTTCCTCACCCCCTTACTTAATTTCTTTAAATATATTCCTAAATTGTCTTGTAAGCTTTCAATATATGTCCAGTCTAACTTAATTTGTGGCCATTAGACATTTGAGAACATATTTAGTGTGTTAGTATTTTTGTTCTCTACGAAGCGAAAATTTCCCTATTATTTGTTACTAGCAAGGAATTTTTAAGGTTAATAATGCACAGTCATTTAATTAATAGAGGACTAGTTAAGATTACATTTAAAATCGTTCATTTATATAATTCGTTGCGCTATGGAAGCAATTTCGAGAGTCAACAAATAGAATTAAGAAGAAAACTGTGTTAAATGAAAGTAAAACGTTGCTGTAACTAATTGCAACAATTTAATGGTCCAAATTGTGACAATCGAAAAGAAAATAAAAATACGGCAGGAGAAAGAAACTTCCCAAAGAAACGCTGTTTGCTGTTATAATTTACACTGGCGCACAAGTAATTTCTATTTATTCACTTCTCACACATGTACACCGATTGGAAACACACAAATAAATAAACAACATTCACTCCAGGTGTCTCACGCGTCACGCCTCTTCAACAGATTTTCTGCCTACTTTTGCAATTAAGGAATTAAAGGTGACATTCTACTACATTTAATACTGGTGTAGTTTAACAACCCTTATTGTTGTTGTCACCATTGCAATTTCCCTTATAAATATATTGTTGATGATGATGGTTATGATGACGATGATGATGATGATGATGATGAGGATAATGATGAGAGTGACAATAGTGTGCATTTGACTTATTAGCTTCCTAATGGATGAATACTTGCATTTGAAAACACACAAATCGCTTAGTCGAATTTACAATAATTTTTTTTGCAATTGTTACCTTTAAAGCAGTGCTTCCCAAATGTTTGGAGCATATTATCTTCTACACTATCCCACCAAATGTTGCATGCTTTTAAATAATTTTTTAATTAAAAATAATCTTACGAAGTGTTTTTTTTTTCACAATCGACATTACGGCATCTTCTTCAATACTTTGCGCTACAGCAGGAATATTCTCTTCGTCTTGTTGATGGTTTTGAATCGAGAAGAGTAAAATTATTTCGAAAACGATCAATAACATGAATTGCTTGCGCACTAGGCCGATTATGGTGACCGTAAAATAGACGAAGTGCTCTATGAAGTTCCCGAACAGACTTATATTTAGCAAAGTAAATTTCCACAATTTGGAACCATCGTTCTGGCATTAAACGATTCATGATAAATTGCCAAATGTCAACACATTGACATTCTCAGCTGTCAAACCTTAGTTATTGATATCGATACTTCTTATGCAGTTAAAAAAAACAGCCGATTTAGCCCACGACGGTTCCTACTAAAGGCTGTATCAGATTTAGTAATACGACCTGTCGAAAGGTGCGTGTGTGCTCCAAAAGTCCAATAGTGTGAGTAAAAGTGAGAATATGTAACAGGTTTTTTGACGTATCCATCCAATTTTATAATTTTTTATAAAATAGAATTCTTCTATTTACAGAAAAAATAATAGTTATATTTTTGCCAATTAAGTGTTTGCTCAGTAAATTTTTATTTTTCAAATAAGGATTTAATCGAATCCACGTTTATTTAAATATTATTTAAATTCTCTCAGAACAGTACAATCAAAATGTCATAAAATGCTCAAAAGGAAAAATAATTGGGCAATTTTTCCAATTAAAACTTTTAATTGATCCTGCAATTTTTGCAATAGTTTGAAATCTAATTAATATTTTAATTGAACCTTCGTTTTTTTTAATTCTTTTTTCTGTGTGCGATTAGAGTTGCATTTTTACGTTGAAGAGAAACATGTGTGATAGTGTGGCACTGACAGCTCACTTGCGTAGCGATTTTTTGCAGTGGGACAGAATTCTTGACATAATCGTGCGATCATGACCTCAAATGAGCACGAAAAATCCTTTCCAGTATTTGTATTGAAAGAAAAAAGAAAATTAAAATAAAGTATTTTTTTACTAGAGTTATTCGATTAGTCGATTATAATTTGTACTCGAAACTGAGAGTTCTATTTCATCGAATATTATGTGATTTTAATTAGTGGATTTATCCTGAAGTATTATTCCAGTATTTCAAAGATCAATTTTTTAACGATTCCAGAATTGAAAATTTAACTTAAAATTTTTTAATTTTTCTTTTAATAATTTTTTTATTTAATCGTTTAAAGCTTGTTAGTTAATTTAAAAAATTTAAAACTTTTGAATAGTATTGGATATTAAATAGAAAACGTATTCCGTAGTCAATATTTATTTTGCAAGTGTTCGGCGCTTCAGAGTTTGCTTTACGAGTTCAGAATCACTGTACTAAATGGTTCGTTGCATATGCATGATTTTAGTAACATATTTGTATGTACATTCATATGTATATCTTTAGGCACATACATACATATATAAGAGCATAATCAACAATAGAGGGGGGGAATATTAATAGTCATTGTGTTTGGTTTGTTGTTCAATTTTTGACAAAGTGACTTTTGAGTAAATGCGACAAATTGTTTATTTGTATGAAATTGCTTTTCCATCACATTCATTTAAGCATTTAAATACTCGCAATACTCATTCAAATATACATACACATATATTGGTATTAACAAATTCATAAAGTGTTATAAATAAAAATCAAAATGAGCTGAATGTTGCTGCTACTAAAATAATTACGAGTGAAGGATTCAAAGTTTTCCAAACAGCAAATTGTAAAATTTGTACTGACTTTACCATCGAAAAAAAATGCATTTTGCATGTGGCTTCTTGCATATTTTGATGATATTAGGTCCATTCGTTTAATTTCCTTTTTTATGGTTTTCTTTTCCAGTGGACTCTACTGGCAAAAATTAGTTCAGTAAACATTTGCAGGCTCTCAGAAAATAACTGTCACTTTACTCTCTGAAATGGTGCTCTGCTTTTGTAGATTTTTGTGTAAACGAATGGTTTTCAGTAGAATCCAGTGCAAATTTGCTGAAAATTTTCGGTTTCTGCTGGTGTTTGCCGGTGTGATTTACATTTCGTCTTTCATTTAGTTTGTTTCTTATTATGTAACTATCACATGTAATTTTCATTGTCTCGTAAAAGTATTAATTATCAATATCGTCCTATTTAAATTGAAAAATTTAAAGAAACTAATTATGACAATTAACTGAGGTTTCGCATACATAAGGAGCTATTGTTTCCTTCGAAGAGCAGTAACACTCAGCAATTAAAATTACCGCCAATAATGATGACATTGTGCCAATAAAACATCGCCCAAGTAAAATAATAAATAGAAAGGCTCTCCATTAGCATAAAAATTATTTTTTTTATTTTTTTTTTTTTTTTTTTAATGCGTCAAAATAACAAATTTCCAACTGACAGAGTTGTGCAAGAATTAAGCTCTCTGTCCTTTTGTATTTTCATCACTTATTGTAGTTTTGATTTTTCAGTTTGCCCTCGTAGATATTTATAAAGTAGAAAAACAAGTAACGGATACTTAATGTAATGTTATGGTAAATAAACTAAACAACCCCCATGTGAATCGTTTGATCACACACGCGCACACACACACACAAACTGAAATTTATACAATTATTATGCGACAACGACGAAAGAACGAACTACCATGTTGTGCGACACGCCTCCTTTTGGAAAGCAAAAATAATTTTGTGTGTTTTTTTTCTTGTCTTGTTTATAATCTTCTATAAAAAGGCCTCTTTGTAACACTTTGTGGATAATTTGTTGCCGCATATTGCTTGTTTGTTGTACAGATTTTAAAACAACAACGACAACAACAATAATAATAACTAAAATAATTATTTACGACAATGATGTCTTTTTAACGAAGGGCTGCTGTTCATTTGATGCCCCCTTTTTTTTGCTACGTCTTTCATACGCAACCACATCCGTTTATGTGCAAATGAGTTGAGAAACTTTTGTTTTTAATGCAGCAAAATAAAAAAAAAATTATAAAAGAGAACGATTCAGTTTCAGTTTCAGTTCAGTTTTTATGCTTTTTATTATTATTTTTTTGTTTCTTATTTTATTTATGCATTTTTAAGTGAATTTTTATTTCGTACTTTACTTTAGTAATTTTTCATTCGGCATTATTTAACAATTAATTGTGCATAATTGTTATTATGATTAAAAAAAACGGAACAGCCTAAAAAACTATAAAAGAAGAAATCTTTTGCAAAAAAAGAAAACGAAATAAAAGGGAAACCAAATTTTATATGATTAATTTTAACATTAATATACCATGTACAATGTGGATTAGGGTGGGTAAATGTTTTTCCTCAAAAATCGGATAGTAAAAACGTAATCTATGCGAAATTCTAAGAAACATTTCCCAAAAATGCATGGGTCTGTGATCAAGTACTATTTATCCCCTGGGCAAATCGACCCAAAAATGTTATGTTTCCATGATTCTATACACTGTATGCTGTATTAAAAAACACCATCACATCCTTCAAAATATACAAGATTCTTAAAAAAGTGATTTTCTGATAAGACTACATTTGTTGAAAACGGTCGGAAGTTCACAAAGTTATGATACTTTTTATACACATACAGAACGCAATTTTTGTTTCTAATGCAAACTAATTCATTAGTGGTCGCTCAAATCTTTATGTCGATTATCCCAGAATAGAATTTGATTTATTTCAATTTTTTTTTTATCTGGGACCAGGAATAATGAGATGCGATGCATTGTGCTGGAACTATAGAGAAACGACGAGGTGAAGCTTAATTAGTTCTTTTACAACTCTGCTTTTGCACGTTCTTTTTTTATAGCAGTGTTGAAGCTTCGGTTTAGTAGCCGTTTTTATTTTATTATTATTTTACCGACGAAGGAGGGCATTCTGATATGATTGTGGGTTGCTATCAGCTGAAGCCGGTATTGTTCAGTGACCAGTGACTATGCCTTCGCCACTGAAACTTTCGACAGCAACTGACACAAGGGCACAATCATTCACATTAGAAAAATTCGAAAATGTTTTTATGACAGTCAGATACTGGGCTCGAACCCAGTAGTTTTGTTTTGTAGCCATCGTCACCCTCTTTTAAAGAAAAAAATTTTAAATTCTTAAAAATCATTGAAAAATTATTTAAATTAATTAAAAGCTTATGATAATATATCCGTAAATTGTTAGAGCTGTATCTTTAATATCATTCACAACAAATTACTGTTTCCATCACTTTCTGTTCATATGTACATATGCACGTATGTATGTATGTATGTAAGTATGTACATTTAATCGTCAATTTTCAATAATATTTTTCTTGGGCATTTCATTATCGTAAATCACTGCACCATGGGTGGTTGTCATAATTTGTCATAAGGCATGTTAACGCCCAACTTTGTAACTTTAGCGACGAGAATTTTTTTATTTTCAAGGGGTTTTTTACGGATTACATTTTGCGTTCGACAGCATGAGTTACGAATTCTCTTTAAAACACTGCAATACCACCAGTCACTCATTCAGTGAATTGAATATTATAAATTTTTCTAAATAAAATTTTAGTCCAGATTTGATTTATTACTTTCGCAGTGTAATTTTGTAGGAAAATGCAAAATATGAATAACGGCTTCTAAATTTTATTGAATCGGAAAAAAAGAAATTAAATCAAGATTTTAATATGTTTCATGTATGTGGGGATTTTCTTTGGCGTTTGTCTGGCTGTGTAATTCAAAACAGTATTTTTCTTTTATAAGTCCTAGACGGAAAAATAGTGGTTCATAATGGAAACTTTTATATATATTATTATGCCAATTGGATGAAGAAGGCAGAGTACCACCACTGTCACACAGCTGATATACAGTGTCGCATTTCAAACTAAATTTTTTCCCTCACTCTGTAAATAGTTCTTTTCATTTGAATTAATTGTGATACTAAAGTATAAAATCTATGGTACTCCCCTGTTCGGTGATTATAAGTCAAACACATTTAATAATTGTTTCACCTCCTTCAGTGGGAGAGTGCCTCTAGATTGTTATCCAAAAATATGTACCTTCAATGTAGCAGTGCTGGGCAATCAACAGTCGTATTGTGGCAAAATCTGCAGGTGTTATTGTTCTTTTTTATCTTGGACCAGCACTCGCAGAGAGCCCCATACACATGCGATGCATTGTGCTGTGTTTATGGACGTTTGATTTGAATTTTCTACGTTAAAAGTGACAAGAAAGACCTCTGCCGGGAGCTTATTCCACATATGCGCTGTTGGGACGAAACATTAGTTTTCCCTGGAATACGATTCGCTGCTAAATCGACCACAAATGCATGTGCCCTTGATGATGAACGCGTTGTACGCACGAATGAAAGGGTTTCAGAAACAAGTCCCTAGATTTCATTAGAGTACATTCCATAATAGTAACGATAGAAGAACGAAACTCACCCCACGTTGCGACGATGCTCAAGAGAGTCAATAGAGTTGGCTACCCTATGGTCCCCAACAAGTTTCCCTGCCCTCTCCTGTACACGGTCGAGTAACTGCAAAATAGTCTTTGAAGTACCATCCCATACATAAGAGTTCTATTCCATTTTCGGTCGGATTTCTGGACAGAAATCTGCTCTTATAGCAGCAGAGTACTCTCATTTTGCTTCTCTCAAAGTTGGGGGAGCTATTTGCTCTGTGTTTGCTTCTATTTATGTATGTTAAACAAAAACCCCTTTGGTTTTTTTGCTCTTGTCTAAAATTGCTTCTTGTTTCAGAAAGATAAGTAAGTTAATATATATGTATATATGGTAAAAGAAAAAGACTTCAAGTCTGTATAACAAAACACAATTCGCTCTTTTTTGGCGAATTACTTACATAAGCTAATGTAGAACAATAGGGAATTCAAAGAAAAATTGAATGAAGATGTCAAAATTTGAATGATAAATTTTAAAGAAATGAAAATTTTATAAAAGATCAACTGTTGAACTTGATTCAACACTCTATTAGCGTTAAGGTTACGGAACTCTTTGGAATGACCAGGAGCACCGATGTAGGTTCAGTATTTCCCAGTTCGGGTTCTCATTATTTTTTTGTTATCTTTCTTCGCATAATTCATTCGTGGTGGAAAACCAGCAATTACAATTTATTAGACTTTTTTGCTCAGGGGATGTTCTCGCTGTCTGCAGTGCACTGCACCTCAACTGCAGTTTAAATGGGATATTGAGAGTAGAGAAGACATAGTGGTAGTGAAGTAATAGGAAGGATGCAGAGCTTACTTCTAGCAAACCTGTGCAGTTGCACGTGTGGTAGATCTGTAAAGCAAAGAGCGAGAGTGATGTTGGCATTAAGTTTTTGATTTGAAGAGGGGTTGAAATGAGCTTGAACCCACGATCTTCTGGCTGTTGAGCCAAAGCACTAACTATTCAGCCAACAGTAGCACCCCCTTAATAAGCGAAACTACAAAGAAGGCCATGTTTGCCATTGTTGATGCGAAGCATGTAAGTAAACATTTGAATTTTGGACAAGATTACTTCTATTGCCGCGAAAAATAAATGAAGAAATAATTTGTAACCAGTTTTGTATCATCCATGCTTGAAGGCATCAGTGTATGGCGTGCTCTTTAAGCCATTTGCATTGCGTATTTGTCTCCTATACTTACGGTGATCATCCTTTCTGCATTATATAGAACAAGGCTATATTTGAGAGTATTGTGCTGTAGGCATTATTCCTTCGAAAAAACGTTAAAACGTTTGGTTTTTTATTTACTGTTCAGTATTTGTTCTGTATTTGCATGCCTGTAAGCAGTAGACTTGTCAGTATAAGAAAGTAGACTCAACTAATCAGGTACCTTTTTTGCTCGTTCATTTTTTACACAACGTTCATATTATTTTTACTAATTTGTTTAAGTTGAGAGAGCGCGCAATTAACATTTTTACTCATTTCTTTATTTGGAGAGAGGGTTGCAAAAGCAATTAATGTGTACGTAAACAAATTTTTTGTTTTTTTTTGTTTTTTTTTGTTTTGCTACTGTAGTCTTTCTTTCAATTATAAATTAATTAATGAAATTAAAAAGAAAAATAATTCGAGAAATATGCAAAACTATTTTATTTATATTAAAAAAAGTTTTCAAATACTTTTGTTGGTTTCGATATTATTTAAATTTTCAATTTATTTTCATTTAAATTTTGATATTTTTTCATATCACTATATACAGGTTTTTTTCTTATATTTTTTTTTTTAATTTTACAATTACAATACTAACAAAAACTAATAGAAACACGAAAATTCTGAAAATAATAATAGGAATATGTAATGAAAAGTATTACACAGTACTTTCAGTATAGTTTGATACTTTTATATGAAAATTAATATTAAAAATGTTAAAATATTGATAATTTAATGTAATAAATAAATCACTAATAGATACTGCTACGTGCCAAGGCCAGCGTTCCCGTTACGCCAGTTGTGGCAGCTGTTAAATTAGCCGCCGCCGCTGCCATCAGTGCCGCTGCAGGTGTATTATTTAGCGTATGAGAAGTGTTCGTGACACTTAAACTACCGCTAAACTTTTCAAAGCCACTCGTATCAGAGGTAGTTTTTTTACGTAGATCGGGCTTGGGACCACTCAGGCACATTTTTTCCATTTGTTGATGGTGAGAACGCACAGCGAAACGATTCACGTGTACTGGTATGGGTACAACAATTTTCGTGCCAGACGTACCATTTCGTCCCAGGCCGTGTGAGGAAAGACCTGCTTTGACACGTTTCCATTTGGCACGACGGTTTTGAAACCAAATTTTAACCTAAAAATAAACAGAAAAAAATATTGAAAAGAAATAATTGAAATTCTTTTGTCTACTTTAATTTCTCCTTCAATATTTTGACACTCACTTGTACTTCACTTAATTTCAGACTCGTGGCAATTTGGCTTCTTTCGGTTAAACTTAGATACTTCTTGGCATGAAATTCCCTTTCCAGTTCTAAAAGTTGTTCCGAAGTGAAGGCTGTTCTACGCCGTCGGGACTTTGAACTTTGTCCGCCACTATTGCTGGAGTCTTTATTACCGGCCGAATTTCCATCGTCATCGGAACAATCTTCGCTATCTGAGTGTGTGTATGCTAAAATGGCACAAAAGTAAAAAAAAATTAAAAGTAAACAACCTTCGGAATAGGAAATTATAATTTGGAATTGTGAACACCGTATTACATTTTAACTAGATTTTACCCGTGCCTTCGCCCTTTTTTAAAACGTCACTAAAATTTTTAAAATATTTTCGTAGAGGAATAATTGCATCCAGTATGGCGTCATAGTTTTGATATAACAGTGTCCTTTCATAAATAGATCTATCTATGTTTTATCTTCTATAAAAAACGTTCGCATAGTTTCGGAAAAAAATTGTATAGAATATAAAAATTAGTTGGATAGTTTCACACACGCAAATATTTTCTTCTACGTACTATATTCTGGTACTATTTTCTAAAATATGTACATCCCTTGCTCGTTCTGTATTCAGATCTATTATGTTTTAAAGCTTATGACAATCTTTCTCGTGTAAACTCAGTCTTAGATAGTTTCGGATACTACATTTACACCTGAGCGAAATGTAGTACTTACGAGATTTCGTTCAAATCTAGTTGATTTTGAGTAGACTTCTCATACAAAACGAAATCTGCTTTCTCAGTTGCTTTGGACGAAATCTTCTCAAATCTTGTAGTACAGGATGGGCCAAAAGTAATCACCCGGGGCATAAGTAATCACCCGATTTTCTTTGGCTGTAATTTTTTTTAAGACAAATTTTGCCACTGCTTATAATATGGGATAAGTGACCGCTGCCAGAGTTGATGACCATGCATGCAGATCCAAAGGTTTTTATTAAATAAAATTACAGCAAAAAGACATCGGGTGATTACTTATGCCCCGGGTGATTACTTTTGGCCCACCGTGTACTTTGAAATGCAACTATAATTATTACGAAATATAGCAAAAATATACAACCATTTAGGGTAAGTATGTATGTACATTAATGTGATACCGTAGCTGATACATGTGGTTCTTTCGAACCAAATGTTAATGAAAAATTTTTTTTGTATATTCCGAAAAACTCACATATTTTTTGGGAGTTCTTGTATAAACACGTGAAATTTCTTAGCTTTTTTCAAAAATTTGGTTAAATGTCTACTGAAGATTTTGATATTAGCACCAAATGAAATGTTGCATATAGACCAACTAAACCAATTAACAAACATAGATAAATAATAAGAATTATATTTTTTTGTATTTTGCATATTTTTTATCCCAGAAGAGTTGTTAACATACGAAAGGGAATTATGTACACACATTCATCCATGCACATAAGAATGCACATACACATACACATGCACACAGCAAAAATTGGTTTGAACATGGATGCAGCCAATTTTAAAATTTGCTTATTTAGACAAGGTTTTAAAAAAAGGTTTTTTAAGCTAAAATTCTTTTATGAATACAATATTAGCGAAAATTGTTAAAAAACAGATTTCAAATGCTGTTTAAAATTTTTATGAATACCGCTGTAAGACATTTTCCTATCTTGACTTATGATCTTTTATCAAAAGTCCACAGATTTTATTGTAATTATTTTTTCTTATTTATTTCTTTCAACATTTTATTTATGAATCGAATGATAATAAAATAATACTCTCACTTCAATTAAGAAACAGGAAATATTTATCATATTAAGGACGGGCAAAGCTCATTTATCTCGACACTTCATGTTGCGCTCAGTATAGCCGAAATTTTTTAATTGTAATCAACCAGAACAAATTATTAACAAACAAAAAGAAATGAATAAAAATCTCTAAAATATAATGATTTTAAAAGCCAACATTTGAAATTTAAAAATTGTTTCTTTTTAAATTGTCAAAAGTTCAGCAATTTCACTTGGCATGAACACATGAGAAACAAACCGTTGAATTATTTAATCTCGAGCATTTAAAACGGCGATCAAAAAGGCTGACAAACACACAACTGAAACGATTCTTGCTTAAATGTATCATTTACTTATTTTGCTTCGCACTTACACGCTTGACTTATTTTTCAAGTCAGAGATTTATATTTATCGTTTCATTCAGGGCACTACTAACCACGAAGTACTCCAGGGTTTGTTTTTCAGCAAAGCAACCCTCAAAATAAAATTTTATGTTTGCAGTAATAAAGATCTTTTGAAACATATTGCTCAAGGGTTTAAATACTTTTGCACTTGTACAGTGGGGCAGGCAGAGTAGTGCGTTGGATGAAATATAAAACGCAATTCTCTGAGGTAAGCAGCTAAATTTTAGATGAAGAATATTCCATTATATTGATGAAATACTTTCATTGCATTTATAACAGCAATTATAATTTCATATATGAAAGTTTTTATAATTTTTATCACTTTCATTTCGTTTAAGATATGAAACAGCATTATTATATCAATGAAACATTCAGATTTTATATATGAAAAGGAGATTCAATTAAAATAATAATTAGAATTCAACCTATCACGAAAAACGCAAAATCAATTAACAGTTTTAATTGAAAAAAATTTTAAAATTTTACCATTTTGATTGCACTTTCATGAGAGAACACAAAAATCAATTAAAATAAACGTAGACTAAATTAAATTATTAATTGAGAAAAAAAATTTTTCTGAGCAAACACTTATTTGGGAAAAATTTAATTATTATTTTTTCTGTGCGATTATACTCGCAATCTTGGTCAATTTTGTTCTTTGCCGGGAATCAAACACATACTTGTACATACTCAATCCTCGTAGAGATTAGCATGTGTTAAATAATAAATATACATACACACATATACATTTATTCAATAATCAATTAATTAATTCATACAATATTTTCTGAGTTAACCTTGAAATTGTTTTTGATAAATTTATGTTCCCAAATATTCTAAAATTCACCGAAAAAAAATTAGTGTTTCTAAAAATTCATGAACATGAAACAAACAAAACAAAGAGAAAAAGTAGTCAAAAGTCGAAATTTTATTTGTGAAATATGCCACAGTGGCGTCATATCGTTTCGATTGTGGTCTGTGCAATGCCAGCAAACAATTTCATCTGTAGGTTTGTGTGAATGTTAATGTTACTTGTGGGGTATATGGAGCCCCGGCGTAATGCCAGTTATGAATATTTAATTTGTTATCAACAACAACAACAATAACCACACTAAAAACATTAACATTCAATTTGATTTGACTTTTAAGTGTGTTTGTTGTTGGGATTACAACAATGTAAAAAATATGACTGCGATGATTGTTGTTGTCATAGTTATTTCTTCTCCGCTCTTTCCTTTTTTTTTTTTTTGCAAAAGTCATATTTATTCTAATTTAAAGTGAATTTTTATGCTTATCAATGTTGTTAAAGTTGGCTGTCGTTATTGTTAAGAATTTTCTTTGCATTGAAAGTCAGTGATTTAGTACTTAATGTCCGTTTACCCACCCCTGCTATTTTCCTCTAAATGGACGTCAGCGTCATGTTTATACACACGTTTCACATTTAATCATCATTCGTCATCGCTCTCTTTTTTTTCATTGTGTCACCATGAATGAATTTTTGCTGAAAGTATGAATTAATAAACGTATCTGTGGTGGATGGATGCAATTAATTTCTTCCTACACTTAGATATCATGCCATCGTAATCGGGATAATAGAATTAGTTTTATGAATACGCTCGTGTAAATCTAGCAAATGTCAGAGTGTCAAAAATTTCTTTGACAAGCATTTACAAGAGTTGAAAGTTTTTTGATTGGCATTCAACATTAGAAATCTTAATGTCTATTATGCTAATTTTTGTTTTTCTGTATTATTATAATTATTGCTACACTTAAAGTAACTTAATTAAAACTGATAGAGAAATGAAAGAAGCTTTCAAATTGTTTTGTTAAGGGAAAACAAATTTAACACGCTTATTATTGCTGAACGAATTTGTGGAGTACAAATCAATTTCGTTTTTGGGGGATTCAAATCGTAGTCATAAAAGCAGGTGTTTGTTTTTTATTTTTTTTTATCTTGGACAAGCACTAAGGCGATGACCTATGCACATGCGATGCAGGTGCTGGAACTAGAGGAAAGGTATAGTGAGAGAGATGACAGGTGGTGAAGCTGCCACACAACTCTGATTTTACACGTTTTCTGTTTATATCAGTGTTGCAGCGCCTCTGATGTCAAGAAGACATATTCAATTTTGAAGCTTTGTTGTAGTAGCCATTTTAGTAGTTATTTTACTTCGCTGGTGCTACGCAATGCCGACCAAGCAGGGTACTCTCACCTGCCTGCGGATTGGTTACAGATGACGCCGGTAGTGTTCAATTAAAATAATAACACGAAGAAAATATTACTGCTCCGAACAAACCGTCATAATTTAATTTGTTATTTTAAAATTCAGTCAGCTGATTAGCAAAAAAAACATTTAACAATATTCACTGCCATCGGATGGAGGCCGAATTAACCAAAAATTTTATTAAGGAAAGACTAACTGTCTTTGTAGAAAAAAGCTAATTTCGTTCTCATTTGTACTAAAAAGAGAAGCTCTCACCTTGGGAATATATGAATATATGACCTTTACGAAAAATATAAAAAAACAACAAAGATGGCAACCTTTGTTAATAATATATGGACAGTAGCAATTATTCTCGTAAGCTTAAATGGATGATATGTGTGACTTTACAACTACCTCCCTGTTGATACAACGAGTACTGATAACATGTGTAGTGGCATTGAAAATATGTATATACGTGTTCTATGCAACTGCTGTTGGAGATTAGTTGTTCTTTTCCTTTACTTGGGGGTTACTCGTTCAAATTTTGCCTTTTTAACTTTAAAATTTTCTCACTTTTTTACAAACACACTCATACGTTTAAACTTTGATGAGAATTTGCTTTCAAATTCTCTGGGAAAGTTTTGTTTAAAATTATGGGCTCGAAAACAGCTGATACCTATTCTTATGAAAAGCGAAGCCATCTTAATAAATGAATTTGCTTTTAAATTGCTCAAAACTTGCATGCAGACTACGTTACAGCTATCAATACACATGAATTTTGAGGATGAAAATAGTGTTTAATAAATGCGTAATAAAGGGTAGTTAAATTTCAAGGGCCGATGTTGATTTTGAATAAAACACAAACTATTTAGGAAATTATTGTAATTTTATTTTATTATGATATATTGGTATTACTCAATTATGTATGGAACAAAATATCGGCCAAATGGGCGCCGCGACCACGGCGGCACACCTCCATCCGATGGTCCAAATTTTCGATGACCCTGAGGCATAATGGAGGTTCTATGCCGTTAATGTGCTGAATTATCTCATCCTTTAGCTCTTGAATTGTTGCTGGCTTATCGACGTACACCTTTTCTTTCAAATAACCCCAAAGAAAAAAGTCCAACGGTGTCAAATCACATGATCTTGGCGGCCAATTGACATCGCCATTACGTGAGATAACACGGCCATTGAATTTGTTGCGCAAAAGAGCCATTGTTTCGTTAGCTGTGTGGCAAGTGGCACCGTCCTGCTGAAACCACATATCGTCCACATCCATATCTTCCAATTCGGGCCATAAAAAGTTCGTTATCATCTCACGATAACATTCACAGTAACTGCCTGACCGGCCTCATTTTGGAAAAAATACGGCCCGATGATGCCGCCAGCCCATAAACCGCACCAAACAGTCACTCTTTGTGGGTGCATTGGTTTTTCGACAATCACTCTTGGATTCTCATTCGCCCAAATGCGGCAATTCTGTTTATTGACGAATCCACTGAGGTGAAAATGTGCCTCATCACTGAAGATGATTTTCTTCGAAAATTTATCATCCACTGTTGCTGTGGTCGCGGCGCCCATTTGGCCGATATTTTGTTCCATACATAATTGAGTAATACCAATATATCATAATAAAATAAAATTACAATAATTTCCTAAATAGTTTGTGTTTTATTCAAAATCAACATCGGCCCTTGAAATTTAACCACCCTTTAAAATAAAATAAAAAACAGTTTTTTTAAGAATGAATTCTTATAATTTTTAAAAAAATCAAGAATAAATCTTAGCAACTTTATTAGATATTCTGCATGCGGTTTATTGTGTCGGGACTAAGAAATAAGGTTTTGTGAGAAAGGGTAGAGGGAGCATTCGATTTGAATTTTCCCATGTCAAAAGTAACAGGAAATACCTCCGCGGGTAGTCAATTCCACATATATGTATGCTAATCGGCCAAAGAACGAATTTTCTCTGTAAAGCGTAGTGCGAGTTGTTGCCAAATCGACCACAAATGGACAATCTTAATAATGATCGGTTTGTACGCGCGAATGACCGAGTTTGGGGAATAAGTTCCCTGATGTCAGCATTACAGTAATGATAGTTAAACGAAACGCACCTCACATTGCGACAATGCTCAAGGGCGTCAATAGAGTTGACTACCCTCTATTATCTCCAATGAGTTTCTTCGCCCTTTCCTGTATACGGTCGTGTAGCTTCAAAATAGTCTTTGAAGCACGGGCCCATACATATGAGTTGTATTTAATTTTCGGTCGAATGTAAGCGGTATAAATAGTAAGGAGATCAGATGGGGTGAAGTATGTCTTACACCGTCTTGAAAAACTGAGGCAGTTGAATACTTCCTTTAAGACCTGAAAAATGTGCTCTGTTCATCGAACACCACACTGAATTTTTGTGCCAAGAACATTAAGAGCTTTTGATTACGCAATGTTTATACCGCCCATAAGTGCAGACGAGGTAGCGTGATGGTGCAGCATTGGATCTTTTGAGCGTTAAAATCGTCCATGTTCGCGTGACCCCATAGCGATATTCTCGTGAGGTCAGTATTTAGTGAATCATTCATATGCAGGTTTTGTCAAATTTTATATATATAATTTAATTTCATTTTCACGTGGCATGTAACGCAAAAATTAGTTGGGAACTGACGTAGCAACACCCTTATAATTCCCAACCGCGTAATCCCTTAAAGATGGCAATTAGATAGTCGTCTCTGGGTTTTCGCTGTAGAATCCCTACAACCTTGTATAAGGCCAACAATTAAAAATCATTTTTGAAAAAACTTGTTTTATTTAAGGAAACAACAATAAAAAAACTCAATTTGTTTTTGTTTTCAATATAAATGGCGAACGATTATTTTCACCTTGGCTTCTATCAATTGGGTTTACCAGAACCATTCCTAAATTGTTCCCAATATGTGTATTGGGAGAATTTCTAGTCGGGCATACCTTGTCTTGTTTTATGCTTTTTAATTTTAGTGGTTCATGAGGCATTGGCATGTTTAGTAGCTGTGTTGATATTTTTTCAAATACAGTGTGTAACATAAGTTATCTATATGTTTGATATGTGAAGCATACTTTACACAAAGCAAATTTATAAATTTCCCGGGCTATCTGTTTTTTTTATGTGTATTTTTGTGTTTTTTTTTTAAGTAGTCTTGTCCGCGGACCATGATATGCATTAGTGTGACTTTGTGTAAGATGTTGTGGGAATGTTTCAGTGGCGAAGGCATACTCACTGGTCACTGAACAGTACCGACTTCAGCTGATACTACTCTACAAGTAACATCATCAGAACGCCCTCCTTCGTCGGTATTGCGTAGCATCGTTGGCGAAGTAAAATATTTAATAATATGACTACCAAATACAGCTTAAAAAATTTAATGCGTTTCTTCGATATCATATCGAGGGTTTGGTGCAATACCGTTGTAACTCAAAATTTGAATTTTTTGAGCTGGGTATGCATAAATGATCTTTGGGGAAATATATATATAAAGGAAAAAAGATTATGGTTCCATCTCTAACTGTTCAGATGCTACAGCTACAAATGTCTTTATTGCCTCCAGCTATTTCCAACAATATTTATTTGCAATAATGAAATATTTCCTTTATGACAAGAAATTTACAAACAGAAAACATTACAAAACATGCCTCTTTATTTAAAAACTTGTAAAAAAATAACTTTAGTAAACGAAAATACTATCAAAAAGATGGCTCAAAACTTCAAATGAATTTTTCTCAGTTCACGATTTTTTGAATTACTACGGTATTGCACGAAAGGCTCGATATACATATACTAGATTAGTGAGAGAATTTTGAAAAACAATGACAGGCAAAAGTGAGCGAAAAGATTTGCATTCAAATTTGAACCCAAAAAATATATTTTGTAAGAAATGTATAATAATGTAGTTCTGAATAAATTTGCTATTTGTTTACTTAGTAAAATAAAAAAATTTTTATATTTTACCTTTTAAAAAAATTTTTAAAGAACAAAATATAAGGAAAACTTTCCGATTTCAACAAGTGCTTCGTGCGCCAATATTAGCAAATTAAAAGTAAAAATTGTGTACACGGAAACTGAAATAACGTCTTCTACATTTTTATGTTTTTATGGCAGCTTCGTAAAAGCAAAATATATGTAATACAAGAGGGTGGCGATGGCTGAAGTAGTTAGCACGTTGACTACAAAAACCAAGGTCCTGAGTTCGAGCCCAGTTTCGGACTAAGTCATAAAAACACTTCGCATTTTTGCGCATTTGTATCAGGTGTTGTCGGAAGGTTTCACTTTAAATTTAATAAGTCTCTTTGACATCCATATTCGCTGCAAGACTGACGTGCAAACGCAGAGTTGTGTGACAATGAAGCTTTACCACCTGTCATCTTTCTCACTACTTCTATCCTCTAGTTCCCGCACAATGAATCGCATGTGTAAGGGGTGCAAGATGAAAAGAAAATAAAAATTTTATTCTATTTTTGATACCTACTTGAAAGTATTTTTTTTTTGTATTGTCTTTGGGGCTTGACTTTTTCTAGTGGGGTTTTCTTAAATCATAGATCTTTACGAATACGCTACAAAATACAGCGACTATCAAAGCCGACATAACCCATGCCAGAGTCGGGCAATTGTCATGGAAAATTCGACATTTCCATTATATTGGCATCCAGACAATCTCATACAGACTTTGCTTTTTTTAAATTTAAAAAAAGATGCTCTTAATACAGTACAATTATGTAAAATATATTAAATTATGATGATTTTAAATGCAAAATTTTGTCATAACAAGAGCTAAGATGTGTACAGAGTTCCGCAGAAACATGAAATATTTGAAGCAAATGCCAAACAGACGAAATACTGCGTCGTTTTAAATTTCTTTACATATTCACAAGCAGAACTTAACAAGACCTTTGTAAGAGACTTACCTCGATTTTTATCCACTTCGGATCTGTAATTTTGTGGTGACATTGTTAAACTTATATCGCTGCAGGAATCCCCACTACAGTCATAATCCTCATCCATACCACCAACATCCAGTGATGTTTCCGAAAGATTTTTTAAACTGCCACTGTTTGAATGTGATTCGCGCGTAGCAGCATTTGCCGCTAAATGATGATTTAATAAAGTTGGTGGAACGGTATTAGACGACAAGGCCACAGCATCGTTTAACATTTTGCCCATATTTTGGGCAAAACGATTGGCCATACTGAGATTCTGTACATTATCATTTAAGCCACTGGCTGCCATTATATCAGCGAAACGTTGGCGTGAATTTAAATCGCTAGCGGTGAGGGCGGATTGATGTAGCAAAGCTTCGTTAATGGACATGCTTGGCGAGGTTGTATTATTAGCGGCGGCATTGGCCATATTTAAGCCAAAACCGGCATTAAATAGTAAACGCTGCTGTAATGGATTTTCGGCATCGCTGGTGGATTTGAGTGAACTTAAATTCTGTGGACTTTGTGCCAAAGCCAAATTGTTAGTCACTAAACTTTCACTGGCACTTGATGGTTCTTTTGTGTGCAGGTTTAAAGGCATTGGATTATATTCACCGCCATTAGCGAAAAGCTGAGAGATTCGATCATGATTTTGTGCAAAGTAACCATGTAGCCAGGGATTATATAATGGAAAATTGGTTAAACCTAAAGCGGATGATGCCACCATTGCACGGGCACTTAATTCTTCTGTTACTTCGATTGAATTCATTGAATCATCTGTGGATTTTGTGGAGGCATTTTGGTGGTTCGCTATTAAATTTTCTATGGTAAACGGTGTGGGAAATTTGGTAAGTTTTGTTGGCTCCATAGCATCCATATTATGTGCATTATCCATTATATATATATATGTATATATGTATTTACTTTATAGAAAATTATTTTATGATTTTAAAATTTATTTATTTTTTTTTTCTTACAAATAGTTTTGAAATTATTCTGTACTTTTCACTACCGCATAATGCGTTATTGTCCACTTGTATTTTTCTATTATTCTCTAATTTTATTTTATTATAATCAAAATTATTACACACGCACTCTACTCGAAGCAGTGAACCGTTTAAAGGTCTTTGACGTACTAAATATTGTGTTTGTACGCACAACCGGTGCATAGATACATCACGTACTAAACACGCCGTTGTTTAGTTGAGCGACTCACACTGTGTTTTGTTTTTTGTTTGCCACCTTTAGCTTTCATTCATTCAATCATAGGCATACATACATATGTACGTACATCCCCGCAGCCATGCATGCGCGTACATGTTCCCACTTAAAACGTTAAAAAAAGCAACCACCATCATTCCTGAGAGCACAACGAATAACAACATTGCTTTCTCATTTGTTTTGGGCTCCTCCTTGTTTTTGTAAACAAATTCAATATGGCGCATGCCAATGAGAATTCAAATAAGAATTTGTTGTTGGTATGTAATGTATGTATGTATGTATGGCCGGTTTGTGAGCATTTTGTTTAAAGGGTACTTTTTGTTAATATAATTGCTGTTGTCATTTAATTTGTGATTTTTTTTCTTTATGGCTAATTATGCCAGCTAATCATGAATCATTTTGTAAGAGTCTCTAATGTTGGTGTTTTCTCTGCCTTAATTGCGTTCAGCTTGATTCGTTTTGTAATGATGAAATTGTCCGCATTATAAGCAGACAAGTAAATTACCACGCCCGCTCATTAATAATCAAGCAGAAATGGACTGCTTTCAGTGACCAATTTATAAGGAATAAAAAAATAAAATAAAAAAAAACTAAACTGCATTAAAACGAACGACATTTGTACACCACTTAGAATGGATACCAATTGTTTAATGTGAACAGCAGTTAGTGCACTGGTTTTGAATTTTAGATATAACAAGTGATACCTATACATATGTATGTATGTATGCACCTACAATGTGTAGATAGTTATGTGCAGAATTGGACTAAAGAGCCTACATTAAACTAATATTTTTTTTTATTTGTTATATTTTTATATTATAGAGACTTAAAAGATTTTTTTAAAGCATGGAAACGATTAATTTTTGTTTAATTTCACCATATCACTCGTTTCTAGTCATCAGTTGTCCAGTTTTTATGTGTTTGGCAAAAACTAATACGAGCCTTCATATTCTTGTCCGACAGTGCAGGTTTCTTTTTTTTCACGTCCAATTATGCAAGTCCAATGATGTACAAAGCCCTCCTTACTGTACGATCACTTACCAACTTGCCGAGAGCTTCGGCAGCCATTTTTAGTGTTCTGGCATTTCTAGTTATCACATTTCGTTCCACCGAACGAGCATCTCCGTCAGAAAGCAATCTGGCCGCAATATCGCAGTTTTCTTACAAGGCTGACAGTTCGATGGCACACGCTTAGCTTTTTTGCGATACTACGGCTTGAGTCACGTCTTTCGCTTAGTCTTACAATTTCCTCTTCAAGAATTTTTGATATTTTTTTCATTTTTTTTTCGGTGGCTGAAGTAGTCTGCACGTTGAACAAAACAGACCTGGGTCAACCCCGTTTCAGACTAAAATTATATTAAAAAAAAAAAAAAAACATCTCGCATTTTTCTGATGTGCATTAGTGTGGCTTTGTGTGTCAGTTGATGTCGGAAGGTTTCAGTGTCGAAGGCATAGTCACTGGTCACTGAACAATACCGGCTTCAGCTGATTGCAATCCACAATCACGTCAGAACGCCCTCCTTCGTCGGTATTGCGTAGCACCATTTATAAACTTTTTCAGTAAAACTAGTAGTTCAATAAATTTTACTTTTATATACATATGTATGTATGTATGTATATATGTTTGTATGAACTGAAAAGAAACTTGAAAAAATTATGAACACCAAATATGTCTGCAACACATCTTATTGATTTGCCTGTGTCAAGTTCATACAATAGTGTTCACATTTCTTTTTTTATTGTCAATGGGTTATGTGATACGAAAAAAGTTTCCGTGTTTGACCAAGGCATATCATATTTTTAAAGGCAATAACAGAATAATTAACACTTTGTACCATCACCAAAAAATTCTCCAATAATGTATTTTTAATTAAAATGTTTTTGCTCCTGAATGATTTTACAAAATTATAGTTGACTCATTTTATATTTGTTTAAAATTTAATTTTTAATTTTTTTTTTGTTAATATTGGACCACCACTAAGGAGATGACCCCTACACATGCGATGCATTGTGCCGGAACTAAAGGAAGGGTAGTTAGAGAAATGACAGGAGGTGAAACTTACAACTCTGCTTTTGCATGTTCTTTTGTTTTTTATAGCTGTGTATTTAATGTCAGGGGAACGTATTCATTTTTTTTTTACGAAATACTTTTTTTCGATGTCGCGTACATAACCTGCAGTAATTTGCATTACTGAGATTATTAATTATTATTAATTATTTTGCTATTTTCGGGAGCATAAGTCGTTGCATCTGGCATCCATACACACGTACATATTACATTTCTTACACATGCCTTCGCCACAGAAACCTTCCGACAACAACTGACACAAAGGCACAATAATGCACATCAGAGAAGTGCGAAAATGTTTTTCTGACAGTATAAAACTGGGCTCGAACCCTGGAATTTTTGGTTTTGTAATCTAAGTGCAGACTATTGCAGCCATCGCCATCCTCTTGAAAAATAATCGAAATTTACAATTTTGTTGGTTGTTTTAAACGAAATTTATGATAGAATTTTAAATCAAGCTCATTCAAATCTTCTTTGAATTGTTAAGAATTACGATATTATAAATTCAACATCGTTTAAAGAACGTCTAATTATAATTTCAATAGGAATTGTCAATTATTATCCGTATTCAGAGTATAATTAACAAAATTTCAATACAGGTGCAAGCTTAAAAAGTAAATATGCTTTATATGGCTGTATGTATGTTTGTAATTACATATTTATTTGTTTTCATGTAGTATATATACATACATACATATGTATGTATGAATATCTAAAATATTTAAATTAACCCATTAAATCTGTATGAGTAGAAAAATACTCAAAAATAGAGCCACTTTAGAAAAATTCTAGTAAAAGTTGGGTGAGAGATATCGCAAATCTATTTTGAAAGACAGATAGAGAAGGGAACAAAATAATTTAAGGATATTTTATAGCAGTATATTTTCTGGAGAAACACATTGCTCAAACATTAAAAAATATCAAACATCAAAATTTTCTAACAGTAACCGATCTGCCAAAGGAAGGGTAAGAAAAACCCACATGTAACAAGACAGCTTATCATGAATACGACGCAAAGTACAAAAGTTAAATTACAATTACGCAGTTGTTCCTATGAATTATTCGGTAGACTTGAATGCGTTTTCCATAAGTTCAAAATTGATAATCTTGTTTAAGATGGCATTAAAAATTAATTCAGATAAAGAAGTGCTTAAGAAGTCGTGAAAATAGCATTTCATAGTGCACACATTAACTTTTTTTTGGTGGGTATATTTTAGAACTTCATTATTACGAAGTGGTTAAAAAAATACCCAGATGCCGGTATCACAAGTAACCAAAAAATATAAATCCACGTCAATATAAATTTTCTAAATGCAGCCTGTATGAAATTTTATTGAATCGTGGGTCAGCCAGTAATAGGTTAAACATTATATAAATGCTATAAAACTATTTTTACAATTATTTACAATTGTGTATGTGTGTGTGTGTGTGTGTGTTTGTTTATGTTAAACTCATAGTTCAATTAATTGAAACGGAAATTACACACCATCAAACAGGCAGGCAACTTCCTCATTTATTGAATGTTCATTGAACACAATTCAGATCGTGTCATGTGAACCCAACCATCTGACCTTTTTTAAGACACGCTGCCACACAGTAAACGCAAGAAAGAGTTAGGCCGAATTTAGAAGTATGTATGTAAATGCGAGTTACAAGTTATAATAATAGACAATATTAATTTAACTTTCAAAAAACAAAAGAACGAATTATAATAAAATGAAAACCACAAGTATCAATAACATGAAATTCGTGTTGAGGACAATGTTTAACCAACAAATGATACGCCTTCTTTTATAATTTACTAACAAGCTGTTGTCAGTGTAATTTATTACTATATAATATTTAACTATATTTACTATATGTACATACATATCTTTGTACATAAATATATGTATGTATATGTAGGTATGAGTATTTTTATTCAAGACGGGTAGTCACTTTAATAGATTTATAAAGCAATCTAAATTGAGCTTTTAAAATATTACCAAAATCGAGTATCGCTTTCATTTCATTCTGCTAAAAAAAACCAACTAATTTTTTTATTCGATTAGATTTTTTATTCGAATAATCGAGAAATTGTACGAATAATTGTTCAATGAAATTTTTTCTTGCGATTGGAAATTATCCCCACCTTCGTAATCGTATTTGCTCACTGAAATTCATGATGTTTAAAGCTAATAGATTCGCTTGGAACTAGAATTTTTCTAGACGTGTATATGTGACAGCGCATAGAGAAAGGGACCTAAGGGTAAAGAAAAGCAATTTTCATTTTTTTTTTTTTGATGTGGATAATATCTGAGCATCGAATGAGAACGATCCCATGCCCCAAAAGTGTTCCCTCCCAGAGATATCCGCGTTTTATGAAAGTGATGGTACACCAAAGATACACGTATTTAAATCTTTAAAATGGCTCTCCTGAACAAAACCGGTTTTTACCCTTAGGCCCCTTTCTATTTTGCGCGTCACATATATATATTGACGCGCTGTTAACAGTCTCCGACTTTACCGATGGCACATTTAGATTTTTATGTGTTCGTATTTTTTTATACGATTATTTGTATATACTAGGAAGACGCTGTAATCATTCTTAGCATTTTATTCTGGGTCTTGTGAATATTTCTATATTCGAAGTTTTATTTCATCGAAAATTGTTTTACTTAATTTTGCGAATTAAATCTTCAAAGCTATTTGATATAATCGGTTTTTTAATGTTAATTTGTCGAATAGTAGGGTTCTTTCTCAATGAAAAAACCGGCCAGTCGAATTTTCTTCGATTTGTTTATCTCGACCAAAAAGAAAAAAAACAAACCTTTTTATGGTAAATTTTATGTTAAGCATGGATATATACGGGTATGTTCTGACAGACAACAAATAACTAATGAAACATAAAAAAACAATTACCAGCTTTTACTTGAAGTCTTTCTTTTATTAAATTAAGTCAAATTATATACTCTGTAATAGATTTTAATACAAAATAATCAATTTAAAAAACACTCCAATATTTCTCCATATTCTTGTTAAAGTATGCATATAAAGTAGACTGATGAATAAAAGCACATTTTCACTAAATTCATTAGATACATATATCATTAAAAATTAACTTTTTTTTTTATCTTCGACCAGCAATCAGGAGATGACACCTACACATGCGATGCATTGAGCTGGAACTATAGGAAAGGGATAGTAGGAGAAATGATATTAGGTGAAGCTTCACTGTCTTACAACATTGCTTTTTGCACGTTATTTGTTTTTGCAGCAGTGTTGTAGCATCTCTGATGTCAAGGAGACGTATTAAAAATTTTGAAGCTTCGTTTTAGTAGCCATTTTTAGTATTTATTTTACTTGATTGTTAAAAAGTTTCTTTAATAAAATTAATAAAAGACGCAGATCAGAGGTTTTTTCTGAATTTGGAAAACCATAACCGGTTTTTTTTGAAATTTTCAAATATTCGAACTATTCGAAAACCGGCTTTTTAACTATCCATTAATTGATCACTCTAATAGATACTAATTGTAATACAATATTAAATTGTAAGCGCAAGTTGATCGCGGGTGTGTGCTTAATGTTTATTTTACAATTCCATTCTTACCTACAAACATTCAAACAATAATTAAAAAGTTTTTATCAGGGATGAACAAATAATACTAATTGTACGAACCAACGTTGCCAGTTTAGCACTTTTAGTGCTAGATTTAGGATTTTTATTTCAGATTTGGCATTAAAAATTTCCAAAAAAGTGCTAAGTGCCATTTTAGAGCCTTAAATAGCATTCTATTAGGGCGACGCTTGAAAGCAGACGACATCACATAATCCATATCCTTAGCACTCGTCCAGATTCTAAAATTCTAACATTTATTTAATATTGTATATACACATATACATATGTATATATGTGTATATAAATATTTACTAAAAATATGTCCAATTAACCCAGAAAGTTACCGTTTTATTTCACTTCAAAGTATAAAAATGTACATATGAATGTGTGTCAACAATTTTGTTAAGTTCTAGTTCTGAGTGCATGCATATACATACAACCATGCATACATATGTATGTATGTGTGTTAAATGAATGTCATGAAGGTTGCCTAAAGGGTAAACTTTGACTGATTGTTAAATGGGTTCAATTGAATGGTGTATAATTAATGCATTGGGAAGCCAATTTGTTTATTCAACATTTTCAATTTCAGTTGGCAGTTAATTATAAGTTTGTCAATTACGCTAACCGCATCTTAATACATTTATTGGGGTTCTTAATTTTTTATGTGTATTGTTATACTTTTTCTTATTTAAAAAATACTTTTCGGAAGGTTACAGCGGTGCACGAAATATGCAAGAGAAAATTAACTGGATTTTATTAATATGTAACGGTTGTTTTTTTTTTTTGTTAGCTGCATGAGAACTTAAAATGATAAAACAAGACAGAAATATTATTCGACTGAAATTGTTTTCATTATAATATGGTAGATAATTTCAAGATATTTATTTTTTAATATTAAGTTTTCCGTCATTTGTCCGGCGCAGCTTCCAATGCTAGAAGAACACAGAAAAAAGTAAAATCAAGATTCAATTAAGAAAAACGGAGATTCAATTAAAATAATAATTAGATTTAATACCTATCACAAAAAACGAAGGATCAATTAACTAATTGAAATATTTAAAACTTTTTTTCTCATTTGGCCATTTTATGGCATTTTGATTGCATTGTTTTGAGAGAATGTCTAAATCAATTAAAATAAACGTGGACTCAATTAAATTATTAATTGTTTAAGTTTTCTTTTAGGGATAGAAACTCAACTCCTTTATCCGTTTTGGTTGATTCTAAAAGTAGGTGGGCAACCACAAAGAATTGCTACATATTCTCCAATAATAATTCAGGATTTAAGAATATATCCCTTATATTTCAAATATTAAATTTTTTGTTTAAAAATAATATAATAATAATAATAATATTCTGCTCGAATTGGTTGCTTTGGCGAAGTGCTCTATAAACTTCTTGAACAGATTTATTTTTTGCAAAATAAATTACCACAATTTTTTTTTATCTTAGACCAGCACTCAGGATATCACCCCTACACATGCGATGCATTGTGCTAGAGCTAGAGGAAAGGGATAGTAGGAGAAATGATAGGAGGTGGAGCTTCACTATCTTACAACACTGCTTTTTGCACTTTATTTGTTTATGAAGAAGTGTTGTAGCGCCTCTAATGTCAATGAGACGTATTAAATTTGGAAGCTTCGTTTTTAGTAGCCATTATTTTAGTAATTATTTTACTTCGCCGGTGCTATACAATACCGACGAAGGAGGGCGTTTTGATGTGCATATGGATTGTATACAGCTGAAGCTGAAATCATTGTTCTGAATGACAACACGGTTTGTTATTCTCAGCTTTCCATACCATAGTTATCGATATCGATAGTCCTCTTGCAGCTAAATACAATAAAACTACATTGAGGCCGACTGCAAATTCATTAGTATCTACGCTTAAAAAATTTCAAAAAATTATTATTTTTTTTTTAATAAAATTTTAAACTTTAAATTTTTCAAAAATAATAGTTTCATCAAAATTGACTACCTGTCTATTCTCTACACCATCCCTCTCTCTATTTAGTTCCACTACCATGCATTGCATATGTAGGAGATTTCCTCTGAGCACTGGTCCAATATAAAAAAGGCGAATTCATAATTGGCTCACGTGATTATTTGCTACAGCGCACTGACACGTTTGAATTTCTATAAATATATTTTTATTGTTTATTCGTATACATAAGTTTGCTCTGTGTAAGTTTAGATTTTTTTTAAATTAGTTAAAATCATTTAAAATGTGGAATATATAATTTAATAAATATTTTCAGTTTCCATCGTTAATATATGAAATAATATTGTGCATTTAACAATATAACCTTAACTTTCCCACACACATTTAGTATAAATCTGTGAGCGTCCTTAATGATTTTATCATTTTGTAAATATTTCTCTATACTATTGTTGTAATAAGTCATTCTACGCCTTACATATATGTTTAATTATATTACAATCATTTCACCTCATTTCAAATACAGTACATACTCTCTAGTTTATTGTTGATTTAACGTTTAAATGATTTTCGTCTGGCAAAAAATAAAAAAAATTTTACACAAAATATTTTAAGAAAATCAGCCAGAATCACATAATTTTGTGTCTCTTGCTTATTCTTTTATTATTTTTTTTTTCTGTTTGCCAAATGAAAATTATTTCAAATATTTAAGACAATTTGTCAGTAAATAACGTGATGATGATTTCTGTTCTTTAACACACTGCTACACTGCTGCGAGATGAAATAATTTTGTATGAATTGATGGTGCATTAAAATGACAACACTTAAAATAGATTTATCAATTTAATTTGTTAAATCTGCCCATAATGTTGTTTTGTTTGTTTGTTGATTTTCCTTGCCTCGTTTGTGTGTTGTTCGACACACTTGGGCAAATTTTACAACATCAAATTGGCTGACAAGTAAATTTGTATATGATATTGGAATACAAACTTCTGGTACGTTCAATAAGAAAAAAAAACAAAATAATAAAGATCTTTAAACTTAACAAGTATCAAGTGTCCGTCCACTGTATGAATTTCTACATTTTGGGGAGAAATTCACAGACGACCGAATAAAGTATCTGTGAAGAAAAACCGCTGATTATACTTGCACACTCTAGTTGCCGCAAAGTTTTTTAGAGGCAATGGAAGAGGAACACAAAGAAAAAGATGTATGACTCCAGGGTGACACCCCGTATGTCAACAGTATTCTGATTTATACGATCATATGAAATGCTTCGATGCAACTTGTTAATTTGTCCATTTTTTTTAGAAGAAAAACTGCATATGAGCCAGCAGCAATTGTGTATAGTATTGGTTGAATTTTTTTAACGATTTCCTGCGTATTCGAATTTCAAATAATTTCAAACAACCATGCTATAGATACTTACAACACTGCATTATGTATGGCTTTGCTATTCATATATTGTATGTATGTGCCTACATATAACTACCTACACATAGGTACATTCCCTGCCACTTGATTGAGTTTTTTTTTTTTGAAAACAGAAATTGATAGAAATCGTATTGTAGTCTCTAATTATATAAAAAAAATTAATCAAATCACTTTTTGCAAGAAATCAACTTAAACATTAATATCTATCCACAGTAAAAATTTCACCTTATTCAATTTACTCTTTCATCTCAAAAAAACATGATGAATTATATTAATTGTTAGAGACATATATATGCAGTGCCTTATTTCGAAACCCTGTTTATGCGTTAGTTAAAATTTTTCAATTTTAATTAAGGTACTGTTCGATAATATAAGAGCAGTCAATATTACTTTATTTTAGTTACTAAGAAATAAACTAAATCGAAGACAAAAATTATAAGTCACACTGCACACTAGCAGAACGGAACAGCATGCTGTTTTCGAAGGTTGCTACACCTTCATCTTCAGCGTTTTTCGTTATTTGTCCACTGTGTGTGGTTGTCAGTAGATGTAGATTATTAGCTTTATATACATATTTTTATTTTTTATTAATAGAATACAAGAAATTTATTCCCCGTTATTGTTGTCTTCTAATGAAGCTCTAAATTTACCATCTATAACTTACCATTGTCTATGGTATTTCTTAATTTTCGTTTTCTTTATTAACTGCGCACACATGTTTTATTTTTGTTTTTCGTTCGACTTGAGTAAACTTTTATGTGTTGAAACTTCTAGTATTTTGTATAATGAATTATATTTCTATATGATGAATTTGGATATTTAAATCCACTTAAAATGTAACGACAAACAGTTTCTGGACTCTACTGAAAATTTTCAAATTTTGAGTTAATACCCTCTGTTCTAGCTTATCAGTTGGGGGTTCTAGGTTCGATTCCTAGCAGAGACTTTGTTTGGTATCACTACAACACATGAAAGTTATTAGCACAACAGGTATTACAAGTAGACCCAAGTGGGCAGGGACCTTTCTTTACCTTTAAAACCAGCAACCTAACGATCTAACCTAACCAAACTTTTTTTGATATGTTGTTTTTTTTACGGATATCTACTTGCAAGCTTTATTTGTCGACTAATTAAAATAAGTTTTTAACTTCATTTGTTGTCCAAAAAATTATCTTAATTAATTTTGAAAAGAAATCGATTTTTTTTAATTTCAATCAATATACCTTTCATGTGTAATAATATTACATAGCAATGTAGGTCTTTTTTATAAAAAAGTTTTTTAAATTATTTATTTTTTCGATATTTCGTTAACCCTTGATTAGCATTAGAAGGTCAAATAAAAAGAAGAATTAATATACCTTTCATAAATGGGGTGCTGATGGCGAGTAGTCAGCGTGTTGGCTCTGCAACCAGAAATACCCAGGTTCGATTCCCAGCCGGGTCAAATCAGAAAAAAATTTTTTCTGAGTTTTCTGTGCTACAGCCACCCTCCTTCGTCGGTATTTGAGCAATAAAACGTCGGCGAAGTAAAATAATAAATAAAATGGCTTCATTGGCTGAAAAATAATGCGTCAAAAAAAAACATCAGAGACGCCGCAACTTTGCTTTATAATTTACACGCAACTGCAGAATTAAGCAAGAATTGTGCAAGAATTAAGCTCTATCTTCCTACCACTTTCACCACCTGTCTATTTCTTCCCTATCCTTCTCTCTAGTTCCAGTGCAATGCATTGCATATGTAGGGGATAGCCCCTGAGCACTGGTCCAAGATAAAAAAAAGAAAAAAAAAAATTATGAATATGGCAGTAAATCATTAAAGGATTAAATAAGAAATAAAATTTTTTTTTATATCCACATAATTAGTTATATGTATATAGAATATTCATATAGTATAAGAATTCTAAATTATTTATAATTTTAAATTGTGTAGAAAAATTTAATTCGAACGTTTAAATAACTTTGCCGTTATTTAAAGAAAGTGTATATTGCATGAACCACCTGGCATCTTTCTTTTATACCTTTCAATGCAACGCTGTGCCCAAAAAATGTAGTAAAGTAGACAATGCATTTGTTGGTTTGTTGTTGTGCATAAATTAATATAAACAAGAAATGTTTTATTGCTTCTTACTGAACCTAATATAAATTGAAAATAAAGTAAACACAGTGGAAAGAAATAAAACAAATAATTATATTTTAATATAAAGTAGTGTTAGTGTTAAAGTAATACAATTTTTGGGAGTAGCTGTTAACTGCAACAGCTGAAGCAACAGATAAAATATAGCCAACGACAGCAAATCACGCAAACCAATTTGTTTATTAGATGTCTTGGACACTGCTCGTGGTTAATTAAGTTTTCTTGAGACCAAGTTTTTGACTTTTTAAACTTGTGTTGTTTTTGTTTAGGTTTTTAGTGACGTTGAATATTTTTAGTGACACAGATGGCTAAAATGAGAAAGAAGTGAACAGAAGCATAGATAGCTCAGTTTAAGATGAGCTATTAAAACGTAAGAGTGTTTTGATACACGCGGTAAAAAATCATTTTTAATTTTATTGTAAAGAAACAAACTGGATTTTTGTATGTGAACAATTTTTAAATATGAAAGTGTGAGCTAGAAGTGTATGTTTCTGTTTCCTGAACTTAAATTGTGCCATATATTAAATCACTTAACAAAAAGAGGAGAAAAGAAAGCGTTTTTCAGCAACGGAATAAGAAAACGAATCTTCCAACGCCACCATCACAATCGGCAGAGGAGAGTTTTAAATGTCTGGTTGAGTAATGTCATCTTAATGTATGAATAATTATTGCCAAGGCAAATGAACACATATGTACATATGTAAATCACTTAACCTCTAGCTAGAATTGTTAAATTTGCAAAGAAGTAAACGAAAAATAATACTTCACATACATCTAAAAATGTTTCCCCGTTTTCGTTCCTGTTATGGTAAAATAATTACCTTTAGTGTGGTGGTCTTAATATTTTTTGTCTACATTAAAGTCGTTCATATTGAAGAGGATACAGCATCACTCACGCTCCCCTCTTCAAATAAACAGATGCAGTTCAGCCATAAAGCAAGAGAAGAGGATGCAAACGAAAATGAAATAATAGGAGCAATTGCTGCACAACACAAACCACCGACCATTGATTTAAACTCAGGATTCGAGCAAAGTATACGACATGATTTGGCCAAGCAGGATAGTGATTTAGGCTATATGGGCGACGCGGCCTATTTGGAGGGTGATGCTAAAATCCGTGGTGATGCGATTTATAAAAAGATCGCTCTTAACGAAGAGTTGAGCGAACGTTTATCCTATAATCGTAAACTGGACGATTTTCGCCATCCATCGTGTACCAAACAACATTTTGATGTAGACAACTTACCATCAGTCAGTGTCATTGTCATTTTTTACAATGAACCTTATTCGGTACTGTTACGCACAGTCCACAGTACACTAAATACTTGCTCAGATCATTTACTAAAGGAAATTATTTTGGTAGATGACGGTAGCAACAACGAAGAACTTGGAGAGAAATTAGACTACTATATACGCACACGTTTACCACCTGGCAAAGTATCCATTATACGTTTAAAAGATCGGTGAGTTTTAATATATAATTTTAATAATAAATATAATTTTAATAATTTGCAAATGGTTTAGCTAAGTTTATATTTTTCATATCAAATACGAACTGCTTCAACTTCTTGTTTTTTTTTCGAAACTAATTTCCGTTTTCATAAACAGTAATAAATTTCGAAGAGTTTCGCAAACAATTTAAATTTTTCAAATTAGATTAACTATATTTGTATACAAAGTTAAATAATTAATTCACGATTTCTTTCACAACGTATATGAAAAACGAACCAAAAACTTATTTAATCATTAATAGTATATTTTGGTATAAACTTTTGATTAAACTTGCTGTTTGCATTAAAAATCATATCAATTTAGTTATTTTTAAGAAATTTTTTTTGTCTCTCATAATTAATACGTAACGAATGCCTTCCAAAAATACACATTTTTAAATTCATTGCGTTTTTAAAAGTAGTAAAACTTGATTTGTATAACTAGAAGAACTCAAGCGACAAGAATACATTAAATCTACAGAGGTCAGAGATAGAAATGTTAAGAACAACATTAAAAAAACAAGCAATCATCTAATGCCAGCTTCTCCTTATTTATGCCACATCTCTCTGTGTATTAAACCGTTACACATTATAACAAAAAAACCCCATCCAAATTTAAATAAATTTAAATACCTTCTCTAAAATGTTTCGAACGGTGAACGCCAGCATATCTTCTGGACTTAAATCCTACAATTTTCATATAGTCCATTCTGCAGGTAAAATCATCAACTGCAGTGTGACTGTGAAAAATGCGAAAAACAAATTCTAAATATTTGTATGTGCAAAGTTTGTATAAAAATGAATTAATTTGCATTTAATTTATTTTATAACACTTCGAGTATCCACCCCTGTATATTTTAACAAATTGCTTTTCATTTCGTACGACAGTAGACAAGATTTAACATTCTTTTATGTGTTTAAATACCAAAGTTCATTTTATTAGTTTTTATTTAACATTTTAGTTAACATTAAGTTTTTAAGTAAATTATCAAAGATGGTCTGTAAATCGTGCGATTTAAAAACATATACATATATATACATACATATATGTGACGCGCAAAATAGAAAGGGACCTAAGGGTAAAAAACGGTTTTGTTCATGAGAGCCATTTTAAAGATTTAAATACGTGTATCTTTGGTGTACCATCACTTTCATAAAACGCGGATATCTCTGGGAGGGAACACTTTTGGGACATGGGATCGGTCTCATTCGATGCTCAGATGTTGTCCACATCAAAAAAAAAGAAAGTGAAAATTGGTTTTTTTACCCTTAGGTCGCTTTCTTTATGCGCTGTCACATATATGGAATTATAGGTTTTGAAAATTATATGACATTCCAAGTTAAAGTTTCAGATCAACCGTTTTATTTATATTTTTCCAGTCTTTTTTATTCTTTTAATATGTCTGTTTTCGAATGTTTTGTTTATTGTAACGGAATATGAATACATTTCAATTAAAAAATAATCTTACTTACAAAAATTCATTAAACAGAAACAATTAGAATGCTTTGAATCTTTCCATCACTTACTTTTAAATTTCAAAATTTCGCTAATTTCTTTTTTATTTTATTTATTTTTTTTCATACGGAAGCACTGTTTCAAAAGAATTTTGAGTATTTCCGAAAAATTGGGAAGAAGGTATAATTTTTATCCAAAGCGGCACTATACAAAAATTAGTTTAAAAAATTTTGACTCGCTTTAAATAAATGAAATAATGGTGACAAAATTAGTATTTTTTTTTTATCTAGGACCAGGACCAGCACTCAGGAGATGACTCCTACACATGCGAAGCATTGTGCTGGGAACTATAGGAAAGGGCATAGTAGAAGAAACGACAGGAGGTGAAGCTTAATTAATTATTTTGCAGCTCTGCTTTCGCACGTTCTTTTGTTTTTATACTCGTAGCAGTGCTGAAGCTTCGCTTTAGTAGCTATTTTTATTATTATTTTACTTCGCCGGTGCTACACAATACCGACGAAGGAGGGCGTTCTGATGTGATTGTGGATTGCTGTCAGCTGAAGCCGGTATTGTTCAGTGACCAGTGACTATGCCTTCGCCACTGAAACCTTCCGACAACAACTGACACACAAAAACACACTAATGCACATCAGAAAAATGCGAGATGTTTATTTTTATTAAAAAAAATTTTTTTGTCTGAAACTGGGGTTGAACCAGTTGGTTGTGTAGTCAACGTGCAGACTACCATCCATCGTGCCATCGCCACCTTCACCTTCTTAAGGTTATTTAATATGAACTTTGCATTATTTGATCATGATTTACAACAAACGAAAAGTAAATTCTTGGACTTTCATATAAATCTAATACGCGACATACAACAGAATCTAACGCGTTTGGCATTTATGTAAAATTCTATATAAAAAAGTTACCATATTAATAGAGTTAAAAAATCTGCATTTTTAGGCCAAAAATCTTAAAATCTGCATTTCGTCTTTTTCTAGTGGAAAAATCTGCGCTTCTGGCAAGCGAGTGTAATTTTTTATTGGCAAGAAATTTTTAATTATTACAAATCAGTGTAATTTCAAAAAAACAATATATATTCTTGTGTTACATAAGTTTTTAAACGCGCTTACCATTATTGTTTTCTTTAAATTTTAACAAAATTAAATGTGTGGCAAATGTGGCAGAGAAAATAAAAAAGTGTTTGTAGCGTTTTAACATGCATTTCGTCATGTTTAAAATAAATGTACGTTATAATTTGAAAATCGATTGTGTTACAAAACATTAATTACAGACAATAATACATTCATTTTACTTAATTATATGTATATGTACGTTATTACTCATTAAAACATTAACATCAACATTTTGACGTTGGTTATATTGGGCTTCTTTTCTCATTTTCCATTAAGTAGATAACAAAACTAAAACAATTTGTTTTTTTTTTTTATTTATTTAAAAGCGTGCTGATGATTATTTGATTCATAGTGGGCGATTAAAACTATACGCAGCATGTAAAAAGACAAAGAAAAATTACATTTACATCCATACAATTGTGTATATCGTCACCTTAAATGCAAACGGACGTAACTATACTTTTATATTTTTACAGGAGCAGCAAAAAACGTTTTTATTTAAAAAGAAATTGTGATATTCATTTTTAAACAACAAAAACACATATAAATATGTACATCTGTATGTATTTTAACACAGATATAGAGATCTTTTATAAAAAAAAGAATTGCAGGCTATTAAAAAGAATTCAAAACGAAATTGTATAATATTGCAAACTAATTACTTTTCGAATGCAATACAGTCATAAAAGTTTTGACAATCTGCTGGTATCAATGGCTTTAGGTCTTGGAGGCTCTTGCCACTTGGGTGGCTTCCCGATCTAAAAATTTTCTTCCAGTTGTTTGTGGAAGTAGGTCATAATCATCGGTAATATTTGTTTTGAAATAAATAATACCAGTGCAATCATATGCCAAAGCATGAATCATATTGACTGTCATACTTTTGCTTATAGTCTTACACTATACAGGAGTTTATTTTTTTTTAACTTGGACCAGCACTCAGGAGATAACCCCTATACATGCGGTGCATTGTGCTGGAACTATATGACAGGGATAGTAGGATAAATGGTACAACACTGCTTTTTGCACGTTATTTGTTTTTGTAGCAGAGTTGTAGCCTCTCCGATGTCAAGAACAGGTAATAAATTTTTAAGCTTCGTTTTTAGTAGCCATTTTTACTAATTATTTTACTTCTCCGGTGCTACAAAATACCGATGAAGGAGGGCGAAAACAACTGACACAAAGTCACACAAATGCACATCAGAAAAAATTCGAGATGTTTTTGAATCTGAAACTGGGGTTGAACCCATGAACGTTTTTCGTTTTCTAGTCAAAGTGCAGACTAATTCGACCATCGCCACCCTGTATCTATGTACAGAATTAATCTCATATATTACGACTAATATGTAAGAGGTAACTTCATTACAAATTGACGTTGAAACTGAAGTAGATTTGTGCAAAGTATATTTTTTTATACAAGAGTAGATCCGTCCGTTTGCAATAAGAAATACATTAATTCGTAGTTACGTCCATATGAAATTTTTTAATAAAGTTGGCCTTTTTAACAGCAGGGGTATAAAACTTTGCAGGAGCATGTAGTTTGATAAAAATAACCATCATTAATTAAAAAATCGATTTCGAATTTTTATGTAGTTACGTCCGTTTGCATTTATGGTGACGATATGTAAGTATGTATGCATGCATATCACTTAGTATCTTACAAATCCATACACCTTCATACTTCTCTGCGTTTTTTTTTTTGTGAGTTTTTCAACATTTAATGTGTTAATTTATTTGATTTTTCTTCTTTATGTACATACGTACATACATTTGTATGGATGTATGTATGTATATATATTTTATAACGTAACCTATTTTTAATGTTTTGCTTTACGTTTTGATTTTATATGTTGTCGTGTCAAATTTCAGGCTGGGCTTAATAAGAGCTCGTTTAGCAGGTGCACATGTTGCCAGCGGTGATGTGTTAATATTTTTGGATGCTCATTGTGAAGCAAATATTGGCTGGTGTGAACCATTGCTGCAACGCATTAAAGAATCTCGAAAAAGTGTTTTAGTGCCTATAATTGATGTAATTGATGCTCGGGATTTTAGATACAATACAAATGGTTATAAATCATTTCAAGTGGGTGGATTTCTCTGGTCTGGTCACTTTGATTGGATCACTGTTTCCAATCGTGAACGCAAGAGGCAGCAAAGGGAGTGTAAATATGATGAATTAGATATATGTCCCACATATAGTCCCACCATGGCCGGTGGTCTATTTGCCATTGATCGCAATTACTTCTGGGAAAGTGGTAGTTATGACGAACAGGTGAATTTACATGAATATTTGTGGGAAAACAAATTTACCAGCTCTTGTGCGAATAATGTCGTTTTTTAATTACAGATGGACGGCTGGGGTGGTGAAAATTTGGAAATGTCTTTTCGAATTTGGCAATGTGGTGGCACCATCGAAACTATACCTTGCTCTAGAGTTGGCCATGTTTTCCGTGATTTTCATCCTTATAAGTGAGTGTTTTAAGTAAATAGAAACAAATATCTATAATATGTTTGGCTGTAACTTTTATTTGTTTTGTATTAAAGATTCCCACACAACCGTGATACTCATGGTATCAATACTGCGCGCATGGCTTTAGTGTGGATGGATGAATATATTAATATATTCTTTTTGAATCGTCCTGATTTGAAATTTAATCCTGATATTGGCGATATAACGCACCGTGTCGTATTGCGAAACAAATTGCATTGCAAAAACTTTGATTGGTATTTGAAAAATATCTATCCCGAAAAATTTATGCCTACTAAAAATGTTAAAGCTTTTGGAAAGTAAGTAAATGAATTGCATCTCAGCATCGTTTTGTTTTTTTGGTTTAATAAAAAATACATTTAATTGTTTCAATACTTTAATTTATATGTACATCTCAATACATTTTCTACTGCATTTTACTTACAGAGTACGATCGGTTAATTCCAACTTTTGTCTCGACGATTTGCAAAATAATGACAGTCCCTTTAATTTGGGAGTTTATCCATGCAGTAAGCAGATTGTGAAAACACAATTTTTCTCCCTAACGAAAAATAATGTTTTACGCAATGAAATATTCTGCGCCAATGTGCAGCACAGCGATTCCCCGCCACATCTTGTTGTAATGACAACATGTTTTGAAAAAGATGATTTAAATGAAAAATGGCATTATTCGAAAAATCGTTTAAAGCATTTAAATACCGGTATGTGCTTGGATCATAGCGGATTGCATAAAGGTGACTACGTACAAGTTGCCATATGTGATCCATATAGTTTGACACAAGTTTGGGTTATTGAGCATGGAAATAACACTCTATTGTTACAATTATAAAACAATAAAATTTAAGAACTCTGCAGAACACTCGAAACTTTGTCGATTTTGCAAAACTAAATAAAAAAAAACAACAAATTGTAAATAATCTGTTTTAATAACAGAATAACTTGAAAAACTTACCTTACAGCAGTTATTCGCTACTCTTTTGTTTATAGTCATTATACATACGAAATGTTTTTATTTTTTTTAATTTATTGAAATTACAACATCACTATGATATTTTTGTATTATACATATATTATAAAATATAAGCTTATCTTTTAACAAATAGACAAATTATATGAAGCTAATGCATAGTTTTATAGCAATGGTATATAAAGTATTTCATAATAATAAGAAATTGAAATTATAAAAAAGAAACGAGAATTATTACATAAAAACCGCCATATTTACACGAAATGTAACGGGCTGCTATATTTCCTTTTTGTGACAACATACATAGCAGTATTTGAATTTCAACTACATGCATATATAAAACTATATATTTCGTCTTACATATATAGAAATAAATTTTTTTAACAATACATTTCCTAAACTAAAAAAGACTAAATTATAAATAATAGTTGAGAAATATCACTTTACATTTTATTATATTATCAATTATATTAACATTATCTTGAGGTCCAAAAAAAGTTTCTCCAATTTGAGATAAAATATGTTTTTGCTAAATATCAAAACGATTCCTATTTTATTGAAAAAAAAAAATTAAATAAAAATCTAACAAAATACGTATTGTCAATATACAAAACTACTACTGCTATTATACTCTTTGATATAAAAAAACGCTTTAAAAATATTCCCTATACAACACTAAAATTTATAAAATGAATTTAAAAATAATAGTTAAATTGTCTAAGAATTAAAGACGCAAGTAATAAAAAGGCTTCCTATAGTTAAAAATCGTAATAATAGTTCTAAAGATACAGCAACAAGGTCATAGAAATCACAAAGATATATTAATAAAAATATAAAAAAGATGATTAAAATAAAAATATTTTTATATTCTTGGTTGTACAAGCATAAAATTTATATATAAAATATTAACAAACATATAAGAGAAACAAAAATATACATACATATATATTTTAATATGCTTTCGAATGTATACAAAATATTGAAAAAAAAAAAATACTGCACCAAATTGTGAAAAAATTGGAAAGAAAAACCCACATAGCCTCAAATGTAAACTGTGTAAGAATGCAATTGTTTTGTTCATTTATCACTCCAAAAATAAATGCCAAGACTTTTTAATTGTTTCTATTACGAGTTAGGTGGAGTGAGTGCGCAAGCGTGTCTTTAAAATAAAACGATGTCAGTGATTACATTTCAGCTGCTCATGAAATATGTAAATTTAAATTTTCCTTTAGAGAGACGGTTTTCACAATAACCAAACTATGGCTACCAAGATAGTCTTCAAAATTAACGAAATTGTAACGACTTTTCGAGGCATACTGCAACTAATGCTTGCATCCTTGCAAATAAATATCAAGCAGCTTAAAAACTTGCTCCTAATAGAAATATAATATAATAGTATATAAGTAATGACTAAAATGTGCAATTTAACGGATACAAACACTCCAATTTATACGGTCAATTTTCTAAAAGCACCTATTTTACTTTTTCAGTCAATAAAATTATTGAAGTGAAAATTTACAAAAAAAAATATTTTATATACTAAATGTAAATTATTAAGCAAAAATTTCAAAATTCAAACAATAAAACAAATATTTTCAACTATTTAGCATTCGTATATTTATTTATATTAAACTAAATTAACCCGGTGCGCTTCGCCACCACCAAATCGATCCAGCAGTGCTCCAGTGATGCGCTTAGCCACGTTTTACTCTGTCCTGATTCTATTCTTTTTTTATGTATAGCCTATGTGTGTTTAGATTCAGATACATACTCAGATGCATGTTTTAAATTACCTAAAAATCGGTTAGATATATCGCTTTTGATCAACAGGAGGGCATTAACTCGAAATTTTTAAAATTTCACTTTTTGCTAGAAATCAATTAACAACATCAATATCTATCTACTGTAAAAATTTCGACGTATTCGGAGAAATCCTTCATCGCGAAAACCACATTTAAGAGCATTTTCGTGATAGTGTTAGTGATTACCTTGATATCAACAATATATAATTTTGAGTTAATACAAAAGTCAATATAAAAATATACCGCCTATTTTCATAAAAAATGAATTATTTGAGTTGAGGGTTTGTTCAAGTTATAAGTAATCGAATTGTTTTATTTAAATATGGTTGTATTTTGAGTTGATACTGTTTTGTTGATAAACTTTGTTTTATTTCATGATTTTTTTTTTATCTGGGACCAGCACTCAGGAGATGACTCCTACACATGCGAAGCATTGTGCTGAAACTATAGGAAAGGGATAGTAGGAGAAACGACAGGAGGTGAAGCTTGATTAATTATTTTGCAGCTCTGCTTTTGCGCGTTCTTGTTTATACTCGTAGCAGTGCTGAAGCTTCGGTTCAGTAGCCATTTTTATTATTATTTTACTTCGCCGGTGCTACACAATATCGACGAAGAAGGGCGTTCTGATGCGATTGTGGATTGATATCAACTGAAGCCAACACAGACCTCTGTGATTTGCAATATAGTCTGCGCATTTGCATTTTTGATCATCTGACAGCTACAGTGTTGCCGCTCTTTGCATTTACGAACATGATGCGCGTCAGATTCAGTGCAGTGATGCATTTAGGAACACGCTATTTCGATGATTAATTTTTGGAAACAAAAATTCAGTCCGCATGCACTCGCCACGACGTGGAATGGTCATTTAGGTGCCTACTTCAATAAATCGCGCCACAGCGTAATGATGGAAAAATGAAAAATTTAAATGGTAATGACCGTCAACAAAAAGAGTACTTTTTTCAACATTTTGGTACTTTTTTTATTAGAGTTCCGATTTCCTGGCTCTTGTTGCTCCTTTTGCGCATTGCGCATGTATTGTACTTACATATCCATATATCATGGTTGTATGAATTGGTTGCTTGAATAATATTAACAACTTTTCACAACTATTCATATCCGAAAAATGCGAAAATGTTTTTATGACTGGGGTCGAACCCAGGACTTTTTCGTTTTGTAAGCAAGGTGCAGACTACTTCAGCCATCGCCACCCTCATAAGAGTTGTATTCCATTTTCGGTCGGATGTACGCGGTGTAAATTGTGAGGAGTTCAGTTTGGCTGAAGTATACCTTACCCTGTCTTAAAAAGCCTAAGCACTTGAATGCTTCCTTTGAGACCTGAAAAATGTGCTCAGTCCAGTTAAAAAAGCGATAATTTTTTTATCGACATTAGAGATAATACTAATTTCTTCGTGGTTCGCTATCAAAATTTTGTTTGGCAAACCAAGCAGTTTCAATCATGGTTGGGGTACGAACCACGAATATTGCTGTCCATGTAAACATGGTATAAGAACCAGATTTTCTCGTCCTGAAAACTGTTCGCCCTATTGATCATGTATCAATATTGTTTGTTTTCCTTTAAAATAAAACAACGTTCATATATATATTTTTTAAGTCTCTATGTAAGTATTGTTAATTTTATTGGTTTGTCTTTATGGATTTGTTTTTTAAACTTCATTTTCTTTGTTTTGTTTTTTTTTGCTTTTTGTATCATTGTTATTATTAATATTTAAATGTTGTCATTATAATTTAGGTACGCCAGGTGCTGCATTTAAGTGTTTAAGAAGAAGCTTTAGATTTAGAAGCTTTAATATCATTTTAACTTTATTGATTTTTTTTGTTATTTGTTGGTGGTTAAGGGGAGAAAAGAAGGTAACGATACAGATGAGAATATTTATTAATGTTTCTATATCTTAGCCATTTATGATATTGTTAAGTCTTAAGTACGACTTACTCGTACAATGCGAGTAGAAGCAATTTTGCATATTTAGATTTGCATATAATTAAGTTTTCTTTTTTCTTTTTTAACGAGAGAAATAGTTGGCAATTTCAAGAATGTAGATAGAAACAAACTAATTGTTTAAATTTATCGCTTCTTTTCAAGATAAAAATTTGTGCATTTTTTATTATTGGTTTTTTTTTCTTTTTTAAAAATGTTTGAAGGTTTAATTTATTCTGTTTGGAGAATGTGATGTATGTATAAGATTTGATATTTTCTATTAATTACAATTATTTGTTATTTTTTTTCACAAGACATTTGAAAAATAATATGCATTTCGAATGGACTTTTTTCTCAATTTAAACTAAACAAAAATTTTACATAAAAATATTTCATTAAAGATTTCAGTTTTCTTCTTAATATTTTTCACAACTTTTCTTATTGTGTTTTGGTAGTATTTTCTTTTTATTATAAATAATTATTTAAATATAATTGTATGTATGTATATATAAAAAATATCAAGAATTGTTTATAACGTTTTGTTTTTTTTTGTCTTTTTTAAATATTAAAAAAAATTATTTTCTTTTGGACGTTTGCAAGTTTAGAGATTAAATTTTTTTTAAAATTCTTTTTGTGTTGTTTAAATTATAAATTGCGTTTTCTTCGAAAAAGACCTTTTGTTAAAACTTTAGAAAGGTATTCTTAGTTGTGAAGAAGTTTTTATTTAAGTTTAAAAGTTGAATAAATATTTTAATGAATTATGTTATACATACATATATTTTTTTTTAACTTTAAAGGAAAATAGTTAAGACAGCCGAATAGAACAGGTGTGCACTTTTCTTATTAGCAAATGGAATATTACTTGAAATGTTGAACTCAAATATTTTTTTGTTGATGAAATAATTGAATAGTTCTTAGCTGAATGACTAATTTTATTTTTATAAAATTAATTCATTATTTAGGTTAGGTTAGCTCGGCCGGTTGCTGCATGTAAAGGTCCAATTGATTATAGTCCCATTGCGATACCTGTTGTGAAGAAGTTTTCACGTGATGTAGTGCTGCAGACCAGAGTCACCCAACTGATAAACTGGCGAACTACTCACTAAACTACAGGGCACGCAATTAATTATTAAAGCTTAATGTTTTTTTTTTATAGAATTGTGTTTTATTTATTTTCAATATTTCGCTACTAATTGTGGAGCATCGTCAGCAACGAAAACAACCTAGGCAATGTAATTTTTCGTCCGTCGTCAAATGGATAGTTTATCCTTGCCGATTTTTGGAACGAGCTTTTTTTCAGCGTAACGCTGGGAACACAATTGGGACGAACGGCGAATTTTTCGTTGCGAACTTTCGTCATCAGAAATAAAACACATTTGCGCAAATAAAAAAAATTAACACAACATCGCCGTCAGACGAAATTCATCGTGCGAGAAGATCCCTGCGATAGATTTTTTTCTATGTCATATGCCGGGCATACATTACACAAGTTTAGTGCTCAAGTCTGTCACTGTTTGCGTTTGTGTTATGTATGGCGGTGTTTGTGTTGTTTACGCAGTGAATTGAGCAAAAATCAAAACGGTTTTTATATTTTCCCAAGTTCGTAAAACTCTACAGTGAAGTTGAATATGGTATGTTAAAAATTTCTGTTGTGCGGCTGTTTGTTGAAAGCTAAAAACTAAAAATGGAAGCAGAAAAAATATTCTGGACAAAGTTCCTGCAATTATATAAAGAGTCGGCTTCACTATGTTTTCTTTTTTTCCTTCTTATTGATTTAAAATAAAATAGCAAAATATTTACACATCTTGGTGTCTTTGCATAACTTCAAAATAAAAATTTGTGCACTTGTATAATGTGTGTCACAGTGCCAGACTTGAACACTGAATTGCGTAATGTATGCCCGGCATTACGCAAACGAGCGACGAACAAAATAGTTTTACCGTTTTTCATTTTAGTTTTGAAATATTTTAGTAAATAAAGTTATATTTAAATTGCTTTTTAATTGTTTCTATTTAATGTTTAATTTTTTCCAGTATCTTTTTTTATACGGTAACACAGCCAACAAACAATATCAGCAAAAAAGACAGCTGTAATTTTTTCTTCGTAATTATGTGTGGCGAATGTACGCAACGAACTCTAATCGACATATTCATTGTTCTAGACGAAATGCGTCGTTCGATCCAATTATGTTCCCAGCATTAATGTATGGAATTTCGTTTTCGACGCCGATCACAAGAAGCTGTGGCTGAGGAGTTTTAATGCCAAGAACCGTTGAGAAAATCTTTGTTGAATTGAGGAATTTACAAATTTTTGCAAAATTTCAGTTCTCTGAAATCTTTTAATTTTCTGTTTCGAATTTAGTGAATGTTGTTAAAATTCCGTGTAAAACGTGCTCCAATGCGATTCTCTTAGAATAGTTTGGAATTAGTTTAGATACATGACTGCAGCTGCCCAATTTATAGTAGAAAAAGTTTTTAAAGTTACATTTTAACAAAAATACTGCCGCATTCTTCTCGTTATTCTTCTTTTAAATTAAAAAGAAAATTTCCTTTAAAGTTTTTTAATATGCAAGTACAGACTTAAGTTGATTAAAATTTTTTATAAACTTATTTTCTTATTGTTGAATTAATTAATTCTTTTTGTTACTGTTGCCTATTGTAGATAAAATTAATGTTTCTTAAAACTGTTTTTCGTTTTTTTTTTTTGTTTTAATTTTTATAAATCATCAACTCTGTTAAATTTGGATGGATACTTACGTAGAACAGTTAAATACATATATTTATATGTTGTTGTATATCTTTTTAATTTTAAGTATATTTTTGTATAATATTAAATATTAGTTATTTTCTTGTTAGTTTACTATTGAATTATTTTGTTTTTGACTTTCCTCCATTTTTTTATTTTTATTTTTTGGTACTATATGTTTGATATTTCCTTTATTAGTATTTTTTTTTTCATAATTTTAATCATTAATTGTGTTTAAATTTTTATCGATTATTTAGTGTACAACTAAAACATTTTTAGTATCTTAAAATTGTATAATTTAAATGTAAACGTTACTTGTTTCATTTGTATTGTGGAAAATGAGAATTTCGCTTAGGGTCGGAATATTTTTAATTGTATCTCTTTATTTTCTTTTAAATAACTTTGTTTTCGTTTGTTTTTAAGTTTTTTTAAATTGAAATAAATGTTAATACGTATTGTAAATTAAATACTAGTTTATCCTGATAAAGTTCATATTAGAATTCTTATATTTTCTATAATTTTTACGTTTTTTTAAGCTGTTCAAATGCAAATCTATTTCCATATTGTGAATTTTATTCCAATGCACAAGATTAATTTCTTATTGCTTTTTTTTGTTTTTTGTTTTGGTGTAAGAATAATAATATATGACTGATTTTCCATCAAGCGCTTCAATGTTTCTGCCAACTTTGTTGCTTGTAAAGTTCTGCTTTTTTAACAATTTTCGAGAAATTTTTGACCTTCAATATTGAAAGTCCACTATAAATCTGCTAAAGGCTAAACTCAAATACACATTAAATAATAAATAAATAATAATTAAGTAGAATATTGTAAAGAAAGTTTAATAAAAATAGTTTTGTTGGGAAAAATAATTAATTGGCCCACTGTTATGTCTACATATAAATATAATAGGTTAGGTTAGGTTTTATCAAATATAATAAGTTGAGAGAAAAAAAAACATTAGCCAATGAGAACACAGTTTCTGTGACGTCAGAGTTCTAACATGCGCATAACAAATTTACTATGTTTGCCTGATGGCGTAATCTTTATTGCTATCATTCCTGGGGAACGGGAAACGAAAATGAAATAAAAAAAAAAAATAAAAAGAGCAAAAATATGTAAAAAAAAATCATAAATTATAATTATAAGTAATTTTGTTAATAGATACTTAAAACCGTTTTTTGTTTTCATAAAAATAAGTCGCCATCAATTAAAACACTACAAAAGTTTTTTATCCAATCGCTGTAAAGCAAAGCAACACCCACTATTGCCCGGTAGCGTTTTTTGATATTTTTATTTATGATTCCTTTTTACAAACTAGATCTCAACGCTTAGTTTCTATGACATATTCACTATCGATTCACCGTATAAAAGGAAATTGAAAATAATCGACATTGTCTGTTATTATTCGCTACAAAGTTGAACTCTGCTACAAGTATCCGTCAATGGTTGAACAAAAAAAAAAGTAACGGAGTAAAATATAACTTAACAGTTATAAAGATTAGAAGACTTAGTATTTGCGACGTCCTTTAAGTATTGCACAAAAAATTGCTATAAAAAGCATTTCGATAGTTAAAAAGCATTACCTTCAATTTAATTTAAGCAAGTATTTATCGAATTTCACTGTGATGAAATATAGGAAGAGTGTAGAAAACATTTATAACGATGTTAGAAGTTTTAGTAATTAAAAAAATATGTAATAAATTTTCTCACAATCCACAAGTCTATTAATTTTTCTGCTCTCTTTCATTAATTGCCACTTCGACGGTTATCTACACTAAAATCTTAACATACGAGTGCTATTATTGCTTTTTTATATACTGATATTTTTTATATGTATATTTATTTTCGCAAGTACTTAAAATTTTGTTACGCGTTTTTTTAAAGGGAATTTCTATAATTTTCTAAGAGATCTACTAATCGTATAAATGAATATATTCATGTATGTATGTATGCATGCATGTATGTTCGTTTAGTAAAACTTTCATCTTAAAAACTAATTTATTTATAGTATTTTATTAATAATTAATTAATGTATAGCTAAAAGTATTGCACATTGACTTAAGCAAGGGTGGAAATGAAAACAAAAAATATAAATATAAATAAAAAGAACTGTGGCTACGTATAAAATATATAGGAAAATAATAGATAAGGAAAATTGATTGAAAAACAAAAGCTTATCCATGACGTTGGTTCGGTTAGGCGGCATACCCTCGTCGAAGGAGAATGTCCCACTTAGGCCCATTGTGATACCACAAAAAACACCCAGGGTTTAGGTGAAATCAAACCCTAACCTCCAGATTGATAAGACTACTACTAATACTCAGGCACTAGGCTAGGGAGGCACCCGACACATGTCGTAACTTTGCAAACAAATCACGAGAAAAATAATAAAACAATAAAATCCAAATTGCACTTTAAAAATACAATTAAATTTTCACATTTTATTCAAATAATTATTAATTACATTACTTGAATTATTGCATGACGATATTTGAAACTATTTTTAATTTTTTCGAATAACGTTTTGTTTTCTTTTTTTTTTTAATATAAATACATCACATAAAAAGTATACAAATACATAAATTTTATTTTGTAATTAAATTATTTAGAAAAAATATAGAATTTATAAACATATAGGTAATAAAAAAAGTTGTAAAAAGGCATAATTCGCGAGCAAAAGAAAAAAAAAACAACTTAATTAAATTTTTTGTTGTGAGGATTTTCAATTTAATTTATATAAGTATATGTATATGAAGTTATATATACAAGTTGAAGTACTTGTTGGGTTGGCTATTTCGTTGCTTAAATGAAATTTAGGCATTGGTTTCCACGATCCGCACACTCTACTCCCCTAGAGAATTGATATGAAATAATTAAATTTTCTTCACTCATTTTCATACACAATTTCTAGCAGAGTTGGCTCTTCGGATTATGGCAACTCCACCTTAGTTTTTATAAAAATATTTCACATTAAATTATAAATGGAATACATAATTATTTTAAACACTCATAAAAATTATAATAATAGGAGGCGTTAAATTGTATTGTAGTATATGTATGTAGTATATATATAAAGCATCACATGAATGTTAACTTAAAAATTTAAAAATTTAATACGTACTTATCATACATGTGTATGTAACTGTATGTAAAACTTTTAAAATCAAACAAATTATAAATAATTTATAAAATATTAGGCTAATGCACATTTTTTAGAAGAAGTCTGTTCAAATACTAAAATTAATAATTCTAAACAAATGCATATATGCAGAATGGAAAATTTAACTAAACAAAATGCTTTAAACTTAAAAAATAAAGAAAATGTTCCGAATACTTTGTAGTAGTAAAAAATTTTGTCTAGTAATTAAAGCGAGTTACATATAAAAAGCTGCATTCCCTTTCCCTTTGTTCTTAAAATTATGTATTGCGATACGTATGTAGTATATATACCAGCTCGAACATTTTAAAAGAATTGACCAAATACAATAACACTTTATAAAATATTTCTTTTTGGTCTTTTTTTCTATTCCAAAAGAATATTTTATTTAACAAAATTCTATATTTCGCTATTATGCCGAACAATCTTCTATATGTATGTATGCATATTAAGAGGCAAACACGTTTTTTGTAATCTCTTACAGCCATACTACTGCATCGATATACATATGTATGTACATATATGGTTTTAAGCACTTTTCGGCACAGGGGCTATTACGGCATTCGATTCGAATTGAAATTTCAAACAAAATTTTATTAAAATGTATAGGACTTTCGTTCGATATCGAACGCCGTAATTTGCCGCCAGATGTGCACAGTCTTAATTTTATTCAGATCGGTTTAGTAATTTAGTAGTAATACGACTTTTTAAATTAAAGTAATACTCACACAATTTAACAAAACACTTCTCTTCTTACTAGTTACAAGTAAAAACAAAAACAAATAAGCTTTTGCTTTACGTGTACATACGGGTTTTTGAAGAAACAAAAACAAAGCAGAAATTTAGTGAATCTGATATAAATATTTCTTTTTCTCTCTCTTTAAGTAAAAATGAATAAATGAAGCCATACATAGATAGAGCTGATTCACACATATTATTAGTGTTTGTTAAATTTTATTTTGAACCAGCATTTGCGTTCATACACGAAAATATTTTTGCGTTATGTTTCGCTTCTTTTAAAAATTCGCAAATATCTTTTGGGAGTTCTTGTGAAATTTCTTAGCTTTTTTCAAGAATTTGGTTGAAGGTCTACTGAAGACCTTTGTATTGGCACCAAATGGAATGCTGCATATGGATCAGCTAAACCATATAAGAAACATAGATAAAAATTTATTTACGATTTTTCTTTCGGCTTGATTTTGTGTTTGCTGGGTATAAATCTTCAAAAATGCAACACGATAAAATAAAAACGTCTGGAATTGCAATTGTTGCGACTACCGGCCATATTTTGATTCGGCAGTATTTTTACTTGGAAGCACTACAATTTTGAAAAATAAATATGCGTTTTTTTACCGATTCGAAAGTGTTTGTCAAAAAATTTAACAAAGATTTTTTGTTTAAATAACAATCATTTCAAGATTTCCACAGTAGATATTCGTGCAATAGATGTAATAATTGGAAAGCTTCAGCAGGACTCTACGCATCGCCTTGTTGAAGAAAAAAAAAACAGCCTCATTCCAGTTGTCAACGTCGACATCGACACCACCACTTAGCGTCCGCATTCGCATATCGATTTGAGAGCAGCTGTATTTTGGTGTCGACGGCAACGTTGACAACGGGAATAAGGGCGAATAATACATAATTCTACATATAAAATAAAATAAATTGCTCTTATTTATACAAATCACAAAAACTTCAAGATATTAAAAAGGGTTCTTTTCTATTTGTCTTCTTCTAAGCTAATTAATGGACTTAATTTAAAATAAATACTCTAGTTATTACATTTACTATATGTATATATTAATGTATGTATGTATGCAGGTATGCATTATATATGTTTGTATGTAAATATAGTATGTCTGTACGTAACACTCACAATATTTAATTTTACACTGATTGTTTACAGATATTTTTGTAACTTAAAGAAGGGAAGAAGAATGTTTCTTTATTTTAATTTCAGTTAAGTTTTTTTAAAAGCAAAATCAGGAAAACATGCATAAATCCTTTTGTTCAATATCAAGATGATTTTTGCAACATTTGAAATGTTTTTCATTTATTTATTTTGTCGTTTCTCTTTGAGTTTTGTATTGAAATGCGTGTTATATGTATGTTAATGTTATATGTATGCATGTATTATCAATTATTGGTGTTGTTTGTTGTTTTTATTCTACTTATTATATGTTTGTATGTATCTATAGCTCTTGTTTTTATATTGTATGTATGTATGTAGTTGTATGTAGAGAAAAGCATCTAGCTGACATTTTCTTATAGAATTTCGAATGAATGTGTTCATTTAAAGTCTATTTGTTGAATTAAAATGCCGTAGAGCGTCTGTTATATTTTTTCGTATTATAATTCGTATTATTCGCATCGGTGTTTAGGGATGTATTGCAATGACTGCGCCCAGATATTTGACGCATTCTCGAATATGTGCGTTTCGTCAACATATTGTCGTTATCAGTTACTGTACCTGTGGCTGTGGCTGTGGCTGTTTTTGTTGTTGTCTCACTTTTCCCATGCATCTGTCGATTTGGCACTGCGATTCCAGCTGTTGTTGTTGGTGTTGTATATGCATGACTGATAGTGGTGGTAGCCATAGTATAACTATATCTATTAATGGCGGTCGTAACTAATGGGGATTGCCTACAATCGGCCCAACGTTGCATTTGATGCGAACATTTCGGAAATAATCATTTACGCCCAGCAGAGCCACTCAAAGTGCTCAAAGATTCACCACGACTCTTTGAACGTGGCAAAGCAGTTTCTATACAAAAGATTTACATATTTTATTGACATGTTCAACTACACTCGCTGCCACTTGCAGAGGACACTCTACTTTCAATTTTCATCATTACAAAGTTTTGTTTTGATTTTAGTATAAATGTGGACTATTGGATATGTTTTGCTATTTTCTGCACAATATTAGAAAATCAAACACCATAATAAGTTTACGAGTACATATCAGGTAAGCACGAGCTAAAAATTTTCAAAGTCATGCAAAAGAAATATGTAGTTAATGTATGGATGGGTTCTATTGCAAATTAACTTATTCAACTTAGGCGAAGAATGCATGACTTTAACACAGGAGTGTCATTGGAGAGCACGTGTTCCGATTCAACAAAACAGCTCGTCATTTAAGTGAGTGCTTCGAAAACACGAATGTTCCATGATTTGGTTACGTTTTAGCATTTAACAAAACAAGCTGAATACAACGCAAAGTATAAAATTTAAATTACAACTGCGCAGTTGTTCATATGAGTTATAGTGAACACATTCACTTCTTCTTGCTGGGTAATTAAATAAAAATGGGCGGAGCCCAAAAAGAACAATTAAAATTTGCTGTTTTGCTAATGTTTCCGTTGATTTTTTTTTTTTTGCAAAGTCCCATTTAATATAACATAAATAAAATAATAATATAAATATATAATATATAAAATAAATAAAATAAAATTTTGCAACGCCCACTTTTTGTGTGGGCGTTATATAAAATCACAGTTGTGCTGATGTTTCTGTTGGCTTTTTTCTTGCAAAGTCCGATTTGTATAAAAGAGCTTTCATATGAAAAAAAATCATCGAAATCCATAGAACGGTTCCCGAGATATGAGCTTGCACTTTCGACCAATATACCCTTTAAAAGGCCAATCGTGTAGCATGACTTTCAACCTATCATATGGTGAAAGTTTCATTGAAATAGGTCTTACCGTTACCGAGTTATGACGTTTGCAAGAAAAGTTTTTCACGAAATTTACTTGCTACCAGCTTCTGTTGACCTGGTGTTTCACAAAAAAAAATTTTTTTTAGTCAAAAAACGGTTTTGGTTTTTCCTTATAACTCGCATGTTAGGAAAATGAAATTTTGTACGTTAGTAGAGTATCGCACTAAAATTATTGTTTATATTCAACAAAATGGAATTTATTATGGAATATTTAAGTTTTTACAACAAAAGAAATTTTTGATTATAATAATAGATCTAAATTGAAGTATGTATAATATATTGACAGTAGAGCGTCCTATTTATGTGACAAGGACTTTATTATTTTTGGAAAAAAAAAAAAAAAAAAAAAAAAACATGCGTTTTAGTTGATACCTTTATTGGATTTTTCGGCTTTGTACGCTCTCATAGCTTTTCCACGTTTGTCCAATATTAACTTATCGAATCTTACAAACATGCCATGCTTGGATTTGCAATGAAAATATTGTATACCCTGAACAGTGCCATCATTTTTACCCGTTGGTGTATCAAGTTCTACACCAATCCATGTACCCTTTTGAAAGTGTGTAGTGCCTACGTAACTTATCACTCCGCTTGTATTATATGGTCTGATTAAAACTGATTCTCCAATCACAACCCAGTCTGGTAAAGCTACATCGATGTGTTTATCATCTAAAGGACAAAAAAAGACGAAGAAAACAATTAATTTATGAATAAAAGCTCAAAAGGAAACAACTATTCCGAAAGAATTATATTTTCGAAACAATATTTTATTTACGAAGGAACAAGTGATTTTTGGAAGAGTGTTATTCGTGATGCCGTCATCTAAACTGTATATGCTAAAAGGAAAACACTCGGCATTGCGGATGTACATAACTTATCTTGTCGTATCTTTAATATTAAGAAAATTAATAACTATTATAACTATTGAATACAGTAAAATCCCTATAATTTGTAACCCATGAATCAAAAGTTTCTATAATTCGTTTACGAATTTCTTTTAAGAAACTCTTAGTCGCGTTAAATCGTGATAATTCAGATCTAAACTATACATGATTTTTAGAAGAAGGTTGAAGTGGAAATTATGCTGCTAAACGTAATAGGAAGAGAATAAACTTAATCAGAAACGTTTGGGGCTCTACTTTTGATTTAATGATTTATTTTTTCTCTTCTCTCTTTAATTGGTCATCCAGTAAAAACCACCAACGAGATGGTTTTAAAGTGACTGGTTATGCGAACAACCAAGCCTTTATGGTGTCGGCTTTCGTTCACACACCTTTTTGAAGAGGTGTAAACAGGTCTTAAAACTCGTAGCAAGATGGTGGTCGTCGTGTGGTCTGAGCGTCAATCCATACAATACGTAACTGATACTTTTCACCAGCCATACATTGAGTATGCCGTGCCTCGACGACGTCCAGCTATCTTTGTCCACAAGGGTAAAGTATGTGGGGCTTAGTTTGAACAGCCGACTGGCCTGGCGATATATTTCCTGAAAATCTTCTGATTTACTCTGACAACCAGGCTGCAATCAAGTCTCTGGCGGGCGTCACTTCTACGTCGGTCCGCGTTCATGAATGCCGGCGTTTTCACAAGGAAATCTCAGATATTTCCAGGGTGACTCTTATATGGTTTTCGGGAAACAGGGTTATGTTGCTGATGGTCTGACCAAACCGGCTACAGGGATCGCAATCTCCGACTTATTAGTGGGCATAGGTGCTCCGATGTTGTATGGGGAGGTCCAGTTTCGTTGGCAACATGAGGACGTGCAGTATTGCCAGGCTCTGCTGGACCAACCTGGATAGGAAGAGAACAAAGTATCTTTTTTCCTTGAACCGCATGGCCATTCATTGCAGTGTCTCACGGACCATTGCCGCGGGATTTTTGATGGAGTTTTGAGCCTAGGGGGCAGAGCAGATGGTTGCTCACCTCATGAGTTAGTCATGAGTCAGTAAAACGGCGGAGATTCTTCGCTTCTCATTTTCTGTCATTGTTGTCTGAACTCTCCCAGTTGAAGATTTTCGCAATAGCGCGACAGGATTTCATATAGCGACTGCCAGGTCCTCGGGTGTGAAAACTCTGCGATATCACAATGAGGGTCCGCGACCTTAGCTAACCTAACCTAAAATTCATCAATTTGGACCCAAGTCTGCACGAAGTGGTTTACACTTTTCATTGAAATTGAAAAAATTCTAAATGAAATTAGGAATTTAAGTTGAAATTGGGAAAATTTCAAATGAAATTAAGTAAATTCTAAATAAACTTGAGAAAATTTTAAATTTCAACTTGAAATTCTCAATTTTTTTTGGAAATTTTCCCAATTTCAACTTGAAATTCTCAATTTCTTTTGGAATTTTCCCAATATTATCCGGAAAGTTCTCAATTTCAGTGAAAAATGCTGTAGTTTATTTTATTTCTGCCCAGTGATGTTATAAGTTGTTTAGCAAGTTCTTGTTCTCTTCTTCAAATGAATATTTATGAAAGTAAAAATATGGTTATGGAAAAGAAAAACTCGCCTTCAATTTCCATGCTGGTTGACATTGACGATAAATGCAGATGATCGTTGGAGTTCGTTAGCAGACCTTCCATTTTTGCCAATGAAGCTCGATGCATTGCGTTCGCACGATTGTTGTTTTGGGTTCGGTTGTTGTTGTTGCTGTTATTGTTGTTGTTGTTGTTGTTAATGATGGTCGTTGTTGATGTTATCAAATTATTCGCATTGCCATTGCTACCTTGTTGTGGTGGAGTCTTTTTTCTTCTCACTACTTTGCCAGCTGGTAGAATTGTCTTAACAATGCCAGTACCTTCTTCAATAAATTCGTTGCCATTTTGATTGTCGCTATTTGAGCTAGTATCATTGTTGTTGCAATTATTTTGCTTCTTTAATACCGTTTGTTCATTACGACCTTGCGGTTGTATTGTGTTGTTGCTGGTGGTCGTGGTGGTCATTAAGCTTCCATTATTGAGATCATTTAACAAATGCTGTGTGTGCTGTACGTTATTGCTGATATTTTCAATTTCAAATTGTTGATCCTGTTCCCTGTCAGTTGTTGGTTTTGTTGTATTATCGATAAAATCTATTGGCAGCTGTGGTGTTGTTGCTGTTGTTGAAACATCTTGATCTTGCTGTTGTTGTCGTTGTAGTTGTAATTGATTTTCAGTATTTGTGGTTACGGCTTCTATGTGTTTGTGAGTGACCGAGGGCTTTGGCATATCTTTGAGGAAAGGATTTACTCGATGTGTTTGCCGGTTTGGTGGGGAATTCGAATTAATGCGGTCAAAGTCTTTAAGAAGAATTCAAAAGAATTAATTACAAGAAGATTTAAGACGTATGTATGTGTCGTCAAATATATGTATGCATGTATGTATGTATGTACCTGGTGTTTCATCAATGCTCATAGAACGCATTGAGGCAATGTCATCGTTAGTTAAATTAGTGCATGAAACAGCCTAAGAGAAGAAAATTATTTATTGTTAAATATTGTGGTAAAACTATTATATTTTCGATACTCACTTGGGAACCATAACCACTTGAAGTGGATGAACTCATGCTGGGCGTGGCCAAACCCGTCAAATGTTTTAAATTTGTATTGACAGTGGATGTATAACTTATATAGCTTTGATTTGAATGTGTGCTCACGTCCATAAATGAATCCATAGTTTTGGATGAGGTAAGACGTGATCGCGGTGTTTGATAATTGTTGCGTTGATTCTTTTCATTTTCATAGTCGTTTGTATCCTCGGAATCACTGTAACTGTCTTCGGCCTCTTCAGCCAATGAACGGTGACCGCCCAAAGGTTCTTCATGTAACGTTGTCATTCGCATGCCCATTAATTTACTTGTAGCAGGCGAAGCTATTTGAAAAATTCCATATTTATTTATTATATTTCAAATATTAATAAATAGTGAATCTAATATTAATAAATATTAATAACACTAATTATTTTAAACCTAAGGTCTTTTTATATATTTTATATTTATTTCAATATTTCGCTACTCCTTTGTGTAGCTTCTACAGGAAAATTGGTTTTTGTTTATAATAAAAAATTTTTTTTTTTTTTTTTTTTTCTATTTATTTATTATTTTATATATTATTTTTATTATTTTATATATTTATTTTTTTTATTAATTTTTTTATTATAAACAAAAACCAATTTTCCTGAAGAAGCTACACAAAGGAGTAGCGAAATATTGAAATAAATATAAAATATATAAAAAGACCTTAGGTTTAAAATAATTAGTGTTATTAATATAAAAAAAAGGTCAAAAAACTAGAAAAATTATTAATAAATATTGAAATGATTTTGTGATTCGTATTAACACCTACGTTTGGTTGGCTGTGGTCTAAAGTTTGAATTTAAATTCAAATTCAAAAATGTTGGACGAGCTGCATTCCAATATTATATTTCAAGAAATAAACAATGAAAAGTATTTAATAATTTTCTGAAAACTTCCATTTCATTCATAGACAAACAACAAAGTCTCAACTAAAACTAAAAACAAAACTAAATCGTTCAAGTGTATTTTCAATGGCATTGCTCACTATCTAAGGGCAAAGCAAGGTGCTGTTTTTATAATAGAAAAATTCATTTCAAAATATTAAATATGCACAGATACTATGTAATGTATGCATGTAGTTCTTGATGCAACAAAATGGAAGAAAATGATCTGATAGCCACTCTAATTGTTGAAATTAAACTTTATAATAATCAGCTCTATTGTTGTTCTATTTGCCTTTTTTCTTCTTCTCCAGTCGCCTTCTAAATGATACTCCTTTTGAGTGAGTAAGACTGAACTTAATCGCCTGCTCATTCAATTCATCATACTGAAAAATAATTCAGTACGAAAACATAAGCCAATCGAAGAAAGACAAAGAAAAACTGTTAACTGAATTTCTTCCATTGTATAACAGATCACTGATGGGAAAGTTGATACGATCGTATTTTTTTTGATACTATTTGACTTTAGTACGCTTCTAACCAATTCGGTACTCTCACACATATTCTCTTAATTTTGTTTTTTTTTGCTTTTTCCAGTATCTCTCCGATCTTTAATTAATTGTTTATTCTACTTTATGCCAAATTTAAAGGCACATTATTAAAATGTTAACACTTAATTTGAGTGTTTGTTTCATCATTGGATAGATTTGGAAATCGAGCACAATGTGGTCGGCTGTTGGCTGTGCTACAATCACTCTTACCAAGTTAAAAATAACGGTCTTTTCCACGATGTCGGACGATTGTCGAACAATTGCTTACAATACAAAAACAAAATTTTTAAGTATTTTTAATTTATATCTGTGTTATACGTGCTGTCTAAAGTATTAATAAATACATGCCCCTCTCTATATATAGTTCCACTGCAATGCATTGCATATGTGGGGGATTTCCTCTGAGCACTGGTTTAAGATAAAAAAAATTTACTGAAACATCTTCAAACTACTAAACAATTATGATTAAACTCACGACAGCTGAAAACATCACAAGTGTTGCTGCTCATCACGTTAGTTTTTTCTTGTAAAAAAAACTGGGCATATTCCTTAATTGTACGAAATTAACAATTCGTGTACCATTCGAGTTTTAATAGTACAAAAAAAAGTACTATTGCACGAATTTTGCCAACCCTGGTACTCTGCTCTCTTTACCTTTCTTAACTTCGCTCATTTAAGGAGACATAATTGCCTAATTAGTAATTACAAAAACAATAAGCAACATAAAATTGTATATAGAGACGCACTATAGTTTGTTTATGTTTTTTTTCCTGAAATTGCAGTTGGCTTAAGCCAACACACGCCCACCCACCTATACTGTGATTATTGTGATGTGTCCGTACATCATCTAATATGAGGAGTAGGAGTAAATATTTCCATTAAATAGGTAGCTGGACAGTATCTGCTAATACAATTAATAATGGATTTTTCCTAGTTAAATTTATAACAAAAAAAAATATTTAAAGTGAAAAAATAACCGATATTATCGGAAGAACGTGTTGGAAGTTACTATACCGATCCAAGTAACCAAGTAAAAATTTGGAGTTAAAATACAAACATCAGACAAACCCTTCAGTGCTACTTTTTACTTATTTTTTTTTTTTTTCTAAAATTTAACTATAATTAGAGTGGTAAGTTAAAGTGAAAATGAATTGATATTGACATTAATGGACGGTATTGATGATGTCTTTTCATCTAACACATTATCTAATGGTAACAACATCTACATATATCTACAACTAAGTTGAAGCATTACAAGGTTATCCAATAGCAAAAATATATATCGTCATATGAATTCAGAATAGCCCCAAGTTACATTGAATAAATAATACAGGAGAAGCAAAACACATTCACCAAAGACTATAAATATATAAATAAGTATATGCCATCGGTCAAATGCAGCCTGATTTATGCGCCAGAGTCATAGCAAATTGTACATTTCCAATGCGGTCTACGCAGAGAAGCTGTGGCGGACACTTGAACGATGTTATATTCCACACAAAATGGCATCAATATGTATGTCTTTCAATAAAAAATTTCGATGATATCTGACACAAATTTCTTTAATTCAAATGAAACATCATGAGCAATCACAGTCGATTTTGAATTTTTTTCTAATAGTGTTTTCACACCAAAAGTTAAAAAAAACTTGATTTTAACGTTAAAACCACAATCAGCTGATTATGCGTTCGTTCTCACATAAGTTTAATTAAATCAGGTTTTAACGAACAAAATATTTCATTTATTTTCTCCTCCCACAACACAATGAAAGCATTTTCATTATGCTCTACCCAATTGCTTCTTTTTCTTTTGCACTTTTTTATGGCAATTGCTGCTGCGTCAATTATTTTCAATTATTGTAGTAACTTTATTTAGCAAATTTTCTTTTATTTATTTTTTATTTCATTGAGTGCCATTTACATTGCCAGCTGCTTTCAATTTTTCCACTTGGTAGCACTGGCTTTAGTACATGAAAATGAAGGTAGCATATCATTAAATCTTAAAACCAATTCAAAAAAAGTTTTAAGATTTTAATGTTTTAAGAAAATATTTTCATGTGGTAAAGACAGGTTTTAATGTAAAACAAACTTTCGCTTTTAAAATCGGGCACTATTACTTGCGGCCTTTTTTGAAATCATATTACGATATATATTTTTAACAAAGATATATCATTGCATTTTTTATATGTACATATACATCTTGTATTATATACTATTTAAATAATATACTAACATTTAAGTAAGAAAAAACTAAATAAGATAACCTTGTAGTCATTTATTATAAATATTTAAGATTTAATAATAATACATTAGAGCAATGGAATTATTTTGAACAAATCTAGTACATATGTATGTATGTATGGATATGAAGTATGATAAATATTTTTTTCATATGGTATTTTTTCAATGATTGATAGACGGTGGGACGAGAACATAACCAATGGATTGTGATGATTTTCTGATAAAACACAATACAACACAATACAAACAATTGTTTTTTCTTCAAACTAAAGACAAAATATATAACAAAATAAGGATCTAAATTAAAAGACAGACAGCAAGTAGTGTTTTTATTAATAGACAAGGTACAACAAAAATTTAAGAAAATTAATTTAAAAACCAAAATAACATTTAAAGTTAGAACGTTAGAAAGTTACAGTAGAAAGGTCATTATTATGTTCACATCTGTTAATTTTATTTTTTCAATTGCCAATTGTAACTAAACTGTGTTAGAGTGGCGTTTGCGGCAAGTAAATTTTTTTTGTTAAGTTGTAATGTTTGTCTGAGTAATCAGGACTGTTTAAATAGCGTTTAAGCTATTTGAATAAGTGCGAGTATTTGTGTAATGAAATGTTAAGTTTATTAAAGTTATAAAATATTTGATTAATTAGAAAAAAAGTAATTAAGTGTAAATAACAAACGTACGAGAAAGAGCGAACAATTTTTTTGTTTGTTTGTTTGTTTGGCAATAATAACAATTTACATTCAAAGTGCCAATTAAATTTCAACTAATCATATTGCTTTTCTAACAAATTACAGTCGTTTAATTTAAAATTTTTTCATTCAATGCAAAGTTTCATCTTTTTCTATTATTACCTGACAAATAGGAGCCTGTTTGTGGCGCATTTTAGTTTGATTTGTTTTATTAATTGAGAATTAATATACAACAACAAATATTATTCAATAGTATAATTGTTTTTTTTTTCTTTTATTTTGTTATAAATAATTGTTAGCGTTTGTTAATAAATGTTTGAAATAGGAAATAAACAACCAACACAAAAGAAAAACTGAACAAATAAAAATGGGATTTAATAAGACGAAGAAATTCCACACAGTAATAACACATTTTTACAGTTAACAAAAACCTAATATGCACTTAAAGTTTTTAAATAATTTCACGATACTCTACTATACATCAGAGGTGGCCAGCTATACTAGCTTCGGGAGCTATTTTGGTAGTTCAGAAAACAATACATATATGCAGTGTACCCTTGGTTAACGCAACCCTAGATAAGTACAACTCCTTGATATCCGGTACACCCAAATTCTTAACATTGCTGACTCTGTTATTGCAACTTTTCAAAAAACAAAACCTCAATCAACGCAAATTTGCAAACAAAGTTGAATTTCATTTTGAAATTTAGGTTTTTATAAATAAAAAATATGTCATCTAAAAAAACACAGTCGAAAATTGCACTCTTTTTCCGTTAAAGATATGAATCATCAATTTGATGACAACCAGCAGTGCAAATTTACGTAGAATGAGTATTTTTTATTTATTCTGAATTTATTTTTCGTTTTTGTTCTTTATAAATTAAATATTCGTTTATTAATTAAATAAATAAATAAATTTTATTTTATTTTAAAAGTTAACATTTGTTTTTATTTTAATATACCTTTTTTTTAGCCAAAAATTTCTATTGGTTGTGTTAACCGAGGTTACACTGTATATAGGATTAATCAAATTTTAAAGTGAATCCTTTGCAATGTAAAGTGAAAAAGTTTTTTTGAATGAATTGGTGCTACTGCACTGAAAGAAAAGCTTCAAGACTTCAAGAGCTTAGTTATGGCCACCTCTGCTATACATGAAAAAACTTAAATTTGTTTGAATTACCTATAGATGGCTTTTGCCTCTTCCGCCTCAAATTTCTTTAAAATTTGTTTTAATTTTTTTTTAATTTATGTTAATTTTTTTATAATATATAAATTACAATTTGAATTGTTTTTTAAATTTGTTTTAGTGAAAATTTGACTTGATAACAAAAAAATTCTACGTTACGAGCGACTAACTTCTGGAACTGTAAAAATTATTTGCCTTAGCATCACGCTAGTACAGAGTTTGTATAAAAAAAAAACGTTTTAACTTAACTTCAGAACAATCACCTCTGATATTTAATAATGCCATCTAAGGCGTATTCCTAACAGATGGACTTTAACAGCTGATACATGTGAGTATATACAAATTTCGTTGCATTATTTATTCGCCCGCCTAATGTACGAGGATAATGCTGGGATCACAATTGGACGAACGACGAATTTCGTCTAACACAACGAACAAATTTTCGGTAAAAGTTCGTTCTGTAAATTCGCAATCATCATAGTCGTCGTAATCAGCAAAGTTGTTTACTGTCTGTGTTACCGTATAAAAAATATTTCTTGAAAAATTAAAAATTAACAAAAAACAATTAAAAAGCCATTTTATGGTAACTGTGTATATTTATCTAAATGACATTTGACTGACTGACTGACTGACTGACTGACTTTTTTTATTTAATTTATTTTATTTATTTCATATATTTTATTTATTTTTTTATTTTATTTAATTTTATTTTATTAATTTTATTTATTTAATTTATTTTATTTAATTTATTTATTTTATTAATTTTATTTATTTTTTTTATTTATTTTTTATTAATTTTATTTATTTTATTTAATTTATTTATTTAATTTATTTTATTTAATTTATTTAGTTTATTAATTTTATTTATTTAATTTATTTTATTCTATTTTTTTTTATAATTTTATTTTATTTATTTTATTAATTTTATCTATATCCTTTATTTGATTCATTTCATTTATTTTACTTTATTTATGTATTTTATTTTGTTGAATTTATAAATTTATACAGCAACAGTCATCTCTTGCTCTCTCTTTGTAACAATTATTTTAATTGTTCTGTAAATTTAACAAACATTAAAAATGTATATTTGTTTAAACTTTCATGGAATATAAAATTCAAATTAAAGAACTGCAATTGCAATGTAAAAAAAAAAATTATAAATTGTACTAATTAAAATTTGATAGAAAGACTATTTTTACAGTTTTATTTTATGTGTTTGCAAAATTGTTGCACTTTTTGATCAAATAAATTTTGTTGTTATTTTATTTTATTTATTTATATATTTTTTCTGCATTCAAAAAAGTTTTTATGGAATTTATTTTAAATGCAATTTATGTTTAATAAACTACCACAGCTGTGCTCTCAACATCAGTTATGAATACATTAATTTTATTTACTTTATTTATTCTATTTAGTTTATTTATTTTTTTATTTAATTTATTTTATTTATTTCATATATTTTATTTATTTTTTTATTTTATTTAATTTTATTTATTTAATTTATTTTATTTAATTTATTTATTTTATTAATTTTATTTATTTTTTTTATTTATTTTTTATTAATTTTATTTATTTTATTTAATTTATTTATTTAATTTATTTTATTTAATTTATTTAGTTTATTAATTTTATTTATTTAATTTATTTAGTTTATTAATTTTATTTATTTAATTTATTTTATTTAATTTTTTTTTTATAATTTTATTTTATTTATTTTATTAATTTTATCTATATCCTTTATTTGATTCATTTCATTTATTTTACTTTATTTATGTATTTTATTTTGTTGAAATTAAATTTCAAATAAATTTTGTTGTTATTTTATTTTATTTATTTATATATTTTTTCTGCATTCAAAAAAGTTTTTATGGAATTTATTTTAAATGCAATTTATGTTTAACTGAGTGACTGACTGACTGACCCCTTATATTTCAATTATAATAAATACTTTTTTGTTTGGTAACAAATGTCGTAAAATTTAATCGCAATTCATTTACTTCAGCTTACAAAAAACTATCTATAAAAAAATTGTCAGTAATTGAAAATATTGTCTGTACGGAAATCGTTTATGCAGGGTGTTCCAAAAAAAGAAAGCAAAAATTTTTTCTTACGATATTTTCGAGCAGTCTATCATGATTTTTAATAAAACCACGCCCTAAATCTTGATTTGTGAAATAGCATTTTATTATTAATGGAAATTCACTTTACTGGCGGCAATTACAATATTACAGAAACAACTGACATTTTAGCCTCTGCCTAAACATATACAAATTTTGACATGAGGGCTTCTAATTAGAAAAAAAAAATAAACTACCACAGCTGTGCTCTCAACATCAGTTATGAATACATTAATTTTATTTACTTTATTTATTCTATTTAGTTTATTTATTTTATTTATTTTTTTATTTAATTTATTTCATATATTTTATTTATTTTTTTATTTTATTTAATTTTATTTTATTAATTTTATTTATTTAATTTATTTTATTTAATTTATTTATTTTATTAATTTTATTTATTTTTTTTGTTTATTTTTTATTAATTTTATTTATTTTATTTCATTTATTTAATTTAATTTATTTATTTTATTAATTTTCCTTATTTCATTTATTTTATTTAATTTATTTATTTAATTTATTTTATTTAATTTATTTAGTTTATTAATTTTATTTATTTAATTTATTTAGTTTATTAATTTTATTTATTTAATTTATTTTATTTTATTTTTTTTTATAATTTTATTTTATTAATTTTATCTATATCCTTTATTTGATTCATTTCATTTATTTTACTTTATTTATGTATTTTATTTTGTTGAATTTATAAATTTATACAGCAACAGTCATCTCTTGCTCTCTCTTTGTAACAATTATTTTAATTGTTCTGTAAGAATAAATAGAAAAATTTACGAAACTATCATGCTGAGTATCGTGATGTGAGAAAAATAAGTAATAAAACCTGCTACATTTCTTCCTATTTTTAATATTATCTGCCTATAATTTCTCGAAAAAAAGTTTGTAGAATTTCTGTATCACAAGATCGTTACTCGACATTTATAGATAAAAATGCAGACAAATTTTTTAAATCATAATTAGAAAAATAAAATGGTTTAGAAAAAAATTTCAAAATAAAACAAAAACTAATGAATGACACTTATTAAACGATTGATTCATGATGCAATTACTAATGTGGCAGCATTAAAGCTTTTACAGGCGTTCGTGTGTTTGTGCTTTGCGACATAAAATGTAAAAAAAAATTCTCACTAGCAATATTTGAGCACAAATAATATCATTTTTAAAAAAAAAATAACGATTGCAATAAAATAACGCATAATTAAATTGCTCATCACTTTATGTTAATAATAAAAAATGTTAAACAAATGTAAACACATTTTTATAGAATTTTGACATTTTATGTCGCAAACTTAAGAAGAGAAAAAAATTAAACACCTGCCACCGGGTTTAATTACATTATGGATTGATTGTTTGGTTGATTGTGTAATGAATGCTTTAACAGAGAAAATACAGGGAAAGAAAGAGCGACAAATATTTGTGAAAATGTGTGGTGAGGAAAATTTCAAATGATTCGTTTTTCCACAGCTTTAGTAGAATTGGAAGAAAAATGAAATGATGGACATTCATACAAAAAGTTAAGCTAAATGCAAGTAAGCTGCACTTTTTTTTGGTTTTTGTTCGGAGCTCTAGCCGTGTGTTCTAAAAGAGTTGCAAAAATTTTAATTGATTGTCAATTATCAAAATGGATGCTTGAGACAAAAAATTAAGCTTAAGCAGTTTTTAATAATAAATCGATATTTGCTTTTTTTTTTGTTTAACGTAACGAAAAGAGTTTAAAATTGCAACGGTTTTAAGGGATATGGATGGTGAAATGAAACTATGAGTTCAAAAATATGGAAAAGAAAAATTATAAAAACTGTTTGAGTCTGCTAAAAAAAAAATTATAAGTTTTATGCTATAAAAAACTGTATTATACCCAGCTGGCCACATAAACGAGAAACAAAAAGTCATCATCCCTTTTTAAAGCGGGAGGGGAAATATTAGTGTATGGGGAAGCAATGTGCACGTCTATAACATTGGAAGCAGTTGGTTTTACCGAAATTTTTAACGACATTTGCAATGCAGACTTTCAGTTGTCGCCTGTTTGTTGTATGTTCATGGCTGTCAGTCGATATCCCTATAACGGCTAATTACACAAGCAGTAAATTTCCCATGCAATTACTCAAGGTCTTATTGAAACCAGAACTCAATATTTGTTGAAAATATCGCTAATCATGGTCTAGTAGTGTTAAAATGTCAAAAAATGGCAGCTCAACATTTTTCTGTAAATTTTCTGGATAACCTCAAATCTGTCCAGTCGCTATCTTTTCCCTTGGACCAATATTCAGGGAATGACCCCTATACATGCGATGCATTGTGCTGGAACTAGAGGGAGGTGATAGTGAGATATATAACACATGGTGGAGCTTCACTATCATACAACTCAGCTTTTGTTTGCAGTGTTGCAGCGCCTCTGATGTCAAGAAGACGTATTCAAATTTGAAGCTTTGTTTTAGTAGCCATTTTTATTCTTTATTTTACATCGCTGATGTTACACAATATCGACGAAAGAGAGCGCTCTGATGTGCCTGTGGATTGGTTACAGCTGAAGCCGGTACTGTTCAGTGGCCGCTGACTATGCTTTCGCCACTGAAACCTTCCGACAACAACTGACACAAAGACACACTAATGCACATCTGAAATGCGAGATGTTTTTATGATTTAGTTTGAAACTGGGCTGGAACCAAGGAATTTTTGGTATTGTAGTCAACGTGCATACTATTTCAGCCATCTCCATCTCGTAGGATTAAAACAACAATTCATATATAGAGTTGTAAGGGTGCATAACAGAAGAGGCTTAACTGTTGGCTGTGAGTTTTTCAGTCGAAAATATCTACGTACAAAATTTGTCTGTACATATGCAGATGTGCGTGCTTGTTTATGTGACCGGCAAAGTATTTGTAAAAAAAAACACTATTTATAATTTAATAACTTGATTTAATAATTTAGTTTTGCAATAAATTTATCGAGATCAATTACTACGTTTAATAGAGATGTTTCAACTTTAACGTGTTAAAGACTACTAAACTTGAATACGTTTCAAAATGGAAAGTTTTACTTAAATTGAAATCATTTAACTGGAAAATTCAGAGATACAAATGAATTTTCACACTAATCTCAAATATTTTCAAACTAATATACAACTTAAGTTTTATTAAATTTGAATATAAATGTTAGAAAGCATAAGTTCATTTGAATATTAAATATACGATGAGAAATAAATACTTCAAATAAATAATAAAAATGTGTTGCGACATGATTTGGAACATTTGCTCTTTTTGTTTTTGTTTTTTTGCAATAAACAAATGTAATAACGTGTGAAAAAATAAAGTGCAAAAACTTACCAATACCAAATGCTTTGCCTGGAGAATCCTCATTACTACCTTTGCCGCCAAAACTATGACGAGAACGTGTACCGAAATCTCTTATACTGCCAGGCGTTTGTGCTGCATTTAATCGTTTTATATTTTTATTAACATTTTTAATAAATAAAAGAAATAATATCTCTAAAAATACATATGTATGTACATACCTGGCTGTGGTAAGAATTTTGAACCCATTGACTGATTCAAGTCCACAAACGACTCTGAGCGGCCAACATTTAACAAAGATTCCATCGAAGCATCAAAGCGCATAATCTATTTTTTTTAGCAATGAAAATATCAATATTAATTGAGAAAATATTTTAAATTTCGTTTAAAAATTCAAATAAAGAATCACAATAATAACGACAACGCACATTTAGTTTACACAAAATATTTATAATATAAAACAAATAATTAACAAACTTTGCTAAATGGAATTACAGAAGTAGCAAAACGAGTGATGTACTTTTGATTTGGGTGCATTACTTTACTCTCTTAACCCTTTAAGCAGTTTAAAGTAGCGTAAACGGTTTAAAAAATCGACTGACTTCCTAAACGAACAGAAAAAATAATTGTTAAATTTTTTCCAATTAAGTCTTTGCTCAGTAAATCATTTTTTTTTTCAATTAAAATTTTAATTGAATCCACGTTTATTTTAATTCACTTTGTTAGCCTTCAATATACCAAAAAGGGTAAACAATTATAATATATATATAAATATAATATAATATATTAGTTTTTATATGTGAAAAGAATCTAGTGTTTTTTTTTTGCTTAATTTATTAATTGAATAATTCTCGAAAGAACTTTCAATTAATGTTCTAATTGAATTTTTAATATTTTTCAATTAATTTCTTATGAAAAAAAAACGTAAAATTTTTTCAATTAAATTTATATAATTTAAATCTACGATTTTCGTGATAAGTGTAAATCCAATTATTATTTTACTTGAATCTTTGTTTTTCTTAATTGAATCTTGATATTATTTTTTGCTGTGTGCATTTTGCTTTGTAGTCAAACATTGCAGTGTGTTCGTAAATGCAACCCTGAAAATTTTGACAATGGATTTTGTTCCCAATTGCAACACTGTTGTGCAATAAAAAGCATGAAAGACATCCAAATAAATTTAGCTGCAAAATAAATACAACACGCAGCACAATGGCGACGCAAAAAGTTGAGTAAGCGGTTTTTCTTATGCAGCCTACAAGAAGAACGATAGGCTGGAATATGGAGCATAACAATCCAATGTACCACCGCCAGCTTATCTAACTGGACGTCTCCAAACGCACTATTTACTTCCGAACATAGGAATTAACCCCAGCTAGACCAACAGTACAAATATGTTCATGTACAAACAAACTAATTTTTTTTACGTAGAGAATACTTCTTGTGTACTGAATATACATACATAAATCTAAAAATGTCGCCGTCAATAATTACTTTATTCCTTCCTTTATTGCTGATAGTTTTTTTATTTAAATAATTGTATATTCTTTCACAGTTTCACAAGCTTCTTTTCCCTATGTAATTCGCGGATAAACACATGCTAGAGAAATTATAGGTTTATTTGACATTTTATGTTCAACATAACGGCTTGGAACTAAGTTTGAACAACTATTGCGCAATACATGTGCAAATAAGAAATGTTCGTGCGGTCCACACGTGAACATGTGGTGTTGGCAATAGTTTTTTGACATTTGCGAACTTAATTATTTCTAAGTTTATTGCACGCGGAAATTTCCCTAGTAAGGTTCTATCGAAAACTAATAAAATTTAGCTACAAGTGTCTCTTTTTGGGCAAACATTTTTCATATTGTAAATGCAAGTTGCATATTTTCGAATGACACATTTCCCTAGACAGGTTCCCTAGGGCAGCAAAGTAATAACCCATAAGTAAAATCATATAATGAAAAACACATTCAATATTGTTAATTGGTTGATTGGTTGAATTTGTTATTCTAAAAAGAGTTATTTATTTTATTATGTGTACTTACTGTTCCAGGATTCGGTGTTTCTTTAACCGCCTTTTAATTTTTAATATCGAATAATAATTTAGTGCGATTTTTTCAATTCGAATTGAATGTTCGTTTAACAATATTAATGTGTATCGACATAGATTTGTTAGATTTATTGGTGAGTAGTGGTGAATATTGTTTTACAGGAATACAGGTATTATTTTTGTTAGGTGGTGAGTATAAAAATATTGTTTTGAAACCAATTTTTTGTTTGTTTGTTCAGGGTGAGCACAAAATACACATTGAATATTTTTTTGTTTTAATTTTCGTTAAGGTGAAAGCACAAAAGAAGTGAAAGAGAGAATATTTTTAGAAAAAAAACACAATTTAGAGTTATAGTTAAAAAGAGGGTATAAAATGAACAAAATTTGGAAACAAAATAATCCCAATCATAAATAAAAATTCAGAAGTATTCAATAATTATTTGCTTTTAAAGATAGATAAAAACTGTGTTGATTATGATTTCTTTTCTTGTGGCAAAGCATAGACAGCAGAAAATTGTACAATTCTGCGGCTACATTTAGACGAAATACAATGTGAACAAAAAAAAAAAAAAGAAAAAACAAAAAGAAAATCATCGTGAACCATTTACTCACCTGAGAGAAGTTTGGTACACTGCAGGTTTTACGCATAGTAAGTGGCTGACCATGTGCAGTTTCCAGCTCTTTGACAGCTACATTTTGCCTTAAACGATCCAATGTTAAAATACTTTCCACAGCCGAGACACCGCGCGTATACTTTTCTATAATAAAAGAAAAGTGATATTTACTTTACTTGCCAGCTGGCAAATGAGCAAAGGCAACGCACCTATATAAGTTTCCCCATCGCTGGCTGAACAGTCATCACCGCTGGCCGCCAACTGGGCCAACGATTCACGATCTTCCAACTCTTCTGAAGCCTTGGGTATATTCGATACAACTTCATACGTAACAGCAGTGCTGGCAATAGTGTTTTCCATTCTAACCAGGCGGAATTTTTTCAAACGATCTGTTATGCTGGGACCCTTTTTAATGTTAATACACAAACGTTTGCGCAATACTAAATCCATAGGCGCAGGATGCGATAAACGCACAGTGGTGCGTAGTATCAAATAGACACGCTCATTTGCTTCGGTTACACGATTTAAAGCGGGACTATCATGCATCGAGGAGTCCCAACTGGAAATTGCACACACATCTTTATCCAAGTGTTGCAAAATCTGCAGTGTATAGAACTTGTGTCCATGTTCTTTGGAGAGTATAGAGTTTATACCAGCAATAGAAAACTCATCATTAGTATTTTGAGCTGAGAGATCATCGGCATTTAGATTGAGGAACAAAACTGGTACATGGGGTTCCATTCCAGATGGAGGATTCCACGAAGCTGGAGCTCCAGGTATACCTGAACCAGGTGCTGGTACTAAGACAGCATTACGTTCTTCGGTGAGTGACACCCACTGGTGCACCAAACTCAATTCACGTTCACGTTCTTCTTCAGTTTTCTCTTCTTTCTTGATTAATTTTTGTATTTGCTGGTCCAAATATTTGCGACGACGACCCAAAGCTTCGCTCCATTTTTCTCTCAATATCGTAAGATCTTCTTCTTGATACGAGTCTAGAGCTCTCTGTAAACGCGAACGCACCGTAACACTGCCAATAGCAATGTTTACTATTGACTGGCAAATTATAGGCAGAGTCCCAGAATTTTGCACAGGTTTGACGCGTACGTTCACACGCCGCTGCTGCCCTTGTCGTAGCTGATAAATACCACCAGTCAATACTTCTGTGGGATTTGACACCTCTACTGGTGCATATTCGCCATTGTCATTTAGCTCGTGAATTTCTACCCACAGTTCGATTTTGCGAGATAATTCAGCCCAACGATCTACCAGTGATCGTGCCTTAGCTTGTTGCTGTTCCACTTCCCAGCCTTTGGACTTGGAAAAGCCAGCACTGCGATGACCCCACACCTCAATCGAGAGGGCACCTTCTATGCAATGTTCTAGAAATTCCTCATTTATGGTGGCTGTGAATTCCTTGGTGTGTTCAAATTTAAAGATCATGTTCTGATCTCTTGGCGTTGCTTCGGCATTTATAACAGGAACAACGGTTTCCTGATGACCCCAAAATGTATATTGGCAGAAAACAAAGTTCGATAGTGATAGTGGCAAGCCAGAGGCACACTTTATCGTAACACGACACGTTATTTGATTGGCCATGGGATCGGGTGCATCCTCATAGTCGTCGCGCGAGTCTGAAGACGATTCCGATATCGATTCACACATCCGATCTTGTGGCATTTGACCAGCAATACGTTGAATTTCGACCTGAAGTCGTCCAGCAACTTCACCTTGTTGGCTTATAATAGGTGTGTGGTAATTCAGTTTCACATCATGGAACAAAATTTCTAAGAACACATTCGCTACGCCAATTAAATTGTGATTTTCCTGCGATTCATAGAAGGGATCCAAAGACTTTGAGTTTTCGTTCTCCTGCAAATAAAATGTCCGAAGCATAAATGTCAAACTCTAAATTAGCTTTGCGAAAAGATGTTTAAATGATAACAAAATGTGTTTAAAGGTTTTTTTATGTACATATTTTATGAAATTACCTCATCCGAATCTTCCTCATCTGAGAAGGTCTCAATAAGAGGCTTTCGTGTTGCAATTAAATGAGTATAAAACAATGAAAGAGAAGGAAGTGTTAGTAACGTACACCTGACAGCTGATATTTGGCTTTTAAAATGAAAGGACTTAAAGGAGAATGTGAAAGACTAGCGAAAGTTATTCATTCAGTATGCATGCAAATACGAGTGTTTAATAAAAAGTTGTGTTTGAACTCTTTGCCAAATAATCTTAAACATTGTTTTTTGAAAACTAAATTTCAATATCTCTACATAATTTTTGTACTTATTTTAGAACACTATATTTCCAAAAATATTTTCTAAAGCCATACAACATCTCAAAACCACTCGTTTTTCGATATTTTCAACATTTCCAAATACAATTCCTTACCAAACCATGTAAGATGCGCTCTTTATGCTCCTGATACATCTCTCTCATATCAATCAATTTATTTTCCAACTTTTCCATGCTCCAAATCTGACTGCCCGCATTCAAACGTTTCACTAGAATGGCAGGTTCACTAACAAAAGCGCCTCGCTAAATATTATAAATAAATTCCAAAATATTGTACGACTATTTCTGTACATGTGCGTATGTGTATATTTAAATGCTCTTACCCTTCTATTGGGACTTAAATTAGCTGGAGGAATTTGCAGAGTAACAGAAAATTTAGTTTTCTTCTCCATTTCTTCGGCAAGAAAATTAGCTTCCTGGACCAATGCATTGGCTCTCATAATGTCATTTTTCAATTGACCCAAAGATCGCTTAAACATTTCATCGCGCTCTTGAGCCCATTTCTCAACACGCATCTGCGATGTGGGTGTGTTGGGAGTTATTTTCCCTAAGCGCAATGGATCGTATGGTGTATAAGGGGCGTACGGAGTGCTGGGCGATAAAATGTTGCGCAGTTGCTGGAATTGTCGCTCATATTCCTGAAAATAGAAGAAAAAGCCATGCATGTTACGATAATCTGGAAAATATTTAAAAGTATAATTTTTACTTGTCTTTGTTTTTCCAATGCCACTTGTTTGTCCTCCTCATGCTGACGTTCCAATCGCGCAATGGCAGTTTGTATAGGATCATTGCTTAATTCATTTTGCATTATTTCATCTCGAGCAAAATTATAATCAATCAACTGGGCTGGCGTCTGCGGCTCAGAATTCATATTGGCATTGGCCGATTTAGGGCAATTAACACGGAAAAAGTGATGATTGCCCCACAATATGCGATCACCGTTCGCTAGCGGAGTGTTTTCTACGGCCGCATAACCATTTACAAAACAACGAGCACCTGGAAATGCTTCCAAAAACAGACCACCATCTTCTATGGTAATAAGACAATGTTCGGGTTGAATACCCAAACCTGATAATTGTATATCAGGTTGTGGGCCACTTATTGTGTGCCCACCAATTAGTGTACGTTCTTTAAGATAGTAAACTAACAACTCATTGAGGGACGGATCTGCATTTAAATTAACTAAATAGTATTTGTTTTTCTCCACCATAATTCCACTGGCTTGCACACTAATGCCCATCTTTTCCAACGCCTGTTGACGCTCATTTTGTATGCGTTCCGTTTTCACCAATTTCTCCTCCCAAGTTTGAGAAATTTGTTTCATTAGATTTTCACTCTCAGCCAGTTTGTCATTAATATCCCCAACCGGAGAACCAGTAGCATGTTTGAGCATATTTCTTAGCGTTTCCACTTCATGGCGTAGTTCGCGAATGATGCGAGCATTAGGATCCTCATTGACCACAGCATGATTGACAATACGTTTAGCTCTATCCGCGTAACGTAAGGTCGACAAGGTTTCTTCGTAATTATCAGCTGATGGTGAAATTGTGGCCACCATGACAGTGCGAGAGTTGCCACCCAGGTTGTCTTTTAAAAGCCATGTTAATACTGAATCCCGATATGGCACAAATTTATCGTTGCCACTCTTTCTGCCATTCGATTGATCGGCGAGTTTTGAAATAACCAAACCCAAAGTGGTTAGGGATCTAAAAAGAACACACAATTTGTTAATATGCAAATAAGTGAACGGTTTAAAAAATCATACTTGTTGATATTGGAGCCTTCCTTCAAACGATCACCTACAGCACCGGTTTTAACAGCTCTTTCAGAACCTGCTAAATCGACCAATGACATGCGTGATACTTTTTCGCCCGTCACACCAGTCGCTTGATCGGTCAAAATCTGTGTTAATACTACTGAGAATACAGCATGAGATCGGGATGATTCCGCATTCATATTTGTTGCTGCAACGGTGCGCGATTTATTTCCCTCGGTCATAAGGTTATCAATATCTTGATACGATGCCACAGCCAGCTGAGACAGACCATCCACATAGGGACCCAACACATTATGTTCACGTACTTTGAGTGACTGTTTATTGGGCTTCGGATCTAACAGATCATGGACTTTTTCATTATATATTTCCATATAGGAGACTTCCACTTTGTACATTAATTCTTGGGTGGATTTGTTGGAAATGGCCGAAAATAAATTATCACACAAACGAGGAATGATACCCTTATATTCTTGGGAGCCCATCATGGTATAAGATTTACCAGAACCTGAATGAACAATTACAAACCAAATTAACAAAAAGCAAAAGAATATTAATTGAATGCAATAAAATGCTCCATTGTGTATGCAGTGGGCATGTTCTTAAGTACCTGTCTGTCCGTAGGCAAATATGCAAGCATTATAACCTTGAAATGCATTATCCAATATATCACGTCCCACACAATCGAAAACAGTTTCTTGTGAAGCAAAATTCTCTTCGCTTGGATTTAATGAATAGAAACAATGATCGAATGCAAATGTCTTTGGAGGTTTCCGGCTGTAAAATGTATAATAAAGATGAGCAATCAAAGTATTATGAATAGTTTATTTTTTTTATTATTTCTTTTCTCGTTTTTTTTCTGCTCACTAACCTTTCGATTTTGTCTATAGCTGGCGGATTGTGCAGAATTGTCTGCTGTTTTTCCATTTCGACAATGCATTTTGTGCCTAATTCGATTTCTGTAATTAAAAGAAATTAAAATTTATTTTAAATGCAATCAAATACATCATTTATTAAAATAGAATGAAAAATTATTTTATAAAATAAATCGGCATTTGTATTATCAAATCACTTTTTATGTTGTTTTGAAACAAACCAGTCAATAAGAGAAGTAATATTCAGGGAATTAACATGCCTACCGACAATAATGAAATTATGTATTACCCTTTTTATTGGAAATGGATAGTGTGGAGAAGAAACAGTTGATGAACTGACAGAGCAGCTTAAAAATAATTGTCCTTCTGTGGCGTACACGCTTTAGTCTTTAAGCAAAAGGAGGACTATTTTTTTATAATCTCTTCTCGCTCAAACATTTACAAATGGGTGCAATAGTGGTTTTCACACCAATAGCTAAGACCTGATTTTAACGATAAAAATACAAACAGCTGACTTTGCGGTCTCAATATAAGTATAATTAAATCAGGTTTTAACGCACAGTTGGTGTAATAAAAATTCATTTATTTTCTCCTTCCACAACTCGATGAAAGCATTTGCATTATGCTCTACCCAATAGCAGTTTTTTAAATTTCAAGGGCCGATGTTGATTTTGAATAAAACACAAACTATTTGGGAAATTATTGTAATTTTATTTTATTATGATATATTGGTATTACTCAATTATGTATGGAACAAAATATCGGCCAAATGGGCGCCGCGACCACTGCAACAGTGGATGATCAATTTTCGAAGAAAATCATCTTCAGTGATGAGGCACATTTTCACCTCAGTGGATTCGTCAATAAACAGAATTGCCGCATTTGGGCGAATGAGAATCCAAGAGTGATTGTCGAAAAACCAATGCACCCACAAAGTGACTGTTTGGAGCGGTTTATGGGCTGGCGGCATCATCGGGCCGTATTTTTTCCAAAATGAGGCCGGTCAGGCAGTTACTGTGAATGGTGTTCGCTATCGTGAGATGATAACGAACTTTTTATGGCCCGAATTGGAAGATATGGATGTGGACGATATGTGGTTTCAGCAGGACGGTGCCACTTGCCACACAGCTAACGAAACAATGGCTCTTTTGCGCAACAAATTCAATGGCCGTGTTATCTCACGTAATGGCGATGTCAATTGGCCGCCAAGATCATGTGATTTGACACCGTTGGACTTTTTTCTTTGGGGTTATTTGAAAGAAAAGGTGTACGTCGATAAGCCAGCAACAATTCAAGAGCTAAAGGATGAGATAATTCGGCACATTAACGGCATAGAACCTCCATTATGCCTCAGGGTCATCGAAAATTTGGACCATCGGATGGAGGTGTGCCGCCGTGGTCGCGGCGCCCATTTGGCCGATATTTTATTCCATACATAATTGAGTAATACCAATATATCATAATAAAATAAAATTACAATAATTGCCTAAATAGTTTGTGTTTTATTCAAAATCAACATCGGCCCTTGAAATTTAACCACCCTTTATTGCACTTTTTTCATTGTTGTTGCTGTTGCGTTCATTGTTTCAAATTAGTAGTAGTGACTTTATTTACCAAATTTTCCTTTATTGTTTTTTTATTTCATTGAGTGCCATTCAATTTGTCAGCGATTTAAAATTTTTTACTTGGTATCACTGGCTTTAGTACATGAAAATCAAGGTTGTATTTCATTAAATCATATTCAAACCAATTCTAAAAAGATTTTGAGATGGTTTTAAAAAAATATTTTTATATGGTAAAACCAGGTTTTAATGTAATCATTGCCGGAGTGTTATTTCTCTCTGTTAAAAAAAAAAATAAGTTCCATTTTTATATAAAGAAGGTTTAATAGATAAATTTCCGTACAAAATTCAATTATCATACCTTTTATAAATTCAAAAAATGTTTATGAATGCAAGCAGTAGGAGTACAAGGTTTATGCTTCCGTCCGGATATTCCACCCTGCCGTAGATTTATCAAACAAGTTATTAAATATTTTTATTTTGTTTTCTATGTGAAACCCATACACAAAAGCCACTACAAACATACAGCTTAACGTTAACCAAATTCTCTTTAAAATAAATAACAAATTTAGATAAGAGTTGAGTACTTTATTTGAATCACTTTAATTATTTATATTTGAGTTTGATAACAGTAAGACTTTTCCTTGAATTACCCCCTTGTGGTTGTGTTAAAGAAACTGTGTACGAAAGTAGACACTCAAATACACCAGAGATCACCTAAATGAAATTTTTCAAAAGGGCACCTCTTAACATTTAAGCATATTGTATAAACCACAGCTGGCTACCAATTAAAAGTTTTCAAAATTAAAAGAAAGCACACGTTTACATGAAAATGATTATTTTGAAGACAACACAGCGGCATGGCTACACGTCCACTTGATGTAGCCGGTGTTACCATATGTGAAGGTTTCTCTTATTTTCGAAGTTTTTTGAGATGTGAAAACGATTAAAATATTTTTTTAGCATTAAAGAAGATTTTTTTTAAATATGATATTTTGAACTCTACCCTCGTGTGAGCAGTATTTATTTAAAAAGAACGGGTTAAGTAAACCAATTATGTATTTTTTTAATTTTGTATTAGTTAAGTACAGACTATGAATATGGGCATTTGACTATTAACTGAAGTGTCCGTTAACTATACTAAATTAAATTAAAAAATTATACAAGTATTTTCCAATTACCGAAATTGTTCCCAATTGATATTGCTTCGAATATTCAACTATTAAGGCAATGAATATAATATACTGGGTGCAAAAATATTAAATCGTTGCTGGAAATCATTTTGAAAGATCTTCCAATGGCAACAGCTAACGCTGAAAGAATATTTTCACATAGCAATAACTTTTGATAAATTTAATACGCATCAATAAAATCAGTAAAAGAAAGTTTTTCTACAAGAAAAGAATATTTTTTTGGATGTTTTGAAGATTTATGCGAAAAAAAAAATGCCAACACAGGTCGTAGCTATCGCGCAATTTAGGTTTATTTGTTTTTTGTAAGTGTATGTAGTGTTGCCAAAGTAATAAGAAAAAAGAAATTAAAATGGAATGAACATTTTTTTTCATTCTATTCTTTGCTATAATCAAATTTATTTATTCAACTTGGTTTTTTAAATTCAAAAGTAAATATATAAGTATACCTTATTGCTAGATAGGTTACCACCCTATTTATGTGACGACGAGTGTACATGAAGAATATATGTATTTATTTTTAAATTTTATTCGGCAAGCAGTATTTTCTTATTCTTTCTGCAAACATCAAGTGTTCTATTTTTTATTTAATGATTTTTAGTGCATTGAACTTGTTTTCTTTATTTTTACAAATATATAACATACTTTAATCTACATATGTATGTATATTGTGAATATATTCCGCAAATTTAGGGCTGAACGTCAAATTTCCATTAAGGTCAAGTCAAATATTTTCACTTTGTATAGGAATAAAATACAGGTTGTATGAGTACGTGTTCCACAAAAAAAAATAAAGCTCGAATCTGTACGTGTTCCTTAACAAATAATAAAGGTGTTCCTTTTTGAAAAATTATTTCAATTTAATACTTAATATGAGAGTAGATTAATTAATTCTTGTATATACAAACACTGTCCAATATTAGTTACGGTATTTAAATTAGAAATTTCATGAATTTTATAAGCAAAAAAAGGAAAAGTATGTATGTGAAAAGTTCATGTTTTTTTCTTTGTTTTAAGAAATAACTTCCAATCCACAAACTACCCCAGTTCAAAAAGAAAAACATAAAAATCATGTGTGCTAAAGTTCCAGCCAACTACATATTTTTGGAAGCGAAATATTAAAAGATTTGATTGTTGGAGGTAAATAACTGGCACATAACTATTTTATCTTTTTTATTTTGTTTGCTTGTTTGGAAAGAGTCACTCTATTACTTGGCATAAAATGCTAATCGATTAAAAATATATGTCTGTATGTATGTACATAAGTTAAGTTAGACAATAGGAAACTTCCATAGGATGGATGATAGGAAATTTCCATAACAGATTCAAGGATACTAGTTTAAGATGAAAAAGGGCGACACAAATATTATGGACAAATTGGTCATTAACGATAGGAAACAAGGTCGACCAATTCTAGCTAATTAGTCTAAGATGACAACACATTTACGAGTTTAAGAAAAACCCAAAGGTATTTAAGGATAATTAAGAAAACCTAAAATGTAAGTTAACAAGAAAATATTATGAGCAAACCATAATACCTAATTAAGAAAACCTAAAATATAAATTAACAAGAAAATACTATGATTAATTAAGTAAACGACATATGAATACATTTGTAAACTCCACAGGAGTCAGTAATAATGTCAACAGTAAAATATTATTCATCATACACATTGTAATGCATTAGTAGTATAGCAAAAGTATAAATAGCATTGTAAATACTTTTGCCAGGCAGTTCAAAAATATTATTAGTAAAGGTAGACGCATCGCGTCGGAAAAATTTTATTTTTTTACTCAAAAGATAGAAATATCATTAATTCATACATATGTATACAGTAAGGAAACACATAACAATATCCAGTTGGCCATGCCTTTAAGACATCTTTAACGACGGGTAGAGGACAACAGTAGGTAAGTCTTAGAAGACATTTTGATAAAAGCTCAATACAGATCGTCTACGAAATTTTCATTCAAATGGCGCCGATGTCACACAGGACCAGTCGAGCCATAATGTCATTGTTGACCTTTTTGCAATGGCAGATTGTCCTCAACAGCCATTAAAGACAAAACTTGATACATTGTCTCTCAGATTCTCAAGAACGACGATTTCCTTTAAATAGCCGATTAAAAACACATAATCAACAGACATGCTATGCTGTATATTAATCGTCGTGTAAGACGATTTGCCGAACTGAGTAAACAGACACTACAGCCGAGGTGCAAAAAATAGCACGGAAGTACTAATTCGTAATTCTCAAATATATTTCAGGAGTTCTTTTATAAACGTGTGAAATTTGTGGTTAAAGGTCTACTGAAGATTTTGGTATTAGCACCAAATGAAATGCTGCATATGAACCAGCTAAACCATACAACAAACATAGATAAATAATCGTAATGAATTTTGACTAACGTTGAGTAATTGAAAGAATAGTAACATAATAACTAAAAGATTGTTTTAAAAAAAACAAATAAATATTTAAAACTCTACGCCATCTTGAATTTAAAGTGGTAATTTTGTTTTATTATTCTGTGCAGAAAATCATATCATGGCAGTGGAGAAGAAAATATTGTACGCCATCATAGAGCGTGCGTTCATTTTTCTTGAATTTATAGTAATGTCACTTCGTTTTTCCAATTCTTTTCAAAACCGCCTTTCATTTGATAGTCATATCCGTGTCCGGCATCTTGACACCCATATTATGTGCAGCACATGGATATAATTGGTCGGTCCACCATCTTTAGTACATTCATACATAAATCTTGCTGTTGTAGTAGACGAGCAAATGGAAAGCGGTTGTTTTTTTTCAGTATTCACATACCGGCTGAAAAAATGGTGGCTCTTCTGGCTTCTTTTTTTTGAATAAAAAATAAAAATTAACTTAAAAACCAACCAACAAAAGTAGTTTTGCTTAAGTCACAAATTAAATGTTCAATTAATTAATTTTGTGTTTTAGTGTTGTGCTGAAAACGTTGCTGAAAACGTTGATGACGGCACGAAATTTATTCGGCCAATTCCAATCAATGGTGAGTAGAACAAAAGAATGGTGGTGAAGTGGTGTTGAGAAACATGACACATCAAATGAATATGTTTTCAAATGATTGTTGTCTTCTCTTTTCTTCTTCTTTTTTTGTTTCTATAGAAAAACAACAAGTGCAGAGTGATTCAATCACAAAATTATTACAGTAACGGACTGTAGTTTATTCAAGAAGTATCGCGTTTAGTATTTTTTAAATGAATAAACATTTAAAATTCTTATCAATTTTATTTTTATACGGTGTTCAGATATGCTTTTTTATTGAGTCAATATTTAGTTTATTGACGCAATAATTTTAGTGTTCAGACATACAAAATTTAGCCAACTCAATAAGCATTTGACAGCTGGAAAACAAAATTTATTTTTATTTTGCTTTCTTTTGCTTGGTTTTACCGACATTTGTCAACGTCGTTACCATTTGTAGATAATTTAGCTTACTAAACACACTTATGAGAGTATTGTATTTCAAATTTTATTCAATATTTATAATAATTTCGTACTGATTGCTCAATAACTTAATTAATGTTTTGTACGAAATATTGCGCCAAATAATGGCAATTATTGCGTAAATCTCAATAAAGCTGCATGTCTGAACACCATATTAATCGTTTCTGACATTCGTTTAAAAAACTAAGTACACATGAATACGGATTTTCGCTTGCTTTCGAAGTTGTCCTTTCTTTGTGTTTTTGATACAGTAAAATTAATAAAATAAAAGAGAAAAAATTGCATAAGGATTTAAATCAGTTAATCAGTTGTTTTTACGGAACTTCAGGTTTGTTTTTGGTAGGGTAAAATATTTACTTCTTCTCAAATAGTTTAGGAAAATTTTTATACAAAGCTGTGAGATTATTTTAACTTTTAAAATATTTTTTTTAAGATCCGTAGATATAGGCATATACTAAAAACAACAGACATAAATTAATAATTGAAAATAAAATCATGTTTACACTTTTGTGTGATTTATTTAATTATTCCACAGTTTAACTATAGAAAAAAAACCAAGTAAAAATCAGTCAAATTAGCAAAACAAGGGCAAAAACTTTAATTTTTGACGGAAGTCGTTGTTTGTTAAAATAAACACAATAAAGAAATGGACAATCGTGTTTACGGGCTTAAGTAATTTAATTTCGATCCATTACAAATTACTTCAACTTTTAAGTGAAGCTTTATTTAATTTAAATTGCATTTTAAAATAATATTTATCCACAGAATATGATGAGTGTTGTAAATATATGCAATTATATTTATTGATTTATTTATATTTTATTTCACAAAATACAATAAACAAAATATGAAAGCCCAATGATTGAATAATTTGAATTGGATGAATGAATGGTTGAATTCACGATGGCCTATTTCATGGATGTTAATGATCAAATATTTATGATTTCATTTTCTATTTACAATAAAAGAATCTTCACCCTCAGTTATTAAAAAATAAAGAAAGAAATAGAAACTATGAAGCAGCCAAAGAAACTTTAAATGATAAATATTATTGAATAGACACAATAAATAACAAATAACAAAGCAGAGAAAGAAATTCTAATTTATTTACGGTAAATTTATGCCATATACAGAGCATAGCGAGAAAGAGGTATCTATTTTAAAAGTGGAAAATGTGTACACAAAAGGGTACAATTTCGTTACCTTTTTTGATTATGTAGAATTCAAAACAGTTACAATGGACTATAAAAAAAGCTTAAGAAAAATAAATCTGTAGCAAAAAACCCAGCGTTAACGGTGAGACTGGCAGGTAGCCGCTAAGTGAAGTCAGTAGTGCGTTCAGTAACTTTTATTACGCGAATCGTATCGTTCAAATAAGTGTAACGAAATTTGATCGAATTTGCATTTCAGTAAAATTTTTAACGATATTCTTCGCAATGGCTGCAGTCAGCTGTTATCGTTAAGTTTGCGACACAAATTTATGGGCGCAATCATTTTATGTATTTTATTGGTATTGTATTTTAAATTAAACTTTGCAAACATAATGAAGAAATAAAATAAAATTAATAAAAATATTTTCCTTTTCATTTTAAATACGAAGAATTTCGTTGTTTTTTACAAGTTCCTCTTTGTGCTTCTCGTATATTTTCACAGAGATGCCATTTGATTTCAATGTAACATCAAGTTACAGAATCGCACAATCGTTAGTGCAAGCAACTTCAAACGTCGACAAGATTGACAATTGTCGAATCGTTAAAAGTTACTGAATCGCACTACAGGAGTACTTTATACAATCCTTATAAAAACTTTGATTACTGGTCAGCCGTCAGTCTCAGCACCAATGGGTGCTGCCGCAAGCTTTAGATTTCTGCTGCTTTCCAAAATCATAGGCCTTATGTGAGTTGTGCAATGTTATACGGTGTTCATGCATGCACCTCCATAAGTATATTGAAATTTTTGCAACAACTGCCATTATTGAGCTCTATATTCCATAGAAAATGTAAAATAAATAATTGCGCAATAAGTACGAAATTGTTATAAATAATGACTAACACTTGAAATGTTCTCACAGCTATTTTTACTGGGAAGTCTGTTCAGTGAAAAGAAAAAAATTCTGAAGAATAGCAATCCAAATGACAAAACTGTAAATAAAAAAAGGAGAAAGGAAAAAGAGATGACCTGCAAATTGTACCTCAAAGCTGTGAAATGATAATAGCGTAGGTTAAATTGACTAAATTAAATATGTGTGAATACTAAATTAAATAGCTTAAATTAACTCAATTACAAATGCATGTCAATTACAAGTATTATCATGTTAATAATATTTTAATGAGAAGAAAAAATATGAAAATGACAACATCAAATGTTAGCAATATTGGTTGTTAATTCGAATGAAAAGCAAAGGCAACAGCCAGATTTACCGTCAATATATAATACTATATTTATACCTAAGCGAATGCTAGTTCTGGCGAGATTTCGTGCAAATCTAAGTGATTTTGAGTAGATTTCCGATGCAAAACAAAATCTACTTTTGCACTAGATTAGGACGAAATTTTCTCAAATTTTGTAGTACTTTGAAATGCTATTATGTTTTTTATAAAATGTGCAAAAAAAAAAATACAATTATTTAGGGTAATGCCCTTATGATACTACATTTTTTCTGCATTGTTTAAATTTTGAAAAAGAGCGCAAATATATTAAAATGGGAAAATTAATCAGGTGCAAAGAGTACAATCACATTAAGATAAATACAAAAACGTCAAGTCGTACTAGTGTTATCGATAAAAATAAGTAACTCTCAAGAAAAATGTAAAAAGTTTCAACTTAAAATTTACGTTTCGAACTTAAAATCTGTTATATGTTGACAACTTAGTGATTTATGCACAATGTCTGCGATTTTGAGATTGTCAATTTTTATCAATTTTATATGAATTAATGAAAAATAAATGTAGTGTGATACGGGCTTACGTGGGTGGTTTGTTCGAACCAAATGTCAAATACTATACTGAAAAATTTGTGTCATAAAATTAAATCGAATTAAATGTCAAAAAAGTGTGGTGTAAGCGGTCTAGATTTCGAAATAGATCTCAGAACAAATTTCCTAGATTTCAGTCCAGTGTAAATGAACTATAAAAGCTTTTTTTTTTTTTAAAAATGTTCTCTAGTTGCCATGAACACATGTTTCTAATACTCATTATTAATACTAACAAATGCTAGTTTGTTTGCTTGTTATTCAATATTATTATTATTGTTATTAATAATAATAGACTTTCACTTACTTTTTAGCGGTTTCATTTTTATTCTAAATTGACACATTGCTGTCCATAATAACGAAAAAACTTTTTTTGTGTTTGTCGACCAAGACGAGGTCGGCGGGGTAACTACACCGTCTTGGCGTGTTTTCTAGTCATTGTTATTTTGCTTTAATATTCCGCAAATTTCTGAAAATGTACATATACTCGTGCCATAAATTATAAAATAAAAGTGAGTGTTACGTTACACCCTTTGCGTTTTGTACTTATTTGTGGCATCTAAATGACTTACAAATTAGTTTTTGTATCGTAGACTACAACACAACACACCACACCAGCAATTTGTTATAGGACATTTTTTATGTCATGGGGATTTTATTGTGACGCATTAATAGAAATAGAATTGCTAGAAACCGCCCCAAAGGATACATAATGTAATTTACAATGAATAATTTGTTATACACTCGTATGTAAAACTGATTTTTTATAAATGGGAAAACAAATGTAAGCCTTAATTTTATATTAAAATACATACATAGTACGTACATAAATATTCATACATATTTGCTTTTTCCAATTTCCTTTTATTAAACTTTTTATTGTAAAACACTTTGGGGAAACTTGCTGCATGTGCTATAACAGATAAAAGCTTGGAACATAGAATGTAAGTTGTTTCTTCTTCTTATTATTATTGTGCATAAAATAAACACAGATTGTTAGAACAAGTACCCTTTCGGCAATTTAATAAATTTCTTTAATTAAATTTTATTACACTGATGGACATAAATGTAAAAGTTTAAATTGATTTAAAAACTCCTAATATAGGTATGCACATATGTATATATACTCGCATATGATAATAAAAGTGAAATGTTTTTTTTTTTTTTACTTTGGGACGATTGTCTGTCATCCCCCCCCTGCAAATTGGATTTTCAATTATGCGTAAAATTTAGTGTCCTCTTAAATGAATAGCGTTACGTTTTTCTTACGTATAAAAATTAATATACACTAGAGCCTAATTGCCGCGTTAATGGGTAATGAGAAAATGAGACGCATTTTCTAGAAAAATGCACTGTTTGTTTTTTTGAAATTGAAGATTAAAAAAATTAATTTTCCATTAATTGGATTAATTGCTTCGCACTGCAGCAGTGCTTCAACCAGCTCTTTGGTTAGCACTAAAAGGAGTTGGAGGTCAGACGATATCGTTCAGTCGCTTAATTACATATATCATGGGCTCAGTGTTACCATATTTTTTTATCTTATTTTAGAAGTTTTTTGATATGTTAAAAAGATTAAAAATTTTTTTTTTGGCTTAAAAATAGATTTTTAAAAATATGATCTTTAGTACTTTTATAGCGGTTTCACACCAAAATTTAAAGGCTGACGTTAAACACACAAACAGCTGATTTTGCATTCTCACTATAAGTTTAATTAAATCAGGTTTTAACGCACACTTATTTCCTCTTCCCACAACTCGATGAAAGCATTTTCTTTATGCTCTACCCAATGGCCTCTTTTTTTTTTGCTGTGGTTTCTGGTAGGTCCATTGTTTTAAATTATTGTAGTGACTTTATTTACCAAATTTTTGTATATTATCTTTATTTCATTGAGCGTCATTTAAATTGCTAGCTGTTTTCAATGTTTTAACTTGGTAGCACTGGCTTTAGTACATTGTTTTTTTTTTTATCTTGGACCAGCACTCAGGAGATGACCCGTACACATGCGGTGCATTGTGCTGGAACTAGAGGAAAGGGATATTAGGAGAAATGATAGGAGGTGAAGCTTCATTACCTTACAACTGTGCTTATTGGACGATATTTGTTTTTATAGCAGTGTTGTATCGTCTCTGATGTCAAGGAGATTTATTAAATTTTGAAGCTTCCTTTTAGTAGCCATTTTTAGTAATTATTTTACTTCGTCGGTGCTACACAATACCGACGAAGGAGGACATTCTGATGTGATTGTGGATTGCTATCAGCTGAAGCCGGTATTGTTCAGTGACCAGTGACTATGCCTTCGCCACTGAAACCTTACGATAACAACTGACATACAAAGACACACTAATGCACTAAGATGGCTTAAAGATAATATTTTTCTATGGTAAAAGCAGGTTTTAATAGTTGGTTTTAATGGAAAACAACAACAGACACAGAGACACAATAATCAGAAAAATTTTAGAATGTTGTGACAGTTGGATACTGGGCTCGAACATAGGAGCTTGGGTTTGATAGTGAACATACTAACTACTTTATCCAACGCTCATTTCCCGACTGATGACTTTTTATTTTCTATTATTGGTCTTATTATTATATTAAAAGATTATGAACATTTGAAAAAAAACATATTCCATTGTCAGGTATGGTGCAAATCGATAGTTTACACAGTAACATGAACATAGTTTTGTTTTGCTGTGTTTGTCACTCTACCACGTCCGTTTCAGATTGTTAATAAAAAAAATTATAATTTATAAAATAGTTTCAACAACAGTTAAAATTCAATATCAACATATTCATTTCATACAGAAGCTAAAACGAGGACATGCAATAACATCATCAACAACAACAACAATGTGGAATGTGGTAGCATTACAATTACAATAATCAAAGAGGCATTATTTGCCATTGTTGTCAATTAAACGAAACGAATATTGCCCAACTGACTGGCTGCTTACGGCGGAATTATATTAATTTATTCTCTTATCATGTTTTTCATTGGCATTTTTTCTTCTATTTATGGTGTTATTAATGAATCAAATTAACGTTTTGACACCAGCTGTAATCTCTACTACTTTTGGAATTTATAAAAATGAAGTGAACTCGCGATAATATGAACACCCCAAAATAAAAACTTTTTTCCTTCCATTGACTACTCAAATATGAACTTATGAAAAGCTAATTTTTTTATTTGTTTTACCGGTTGTATCTAGACGGTGTTGAAATCTAAACCCACAGGGTAACAATGAAATTCTTATTCACCAGCATATTAATTTCGGGATTTTCATTGCTTGTTTCATTTAAATTGTATTTAGCTGTCAATCAGAATTTCTTATGTACACACAGAAATCACAGAATTTGACGCATAATGACTTTTAAGTTTTTCCAAGAATAAATCGTTGTTTTATTTGTCGTGAATAAAAAATAAATAAATAATTTTACATAAGACACTTTTATTTTTATGGGCAAAACGTTTTTGAAGGAAAATTCGCTGCCATTCGCTTGGTTTTAATTAGTTCATATTATCGCGAGTTCACTGTATACATATTTAATTATTTTTGAACAAAACTCAAAAAGAAAAGTCACCAAATATTTAGCTACACTGAATATAAATATCTACATACAGATTTAATATTCTACTCTGATGGTGTTAAATTACAGTCGATGAACTCTGCTTCGATGGCATCAAAATATTTCAGTGGATAGATTATAGACAAGAGTGTACTAATTGTTGTATTTGTTAATGCATTCAAACTTATAACAGCTTTACAAAAGGTTCATAAAGTCACACCAGCTGTGTTTATAAATACATACAAAAAGGGTGGCGATGGTCGAAGTATTCTGCACGTTGACTACCTTACGAAAAATTTTCCTGGGTTTAACCCCAGTTTCAGACTCATAAAAAAAAAACATCTCGCATTTTTTCTGATTTGCATTTGTGTGTCTTTGTGTCAGTTGTTGTCGGAAGGTTTCAGTGGCAAAGGCATAGTCACTGGCCACTTGTTACTTGTCACAGAACAGTGACGGCTTCAGCTGTATCCAATCCACAGGCACAGCAGAACGCCCTCCTTCGTCGGTATTGCGTAGCACCGGCGAAGTAACATAATTACTAAAAAAGGCAACTAAAAACGAAGGTTCTAAACTTAATACGTCTCCTTGACATCAGAGACGCTACAACACTGCTGTAAAAACAAATAACGTGCAAAAAAGCAGTATTGTAAGTTAGTGAAGCTTCACCTCCTTTCATTTCACCTACTATCCCTTTCCTATGGTTCCAGCGCAATGCATCGCATGTGTAAGAGTCATCTCCTGAGTGCTGGTCCAAGATAAAAAAAAGAAAAAAATACAAACCACGAATACAAAATCTTAGGTAAAAAAAAACATAAAACATTAATACGTTCGGGAGATATCGTTATCGAAACTTTTCAAAAAAAGCGTTTTATTTTAATAACCTCGAACATTTTTTTCAAATCGCTTCTTGGCGTCGAATGCCATAAAATTGTTCTACATAAAGCGGATATCATTGTAATAAAAAAATTTTCCCGTTTCTGGTGGTCAACACTGCTTTCAGTTCCCGGGATTACCTGCAGCCGATCAAGCGTTGCCCATATTTTTAAAATTTAATTTGACCTAAAAAAAAAAAATAAAATAAAAATATTTGTCTAATAAAAATAAAATGATTTTTTGATGACTCAATCAAACAAATAGAATGTTCCAGCACAATTTTCGTTGGAACTTTTGGCCCGTTAATTAAGTTCTTTGTCAATAAAATGATTTATTAATTTATTCATATCATGTACATATGTCTGTATGTCATAAATAACGTTTGATAACACGGCCAGTTATCAAATACAAATTGTAAAACATAAAAATAACCTCGATATCTACATATTTCGCTGATCGCATAATTAAAATATTTTTGTTTTACTTTTTTTAAATGATTCTTTTTTTTTTATTACATTTACTTACGAGTATCTATTGTACTGAAATATTTTTCTTTTTTCAATGCCTGGAGATAAAAGAAAGAATCTGTTGTTCGTAAATTAGGTGAATTTCTTACTCATCAGCGTGAAAAATACTGCCGTCCATATCAGAAGCATGTGTTGGTCAAAAACTAACGGTCAAAATTGCAAAGATTGACACTGTGACACTTAATAATTATTCTGGCAAACAACAACAAACGAACAGGAAATTGCAATCGTTAAAAAAGCGAACGACAGTCCGTAGCAGTCATGAGAATACGTTGAAGTAATACATTTATTGATCCTGTATATTTTCCAATTATAATGGCTGCATCGATAAGTTTAATTATAAATTTTCTTTCTGTGCGGCTTTTGTTATTACGTAGTGAAGAAGAATTTAAATTACACAAGGCAACAAAATCAAATTTTTTTGAACTGGTCTAAGGTTTCTTAGTCAATTTGAATACATATGGTACTCCGATTCAATGCCTATAAATTACTTTTTTTGGATTGACTCTGGTTTTCGAGATTTATTATTTATATAGAAAAAAGCGGAGGTTGCACCCCGTAATTTGCAATAACTCCAGAACTAGTTCTGCAAGATGTTGTTTATATACTATTTATTTATTAAATACAATTATTAAAAAAAGCATCCATCATAGACAAATTTTACTGCAGTATTCTCTTCAGCGAACAAACCGCTGGTACGGAAACATTTCACTTGTACCTTCTTTGTCCGTTCAAGAGAGTTTGCACTGTATAATGCACTTATTTTTGTTGTGCAATAAAAATCAAAAACATTTTGATTTTTGCCAATATATTGTGCAATCAACGAATATGACATACATATTGGCGATATTATTCCACAATACAATAAATTGCACAATTGTATTGCAAATGTGTGCGCCACTTTAAAGAATTAAATACTAAAACAAACTAGCTTAAAACATTAACGCAACTACACAGAAAAAAGCAGTCTTTGCTCAGTAATTTTTTTTTTCTTAATTAATTATTTAATTGAATGCACGTTTATTTGACTTGATTTTGGTGTTCGCACAAAAACAGTGCAATCAAAATGCCATGAAATGATGAAATAAAGAAAAGAATTTTGAAATTTTTTCAATTAACCCACCCGTGTGGCATTTTCGATTTTCAATCAGTGATCATTTTTCTTTTAATTTTAATTTACTGAAAATGATTTTGACTCAGTGTCTATTTTTTTTAGTTTTAATAGAAAATGTTACAACATTTAACACGAAATGTTGGTTGAAATACAAAATTTTGGTGTAAAATATATGCAATATCCCACCCGGGTGTGTTTCGGGTCAATACGTACATAAAGAGCTTTGTTAGTGCGAAGGTGAAATTCTTTTATTTAATTTAAACTTGGTTTTTTTAAATGAATCTCGATTTCACTTTTTTCTATGTACCAAACTCAAAAGTTTTATAAACATTTTTCATTTTCCGGTAAAGTACATATGGCCGCTAAGGGCCTATCTATATTAAGGTAGCGATGTGTACATATATGGATGGGCCTTTTTCTGGAGTAGCACTAAAAGAAAGCGAAAAGTGTGTTTTATTAATTTTGCATCCTTACAAAAGTGCAATCCTCAAACTTAATACTCGCTGAATGTCACGAATTGCATCATATTCTATCAAATACATTTATGCCGCAGTTCATTCACACTTTGGTCGCACGTGATCCTCCTTACGATGGGGTTTGCACGCCAACAAGTACCAAATCGCATGTGATAGAAACCGATTTTAGTTAAAATCCTCCGCCTCTCAAAAAAAAAAATACAATTCCCAACATAAAACTGCAGGAAATTTTATTGAATATATTTACACAACGTGCCTGTTGGTAATAAATAAAAAACAACAACAGCAAAATAAATTATATTCTTTTTCTTCTGCTCACTTTGTTCAAAAACATGTAAATATTTATTTGTTTATTATAAAGTCCCGAGTGTTTTTTACTCGACTTCCCCCTTCATTTTTATCAACAAGAAAAAAGAAAAACAAAAAAATAAACAATGTTCATGATAAAAGAACTAGAAAACTTTAATGTTAGAAATACCCATTGGCGTAGCTGAACGTACGAACATTTTGTTATTTCTTCCTGTAAAAAAAAACTAACAGAGACACTTGCCACCACCTACCTCGCCTACAATATTCTAATCTCTACGCTTATGGAAATTCGTACGTATCGCACATTTACTTCAACAACGTTATAAATCAAAAATGTTCACACAATAGAGCACCCATTTGCGTCTATCACATTAACGTCGTTTTTGTTCGGGACAATATTTACCAAAGAAAGCATATGTAGATGATGTACGTTAAGATCTGTTTGTGAAATGGTTCAAATTCTAATCAAAATAGTAGGAACAATCAGAGCTATGAGAAGAACAAAGTTCACGAAAAGCTCTTTGAGCACGAACAATAGTTTTTGACAACGAAACAACTGGTGGGGTGTCAGGAGATTTCACTTCAGAAAGTTTGCTAGGGGGAGGGGTTCTCGAATTACAAAGACTCAGAATGCAACGACCGCGGAGTTTCATTGCTAATTTTGGTTCTAGTCCAAGTTCTGGTCTAAGCACTGATGCTGTGCCAACAAATAGACAACGACAATTGATCCAATCATTGAGAGTACTGTCGTTTGAGTAGTTAGCCTACTGACTCTGCAACCAGAAGATCCGCGGTTCAAATCCCCGTCAGATGTATCTGTGCTTAGAGCGCCTTCCTTTACAGTTATTTCAGCAATAAAACACCGGCAAACTGAAATAATAAATGAAATGGCTCTCTTCAGCTTAAAAAAATGAATGCGTGCCCATAACACCTGAAACGCAACAACTCTGTTTTCCAAATTCTTACAGATCCGTGTAGGAATTAAGCTCCATTTATCCTTCTGCTCAGTTCACCACATGGCTCTTCTCGACACTTTCTAACGTTCCAACTAGTTCCGATGTATGCATTTCATGCATAGGGGGGCACATTTCCTGAGCATTGCTCCAAGAAAAGGGCAATACAGCTGATTTGGTATCCATAGATTAATTTGATTACTCAAATCAAGAATTTAGTTTTATTTGTTGTCTTTCGAGGTTCTAGTGTATTGAGTTAATTGCACGAAACAGCCCGCACGTTTGCTTCAGGATAGTTTTGGGTAAGTAGACAAGCAATCAGCTGCTTCATGAGTAAAAAATAACAAAGTAACAAAAATACAGTGAACTCACGATAACGTGAACGAATTAAAACCATTTCGAAAATATTTGTTTATACATTAAATCACACAAAATTATATTATAATTTGGAATTATTGACACACGAATACATATGCACATGTTAATTGTAATTTATAATTATATATATTATATATAATTATATTAAAAAAAAAACGATTATTCTTTTGTGCAAATCTTGTTTATATATTTTAGAATAGTTAATTTTAAAAAATTTTATTAACATTAAGCGGTTTTTACATAATGCGGTGTTCACGTTATCGCGAGTGAACTTTTCACATTGGCGTTTCCATTTTGTGGTAAAGTGTGTGGTTTTTTGCGTTACCGTACTTTTGTACATTTTTGCCTCTCATTGAGATCAATTATATTTTACTCTCATTTTAGGGAACTTTACAGGAAAAGTACAGAAACAAAGATAATAATGCAGAATAATTCATAATATCTGCTCTTTTGTTGTATACAAATTCCCTCAAGTTGAGAGACGGTGTAATTAGCCCATTGAAAAGTCAGCTTTATTTATGTGTTATTTCGAGTTATGACGGTTTTGAAGCAAAGGAGCGATATTTTATGCATTTATGCATGTATGCATATGTATATAGTACGCCAGGGTAAGTGTATTTTTTTTGTATGTTTGTAACTGGTCTAAATTAAATAAAACTCTTTTTAATACCCTCTACTCCCTTTACATGCTCTGTTTACACGTTCTAATGTGTGTACATTGTATATATGCATGTATGTACATATATACCCATACATACATACATACATACATATATACTCGTACATACATAAATACATATATACAATATTGTTTGAATTTCCATTGTATGCACTTACTAACATGCATACTTTTTATTCTAATTATAATTGCCATAAAAAAAAGAGAAAATGTAAAGAAATAGCGAAAATGTAGAAAAGAAATTTTTTTGCTAAAGAAATATAGTGAAAATTGAAGTTTAAGAAAGAAATTGGCCATTGAAAGTTTTCAAAATAAAGCTCTAATTTAATATGGAGTGGGATTACATTAATTAAGTTTGCTCAACAGTGTTGTCATCTCAGCGCTTTCACTACTGTTTTTAATGATTTTATGCACTTTATATTTCCTAGCCCTAATTACCCCTTGCCGTATTTTGAATTCGACTACCACCACCTTTTCGTACTAGATTAAAGAACACTGCAGCACTTTTCCATTAATCCAGTTCTATTAATTTCAGTATGAATGGCTACCAGTATTTTAAATTGTCGATACACAGTAATACGAATAGTTAAAGTTTTCTCAATTCAGTCTTTGTTCAGCAATTTGTTTTTCTTAATTAACTATTTAATTGAATGCACGTTTATTTGAATTGATTTTGGTTCTCTTTTGAAACGGGGGGAAACGAAATGCCATTAAATAGCCAAATGCGAAAAATAATTTTAATTTTTTCAATTAAAACTTCTAAAGGATTCTGCGTTTTTCGTGACTAAAATCTAATTATTCTTTTTATTCAATCTTGGTTTTTTTAAATTCTATTTCGTTTTTACTTTTTTCTGTGTAGGTCCTGTATATGGCACAGAATTAAACACGATATCCTTCGTTCGCTTCATTACAATTAAAACAAAAACAACATTTTAAATTTTGTTTTTGTTTTAAATGTGAATGATATCGAGAGAGATCGTGGGCCAGGCAGTAATTTTACACTACAAATGTAACATTAAAAAAAATCAGCTGATTGGTTGTTTTCATGAATCGTTTTTTTTCTCTTATTTTTCAATTACACGAGCATTTTCTGTATCGGTGATATCTACTGTGCAAATCGAACAAAAGAAATAAAATGTACTCAATTCTATTAATAAATTTTGCTTCATAGTGGCTACACAAAATATTTGTTACCAACCAGACAGAGCATATGACAACATCAGTTGCTAAAACTTGACCAAATTATAACGATAAAAAAATCGTTACTGTAAAACACACACAACCATGAAACATGATCATTTTGTTCTGCCAGATTGTCAAATAATGAATGAATTTTAAAAAGTGTTTTTGTCTCCGAGTCTGTCAGCAGCAGTTCGTTTTATGTCACACTGTCTGTCAAATCCGTTTTACGTGTGATCGCCGAACTTCACACCTTTCGCAACAAGCTAACGGAGGCATCGTGGTTTGAATTAAAAAAAAAACGTTGTCATAACTCAGCTACTTATCAATATTAGTCATTCTTTTTTTGGCATATTAAACTCACCAACAATGTTTGTTATTTAATGAATTCATTAATACAAATAGCACATCTTAATATGTGTGTATTCATCTGTGTGTGTGTTTGAGAGTAAAATAATAGGTTCTGGCCAAGTTATTATGGTCGTTAACAATTTAACAAAATAATAGAAATAAATGTATGAATGCCAACGCTACGTCAGTAACTCATGATTCACACACACGGCAAAATCTCTTCGTGTATGAACGTAAATGCAGGTTCAAAAGAAAATTCAACAAAAACTGATCAGGTAAACTTGACGTGTGTGAAGCTGACATTTATTGTACGAGTACGTTCAACTTCCATGTTGATCGAGAGTATGATATTCCCTTCACTGACGAAAAATCGATTTCAGTAAATGTTCTCCAAAAAAAAGAGTTAGGTTAGGTAGGTAGGTCGCTGGTGTAAATAAGGGCACAGCCCACTGGGATCCAATTTATCATGATCCCATTATGATACCTGTGAAGAAGGAAAGAAGAAGAAGAAGAAGAAGAAGGGGGATAGAACAGAATAGAATACGTAGGATTCGCTGGACAAAGATACAATAGAGTGGAAGGAAAAACCCCAGTAAGAACCGAAGAGACCGACGGTTCGACGAAGGCTGCCATGCTAATGCAACAACCAACCGCTGCCCCTAATAAAATCGCTCAGCTCCTGAGCCCCACTACCAACAGCTCTGATAGGCTGCCAAACGAAGCGGCCGCCAGCATTCCAGGGCGCAGATCCTCGAGTGCAGCGCACCCCTAAAAGAAATGAGCGACACTATATTTTTTTTGCATTGTTCAAATTTTGGAGAAGAGCGCAATTATATTGTAATGGGAAAATTAATCACGTGCAAAGAGTACAAACATTTTACGATAAATGAAAAACGTCAACAAACTGTCAAAAAAAATGGAAAAATTGTCAACTTAAAATTGACGTTTCGAACTTAAAATCTTTTATATGTTGGGATTTTGAGCTTAGTTTTTGACCGTATATTTTGCTTTGGCGTTTTTTTTTAATTGAAAATAAGAAGGGAACACTTAAAAAACTTAAATATTATATTGTATTTGTTTCTTTCTGGCTTTGCTGTCTCTTTCTATCAATTTTATATTAATTAACTGAGTTTATTTTGGGAATATCTCTTTATACATACATATATGATTCTAATTTTAAAGCTGTACTTTTTCCCGAAAAAATATGTGAAATGTATTATTACATACTTTATGATATTCTCATAAAGTATTTTTTTTTTAATATAATATATTTATAAATATAATAAATAATATAAATAATAATACATTTCAAATATTTTTTCGGGAAAAAGCACAATTTTAAAATTAGAATCATAATTTTATATTAATTTATGAAAAATAAATGTAGTATCATGCGGGCTTAACAAACACTAACAGAACGAAGCAACATGCTGTTTTCGAAGGCTGCTACAGCTTCATCTTCAGCGTTCTTCGTGTTTTGTCCACTGTGTGTGCTTTATATATTTTTATTATTATTTTTAGTATTCCCTTTAAGTTAAAATTATTTCATTAAAATTGTAAAAGAAGGCCATAAATATTTGCCGTAATAACGACATTGCATCATTCATATGAACATTTCCAATAGTTAAGTGTTTTTTTTCTTCTACGTTTTGACGTAAATCAGTTAATAAAGAAATAAATTTAATCAAGTTTTTATTCAATAATAAACATAATACTTGTAATAAAAATAAAAAACCGAATGAAATATTTTCTCTTGCAAGATTCATTATGTCGTATTATTGATTTTTATGAAATATTTTTATAATAAAACTAAAGAATTTTTTAAACAGAAAATCCTCTAAAGTTTTATCTCGAAGGAGATTTATTACAAGCAATTTCGCAGTTTATTGTAGAAATTGTACAATTTCTTTTGTTCGTTACTTCAAGGACTTTGCCTTCTACATTCAATCATACTTATACACTCCCACACAAACAGACACACACACACACATACACACATTCTTAACATGTCCTCAGTAACATGGTCACTACCTGTAGCGTATATTAATTTATTAAATTTGTTTCATTACTTGGCTGCCTTTGTTTTATTAGTGGAATTTATTTATTCCTTCACTTCACTGCTTTTTCTTTTGTTTTCTTTTTATTGGCGGCTTATGGTAATGAAACTTTTTTTTTGCTTTGTGCTTTATTTTACAATTGTTGAGTAAAATCGGCTTTGTACTTTTTCCATATTTTGTAATTGTTTTACATTTTTAATAAAAATAGGGGTAATAAAAAATATAATTTAACTGATATTTAACTCTTGAGGTTATTCATGAACGTCTGCAAGCAAAGTTAATCGTCGACAACTGGAATTTTATGTCATTTTTTATTACAAGTACCATCATTGACATTTTATTTTTCATAAAAACCATTCGATGAAAATCTATGACGAACGTATTTTTCATTTAAAAGCATTTTGTTTTTTTGTATCTTAAAATATTTTTTAATACAAACGCATAAATTAATGACGTTATGAAATATTATTTATTCAGTCTACAATTATTTTCTTAAATTAAATAAGACAGTGATTTGACGTATGCGGAGAATTATTTAAAGAAGGAGAAAAATATAGTGCTGTTGATTTAAATTCTAAAAAAAAAATGAATTTTTATAGAAGAAATGATAATTTTTTTGATTTGTAGAGAAAGTATCCCCTAAACTAAGAACTTCTGCATCATTCGTTTTGTCAAGTTGGCTGCATTATTAATTTAATGGTCATACGAATTTTTTTGCTCAAGGTGGATTTTTATTACTTTTTCTATATTTTAATACGGTTGAGCTTCAGGCTGGACGATCGTTGCAGCGTGGTGCTGGCTGAGGTACCACGGGATATATGCGGAATATATTCGGTTGTATACTGACTGTAGGGCTGCGTCGGGTGTTTAAATGATATCAATTTTGGTTCGTGAGTGACGGGCGTCTCTTGACGAGATGGCGAGACATTCAAACCTTGAGCTGATCTGGGTACCGTTACACAGTGGTGTGCTTGGGAACGATGTGGCGTATGATCTGACCAAGGAGCGGGCTCGTCTGCCTGACGAGCACATCGATGGATATGTCGGGATTCCGTTGGGATACTGCAGGATGTAGTTGGAGCGGAAGATCGAAGGGACTGCGCAGACTGGAACTCGAATGAAACCACTTGCTCGATTTACAGGATGACTTGGTTACGATACGACTTCGGTCGGATCGCTGGACTGACGGAACTGCCGAGTGGCCGACTCCGGATGACTGTGGCTGTGCTGACGGACCACTGTAACGTTGGTCGGCACACCAGGATATTGGTTTTGCCGTATAACGACTTATGCAGGAGATGTCGTGATGAGGAGGAGACGGTTAAGCACTTGCTGAGGCACTGTCCCGCTCTCGCCATTTGGCGTGCGTCTGCGAAGGGGTTTTCCTTTTGCGGGACCTTGTGAATGTGTCGGGTCGCGATATGGGGAATAAGCTTGTTTATCCGGGACTCGGGGTGGTTTGAGACCGATGGAACGACATGAGGTCTGATTCCCCTCACTCAACACAATAAGACCCAGGAGGACCAAAGTGAGCTGATTCCCTTGGGACTTGGCGGACTGCTAACCAAACCTAAGCTAACACGGTTATATCTCAGTATACCGTACGGAATATCTCTTTTGTGCCTGAAGCAAAGTTGTATATATTAATAGGAGAAAAAAAAGCGCAACAAACCTACAAAAAAATGAATTCGGTGCCTTAAAAATTGCAAAAATTACCATTTTTCACCTTTTTTGCTCAATAACTGTATTACAAATCCACAAATCAGCACAATCAAAAATCATTGTCCGTTGTCAAAATAATTCATGCAATTTAACATCAAACAGTGATAAATAGTCGGCCAGCTGTTCTACTAAGGTCACTTGTTAGGGATTCGCGTATCTCCTGAAGACCATAAGAAATATTGCTGTACAATTAACGTGAAAAAACTTTTTAGGCGAACGTATGTACTTAAAAATCTTTATATATATAAATGGAATGTGTGTTTTTGTTTGCACCCTATGGGAGACCAGACCTCTGGACAGATCGCCCGGAAGTCTGGAATGAAATGGAGGCTACTTTTTTTAACCACGCCCACATTTTGAAATTTTGTCACTCCTCAATCGTTTTTAACAGATTTTTTTAATATAAACGAGCATAACTTCGCCATTTGCGGACCAATTGTTGTGCTTTTAAATCACTTTCACGAAATGTGACATTCACATATTGTTGATAAGCGACAGGTGGTGCATAGATAAGAAGGTTTGAGCTTGATTCTGTAGAGAATTTTTAAAGCAGAGTTGCTGCGTTTTTGATGTTATGTTGACGCTGAAGGAGACCGATTTTATTTATTTATTTTACTTGAACTACCTAGTTGGTATATTCAATTTAATTAATTGAATTCTATATTTATGTGACTGCCAGTGTATCATTTTCCTTATACAAATATTTTGTTTTATTATTTTATAACTAATTGAAAACAATTTGTGTACATACAAATATTTCACATTGTCGTATGCACATATGTAGATATTACTATTACTGTAAATACACAACACACATGTATTTTTACACAATTGTGAATTAAAAATAATATCGTATGAATGTGTATGTATGTACGAAATTGTTTGATCAGCAAATTCAATTTTATTCAGTATTGTAAAAAAATAATTAAGAAAATTTGTGTTATTGTTATGAAAAGTAAAATACGCCTATAAAACAAAAAACAATTATTAATTAAAGAAAAAAAGTTAGACATTTTCTAATGAAATAATTTGTTTTTTTTTATAAATTTTAATTTGCTTGGCACTTGTGCCAATAACATGAACTACGCAAATTTTTGAGAAATTATAAATATTTTTTAATAAAAGGAAAAATATTGAATAGACAAATTCTTTGATGGAAAAATACAAAAAAAAAGTCATACCCGAAATTGTTTATTTTATTTCTAAAACTTTCTCCAAATTGTTTTTAATAAATAACAACAATAACTGAAAAGATGTCACCACAAGGTAAATTGTCAGTTGCCAATAGAAATATTTATCTGACAATGGTGTTATTGTACGGTGCTCTAAATTAAGCACATCTGACAATAACAAATGACCGTACAATATCTGGCAATTACATGTTAATGGAAATGGCGGGTGTTCTTACGATTGTTAAATGCCTGACAATATTATTGTTGCACAATATACTGGCTATGCGTTCTCTGTCAATATTACAGTGAAGCTTCACCTCCTGTCATCTCTCTCAGCATCCCTTTCCTCTGGTTCCAGCACAACGTATCGCAAATGTGGGGCAAAATGAAAAAAATTCAAAAATTAATTCGTTGAATTGGGTTGCGCCATGCGCTATGCTTTCAACCGAACTCTTGTTAACACTCGATAATATTTTGGAGGTCCCTTGAACGCAAAATTATCGACAGTTCACTGTACAATCAGGAACCAAATTAAGGCATTCAATTCGAATCGAAATTTCAAACAAAATGCTAATAAAATGATTCGAACTGATCGGCCGTACAACGAGTACGATTTTGCCATCGGGAGATGGCCATTTGAGCGATAGAATTTCTTCCAATAAATGTCACCAATTTTACACTTTCAAATTAATTGTTTATATCTTTTTTTTTCGTATATAACAAAATGGCAGCCAGTTGGAGTAACCTGTGTGAAGATAAATTTCGATATTTAAACGCTAGACACAAACCAACTGCCTTAACAGAGCTCTTCAGTAAAAATGAATTTTTTTTTATGAAAACACCTAATATTAGAGGTTTCGGCCATTAGATATCATAAAGAGCCTCAACAGCCATAAGTTACATCAATTTCCATCCACCCATATATCTCCAGTTTCCGGGAATACGATGCATCTCCGAAAGAAATTTGCATTTTTTATTTGTAAAAGTAACAAGATTTCTTTACATATTGGGGAAACAAGTTTATATTTTTGTGAAGAGGATTGGATAAACTAATTGCTCTGTTAATTTGTATCCATTTGGCTCAAAAATGTAAGCACAGTTCCATTTGGAATATCTACAACTCGATATTGCATGTCTAACAGAGGACCGTTAACACGATAATAGAGTTCTGTTAAGGCAGTTGGTTTGTGTCTAGGGTTTAAATTTTGAAATTTATATTCACACACATGTTGAAGTTATGCCTCTACTTTTCCGCCACTTTGTATGTAGTGCTTGATGCACGCTACATACGTGACTAGTGGCCATCTCTATTCGAAAGGCATCATAAAAAGCGAAACAGTTAAAACATGTTATTACGACTAACAAAAGTTTTAATTTGAAAACCAGTCAGTAGCTAAAATTTTTCAAGTACACTAATTATTTTTTTCACATTTGCCATTTAATAAATTCGAAGGTAACTACGTACGTACATATGTATGTATGTACCTTATATATGAAATAGTCGTTAATAAATGTATATTCATACATACATATACATACATATAAATACATACATATATGTACATATGGATTATTAGACTGGCTCGAAAATTTAAACGGTTTGCGGATGTAATTTTTTGCCTCCACAAGGCCTACCCTGTTCCATTCATGCAAAAAAAAATTATGTGCTCCAACAATTTGAACAATCGGTCCATATTTAGAGTTCACTATAGATTTGAACTTTTGAATTTTTTTGTAGAAAAAGCAGAAAATATTTTTGACTTGGCCGGGCCGAAAATCGAACCCGGCTCCTTCTAGTTGCAGAGTCAACACGTTACCGTCAATGCAGATCACTATGGCCATATGAGAACCGATTGTTTTGGTCTGTAATTGAAGACTAGGAACTGGACGATATGTGGTTTCACCAAGCCTGTGCCATGAGCCACACATGGCTTCATTACATGAGAAGTTTCCTGAAGGCGAAAGATCATATTTTTGCGAAGTGAATTGGCCAGCACGATCATGCGATTTGACGACGTTATGTTTTTTATTTGTTTGAGAGGCTACATCAAAGACCGTGTCTACGCGAATAATCGCCTAACGTGATCGCCTAAAATGATGTACATATGTTAAAAATTAAACACTTAAGCCCAAATTCACTGTCTTTAGTTAGATAATAGCAATAGTATAACCAATAATATATGATTCACGGCTTTTTGTTTACTATTAGTTAAACCGCCCCAAACGTCATTGGTTAACAAATAGTTAGACAACAGCTGATTAGTAAATTATTATTAGTATTTTTGTTTTGATATCAACTATCATAATATAATATATGTTTATTAGTCTCACTTCTATTTTTATTTGGCCTTTATTAAATTCTTTAATTATATTTCTTTTTTGAGCGATGGTCTTTTTTATGAAAAGTTTTTTTAATTATTTATTTTCAATATTTCGCTACCAATTTATAATTAAAGAAAACTTATCATAAAAAAGACCAACACTCAAAAAAAGATATATAATTATAAAATATAATATATATATAAAAAAATAAAATATTATATAAAAAACTAAAAATAGAAATGTGTGTGTGTTATAAAAGTAAACTCATGGATTGTTATGTTTTTGTTTATAGATTTTTTGGTTTGTATGTTTAATATTCAAACAATTCTCGTTTGATTAATTGAATTTTAAGCATATAGATCTTGGGTTTGTGTTCAAAATTTAGAAAAATCCACTGATGAGCTAAGTAAGCGTTAGCGAAATAGTACTATATGGATATGCTTTCCTCCTTAATTATTGAGTTGCTTTTGTAATAAAATGCTTTATGATATTTTTCATACTGTATGAGAATATCATAAGGTATGTAATAATAAATTTCACATATAGTTTATAGGGGAAAAAGCACAATTAGAATCATATATAAAATTTAATATCTTTATATAATACTATCAGTTTTTTTATTTCCGATAATATATTGGTGTCCGGAACCAATTTCAGCAGCAATTCAATATCTTGCGCGGTAAAGTTCGTTGAGCGCGCTTGTTTTATCCATTTCTAAGAAATAAATGTAAACAAAACCCATATGCTATAGCAGTGCAGCCAATATTGAAAATTAAAATATTGTTAGGGTTACCATTCTTTGGTTATACTGAGAAATGTTAGTTAAACAATGCACTGTGAATATGAAGTCTTATAAAGGGTGGTTAAATTTCAAGGGCCGATGTTGATTTTGAATAAAACACAAACTATTTAGGAAATTATTGTAATTTTATTTTATTATGATATATTGGTATTACTCAATTATGTATGGAACAAAATATCGGCCAAAGGGGCGCCGCGACCACGGCGGCACACCGCCATCCGATGGTCCAAATTTTCGATGACCCTGAGGCATAATGGAGGTTCTATGCCGTTAATGTGCCGAATTATCTCATCCTTTAGCTCTTGAATTGTTGCTGGCTTATCGACGTACACCTTTTCTTTCAAATAACCCCAAAGAAAAAAGTCCAACGGTGTCAAATCACATGATCTTGGCGGCCAATTGACATCGCCATTACGTGAGATAACACGGCCATTGAATTTTTTGCGCAAAAGAGCCATTGTTTCGTTAGCTGTGTGGCAAGTGGCACCGTCCTGCTGAAACCACATATCGTCCACATCTATATCTTAGAATTCGGGCCATAAAAAGTTCGTTATCATTTCACGATAGCGAACACCATTCACAGTAACTGCCTGACCGGCCTCATTTTGGAAAAAATACGGCCCGATGATGCCGCCAGCCCATAAACTTCACCAAATAGTCACTCTTTGTGGGTGCATTGGTTTTTCGACAATCACTCTTGGATTCTCATTCGCCCAAATGCGGCAATTCTGTTTATTGACGAATCCACTGAGGTGAAAATGTGCCTCATCACTGAAGATGATTTTCTTCGAAAATTGATCATCCACTGTTGCCATGGTCGCGGCGCCCATTTGGCCGATATTTTGTTCCATACATAATTGAGTAATACCAATATATCATAATAAAATAAAATTACAATAATTTCCTAAATAGTTTGTGTTTTATTCAAAATCAACATCGGCCCTTGAAATTTAACCACCCTTTAGTTAAACTACAGTTATCATTTTAGTTTACTAATAATGAACTAATGACTGTGAATTTGGGCCTTATTAAAACTAAAAATTAGCTAATATATTTTAAAACTAAAATCAAAAACCGTAACTCTGTATTAATTTGTTCGTCGACGTATAAAATAGAAATGAATCTAATGCAGAGTACGTCACGCACGACGAATTTCATCTGACAGCGGTGTTTTGTTAATTTTCATATGAACAAATGTGTTTAATTTCTGATGACGAAAGTTCGCAACGAAAAATTCTTCGTTATTCGCAGTTATGTTGCCAGCATAACCCGTAACATATTTATTTTGTCGGTTGGAATAAGATGGGAAGCCTTGTGGAGCACAAGATTTTCATGTTCTTGCATTTTGAGCCAGTCTAATGTATTACGTATATATATATGTATGTATATATATATATAGATATGTATGTATATGTAGTTTATATTCTTATATGTACAATATAGAAATTAGTATAACTGTTAGAACGAAAAGAGAACTTACCACGGCGATTAAAGGGTCGCACCCTGACAGCAACTTTGATCTTATCCGTTGACATTTTGCGTAGCAAATAAATACAGTTGAATGATGAGAAAGAGTGACAGCGCACGCTACAGACAATGAGTCAGTAGTAGGGAAAGTCCAATAAATGTGAAGGTGGTGGTGGTGGTGGAAAGTAGTTGTTAAAGAATTAACACAAACACTTTATAATCACTGCCACAGCAATATTGTATTATAGAATATAATAATAATAATAATAATACACTCCAACTAATTTAACTGGAAATTATGTTCGCATGTGTGTTGAAGAAAAAGGAAAAGAGATTTGCTGGCACAAATCACGTACGATAAGAAAGGAAACAGGCTGTCCCGCAAAGTGGGTGGTGTTCGGTTTGGCTTGCTTTGCTGGCTTTATAAAATAGCTGACGTTTGGTTGTTTTTGTTGTTGTTGTTATTGTTGTTGTTGTTGTTGATAAGAAAAGCATCAAAAATTGAACAGTTGCAAAACAACAAACAGACAGCACAAACACTTTTTATAAAATTTCGCAAAAGTAGTCGCTCGGTCGCTCAATTTCGCGTTACATTTAGTTTGTACGTGCAAATGCGACAAAGACGAGACGACTGACTACTACCACAGATTTATTCATTTAAACATTTGTGTGGATACAATGTGTGTACTACTTCATTTCAATGTTTTCCTAAGATCTTTCTTCTTGTTTTTCTGTTTGTTATTATGACATTAAGTAGGACGATAGATTCTGATAGTTTTGCTCTTTTAATTATTTTTATTTTTATTTTTATTTTTTTTTTTCTTGCTTTTAGTTCAGTTAGGTTGAATGGATTCAGTTTTATAATGTTGGTTGGCTTTGTTAAAGTTGTGTCTCACTGCCTGACTGACTCAATATTTCGTTTGGTAGTGTTTCACTTAGTTGGCTTTTTGCCGGATTATGGATGGATGGAATAGTATTTCTTGTTGTTATTGTATTAAAGTTTATATATGTTTGTATAAAAAAAAAAGAATTTCGTTCAATATTAGAAACACCCAGTTGTAAAGTCTTCCAATGCTGTGGATATTTTTGGCTTCGTGTGGCTTTTATAAATAATATTTTTCAAGAGGATTTTTTTTCGTCAAATTGTTTGCCTTATTGTTGCTGGTGTTGTTGTTGTTGTTGTTTTTTTCTTCTCAAATATATTTCTTATTGTTAGTATATAAATTTACAGGAAGTTGTTTTAGCAAAAAAACAAAAGAAAAAAAAACTTCTAGACATTTACAGCAATGCACAACACCGGTTATAGAAAGGAGGAGGAGGCAGTATGATGTTGGACTTTAGTTTCAGTATTTAATGTTCTTTTTGTTTTTAGCAAGGAATGCTTTTTTACACGCACCTGGTTTAGAACATTTCTAAAAGGAAATGAGTGTGTGCGTTTAGTTACGAACTGCGGTCTAAAGTACAGCAAAAAGAATTTTTATTAACAAAAAACGTAAAATACATATAAATGACTAAAAGAAAGTCAGTTGTATATACACTGGTGGACATACAATTACGTCAATCAGGTCAAATAGTTTTTTTAAAGTCAAAATAACGGTAAATTAATGGCTAATAATAAATTCTAAAATTTTCTAAAGATTGAGCAAAAATAGAGAAGCCGTACCGCTCTAAAAGATGGGCGCATTGACCTGCAGACGGAAAGTGGTGGGTTCAATGAGGTAACAGATGAATTAACAAGCACCCAGAAGGTTTTTGTACGCCTCTGATGTCAAGGAAATGTATTACCTTAAGCCGGTATTATTCAGTGACCAGTCACTTTGCCTTCGCCAGTGAAATCTTCCGACAACAACTGACACAAAAACACACTAATGTGAAATGTTTTTATGGCTTAGTCCGAAACTGGATTCGAATTCAGGACGTTTTGGTTTTGTAGTCAACGTGCAGATCACTTCAGCTATCGCCATGGTATGATCAACCGGGAATCGGGTAGGCTATGTAACACCTAGAACTATTTTTGGCACTACAGACTGACCGACCACTTGAGGAAGTTTAATCAAGCTCATTCACCACAATGTCTGTTGTTCATGCCAGAGAAAGGGACGACTGCACACATTCCATGTGAAAGTCTGGTTTTGTTTGGTATTCAGAGATGGGTCTTTCATTCTGCACTTTTGTGTTTGGATTACATAAGGCGGCCTTCAATATCATCTGTGTTGACTATCATTTGCAAATTTATACAGAGGTTGACTTAATTCTGACCAAGATTGCGGCGAATACCCTCAAACAAGCCTAAGAACTGAGACATTATAGAGGATTAGAATAATACACAGAATAAAGTAAAAGATTCAATTAAAAAAAAAAACGAAGATTCAATTAAAATAATAATTCCATTTCAACCTATCATGAAAAATTCAGGTTCAATTAAAAGTTTTAATTGAAAAAATTTTCGAATTTGTCATTTTGAATGCACTGTCTTGACGGAGCACCAACATCAATTACCATAAACGTAGATTCAATTAAATTATTAATTAAGAAAAAATATTTCAGAGCAGACTTAATTGGGAAAAATTTAATTATAATTTTTTCTGTGGACATGGCATGTACGGCATTAAGCCTTTGTAAGGTACACGCCACGTAGAAATAATTTGAATCGACATTATCTTAAGATTTAATTAGTATTCATTGACTTGAAATTAACTCCCCGGCCCACGATGTCGAAAGAATTTTTTCATTCGTCGAAATACATTTAAAACAAGAAAAAATTCTAATATACTCGTATTGTTATTGTTTTGAATGCACTTGAACGAATGAAAACAATTTCTTCGATATCTTCGACCTGGCAGTAAATTAATAAATAGAAATTGTTTAGCTTGAAGGGATATAACTAAACATGTAGCAACGACTTAAATGTATATCCACAGTTGTATATCGGATGACTCAGTCCAGTCAATAGTGGCAAGTATGGTTGTGATGGGTTTTATTGAATATCATTTCTACCGATTAGGAAAACGAAAATATTGCATGGAAATGTTCTCTTTATTATCATTCATTTTATCGTTTATTATTGTTAAGCTTTTATTATCTTTATTTATGTTTGTATTATATTTTGCTTTCATTAAATGTAAATTAGTTTAATTATATTAAGTGTGTTCTTTTCTTGGTTTATTTGAGAGAATTTATTCATTACAATAATTGGTAATTTTTTGTATAAAAAAAAATTCCGTTCAGAACTTTGTTGCATGTGTAGCATTTTCACACATTATTTACACGTTTTCCACCTGTCGCCCTACATACACACTTACGCACATAAACTTATGAGAAGTTAACGAATTTCACTTGTAACTACGAAGAAATTCTCATGTCAACTAATGGCTGCGACTGGTGTGAACAATTTCACCTGTATTGTCTTTAAAACACGGTTATGATTTACGTTTGTAACAAGTTTATCATACAACAGAAAAAAACAGAATAAATTTGTCAACAGCAACACACATTAAATTTATTTGACAAATGGCGCAGTGTTACTTGCTGCAGCAAATTTTACAATAAGAGACCCATGATCCTATAAACAGGTCAGAGCGATTCTCCTGATTATTTTTTGTAGGGTTGTGTTTTTAACGTCAGAATTTGTGCATTTGTCAAAAAATTGTTTACTTTGCTTTCATATGTATATTTTTGTTTACGTTTTCATTTTGCTTTTAGGTTATTAATTGTTTGTGACTGAAAAAGATTATTTTTGTAAAAATTGAAAGTACAATCAAAAAATTCTGAATTGCCCAAATAAAAAATAAAAACATTTTTCAGCAGAGAGCATTGTACATTGAGTTAAGGCAATGGAAATTTTGTCAAACGGTGTCCCTTCTGCTAAGCGACTGGCGGAAGCTAAAATATCAACAGGTATATCTGTTGGAAACGAATTTTTATAATTTTTATCATGTCTGCGGTTTCCTCAGGTGGGACGCTTTTTTCCTAAGCGTTTTTATTTTGTTACTTATGATAGAATTGTGTATTACTATTGTTGACGAGTTCATTGACTCCAGTCTCTAGACCTTCTTCATAGAAACTAATATCTTCGGCCATATAAGTGTCCACTCAATAAAATCACTTTTTTCCATTTACACAAATAATGGAGGCCCTTCTTTACTAAAATTTAATGCCATATTTTCGTTTATGGTTTCAGAAAATTATAAAATTGCTCGACTCTTTTAAATAAAATGTTATAGATGATTCTTCCTGCATACTACAGGATGGCCCAAAATAAGCGAAAGTTCTTCATAACTTTTTTATTATAAAGTTTTTTTTTGTTTTCAGTATTTTTTAAAGAAGACTTGGGGAATATAAAATGGAACATTACATAATTGAACAACGTGCCAAAATCGTTGAACTTTATTTCTCAAATCATCCCTCCCTCAACAATAAACTTTCTGGTTGGTTGCAAATTTTCGACAACAAGCGGCAGTAAGAAACCTTTCTAGTGTCGGCAGACGGCACACGGATGATAAAATTGTACGGGTTAGGAGATGGAGAAACATCAACGTTCGACACAACTTGCCTTCTAACGAGAGGCGCTGCAGAGCATATTTTCATACAATAAGAATGTTTCTATACAAAATTCATACTGCGAGGGACACAATGGCTCTTTTACGCAACATCTTTGGTGAACGAATTATTTCCCGTACAAGCGATTTCAATTGTCCTCCGCGTTCACCGGATTTAGCCTCTCCAGACTGTTTCCTTTGGATTTTTTTGAAATCAAAAGTCAATATTAAGAAGCCTAGATCCATACAGCAATTAAAAATAATATACGCGACGATATCACCAACATAACACCTGAAGTTTTGCGAATGGTTATGGAAAATATTTTGGAAAGAGCACGAATATGCGAAGCACAAAATGTCCACCACTTGCGACATATAATTTTTCATAATTAAATTAAAAATATTCTCCATTAATATACTATATTTAAAACAAAAAAAAATTAATAATAATGGTCTAAATAAGTAGTTATAATGAACTCCAGCCCCTTCGGTCATTTTGGGCCACACTGTATAACAGCTCCCGCAATATAATTTTTAGCCGTTAAGCAATGACTCACAGCTTCCAAAGTCATTTACCATTCTATTGATTTGGTTATGGGTGATAAAAATTGGTTTGATGCAATTCTTATGAAGCATTTCCAATTTGCATTAATCCCATCCTTCATAATTGCACTTCATTTTCCGAAATACATGGTTTATATTTTATGAATAATAAAATTTAAGAATTTTCTTTTTACAAATTATTTTTATTTTTTTTACAAACAACTGAAACAAAAGGCATTTCTCTTTATTTTGTAGACAAAGGTTTTTGTCAAGTGCGTAATTTTTTAACGGCTATTGTTTTTGGTATTGTTGGATTGCTGCAGAGGCGCACTGACCTAATAATTGGATCGTGTCGGAGACCTTGACTTAATTAGCAGTAAGATCGAAATTTAGTGTTTCAGTCATAAAAGTCAAAATATAAAATTTCCTAATTTTCTTTTCAAATGGAAATACTTTTTTTAATTGTTTTCGTTTGTTTTTTGTTTTAATTTATTTATTAGGTCACTGCAAGTGCTCAGGTTAGATAACACATTTTTCTGTTAAATTATTTAGCCTGTGTGTGTGTGTATTTCGTAGTTAATTTTTTTTATTAAAATACATACATATCGTCTCACACAGCACGCCAAATTATGGCTCAATTGAGAGGCTAGTATGGTGAACAGTTTATTTCACGTTTTGGGGCCGTTCATTCGTGGGATTTAACGCCTTTAGACTATTTTTGTGGGGACAAGCCGGCTCTGTGAAATAAATGAATTTGAAATTGAAAATCAAATAAATCCAATTTTTGTTATTTCATTATGAAAGAACTTCCAAGAAAATTAATGAAATAACTTCCAAAATCCGAGCAATGAACAGAAATGATATAAGGTCCGAAAAGAAAGAAAGAATCCCCCAATAAGAAATTAAATCAAACTGTTACCATAGTCGCACATTTGTATGAAAATTTTTTGGGACATATTTAATTTTTTCTTGGAACTTTTTTTACATGGGAGCCGCCAGACAAGCACGCAACGGTTGACGCACTGGAAGCCAATATTGAAGAATTTATTCGTGAGAGAGTATACCAAAATTGGACGTAGCCGCGCTAAACATTTACATGAAATCATCTTTAAATATTTAATTATATACATATATCGTTCTATCGACTCAAATAAAGATTTCATACATTTCTCAAAATTTTATATATTTTTTAAATCAAATCCTAAAGCTTTTAAAAAAATCACCTTTTATATATTTCATATCTACAACCAGCAATGCCACAGTTCATATATAGAGATTTTATCTTTATCAGTAACGTTTTCACATGCGAGCATCTTTTGAATGCCGATATAAAACATACAACGTGGACACATGCATTCTAGTTACATCCGTAAGTATATGTATATGTACATGCATATATTGATTGATAAATTTAGGCAGCTATGCACGTAGTAAGCATGGATGTGGATTTACACTTATCTTACTTTGTGTGTGTATGTTTTTTGTTGCTTGAAAGTGCAACCCCATTCTAATACAGAAATTTCATAATGCAAAAAAAAAAGAGCAACTGATAGGCTTAGGAATTTTTTATGATTTATTATACATTGTACATACATACATACATTCATAGTTGTATAATAAATAATGTAACTTATTGTCGCTAGTGAGTGTCAACTCAATTCCAAAGTGACACATATATACATATCATATCATGATATTGTTGATAATAATTGGCACGCTAAATTCCGTTATATTATTTCGTAAACGCACACACACACACACAGCTAAAGTTAAAGCATTCCCAAACACATTATCCGTTTCATAAGGTTTCGTTTTGCTCCTTCGTTCACTTGTCGGTCGATTCATTTAATCACGTTGTTGTTATTGTTGTTTTATATCATTCTATTCGTTTGTATTTGATTTCATTGAATAACAAAAACAAACACAAAACCAAAATAATATACAAATAGAAGCAAAAGGCAAACCAGCAGAACAACAAAACCTTGGGGATATACAAAGGACGTTTTGTCGTTTTATTTGCCTGTGAAGTGGACAATGATTAATAAACATTCAAATAAAACAAATATTTCTTATTTGTTTATTAATCAATTAATTAGTTTTTTTTGTGCTGTTGCATGTTTTATATACATACTTATATTTTTTTTTAATATCGTATGTATTCAAGTATATTCCCCTGTGGTTATACTTTTTCGTTTTATTTGCAATTTTCATTAGAGCATTTTGATTATTTTTCCTTGATATTCTTTCTTCGTTTAGTAATTAGCATTTATTTTCACTTTTTTATTAACTTAGAATATTTTCATTTTCTTTTCGCGTTATTTCTGTTTTGAAGTAGGTATGCAAATTATTTAAATATGTATTAACTTTCATTTTATAACATGTTAATTTTTTTTCACCCACTTTTTGTTTCATCATCCACTTTCGCGCACATATAGTAAACGACTGACTGGAGTGTGTGACTGTTTTCTTGTTAGTAGAGATTTGAGACGTATTTGAAGATTTCTTTGGACAATCGATTTTTTTCGTAAAACTTTTTAACTGCACAGATTTTTAATTTCATATTTTATGCGAAAAGCTTTTACACTTTTTAAAATAATTTTCGATAAAATTATGAAACTATAAATTTTTAGTAATTTTTTTTTTATATCTCTTGAATTTTCTGGTTTATTTTTGCAGTTTTTAACAAAAATAAAATTTTTCCAGTCAGCAGGTAGAAAAACACTTGATACGAGTCGCCATATTTGTTAATTACTGACAAGGTTGTAGAAATATGTATTGTTCGCAGGCCGATTAAAAGTTGGCAAGGCAGAATTTATATTGCCACAAAGTTTTTTTTTAATATCAGGAAAACTGTATTAGCTGTTCAAATTAATTTTATATTTTCATTTATTTACTTTTCCGTTCAAGTTATCGAATACATATTTTATACGACTCGTAATTTTAAAGTTGTAATAATTTTTATTTTAAAAACTTATTACTGTATTAATTTCTTTTTTTAGTATTTTATTATTTTAAAAATAACTTCAACTGTAAAACATGATGACATATTTGTGGTAAGAAGCAGGCACTGCATTAGCTTGCTATAAAAATTGTGTGGAAACTGCACTGCCATTTGGGTAATGAGCCGTTGGAAATTTATATTTCCTGTTTCAATGTTCATAAATTAAAAAATTGAATTATTTAATTAAAATGTATTATAAGCAATATATTTTTTTTAAACAAGCCCACACAAACCCGAGGCGACTTATGGAAATAAATGAAAAGAGGGAGTTATTTAACATTTTCTCATCGTGAGGCTGAAGAATATTGGCATTTTATTTTAAAAAGAAAACGATTATGTTACAATTACAATTATTGGGAATCATAATTTCTATGTAGATCATATTATATATTATATAAGTCTCAATTGGAAACATCCTTTGTTTAATATTAAAAAAAAAGGATTTTAATGATTTATTCAACATTTTTTTACTATTTTTTATTTACATACAAACATACATACGAGCATACGTACATATGATTAAGCTTAAAGTCATTATTTTCATAAGAAACAAGAAACGTATGCAGAACTTTTCTAAAATATTTTTCTTATTTTTTTTATAGAAAAATAAACTCATAATTTCATTTGATGATGATATTGAGAGAAAATCTTATTTGTAACCAAAACACTTTTCATTTTATGAAGATTTTCGTCTCTCCTGGAAAATATTCAAAAGTGATGAAAGCCCCTTTTGCATTTTAGGTGACGATATGTATGTATGCTTTTTACAAAATTCTAAAATAAACATAGAAACTGAAGTCCTATCCCACAATCTTGTCCATTCAAATTTTTTGGAGATCTATTGAGTATAAATAATTTAAGCGAGAAAAAATATGTATAAACAAATTAAAAAATAATAATAATAAAGTATCCGTATGCTCGCTATGATATACATACATACAATCTTGCTAACACAAGCTTTGTTCAATGTTTAACAAATTTGCAAAAACCTTTTACTAGACAGTGTTCAGATAGCATAATGCTGTGAACACAATTGGGACGAACGACGAATTCGGCAATTCGTTGACAACTTTCGTCATTGGAAATTAAACAGATTAGTGCATATGAAAATTAACAAAATAACGACGTTGGACGAAATTCATTGTGCGAGTCGATCTCTGCGAACGAAGTAGTACAGAGTTACCGTTTTTCATTTTAGTTTTCAAATATATTAGTTAGTAAAGTGAATTTGTATTTTAATAAGTGTTTAGTTTTTAACATACATCATTTTAGATAAATATACACAATTATTTACCATAAAAAGGCTTTTTATATGTGTTTTGTTAAGGTTTAATTTTTTCAAGTAATTTGTTTGATACAGTAACACAGACAGCAAACAACTTTGCTGATTATGACCAAGGTTTATTAATATAAAGCTGTCGCAAGGCAATTTCGTCAATTCGCTTTGCAACCGAACGTCAAATTTTTGACATACATGTGTTTTGTTAAATATAACATAACCTAAAAAAGACGTGTTAATTTAGTCTAATGTTAGTAGAATTTAAATTAATTGTTACAAAAAGCAATTTATTTTACATTCTTATTATTATAACAATAATTTATTATAATTATTAGATTAATTACAAACACTTTTCTTCATTTTGTCACAAAAGTAAACAAAGGTTAAAATACGTTGTCAATCGTTGAATCAGCTGACGGGCTAATTAGCTACTGAGTTTATCTCGTAATGAATTTGCCTTGATTAAGATAGTTGTAATTTTTTCTTCGTAATTGTGCGCTACACTGCGAATTTACGCCAACGAAATTTTACCGACGAATTAGTTGTGCTACACGAAATTCGTCGTTCGTCCCAACTCATCTCCAAAGTTGTGTAAAATTGATTAAAAAAGTCTTTCCCTAAAAACAAGATCAAAAGCGAGTTAATATAAATTTGATAACATCCAAATCGTTAAATAAAAATTTCTTATAGTTTTTGTATGCTTTGAATTTCTACATACCCACTGTTGGTCAACCGCAATCTAACAGTCAGGCTTTGTGTTTTGCTTTCATTGCCGCTGTTACAAACGATCTGTAAGTCATCTGAAAAGGTCGCTCTGTTAACGTATTTATGACAGATAAGGTGTTTTGTTTCTTTTTAGTTTTCTTGATTAAGCGTCGAAGATCAAGATGGACCAAAGTTAATAAAAACTTTACGTACTTATGCAGCCGCATACATTTCTTCGAAAGACGTCGTTTAGTCAAGAAGTTCAACGGAAACTATAACACGGAAAAATTTAACAATATTTAAGTAAAAAAAATAAATCAACAACAAATTAACCACAATTTACACACACATACAATCGCTTATGCACACATTCGATACAATTCAGAAGACGTGATTAAAAAAAGTTTAAAAAAAGCGTACCTTATTTCGTTAATATTTTTTTTTATTAATAATAAAAATAAACAAAAAAGAAAAGCAAAGAAGAGTACATATAAAAATACTTTTGTTAAACGATTTCAGTACGAATTAACAACGTGCTGTGTCTAACAAAACTCTCCTGTGAATATCCGTACGTTACGCGTTTCCACATTCCATAAAAATTTACTACGATCTTGGAAAAAAAAACGTGTGAGTGTTACAATGCTTACAGATATATTTACAAGAAAAAAAGTTATATTTAATTAAGAGTTATTTTATTTAAAAAAAAAATGTAAAGCAAAGTAACAGTTGAAAGTATCTGATACTCACTAAATTTTAAAGTAAAAGTGTCCTTGAAACCAGTTTACAAGTTGGATCATGAAAAAATGCTTCAAGTGAAAAGAAATTAATTTTGAAAACAAAAAACAAAATAAAAACAAAAATTAAAAATTTAAAACAAAGAGAAAAATACACAACGTACATCATGCTTGAAATGTACAAACAAATTTGCATTGAAAAATATTTAAACTTAAAATCGTAAGGTTGTGTTGTATGTTGTATGCTAAAAAAAATTTGCAAAACGTTTTTCTACTTTCTTGACATTTTTCATTCTTTTTTTTAATTAAGTAATAATCGCACACACTATGGATTAAATTGGGCGAAATATTGATAGGCTGAAATATAAAAATCTTCAAGCTAAATAAGGAATTCCCCTTTCGCCATAATAAATGCAGAAATTTTGAACAATCTAAAGAAATTAATAAACAATTTAGTAAACGAATGTATAATGTTACTTCGAGTACAAAATATTTACAAATGTAATGTATGCAAATAAATTTTTAACTGAATTTGAATTAAAAAAAAGACTTATTTCAATAAAAAAAGATTTTTAATCGGAAAATGAGATTTTTTTGATCGATATGAAGATTTTTGAAAAAAATTTGGCAACATTGTCCCCATGTAACTTACAATTGTCCTTGGCATTTCTTGGGCTTTGCTTTCATTATTAACTGTGCATACATGTTTTGTTTTTGTTTTTTGTTCTATTCTCTTTAAGATTCTTATGTTAAAAATGTAACTAACCAATTGAGAATTAATTAGAATTAAATACTTAAATAAAAAAATTAATAATTTATTTATTATTATTTATGGAAACGACGTCTTATTTGTATTTAAATGATTATTCATTTGTTTCACTTCATAAGCAACAATCTTTATACAAAAAGAAATCAATATCCAATAATCATTCGAATTGAATTTGTATATATTTTTTTTTCGTTATTACAAATTTTTTTGGAAATATTCACAATATTTATTTAAATTTTTAATTATTATTATTAATAATTTAATAGAAAATTAATTCAATGCAGAGTCAACAAGAACAATTTAATTGATACTATTAATTTCTTTACACGTGAAAATCGAATTAATAGTTTTTATTTCCGGAAAAACCAAAATTTTGGAGAGAGAATAAATATCATATATAAATTTATTCCCAGAGTAATTACATTTAATATTTTATAAATCCATGAATTGTTTTTGCATACGGAAATCATTGTTTATAATTTGAATCAAAAATTATTAATTCATAACAGGCTATTGCCAGGCAAAGTTCAGTGCACGATTTTGTTTTTAATTTAATTTTTTTATTTCAATAATAAAATCAAAATCCTATGTGGCTGCCTTAAAAGCATATGAATGAATGCATGAATTAATAAGTACGAGAAATAAAAGATAATGAGATCAAAGAGATGTATTGTATCCTCATCTAGACCCGGGGGGTTACTCTAGAATTTGCAACGAAAAGAAATTGCTATACGAAAACAGTTTCTTACGATTCGAATTACAGAGTATCTCCCCGGTTCTTCTGAGGAATGTCAGGATTGCTTTTCGTCCTCAAAGTATAAGATATAATTTAGGACCTCCTCCTGTCGCACTAAATGCAAATTTCTAAATGAAAATTTCTGTGCGGGCACACAGACCACTGATTGCATAAATTTAAAAAATATATACATACCTACATATACGAATACATATGTATGTATGTATACTTCAAATTATTAATTTTTCAATATTTAAAAAAGTACTCACCTCAAGTTGGAAACGTTGAGCACACAACTGCAATAAAATAAATAAATATTAGAAAAAAAGCAAATAGTATAATAAAATTAAAAAGATCTTTTCTTAAGCTTATTTTATTTAATTTGCGCAATGCCTAAGTAATTTTCCTCTGTTTAACAGAAGGTGGTCAATAGCGAAAAAAAATTAAACAAACAAACAAAAAACCTGTAAAAAATTACAAAATGTTGCAAAATTGCAAAAAAAAAAAGTAATTTTTTTAATTTATTTAATTTCCATTGTTTGAAGTGAAACAAAAAAGTCATAAAGTGTTGTGGCCCTTTTTCACCGCTTAACAAATCGCCATAAGAATAAAATAATATAAAGTACGCTAAGCCTGTTTCTACGCGCTGCATACGCAGCGGTTACGTTAAACAACACAAACAATTTTATTTGTTTTCTGGGGACAGTGTTGATGTTGTTTTTTTTTTTTTTTGTAATAGAAACAAGACACAAAAAATTATTCATATTTTTTTCGGAAATAAAAATTTTTAAGAAACAATATCGTTTTAAACGATTAAAACACCAAAATCTTATAACCAAGAAGAGGAACATTGTGCATTTAAGGCCCTTTCATACTATAATACAAGTCTTACGACTTTCATAATACTTTGTGAGAGAGAAATCTAATGAGAATGGTGTGACTGCCAAAAAATCTAGAGTAATATTATATTTTGCTTTCACACTATCACACAAATGCCTTTTTTGTTGTTGTGTTATTTTCTTTTGTTCCTTACACAAAAAAACATCCCTGATAAAATGAAAAGTATAAGCTTTTTGAACATTTTTAAAATATGGTGAGAGATACATACGACTGTCAAATTCCCATCCGTATTTTCGTCAGATTCTTAATATATTTTTTTTACATTATTAGTAAGTTTTTGACATGTCGTATTACTCAGTATTACAATGTAAAAGTGCCCTTACAAACATATTTTAGGTGCGAAAAATATTTATAATATTGAACTGAAAATACATTACAAATGAATAATATAGTATTTATATTGTATAGAAAAAAATACGTGCATACAGTGTATATCTTCACAGAAAATGCAAGAACCCCTATCTAACATTTGAAAAATTTGACAGAACAAGCAAAAAAAAACTTGTTTAAGTAAAAAATATATTGATAAGAAGCACAAAATTTTGCAATATATGTACTCGTATATAAGTGAAAAAGGAACAGCAATTTTTTTTAAGGAAAAATTAAAAATTTTCGACTCTACAGGGAATTTTAGTGAAGCACTTAGACATATTCCCATACAAAGTGCAAACAGTGCATCAGTGCATCGCCAGCAATATCGCCCGATTTAACCATACCAGCCTTTTTTCTTTGGGACTACTTGAAGTTGCGGGTTAATACCTACAAGTCCCAGACAATCGCAGCCCTTAAGGAAAATATGCAAACAGTTATCGCCAGAAATATTGCAGAAAGTTATTGAAAATGCGATAAAACGGTCACAAATGTGTATCAACACTGGCGCCAGCCGCTTGGCTGATATCATATTTTCCAATTAACAGAAAAATTTTACAGGTCCAATTAAAGATTTCCATCACTCAAAATAATTATTTTTTTATTTAGTAAATAAGTTATACAGGGTGGCGCAGAATGAGGAGCTATATGGTTTGAATTCTTTATAACTTTTTTAATTATTGTTTTTTCTTTGTTTTTTTTTTGTGCATTTTGTGTAGAAGGCTTGGGGAATTAATTGTGAATCATTACACGATCGAACACAGCACATACTGCAGTTGCCTCAATGGCTTTGTTAAGGGACATATTCGGTGAACGCATTATTCCACGCACAAGCGATTTTAACTGGCCTCCACGTTCACCTGATTTAACAGCTCCTGACAGTTTTCTTTGGCGATATTTGAAAGAAAGAGTGGTACGTTAACAAACCAAGAACCATACTCCAACTAAAAACCAACATTCGAAATGAAGTCATGGCCATTACAAACGAAATTTTGCGATTACACCCGAAATTCAAAGCTAATTGCAAAAAATTCCCCAATAATTTTACTGTATTTAAAAAAAATAAAGAAATTATAATAATCGCATAAATAAAAAAGTTATAAACCATTTAAACCATATAGCTCATTCTGCGCCACCCTGTATTAGATGATTAATTTTGCGTCTCCTTCTACACACATATACGCGTATTTGGTACATTTTGTTGTCCAGTTTTTGATTTAATACTACACAGTACCAGAAATGGAATCTTAAACCAATCATTCAATTTGAAGTGTAAAGGGAAGGCATCCCAACACGTATAATACACATACATACATATATATGTAATTTAGGGCAATATTTCATTTTTAGTTAAACAAATCTCGTGCCTTCGGTCTTCTTTTATTTGTGGCAGTGATTTGTTGAGCTTTTGTAAATAAATATTATAAATTAACGTCGTCGGAATTATTATTGACACACATTAGGAAACAGATTAGAATCTATACCAGATTCTATAACTAGAAAAAAATAACTAAATAAATAAAAGGAAAAAAATTGAAATGAAAACAAATGATCTAAATATTTAAGCAAAGTTGTACAGTTCTACAGAAATACAATTTTACACTCAAAGACTCTTGAAAAATATCACAACTGTGTCCCCAGTTGCCACTAAGTAAATATCAAAGGTAAAGGAAACACATTAGACATTCTTAAGTCACATGTAAATTACTTATAAATATTTGTTTTTGGCAGTTTGTCTTTTTTAAAAACGTAGTCAACTTGAGAGTGCACGTGATAATTTTTATTCATTATTTTTCTTTAACTTTGCGGCGAGCGCTGTTTATTAGTTGCGCATTGTGTTACTCGGTTAAAATGCCTTCTTTAATGTGGCTCGATTAACTTTGTTTTATGTTTTTTGTTTTTCTTTTTGTAAATTACAGTCACAAACAAAAGAAATGAATGAATTTAATCAGTCGCTGGTTGGTTCGGGGGAATTTTTGGTAAAAATAATTTTCCACGGAGTGACGCTGAATTATCCAACGAAAAACTTTATAAGAAATTATAAAAATATTTAAGAGTAAAGCTGTTTTCTTTTCAACCAAAAGTGCCTTGAATTTTTTTTATCCGATTGTGTCCCATTCATTTGAAGTTTTTTGTTCTGCTTTAAACCATTTTTCAGCTCTTTCAAACAAAATAATAAAGTGTGAATTTTTTTTTTGTAAATATAGTGAAAAGTGCATTGCACTTTTTGAGAATCGAAATCGATATAAATTTCAGTATTATACGATCTCAGTGCAATAAAGGTACTAAACTGTCATGGAATCAAAAGATATTTCATCGCTGTAAGCCCATTTGTCCAGACATTGAAACTTTGGCTGTAGAGCAAGTCAGTGACGTTAACGTTTTTATTTCGATTTCCGTGCATCAAAAAAATAGTCTTGTACATAAATATTAATATTATTTCATGACTTTTTTTTAAGAGAAATACATAATACACTATCACACTTGATAAGGTGAGCCGGTAGTCTAGTGAATAGTGCGGTAGTTGATCAGTTTTGGGTTCAATTCCTACTAGAGACTCTGGCGTGGATCAGTACATCACGTGAATGTTTTCCACAACAGGTATCACAATGGGGCCGTAAAAAAATTGGACCCAAGTGGGCTGGGATCTTTCAACATGCCAACCTAACCTAATCACACTTGATATAAAATTTTAAACGTTGGTGTGTTTTTAAGTTTTGGTAGATTCTCTTGTCTTTTATTATGACAGCAAACAACTCAGCTGTTGGTTTTTGGCATTTTTTTTTTGTATCACATGCTTAAAAATACGATCTTGATCCAATGAAGAGTAAAAATGTTTCGAAAATTTCTTTTTCAAATATAAAAAGCCTTACGACTTTCAAATTTCCTTCCCTATTTTTGACAAAATCATAACATATTTTCACAGGATTAAACTTTCTCATTACATATGATCTTCTGACATGTCGTATTACTCAGTATTATAGTGTGGAGCCCGCTTAAATTGTAGTTCCAGTGCCTACGTCATGGGTCATCTCTTCAAAGCCTTTGTCAGTGGTAAAACATTTTTCTGATCTACATTTTCTGTAATTTTTCGCTATTTGAGCAATGAATTAATAAACAAAATGACTCTCCTTTACCTAAAAAAAAAATTAAATCGTCTCATCAACAGCTGAGGCGTCGCAATTCTGCTTTAGAAATTATTAAAGCGAACGACTGCAGAGTTAAGATCAACTTTACAACTTCACCAATTGTCTCCACTCTACGCTATCCTCTATCAAATAAACGAAAACACTTTGCCACCAGCCGGCATCTTACCAGAGTTCTCCTTGAAAAAAATGTATAAATATTATATATTGAACATTTTAAAAAAAACTCGAGTGCCATTTTTTTTTCCAAAATTACAGCATTCCAGTCAAATAGAAATTTCGAACCAAATTTTAATAAAATGTATAGGAATTTCGTTCAATATCGAATGCCCTAATTTCTGATCAGGATTAAGTTTTCTCCAACACTGCAAAATATGTGTTTTTATGATACCAAAAAAATCCACACTTCAATTTGTACTTATTTCATAATTCTAGTCCCATTGTGCACATGAATGTCCCGGTTGTGCTTTAACGTTCAATAATGTTTTTTACTTCTTTCAATTTGCAATGTTAATTATATTATTTGCAGCTGACAACAAAATTTAAAAATAGTTTAAACCAAACCAGTCTTGTTTTTTTTTTCTTTCTTAATTATTGTTATTATTATCATTATTATTATTTTTGCAAGTACAACAACATTTCGGTAGCGCTTCAGTGTACAAAAACTACTTTTAATTTTGATAAAACAATGTAAAGAAGTACATCACAACCATTAACAGTAAAACAAGTAAAATGGACAAATTAAAACAATTAAAAAACTAAAGGTTTCCTTCAATACAAAGTACGAGGGTAAGCATAGAAATTGTTAGCAAACCACATCGACTAGTCCTAAACATTCTGGCACAAAGACTGTATGGCTGGTACTTCGACGCAAGATGAATACTGAAAATCGTTTGAGGAAGAAAACTAAATTATATCTGGTTTTGGTAGCAAAAATTCATTCTTTTTAGTTGTGAGAAGTTAATTTTCGACAATTAAACCGTAGACACAAACCAATTGCCTTAACAGAGCTCTGTTATCATGTTAACACCGCTCTGTTAAACATGAAAAAATCGAGATTTCAGATGGACACAGTGCTTGCAGTTTTGGACCGAATTGACACAAACTAAAGGAGCTCTTCACGAAAAATATAAACTTGCATCCCCAAAATGTAAAGGAATCCTTTTATATTTACAAATAAAAAATGCAAATTTCTGTGGGAAATGGAAAAGGATGGGCGGATAGAAATTGATATCCAATGACCAGTAGGATTTATTCACTAAAAAAAAATTCATTTTTACTGAAATTTAAAATTTGGAATTTCTCTACAGCTGAATTTCTGGAAAAGGTAGAAAAATGGGCGGATAGATTTTGGTGGAATTTCTGGCTGTTGAGGCCCTTTATGATATCCAATGGAAATTCTACAAAAAATTGGCATAAATAATGGGAAGTAAGGCAAAGTTGCGCTAAGGACAGCAGGAAATGACACGACTGCTCTGATTTAGGATTATACAAGGTGCCTCAAAATTAATCATCCATATTTGTTTTTGAATAACAGAGTATAGCGCTGCAATGTTTGTCTGTTTGTATTCTGCAGCTGTCTAGTTCATATATGTTAAATATGCGTAGAATAGAGGGACAGATTATGGCCTATTAGGCATTGTCTTTTCGAAAAGATATAGTAAATGAAATGAAATATGATTGACGGAAAACGTTATTTGCAAAAGCTATTACATCTTACGATAGGGTGATTAATTTTGCAATTTTTTTACTAGCAAAATTGTGCGCAAATATTCCAAAAATACTCTTTTCAGTGTGTAGCCCGACTGTGATTTTATCTATTAATAAATAAATAAATAAATAATCATTTTACTCCTGTAAGGAGCGTAGGGGCGTGATTTTATCTATTGACAAAGAAAAGTTCTCCGTGTGAACACACCTCAATGGTCGGGTCCGCAATTAGTGAATTGAATGTTTCACAATTTTTAGTTGATCGATTGCGTAGAAAATAATTTATACAAGTCATTGCACTATTAAATCACGTATCGAAATTTTGTGTCTTTGTTGTTGTTGTTGTTGTTGTTGTTTTTTAAATAATAAATTCATAAAAACTTAATTAACCTAAAAACAATAGGAGATTTAATCAAAACGATTTATTGTGTATGGTTTTTCACTCTCCCTGTCATCTTGTGTTTATTAAACTTGATTTTGGAATTATTGTGTCAAGTATTGTTAATACAGTGAGGGAAACTCTCTTAAGTGCACATGTCCGCACAATTAACCGCATGGTAGTCACTAATTGAGCTGTTATATTCGAAACTGGTATACGAGTATTTACATTTTATCGTTTTGTGACATTTAACGTTTCGCATTTCCATTGATTTAAAAATACCGGAAAACGATAATTAATTCAACCGATGAACCTTTTAAAATTTCTTCTGAAATTATAATAAATTATATTAATTAATTAATTACTTAATTAATTAATTAATGGGTTCTTAAAGACCTTTCATAACATAACATATATAACAAAATATAAGAAATATTTCTTTTAGTTAATTATTTCTGAAATATAAATATAATTCCCTAAATATAAAAATGACCAATTCCGTGATTAATCAAGCTGACCAATGCTGGTGTATAAAAAGTGCAGCGGTAGCATTTTCAAATGTTGAAATCTTATTATTTCCAAACCGACTACCACAATACGCCTGTACAAATTAACTGCGCAAATTTAATAAAAATTAATTTACTAACATTTCGTATCTCCCTCTGATATTCGAATAACAACATAATTTTCTTATCAAAATGTGTTTTATTGACTTTTAATTTATGGCCGGCTTGTAAAAATTCCGTATTCACAATTTGTTATGCACTTCGCGTGTGTAGGCATAACTTTAGCTACATTTCCCATGGAGATGAGTGGGTGAGCAACTTTATGACTTAATTTTTGCTAATTGCTAATTTGAACAGTAGTAAATACATTGAAGTAAGTAATAACACTGTCGGACAAAAATTAATGAAGTAGAAATATCGAGTTTTGAAAATCTTGAGTTACACTGAATAAAGTAAAATAAAGACTCAATTATGTAACTATTCTTTCAATTATTCAAAGTTACTCAAAATTAATTACGATTATTTATCGATGTTTGTTATATGGTTTAGATGGTCCATATGCAGCATTTCATTTGCTGCTAATACCAAAATCTTTAGTAGATCTTTAACCAAATTCTTGAAAAAAGCTAAATAATTTCACATGTTTGTACAAGAACTCGCAAAAAACGTTTCAGAATTACCAAATATACTAACAAAACAAACCAAATTGCTTCTTTAAAAATGTTCTTTATACAACAAAAAAAATCAATCAATTGATTAAAATTAAAATATTTTTTTTATTTATTTTTATTTTTTGAAATATATTTATTAAGCTTGAGGTCTTTTTTTATTTTATTTTGTTTTATTATTCGATATTTCGTTAATATTTCAAAATAAAAAAAGGTCAATTAATAATATAATTAAAATTTATTTTTATTTTTAAAATTTATTATTATTAAAATATTACTGTTATTGCCTATTAAACGTTTATTTGAAAATTTCTAAATAATTAAAATTATAATTATTATCATTAAAAATTTAATTGAAACTTAATTCATTTATGTCAACACTAATAATTTAATTGATACTAAAAATTTCTTTAGAGGTGAAAATCTCATTAATTTTTTAATTGATATTACAAAATTTTTAACTAAGATTCAGTTTTATACTTTTCCGCGTAGATTAGGGTTTGAACCCACCGTACACTGAACGCGTTAAGTAGCTACGTTTATGCCGTATGCAATACATACATACGTAGTGTCACTGTGACACGTGAACAGCTCAGATTTCAGATGGAAATTTCTTTTAAAATTTTAATTCATTTTTTATTTTTCTTTTTGTTTTTACACACTGCTGTTTATTTCACGGGCCCTGTTATTCAAAATTAAATAACGCAAATGACTTTTGAAAATAATATTTGTACACTGTTCAATCAAGCATTTAACCAAATCATACGACGATCTTTGAAGTATTTTTTTTTTTAATTTGTTTTGTTAATGAAACCCCGTAATTATTTGGCCGGTATAAAACTTATTACGCAATGCTGTGTGAAGTATTTTCGTTTGCATTAATATGGGAGACTGATTTTTATTATTTTGTTAAATATCGATGCAGATGATGATATTTTTTGTGTTGATGTGAATGAATATTGATGATGCCAAAGTTAAATCAAGAAAATACAGCATCGCTATAAATACACATAAACCTCGATTAACATGGTTTCTTTTTCTTTGGCAGCAGATATTTTATTCAAAGTTAACATTTTTGTAGTTTTTGTTCGGTTGGTTCACGTGGCTGTTTTCAGGCACTGGAGTAGAATTGCAAGATTACGTTTCGAAGATACCACTCCCTCATTAGCGGAGTCCTAACCCATTTGAGAGATCAATCGCTGGATTCATTGAAGAGATGTACTAAACACACCCCGTTGCGTTGGGGTATCGCATAAGATCACCTATACCCACATGTGACGCCTCTGACAGGTCGTCTAGTATATGTTTGGCCAGAAATCGTTGCAGCACCGCGTGCAACGCCGTTCACGGCAACTGCTACAGAATGTACATATTGTGAGGGAGAACCAATCTACCTGTAGGTCTATCGATAGTCCAATATCGGGCCAATACCGTCACCAGCCGTGAGATGATCTTCCGGATAATGATCTGCTCTGTACGCTTATCGCCGAAGTGTGGCCACAGTTTTCTTGTAACCTGACATATGCTCAGTCCGTTCCACCACTTCTCTCCCTTCCCCAGATAGTGTCCAATGATCGAGCTTCTTATAGTGCTAAACGACAAAGCGACTTGAATCGCGTCCAATGCGAGCCTATCCCTGGCCAGTTCATCAGCCCGCTCGTTGCCGAAGAAATTGCTAATTGTCTAAATCGAGCTGAGAGTAATATCAGCCCGACAGCTTAAACTGGATAGTACATCCTTGCATTTTTTTCACCTAGACCGAGGAAGTTCTGTGTGATCACAGCGCGAGGAGTGTCCTCTGGCTATCCTTTAATCAGCATCCACCCGCTTGCCTTATGGCCAGTATTTCAGCCTGGTCCCATGAGGAAGACGGTCGCCCGCATTCTGTATTCTACATGAAATCAATCCAATCGCAATTATAAACGAATTGTTGTTCGAAATGTTTATTTGTAACAGCAATGCTATGTCAATTCCAAGTGAATTGATTTCACGTGGAATACAGAACAGCTCCTGGTACGAATGCTGCACGACAAGGACTCTTGAGAAGATTCCAGCTCAAAATCCGCCGATCATTCCCGATCCGTCAGTGTACCCCTTGTTGTCGAAGTCGTTCCCTGTATCGCAAGTTGACATTAATTATTTAATTAGCTATAATTCCACCATATCGGACTTGTGTTTTTGAGAACGAGTAAAATTTTTAGTCAATAGTTTGGTGGGGGAGTTACCAGATCATGATTTTTGAGATACCTTTCTAGGCATGCCGTTTTTTTTTTCAATCATTTAGCATTTCGGATTTGGCTATTTGTTAGAACATCTTAAAGAAAATTCAACAATTCTATAAAATGATTGCTGACTTTATGTCGCGTACTAATGCAATTGTCGCGTAAACCAAGAGTTAGGTGTACACATGCCTTTTTTTTTAGTTGTTTCATTCGAAAAGAAGAATTTTATAAAGAAGTTAAATGCGAATTGTTGTTTAGGTTAAATAAAACTTACATGTTTAACTTTTCAATTAACGCTGCTAATTTCAAATGAAATTATTAGCGGTTTTACCCAAAAAAAAAAAGTGGCATGTGCGTAAAATTGTTTTTTTTTTTGGAGTTCTATCGAAAAACTATTTACACTACAGGGTTGTAAAAATAGTATTTTGAGCACTGCAACATTTATTGTTGAATTCATTATAATTTATGAAAGTTTTTAATTCGTTGTAAAGCTCCTCAGAAAATTCTTGGAAAGTAAATTGAAAAATTTGCAAATTTCTGTAGAAAAATATTGAAAAAAAGTATATTTAAGCGTTTCGATTAAATAATCTAATTTATATTTAAACGCGCAGACACACGTAAAATCAAAATTCAATTAAAATAATAATCAGATTTCAAGCTGTCACGCTAATTTTCAGGAACAATTAACAGTTTTAAGTGAAACAATTTCACGACTTTTCTTCCATTTGAATATTTTATGGCGCTTTGATTGCGAGAACACAAAATCTATTAAAATAAAAGTGAATTCAATTAAATTATTAATTAAAAGAAAAAAATGTTACTGAGCAAAAACTGAATTGGGAAAAATTTTACTTTTATTTTGTCTATTCGGGTATTTTTAAATTAATCGTTCAACCCTAAGTTTAGCTAAAGCGAGACATTGACACACAACGTGCACTATGGCCTCAGTCCAGTGATGTTAACCGCACGGCAATCACCAATTTGTATGGTAATTTAGATCCGAGAACGGTATGCAGATAATTTCTATACTAGTACGGTAATTTTAAAAAGTTGTTAAATCCAAAAAGAGAATTTTTCATAATCTGTCTATACTTGATATACATACGTATTTCCCATAACAAGAAATCATAAAAAGTGCAGTTGCATTGCAACTAAGCCAACTAACATTCCAACTAATACCAACTGTAGTTATTATTATTTTTTTTAGAAGAGTATGCGTTCAGTAATTCTATCTAAAAAGACAGTAACATTTTTACGACTGTACGGAAATCGAAATGAAAAAGTTAACATCACTGCCCCAGTCTGTAAATACCATCTTCCAAGAAACCCATCTTAAGCACATGATATCCGTGCATTCTAATTTTTTTTTCTCTTGGACCAGGCCTCCGGAGCTGCAATGCATTTCACCGGAAACTGTTAGAAAGGTATGATATAGTGAAGAGAAGAGAAGAGGCAGATTGTGCAATGATAGGCGGGAATAGAATAGAACTTATTTGGCCGATGTTTTCTTTCACACACAATTGTCTTAGATCCTTCTATCATAATAAAAACAATTGAGATAATTCTCCGAAAACATTTTGTTTTATTTACAATTAACATTTTGCGTTTTGATTGGACCACTCTTTATGTATAAGAAGAAAAGAAATTTATGGGAAACATTCAATCAAATTAGCTCTCAGTTTTCTACTTTATGTGCCCACAAAATGTTGTTCATTCTAAAATTTTATGTGATTTGTAGCGATAGAATTTTGCGCAGCAGACACATCGCGTCGTCTAACAAACATTTGTTACTTCCTTCTCATACAAGTATTTGATAATCTGACAATTTATTGCTGTGATTCGTACGTGAGTTTCTTACAGTTTTTAAATTAACTGACTGATCTCGTCTCATCGTTTTATATAAGAAAATCGTTCAGGTGTCAGATAAACTTTTATTTGTGGAAGATTTGGACAAAAATAATATTTTGTAGGTTTTTGTTTCAACGTTCTCAAATGTAGGACCATGTACGTAATTATGTGTGTCGTGTTATACTCGTAAGTAAACATTTTTCTTATTGTTCAGACGTTATTGTTCTAATTGCCTTTGTGCCGTAATGACTTGTTGCAAAACCATTTATAATTTCTTATTTAATTGTCAGATTGTAAAGAATATGAAAACCTTTTAAAAATGATTCTCAGATTTGAACTAATTAGTAAATTACCTGATCATTTACACTGCACAATTGACTAAAACATTTTGTTTAATTTTCAAGTTCTAAATCATTGTCGTCGAATTAGAAGGAATAATAATGTGTACCTCCCTCCCTAGCCATTGCGGCTGCTGCTGTGTGTGCGGTTGCACCGTCTTGTTGAAACCACAGGATGTGCTTATCATGGTCCTGTAGCGTTCGCCATTAACAATAAATGTATTGCCGATGGCGACCTCAAATCCATCACACGCGGGTTTTCAGTGCCTCAGAAACGAAGATTTTATTTATTGACGTAACCCCTTAAATGAAAATGCGCCTCGTCACTCATGCCGATTTTCGAGTCAAAATCGTCCTCTTCATTGTTGAGATTGAGCCTGACTCTACAGTAATTTACACGCCACAGCCGCGATATTCTCGACAGAACGACTAGTCCGACAAACAAGGCATTCTTATTATTATAATATTAAATATTTATTAATTATATTTATTTTTGAGCGATGCTCTTTTTTATGAAAAGTTTTTCAATAAATAATTGACCATCGTTCAAAAATAAATATAATTAAAAAATTTTAATAAAGGTCAAAATAAAAATAGAAGTGAGACTAATATTAAATACTTATAATTATTAAATTATTTACAACCACTTTTCTTAACTTTTTCACAAAAGTAAACAAATTTTGACGTTCGGCTTTAAAATACATACGTTACCAATCGTTGAGTCAGCTGACGGGCGAATTAGCTACTGACTTTACCTGGTAATGAATTTGCCTTGCCCACAAACGAGTATATATACTTTTAATAAACTACTGAAAAATATCGGAAAAATTATAACCTGTTATTTCATTTCGAATTAATTTGTAATCGATTAATTTGTAATTGAATAATTTTTATTTTCATAATTATTTTTCCATTTGAATAATTCTTATCGTAGTAATTTTTTTAAAATTATTTTCATCCGAATAATAGTGATCGAGTAATTGAGAATTTAACTAGTAGTTTTACAGTAGCAAAATGAGGGATTTACAGTCCGAAGGTCGCAGTTTCAAAACTATACTCAATCCATCAAAAAGTTTTGTTTGCTGGACAACAAAACAAAAAGTGCAAAATAAACGAAGGTGCATAATAAAAGCACTCGGATTTCGGATTTCTTTTTATTACATTTATTTAGTTTTTTTTTTATTTTTAATTTTTTATTTGAATATTATCATTTTTTTTCTTTTCATAATGACAACCAAGAATAAATATTTGTTTGTTTATGTTAATGTGAACTTGAGTTATTATATTGTCAATGATTACTAAGCAAAAAACCAAAAACACACAAGTGGTTAGATAAAATGTTTGATTTCTGAAGGTTAATTTTCACTAATCTTTCTTCTAATTATTAAATGATTTATTTTGTGAATATTGAAGGTAAGAAAAATATTTAAGAGAAAAAAAGACCAATAAAGCTTTGCGTGTCGTGCCTACTTTAGTTAAATTAAAAAAAAAAAATTATTAATCCAAATATGTGTCTTTAAGCAATCTTGATTGATTTTCAATGTCATTAAATATTTAAAATTATTTTCAAAACGCCTGTCATTAGTGAAACAAGTATTGAAATAATCGTTTAAAATTTGCATAAAAACTTAATTATTAGACATTATTAAACTTTCATAGTTATTGTTTAATAATGAAATGAATGAATGAATGAAAACAATCATTTTCTGTGCTCGAAATTTTTTTAGGCAGAATGGGGCTCTTATCCTGCCTGCTATTCACTCGCTTAGCAAGTTAATTTGCCACTTAAGTAATCAATTGGCGGTTAAAATTAATTTAAACCATTAAAGAAAACATTATTTAACTACATATTATTCATTTATTCAACAGCGCTAGTCAAAATTAATAACGCACAGCAAAAATTTTCGGGCTTATGAATTCAATTAAATGAGAATTATTTTCAATGTTTTTTTCAAACAATCTTTTAATTGCGTCAATTAAACTCCTTAGTTGAAAAAATTCTAAAAAAAATTCATGTGAATGTATGTATGTTGTATGTGGGCACTGCTACACGTTCAATATATATTGATCGTGATCGATTATCGTGATATTTATTGAACGTGTAGCATGCAATATTGGCCTAATTTTCTTAAACCCAGATCCCGGACGTATAGCAAATTTCGTGATATCAGTTCGCAATACGTAAACAAAGCAAGAAAAAAATAAAATAAATAAACATTTTACTGAATTTTTCTGTAGTTCGGTTGTCTTTCGTTTCTGACATTATTTTAAACAACGACCTGCACAGCACAAAATAATTTAAATACTGACGCACAGCGTTACCATAAACTTTTTATTTAAAAAAAAAAAAAACTTAATTTTTCAACAAAAAACTTTTTTCCACAAAAGTGTCCAAATAATCAAAAAAACACAAAAATATATGTATTGAATTCTTTTTTTTATTGAACAACAACAACAAACTTATTTATTCCAAGATTTTGAGCAGATCTTGGACCCTCCGATGTGTCTGTATCGTATTCTAAGTCATTTTCTCCACTTGTATTGCTGCTTAAAACTAATAACACCAATAACTAAAAATATTCCATTGTCCTCGCCGTTTCTCTTTGTGTGTTAGTTGTTGTCGGAAGGTTTCAGTGGCGAAGGCATAGTCACTGGTCACTGAACAATACCGGCTTCACCTGATAGCAATCCACAATCACATCAGAACGCCCTCCTTCGTCGGTATTGTGTAGCACCGGCGAAGTAAAATAATAATAAAAATAGCTACTAAAGCGAAGCTTCAGCACTGCTACGAGTATAAAAACAAAAGAACGTGCGAAAGCAGAGCTGCAAAATAATTAATTAAGCTTCACCTCCTGTCGTTTCTCCTACTATCCCTTTCCTATTGTTCCCAGCACAATGCTTCGCATGTGTAGGAGTCATCTCCTGAGTGCTGGTCCTAGATAAAAAAAAAATATTTATCCATGCTTTTTTGAAATAGAAAACTTTTTAGAAAAAAAAACAGGCGTAACACTGAAAAATTATAAAATCGTTTACATTACATGGCAACATCAAAAAACATTTTCGTCATATATATGTAAATTAAAAATTAATAAAGAAAACTTGAAAATTTTAATGAATTTCAATAAAACTTATTTTTGAAGCTAAAAACTTAAAAACTTTCTGGCATTTCAAAAACCTTGAAAAATAAGGGAAAACTTGAGAAATGGCAACGCTGCTGACGCGATAATTATTGAACATGTTGCATACCCGTGCGATATATTAATGTATAAAAATGGATCGCGATCCAAATATCACGTGTAGTGCACAAGAATTCACATTAGAACCTTGTGAATACAAATATGTTAATTGACATGATCAATTTGTTTGCAGGCTGAATATTTTAATTGGAAAAAACTTTTAATTGAAATTCTTATTCGATTTTTTCTGTGCGATTCACTTATCCATTTGATCATTAATTTTATTGTAAACATTTTTATTGTGCAATAAATTACATCTGCAGAAATACTAGAAATAAATAGATTCGCAGGAACATTTATTTTCAATTATTTAGAAGCCAAGTGTGCACAATTAGAATGTCAAGATACGCGAAATAATGCGTTGTTCGTCCGCACGTTAAGTGCATTGGCCTTGAGAGCTAGTACCAGGTAGACAAGTGACAAGTTTGATCGACATCGGACGACAAATTCAATTCGTACTCGCTAACGAGAAAACATCTACTCTTTTTGAAGTTCCTGAGGTGAGGAAAAAGTGTAGCAACTTTCTAAGCTTCTTACAAGTCATAACACAATCACCCCTTCCTTCTTGGGTGGTGCTGACTTCCCATATGTTATGGTAGCAGTACGCTTAGTCCGGCGCTTCTGAGTTGCATTTCCGCATTTGCTCATTCTGCCGACAATGAAGATTTTTGTTACTGTACTTGTAAAAAAAAAAAAATAATAATTAACTAAATTCTTAGAGCAGCTGCCGCAAAAAATTCACAATTATCGAGAAAGAATGGCTTAGGTTAGGTGGCCTACCCGAAGGAGACCACACAACCTATATAGGCATATCTTAGGCCCATTGTGATACCACAAGTAGAACCATGCAGGGTTTAGGTGGAAATCGAACCCGCAGCTCCCCATTGATAAGAATAATGCTCATGCAACGGAGCCACCCAAAAAGAATGGCTTAAGTTATTAAAATATTCTCACTAACGTTCATTTACATTTATGCTTTTCCCACTCGTTTCATTTAAATTTTAAAGAAATATATTTTTCAAAACTTTCGTCAATACAATTGGAAATGAATTTCTTAAAGCACGTCGGCACGACACAAAAAAAACTTGTTTTCGAAAACTTTCAATTTCAAAAATTAAAACTTCACTTCCGGAATAGTTTACATTTTGGGGATCGTGTAAGTTCATTTGCCGTCAAAGATTATGGCCTACTTTTCTACATCAATTACACTGGTCAACAAATAGAGAAAAACTTTTGATGTCACACAAACTATAATTGATTCTAATTATATTCGCTGCGCTGATGCTACCTGCATACTTAATTTTTCAATGATACGTGCAGTTTTTGAGATGTACATTTTTTTTAAAAAAAATTAAACAGTTGTACGAGAAAGTGACCTAAATTCGAGAACGATATTAGAGGTCTATAAATCCCAAAGAAAATTAAGTAAATCTCTTATTTTGGAAGTTATTTCATTATGAAATAATTCAAGGATTTCCTCCTGTGTGGTATATCGAATACTGGTTTCAATAACCATATTCAACCTTATTGCGGTTGTCAACGTCGACTTCAACACCAAAATGTAGCACCACTGTTACGTCGACAGGCTGCGTCTTTCTTTTCAAATTTAAACTGGCATTTACAAAAATTCGATTTTTCAATAAACATCAAATAACATTTTCAAGTGAAAGCTATCGCATATCGCTTTGAGAGATGTTATATTTTGGTATCGATGTCGACGTTGACAAGCGAATGTCTCCGACTGGGTTCAATGATTTTCTTCACTAAGAAAAGCTTCTGGCGCCTTATCTAAGTTTCACCAAATCAGATGTGAAGCGTCCACAAACTATATTTAAGTGAACAATTTTAAGAAATTGCAAATGGAATAACTCGCAAATCGAATGAAATAAGACCTAAAAACAAAATAAAATGAAATACTTCCCATATAAAATTTTTTTTGGGATTAATTTAATTACGAAATATATCCCAGGCATCCCATATTCGTATTGTTATCTTAAAACATATGACTTTATGACCATATTGTGAATGCCCCTGCTATCTATAAGTCGTGTATACAGTTTTTTAAACTGTTAATTAGTTTCAGAGATATTATGTGAAAATTATGTGAAAAGAAAATTTTGTTTTAAATAAAAAAAAAGCAACTAAAACTCAGTGTTCATTCAATTCTGTTCTAAACAAATCGCGCCAAATCGATAAACAACTTTATTCACAGTTAAATGAAGTAACTCAATTACAAAATTTATATTTCCATATAACAAAACATTTGTACATTTAAAGAGGAAAAAATTATATTTTGAGCGGTACAAAAATCTTTGTTGATCAGTGTTATTAATTGAAAAATTTTAATTTCACTAGAAATGTGCACTTAATTTTCGGAATAGTTTGAAATGTTTTTAGTTTCCAATTCCATACAAAAATTGTGGCCTACTTTACGAATATTTATGTAGCAACTTTTTTTTAAAGAAAATTCCCATTGTGCGGTGGTTTTTACAGCTTTATGATTTTTCTGAAACAGACCGGTTTCATACAGCATATTAAAATATTGAAATTGACCGGATTGTTTATTTCTCACATTCATAACGAATTTAACGCTATAAAAGTTTTATATTTTTTTTTTATTTATAAAATTAACAAATAAATTTTCATTTGATGGCAGTGCATCATCAGTTGTATTATAATATTAATTAATAATAATAATAATAATATTATTATATTATAATTAATAATAATAATAATAAATAATAATAATTATCAGTTGCATTTTCCAGAACACAAGTAATTCGAGAGTTTTTTGTCACATGTTCAAATGTGATATACATATGTACATACATACATACATACATATACATATATGTAAGTTAATAATTTCTTATTTAAACTTTGCTTGCATGTGCTAACATATGAAGGTATCCGTGTATGCCGCTACGGGTATTTCCCAATTTTTTTTTTTAAATTTTCTAAAGACAATTTAGATATGAGGCCGGGTCACATCAAATCCGTCATACGTCATACTTTGCCTTTTTCAACTGACATTGCCGTACCAACGGATAAGCTTGGCACGATGAGTACTTTGTTGACAAATATGAACTCATAGCCAGCCAGCGTTGCCACGACCAAAAAACTTCTGCAAGCAAAATTTAAAGTGGTAAAAATAAAAATACAAAAAACGAGAATATGTTGAACTTTATTAAAATATCTTTAAACCAGCCACAGATTCTCTAAAAAATGTTTGATAAAAAAACTAGATATTACACCTTTTCAATTTAAAACAAATCGTTATTAGTTTTTGTTTTAATCTTGGACCAGCACTCAGGAGATGACCCCTACACATGCCGTACATTGTGCTGGAACTAGAGAAAAGGGAGGTAGTAGGAGAAATGCTAGGAGGCGAAGCTTCACTAACTTACAATACTGCTTTTTTGCACGTTATTTGTTTTTATATCAGTGTTGCAGCGTCTCTGAATTTCTATTATGGATTTAAAATCCGTTTTTTTTTGCTTCTACAGCAGGCTTGAAATTTTTGCTTCAACGAAAAGCTGTTAACAATTTTTGATTTTAAAATTTAACAAGCAAAATATAAAAAATTTACAGATTTAATATTAATTATGCTGCAAAAAGTAACCAAAATGCAAAAAATATTCATATATCCACAATAAAAAAAATATATAAACTATTATGGTTCAAAATAACCTGAAACGGCAACGCTGCAAACTACTCAACGTACGTTAAAAGTTTCCCCACTTTCGTACTTTGCTTTGACGAAGACGTACGGAATGTAACAACCCTTATAAGAAAACATGTATTCAACTTAGTTGTCAGTTAAAGAAGGCAAAGTATGACGGACGACGGATCCTACGTGCCCCGGCCTTTAGTTCCGAAAAAAGTTTTAAATCATTTTGTAATTTAAACTTTGTCCTTTCGAAATGCACTCAATTGACACATAATCAGCATTAACCGCACCAGCGTCAATCAAATTGATCGCGCAAAAACAAAATTACGAACGACAGTTACAGATCAAATGTTCTTAATAATTTATTAGCTTTTGCTACCGCAGTCTTGGCATCACTGATTTACTCGTATCAGTAACCAGTCCCATAATAATGAGAGCAAAAAAAAAATTTATACAACACCAACCTAATTAGCGACTGTGTTTCAAAATAAAAATGGAAAAAAACCCAACAATAAATTTTTATTACCGTTTAAAAACAATGTTAATAATCGCATGAACAAAAGTTTGCTGGTACTTGTATGATTCTCTTAATGCATTTATCTTAATGACTTGAGTGCAACTTTCGGCTTTAAGACGACCATTAACATCTTGATTTTATATGTTCGAATATATGGGATGTTCCATAATTAACGCAAGATTCGAAATGGCTCGGCATTCGTGCAGCATTGGCATTTTAAGCAAAAAAAAATAAACATTTTTAGTGTTTTGCACAGCATGTTTTCAATGTGGAGTAGTGTACGGATTATCACATTCATGGGCGTCACATATGGTGCACACTCACTCGCAAATCCTTACCCTTATGTTGAGCATTTGCGCAAAAAATACGAAAATGGCAGCAGATAAACATTTATACGGAAGATTAATCCCACTGTGAGCAGAAAACTTGGCAAAACATAACCTTGACTTAAGAAATTTATTACTTTATTCTTGAGATGCACAATCGTCGCGAGTGCAATCGCGAATCGTTGCAATTTGAATAAAAGTTACAACTTTTAAGTTGTCGGCTCATAAGTCCCCGTCCATACTGCGAAGCATATGCTGCAAAACTTTTGAGTTTGTTGATGAGAAGGGGAAGAGGAGTGGAAGTATGTACGCTGTTTCATGTACATGCAGTTTTTGTTGAATTTCTTATTTGCATCTTTTGAGATGAGGTGTATTTGACGTTTCATTTTATTTCTTTTCGTTTGGTATACTGTTAACTTCTATCATGATAATAGCTACCCTGTTTTATTGTTAATTTTTTGTGAAATATAATCAAAAATTTAAAAAAAAAATATAAAATTATATAAAAATGTTTCTTAATACTTTTTTTTTTAACCTTTTTTATTATTTTAACAATCTATTTTTTTAAGCTTTAAGGTTTTTTCTCTTTTTTTTATTTATTCTCTCTTCGATATTTCGTTAACCTTCGGTTAACATCTTCAGGAAGTTTTTATTTTTTTTTATTAAAAAAACCTTAAAGCTTAAAAAAATAGATTGTTAAGATAAAAATTATTATATAATTTTTCTTCTTAACGTCCATTTTGCTTCAAATTATACCTTGTGCTTCAAATGTGTATCCAAAAAAAAATATTCACACCTTCTATCACAGGGTAGTTATTTTATATTTACATTCGGTATTGAGAAATATCAAAAAAAAATTAAAAAAAGAAGATAGAAGGGAGGAATAAAAAATACTAAACATGAAGCAAAAGATTCATGTATGGACACTGCTGCACTTTCAAAAGAGAATTCAAAAAACTTTTGCAGCATATGCTTCACAATATGGACGGGGACTAAGCGAAAGTTAATCACCAGCCCATCTCTACTTCACACGACACATAGAAATCAACACAAGCTTCGAAAATTCTCTTCTGAATTAAAAATAAATGCCTGCAATCAAACTGAGAGTTCAACTTATTAATAAAATTCCGGCAAAAAAAAATTATGAAATTCAAAATTTATGCAAAAACAAACAAAAATGAATAAATTTACACATTTTTAAAAAAATTGGTGCAAAATATAATTCATGGTTTTTGGCACAGATATTTCGACCTAAATGCGGCGTTTTATGTGCATATTTTTCCTTTTTTTCTCTTAAATTTCAAGGTTAATTTATTAACTCTGCTTTTTTATATTTTATACGCTCAAATGTAAATGTATTTGTTTCTCGTATGCTTCCCAGCAAACACAAAATCATGGTTACGGTTTTATCTGAAACAGAATGACGCAATCGCACAGCAAAATATTCAAAATATTGATAAAAAAAAAAAACAATAAATATATAAAGCCAATAATTTGCATCTACTGATAACCACAACACAAAGAAAGCTGAAGATGAAAAGGTGTAGCAGTCTTCGAAAACAGCATGTTGTTCCGTACTGCTAGTGTTTGTCAGTGTGATCTACAATTTTTATAGTTCATGCATTCGGATTTGTGCAGTAATTCTGAAATTGTTGAAGTGTATGTATGTACAGTAACGGCTTCAGCTGTATCCACTCCACAGGCACATCACAACGCCCTCCTTCGTCGGTATTGTGTAGCACCGGCGAAGTAAAATAATAATAAAAATGGCTACTAAACCGAAGCTTCAGCACTGCTACGAGTATAAACAAAGAACGTGCGAAGGCAGAGCTGTAAAATAATTAATTAAGCTTCACCTCCTGTCGTTTCTTCTACTATCCCTTTCCTATAGTTCCAGCACAATGCCTCGCATGTGTAGGAGTCATCTCCTGAGTGCTGGTCCCAGATAAAAAAAAAAAAAAAAAAAAGTGACCGATATATCCAACAACGCTGACTAGTAAATCACATTAGAGTGAGCAGTTCGGATATTTCTTCTATAAATGACAAAATGCATAAGTTAGAGAAGGATACACTAAAGTTTGAGTCGCTTTCATACATTTCTCTTACGAAAATGATAGAAACTTAGTTCTACGCGATGACCGACAATTCGCTCAGCAATGCCCGGTAAAATGACCGTCACTATTCTTGTAGGGGTGATAATGAATTTGCCTTGACCAATTCTAGCTGATAGTTGTTTGTAAAATATTGTTTCTCTCTTTCCAAAACTACGTATGAAAAAATTTGGTTCTAAACGAATGGGTGAATCCAGCTTTATAAAGCTGTATTATGTTAGCACTTTATTTTGGCGAACATTAAAATTCGATAGAAATAACTCATTACGATTTCAAATCAATGTTCGTTGGGTCAACTGAGATTTTAATTAGCTCCCCGTTACCAAACGATATAAAATCTAATTCACTGTAAATTTGGCAGCTTTTTTCAATTCCATTTGAAGCGTGATTGATTCCACAATTTATTGTTGCTGTTGTTGTTGTTGTTGTTGTTTTAGGGCTTTTGTTAATATAACTAACTACTCGTACATAAGTCAATGGTGTTTTGAGTCCAAGAGCTGTTGTCAATTCAAATCATAAACACAGTCACCCAACAAAAACGGCCATTGTGTGTGTGTTTTTATTTTCAATTTTATCTTGACCACTTCAGGCATCATCATCAGCATCAGCAACTGTGGGTCAATAATTTTTGCATTGTTGGTACGTGTATTATTTTTACATGATTATGTGTGTGTGCGTATATTTTAGTACGTGGGTTTCTATTTGCTCGTGCGAATTCGAAAATTCAAAATTAATTTTTCAATCCAAATGTTTACAAATTTACGAGTATAGTGTGGCATGAATACATACATACATACACTTCAACAATTTCAGATTTATTTCACAAATCAGAATGGATGAGAAACAAAAATTGTAGATCACACTGACAAACACTAGCAGAACGGAACCACATGCTGTTTTCGAAGGCTGCTACACCTCTTCTTCTTCAGCGCTCTTTGTGTTGTGTCCACTGTGTGTGGTTATCAGTCCATGTAAATTATTACCTTTATATATGTATTTATTGTTTTTTATTAATATTTTTGTTGTTCTTGCTGTTACTTTTCACCTGCTTATGAACATTTTTTCTTACATCCGAATGTAACCACTTTGTGGTCTTGGTGACAAAATTAAAAACAAAAAAAGTTATTAAATTTTCAGTTTATAAATTGGATTTTTAATGTTAAATTGATATCAGAAATGTCAGTTTTATGATGCTCGTTTTGTTGCTGGCATGTGTTAAGGCCAGAATGTACTCGTAATTTGCTTTCAACAATTTGTTTATTTTTATTTAAAAAAAAAAATTTCTTTCAAAACCATTTAGTTTTGAATATAAATAAGCTGTATGGTGGCTTCCTAAAAGATCTGCAATTAATGCATTCAACTAAAATTAAGTATCATGTATCATTTTGCTTCTGGGTAGGTATCCTTTTAAGAGTTATGGAGGGTGTCGATGGTCGAAGTAGTCTGCACGTTGACTACTAAACGAAAATTTTCCTGGATTCAACCCCAGTTTCAGACTCATAAAACCATCTCGCATTTCTCTTCAAAATTTTAATACATCTCCTGGACATCGGAGGCGCTACAACACTGCTAAGAAAACAAAAAACGTGCAAAAACGGAGTTGTGAGATCGTGAAGCTTCACCTTCTATCATTTCAAATACTATTCCTTTCCTCTAGTTCCAGCACAATGCATCGCATGTGTAGGGGTCATCTCCTCTAATTGCTGGTCCAAGATAATATATTCACCTATTCACCTGTTGTTGATGCTGTTGATACTATTTGTTTAACTATTTTTGCAAATTTGATTCATAAGTGTCATTACCTTAATTGAATCACAATTTTCAATCTTACCATTTTTCAGATTTGGTACGTTGGGGCCATGTCCGCTGTAAGATGGAAAATCTTACTTCCATTAACAATACTGATTGTTCTCAGCAGTCTGGGAATTTGTCGAGCAAATGGCAAAAACGTGAGTTACTACGTGGCAGGAAATGCAACTCTTCTCACTCACTACACAATAAGGCATGATGCGAATGACACTTCAGTAGATCGGCAAATTAGCTCTATGGAAGATATAGACGAGGAGGATGAAGTGGATTATAATGTAATAGCACCCTCATATGAAGCCCATCTGGTGAAGTCATCCATTATTTATGGATTGGCGAAAACGATAAATGCCAGCAGTGTCAATCGCGAATGTTATAGACACTTTAGAAATATACAGAGAGGTATACTGAGAAAGGAACCATGGGCCATGAAAGGTGAAGACGATATAAAATTAAAAAATTTTAATTAATGTGATTGCTTTTTTTAATGTAGCCTTGGATGCTTCAGGTTCAAAACCTTCTGGCTTCATATTTGGGCAAAATTTTTGGTTTGGCAGTCGGGAAGCTTGTGGTGCTGTACGTCGTCCTGTTGGCATTACTCTATCGGACAATTATCCGCGTGTCATGAATATTGGCATCATTAAGCAGACCGCTCCTTTTGACATGGACTACCGTGTGTTATATTTACGCCATAATTCGCCTTGGCAAGTGGAGATAAAATTAATGTCGGAACAAATAATTCATATTGGCCTCTGTTTGCCTTCATCGTGTGACTCGCTTGAAATTCAACAACTCATGGCCGACTATGTGAAGCAAGGCCTCTTCGTGGAGAATGACATTTACGACATACAACCAGAAGTGCTTTACATGAAGGATTTAAAAATTAGGGATAACTTTTTCGAACGTGAAAGTTTTCAATTGATGAGTGTGTTCTTGGCTTTTATCTTGGCCGTAGCTTTACTGGCTTCACATCTGAAAAACAAAACACAAGAAACCGCACATAAATTCAATGATACGCCAGGAGAAATGGAACTATCAGCGGGTCAAAATATCATCGATGTTAATTTGTTCAATTATCCCAAGTTGCGTGACTTTGTCATGTGTTTCGATTTGTCAGAGAACGGTGCAAAAATATTTTCCACCAAAGATTCCAAACCCAGTGAGATTCCCGTCATAAATGGTTTACGTTCCGTATGTGCTCTTTGGATTTTGATCTTCCATGTTGTGTGGTACATGTACTTCACCGTCAACAATAAAACTTTCCTGATTTCCTATGCTGAGAAAGTTTTCTTTCAATATGTCAGCTCTGCGCCAGTACTTGTCGATGTCTTCTTTACCGTCAGGTATGATGTCTTTCGCAATTGTTTGTTACATAATTTCTGAACTAATTCATCTTGTTTTTTCCAGTGGATTCTTACAAACGTATAACTTCTTAAGGAATGCGGAAAAAATTCTGATTATACGTGAAAATTCACTATTGAAAAATGTCAAACAGTTCTTCAACTTGTTCTTTCATCGTTATTTGAGGTAAAAAGTGGAATTTTTTTTTCTTAAAACTGCAGAAGTAGCAGTCACTCATAAAGTGAAATAAGAAGAACAAATGTAAATAATTAAAAGGAAAACATCTCTTTCCATACCTCCTTCCCCTTTTTTCGTTAAACACAATTTTTGGTGCTTGAAAATAAAACATGAAAGAAAAAGGAGTGAATCCGAATACGAATGACTTCACCTTCGTCCTCTTGCACCACGAAACTAAAAACTTTTGCAGCAAATGCTGGACGAGTATAGACGAGGTCTGTTAATATGCTTTCAGTGTAGATAAGGCAGTGCAAATAGCCGCCGGCAATTTTATTTTTTTTAGTGGATTTAGGTCTAGCGACATTATGTCTGACCTGCTGAATACTATTTTCTCGAAAATGGTGATATCATAGTATTCAGTTGTGTAACCGGACCTAAAATATAGAAAAGGTTTTAATGCAAATAGTCTCGCAAGCCAATCGGACCACTGTCATGCATTAGGACAAACACAATTTTAAAATCAAATCAGTTGCAGTCACAAATCGAACTCGTAACCCTCAGACAAGTGGTCTAATAGACTACCTACTAGTCCTCGAGTCACGCTATAAGTTGCAATTTCCAGTCAGCTCTTACCAAGCATTCTGAAGATAAAATTTTACTTAAAAATCAGCTGTTTGTTCTACTTGAGAGCAACTAACTATGCCCTCTAGATCAGGAATAGGTAAAATGCCGCCCATAATCGCTTTGTTATTCTCTTAAGCCCGGGGCACATCCGTCGTGCTTTGGTTTTTCAAATGACATTAACGTACCGGCGGATGAGATTGGCACAATGAGTACTTTGTTGACGGATATCAACTCATGGCCAGCGTTACCACGTTGAAAAGTTAAAAAATAATTTTTATTATTTTATATTAACTGAATTTATTTTGGGAATATTCATTTATATATATGATTCTAATTGTGCTTTTTCCCTTTTTTTTTTTTTTTTTTTTTTGATTAATTGAATTTTAAACATATAGATCTTGGGTTTGTATTCAGAAATTAGGAAAATCCACTGATGAGCTAAGTAAGCATTAGCGAAATAGTACTATATGGATATGCTTTCCTCCTCAATTATTGAGTTGCTTTTGTAATAAAATGCTTTATGATATTTTTCATACTGTATGAGAATATCATAAAGTATGTAATAATAAATTTCACATATAGTTTATAAGGGAAAAAGCACAATTAGAATTTTTATTATTTAATTATAAGTCGTTTTTATGGCGGTAAAAAAATATAAAATTTTATCGAAATGCATAACAATTCCTTGTTATGCGATAATGCAGATCAAAATCAGGAAGCTTTAAGCAGGAATTCCTATTTGCGCATTCTCGAAAGCGCCTTAAAACGTTAAATCACACCACACAACAATTAATTTTTTATTGCTTGCTGCATATTGAGAAGAATTTATCAATATTTTTTGCAGACTTGGGCCCCTTTATTTGGTGGTGATGGCAGTGGTAGATCTCCTGTACGCCTACATCAGTGAAGTGTCCGTTTATCATATCAACGATAGGTTTGATGAAAACTGTGGCAACTATTGGTGGCGTAATATATTCTTCATCCAAAATCTATACGATCACAAAGAGATGTGTCTCAATTGGACCTGGTCGTTGGCTTGTGAAATGCAGTACTTTGTAATTGCCACCGTTATGCTTTTCACATATGCCAAGTGAGTTCAAGCAGCACTTTTTTAATTTTTTATTGTGATTTAAACAAATTTCTTCTTTTTTTCAGACATCCACGTGTGGCTAAGCTTTTAACTATTGGCTGTTTCATTGCCAATATTGTATGGTCCTTCAGAATTGGCTTATATATCAATTTTCAATTATCATTTGATACGTTCTTTGCCACTGGCACCGACATATACATCAGTCCCTTTGTGCGCGCATTGCCGTACATTATGGGAGCAGCAGCTGGCTGGTATTTTTTAGAGCATAAAAAACGTCAAATCGTTTTGAGTGAATTCCAGGAAAAGTGTTTGTGGAATTTATCATTTCTAACATTTTTCATTTGCATTTATTCGACCGTTAAACGAGACATGTCGTACATAATGGCCATATCGCTGTTTGTCGTGGGTCGTTTTCTTTTCTCGTTGAGTATCTGTTGGATCATAATTGGTAGTGCCACAGGACGCGGAACTGCTTGGTCACGGTTTTTGGAAGCAAAACCATTTCAGCATTTAAATAGACTGTCATATGGGATTTATTTATTAAATCCGTTGGTTATAGCGCTATTTTTCGGTTTGACTAGTGTCAGCACACATGCCGATCCATTTATGCTGGTAATTAACGATTAAATTAACGAAACAAAAGAGTTCATCCCGTTGCTAAATGCCTCTAAAAAATAATGTGCACAAAAATTTGTAATAATAAAATCCTTATTAATCCTCTTTTTTTTGTCCTGCAGTGTGTACTTTGTTCCGGGTTTTCCATTATAACCTACTTGACTTCTATTGTTTTCTCGTTGGCCTTCGAGATGCCCTTCTGCAATTGGTCGTCGCTGATGCTAAAACGTCATCAAAGTCAGAAAGTAAAAACAACCTAAGAAAGATGCTACGTAATTATTATTTTAATTATTTTTAATACGAGTACTATTTCATACGACTGTGCTTTAAGTAGAACATATATATATATCTCTCTTTCTTTCTTCCTCTTTTAAAAATTGTACAAACAAATTGTGATCAGCAAGTCATTCCTTATGACGAACCTTAGCCGCCAAAATAATGCAAGCAACTAATTCGTATATCGATTTGGGGTTTTAAAATAAAATCATTTGTCGTAAAAAATCTTTGTTAAGAGAAATGTTTCCCATAAAAGCAAAACTTTTAGTGAAATCTTATTTTATTCGTTTATGTGATTTTGGCTTCTAAGGATCGTTATTACTATAGTATGTCATAACTATAGAATTGTAAATTTACTGTATATAGTTTTATTAAAATATTTTAATTCTAAATATTTTAAACATTTTAGTTTTCTAAGTCGTTAATTTTAAGTCGTCATTACATTTTTAAGAAAATCATAATTAAAATCATTTGTTCACAAAATTAATTAATTCTAGTTAAAAAGAATTTCCCAGGGATTATAATTATTGTATTTTAATAAGAATTTGTAACAAAAAAAAAAATTAAACTCAATAAATTTTTCGTAATTTGACTTGAATTTAAATTTCTTTTTTTTTTTCAAATGAATGAAAATTTTCTATCGTGTTCAAGTTTACAGTTAATTTATCACAATATTGTGAAGAAATTACTTTTTTGATTAGAATAAGGAAAAAAGAACAAGTAATCTCCAACACCTGTTGAGTAGAATACGTATTTTCTATGCCACTATACACGTCATCAGCAGGTACCCTTTCTGACTATAGGGAGGCAGTTGTAAAGTCATTAATATAATCTATTTAATCCGTCAGAGCTTAGGAAAATGCATACGAGAATAATCGTTACTCTCCACATACTATTAACAAAGGTTGCCAGCTTTGTTGTTTTTTATGTTTTTTAGTAAAGGTCATACTTCATATATTCAAGGTCAAAGGTCGAAGCTTCTGTTTTCAGTGTAGATGATAACGAAATTAGCTTTTTACAACTATTTAACTGTCTTTATTGTGAGTTTTCCGGTTCTGTCATACCTCAGCTGATAATGATCAGAGGAAATTTGTAAATCTAGATAATTACATATGTATATGGTTTCATAAGTAAATAGGTATGTATTTTAAAAGATCAAATTTATTTCGACAAAAGTCTTTTCTGGCAAATGTGATCCGCATACAGTGTTGCCAAGAAAAAGTTGCTATTGGAGAAAAAAATTTATTTTTAAGAGAAAAAAAAAATTTTTTTTTGAATAATTGTGAAAGTAAGTCTGTTTTTCATACGTGCAAGAATTTTCTGCTCTATGGTAAAACGAAAAACGGCTTTGCTGAATACAAGCTTCTTTGTAAGACCAGTAGTGTATCTAGGCTTGCCATTTCTTTTTTTTTTCTCATCTTGAACCAGCACTCAGGAGATGGCCCCTACACATGCGATGCATTTTGCTGGAATTATGGTGTTTTCTTTTCTGACAAAAATGTTACATATACATATGCTACATTTCGTTATTATTTCTGTTCAATTCTAAAAAATATGTAACATTAAAAAAAGCTATTTCATTCCTTTCTAAATATGTTGCATCTAAATAACTGGCAAAATATGCAACATATTTGACCCTCTACTGTCAAGTCGGGGTGATGTACTAACCTTTTTTACATCTTTGTTAAGTACTTTTTTATACAAATAAGAATTATGAAAATTAATATACCCTTCACTTTGATTAGAGTCCGTCAGACTTTTGTTAGCAGAAGATTCTGTTTAATTTATTATTTATTTTAATGTAAACTTTTTTGATACATTTTTGGTTTAGACTTTTTGCAGTTTGTTCTAGATAATACATAGCAGCTGATTAGAAAACAATGTTGCTGAGGATTTTTATTGATAAAATGGTGCTAAAAACCGTAGAAACAGTGAAACGCTAAGTATACATTAATGTGAAATCTCAAATATTTTGTACCATTGTGGCAGTAAAAAATGTATCACTTTTTAAAGGTATGGGCAAACTGTAGAAAATGTTATCCAGTGAAAGGGCAACATTTTTGTTCAGAAAGGAAATCACCATTAGAGGAAAGGATAGTGAGAGAAATGACAGGAGGTGAAGCTTCATTATCTTACAACTCTGCTTTTTGCACGTTCTTTGTTGTCATAGCAGTGTTGTAGCGCCTCTGATGTCAAGGGGACGTATTTAATTTTGAAGCTTTGTTTCTTAGTAATTATTTTATTTCGCTGGTGCTACACAATACCGATGAAGGAGGGGTTCTGATGTGCCTTTGGATTGATTAGAGCTGAAGCCGTTAATGTTCAGCGGCCAGTGACGATGCCTTCGCCACTGAAACCTTCCGACAACAACTGACACAAAGACACACTAATGCACATCAGAAGAAATGCCATATGTTTTATTTTATGTTTTTGCCTGAAACTGGGGCCGAACCCAGGAAATTTTTGGTTTTGTAGTCAACGTGCCCTAAGGTTGCCAATTTTATTTTTCTAATAAGCGGCACAAGTGCAAAAAAATTTCAAAAATCGCCGAAATTTTAAAATTTTCGTCGTGCAAATAAAACAGAAAGAAAAAAAACATCTCTTAATTAAAATATCATAACAATGTTTTGTACAGAATGTGGAGCCAGTAAATGAACAAGAGCTCCTACTTTTCTTCTCCCGCAAGCTAATTTCTGGGTAATGTCTGATAATAAAGAGTCAGTTTGGTTAAACAGTCCATAAATTTGTAGCTAAGAGGCTGCTGAACAGTATGGCATCCTATTGAAACTTTTAGATGGGAGATTCTGTCAATAAATGTTTTTAATCTCACTTTTGCCGCCATGTCCGCTGCTAAAATCTTTGGTGCATAATATACTGTGCATTTGGCATAAACACAATTTTTTCCTTTTTTAATCATGAATGCTCTATTTGTCAATTGAAATTATATTTAGTTCTCTTCTTAGCTTTTCATCGTTACAACTTTTAGATTTTTTTCTATATTTCAGTCATTTGTGGGCTTAATTTTTAAAGAATCAAAAATTTTTTTTATAAAAAAAAAATTTGCATGTAAAGCGGAAGTGTTAAATAGCGCGATTTTATTGAATCGCGCAAATATGTCAACACTAAGTGTTTCAAAAAAAATTTTTTTTTCGTAATTTCCATGGGGGCTGAAGCATAATTTGAAAGCTTCTAGGGTCAAGTATTTTTGAAATTTTTTTTTTCCGATTTTTCGGAAAAGATTTAGAGATCGCACCAGTCGATCTTTGGCAAAAATCGGGGTTGCCAGCTGTTGTTTGTGTTTTTTTTCCATAAGTTTGTCAAAACACACGATTTTTGTCACTTTTGAGACAACAATATAAAAGAAAAATATTCATGCTTTATTTGTGTGTGCAAAAATGTAAAAGTTTTGGCAATAACTTTGCTCATTCAGGTACTTTACCTTATAATTTTTCGTAATTTTTCCATAAATTTTAAAATTAACGTTTTATAACTTCTAAAATTTCTATGAAAATTAAAAAAAGTAATGAAGCAGTTTGGAAGATCAATTAATTCTAAATAATTTGAAACATATAAATTTTTTAATTTGCCCTTACAGTTCCTGGGTTATTTAATATTTAAGGTTTAGTTTAAGGGTTTATAAAATGAAGCGCATTTTAGACTTAATGCGATCTCTTTTTCGGTTTATTTCAAGTACGGATGATTCAACATTAAATATGTCTGAAAGGAAGTACAGGGTGTCTTAATATTTTATATTTTTAAATACGATTATTTAAAAAAGTAATAAACGCTGCGGAGGGAGGGTGGCGCCATTGGAATTATCGATTGTGCGGATTTGTCAGTCACGATGTCGCAGTGGTCAAGTGATTATAGCGCAGTCGCTGTGGAGACATTTTTTAAGAATAATGATTCTTACGTAATTGCTCGTCGACAATTTTGTTCAAAGTTCAGTATTCGGCGAATAAGTGATGGACCGAGTGTAAATTTAATTCGTTCGTGGGTGCAGAGATACCGCGCAACTGCTTCGGCTATGAATGCCCCACGGCCAGGCCTCCCCCAGTCGATCCGAAAACATTGAGCTGCTTGAAAGCACTTTATGTAAAAATCCGTGACTCAATACGGAAAAGAGCACCCTCACTGGGACTTCCAAGAGCGATTATTCATGAAATTTTAAAAAAGGATCTGGATGACATACTCTTTAAAAAATAAAATCTGCATTTCCATTCTATCGTTCAATGCTCTTAATAAAACTTTGTGTCAATTATTACGTTTTTTATTTAAGTTTGAAAATATAAATCTGCTACCGGATACCCTGTATAAGCGCTTGAAGAATCCGTACTTGAATTAAGTCTTTTGTACTTGATTGAAGAAAATCTGTACTTACCGTACTTTTGACACAGCTCGGGATTGATCTAACAGTACGGATGTATTGATTTTTATTTTAAGTGTACTTTTGTTTACATTTTGTTCATTTACATATTGTTCAAAGATATAAAAAAAAAATTATTTTTTGGCCACTATAAATCGTCAATTTGGCCGAAAAAAAAAGAAAAAAAAACATTAAAAAGCATCACTCGTGTGAACTGAGTCTATGGAAGTTGTTATGAAATGTGATCACTTTTTAATCACGCCCTTCCAAAATGATTTTTGCACTTTGTACAATAAATATGCGTGCCTGCATGACCAACCCACATTGTAAATCACTGCGCATCATTATCATGATGATAATAATTCATTCACAAATTAAATAAATTAAGCAAACAGGAAGAAATAAAAAGCATTCTTTTTCTTCTACTCGTACTACCGCAAAACAAGGAAATTAAACCTTTTTTGTCTACTGCTTTAAATGGGAGTCTTCAAGGTTGTTGGATTTTTTTCTTTTAGTTTTTTTTGCAAAGTTTATTGACACGTTTCTGTAAATTTTATTTAATAAAAAACAAATTGAATTCTTAAATAAAAAGTATTGCGACTGTCACCTGCACGATGTCTATGCTACACAGCCAACCTCATTTATGGCTGGTTACTTTGAGTGAGTGCGCTTCACACTTGTTCAACATTGTGATCAGATTTCTGATTGATTGTAGAAAAAAAAGTTCAATTTACTTAACCGACACAAAGTTTAATTTACTTAACCGCACCTTTTTAAAATTATTTATTTTACCTTTTTTTTTATTAATTGTAGAAGCAAGAAAACGAAAATGCCTTCAGATTGTCTGCAGATTAAAAGTCGGTTTCAGCAATGTTTCGAAAGACCGCCTATACTACGAACAAGTAATTTCTCGCTTGTAATCCTGGAAAATTTCATTTGAGAATCAACGAAATTCCGTTCACTTTTTCAATTTGAGTTGGTCTCATTGCAAAAGTCATTGTATTGACTATCAAGTTATTCAGATCAAATTTAGAAATTTATATTTACTTTGTATGGGAGGGGCACAATGCTCACTTGTCCAATAACGCCCATTTTTTTTGCTGATGATTTTTATTGGCTTTGAAGTCATTCAGACTAAAACTTTAAAAACTTTAACTTTAAACGTTCTCAAGATTTAGAAAAATCAATATTTATTTTATATGGGAGGTACCATGCCCACTCATCCGATTCCGCCTTGACTTTTAAGCAATTTCTACCAAATGCAGAGTATCTTACTGTTATCGTTTTTGCAATGTGATATTTATTTTTTATGGGCGTGTCACCTCCAACCGGTAATTTCCGAAATCAATTTATATTCTCCATATAGATGATAATCCCAAAGTAAATTCATTTAATGCCCTTTTCATAATGTACGATTAAAACTTAACGTGAGCTTTTACAGCAAGTTTTGTATGCCAAAGTTGCCGTTAAAGTTCACGTTAACTACTAATCGCATATTGTGAAAAGGGCCGTTAAAGTACTTAATTTTTTCTGTTTTGCGGATTCAAGAATTTTGCACTTGTTTTAAAAAATTGACAATTGAGAAACTAAGGATTGGATCTACCTGTGCTTGTTTGAAGCACATATGATTACTATTCGTATTCGAATTTTAAAAGTACGACTCTTAATAATATTAAGTAGAAAAAACTTCAATTTAGTACCAGCTTTTTCTTTCTGTGTATGTATTATTTAATTTGATCATCATATCATATTTTAAATATTTCATGCACGCTTGCAAAATCAATCTTAAAACTGCTAATTGCGTCGAATCGTACCCACTAAATTCTATATTTTATTTTTAGCCACATGTGCCTGGTAGGCCTCCACTTTAAACGTTTTTCTAAGAAGGAAATTTAAATTTTGAATCGCCACTTTCAAATTATTATTTATTTTTATGACAAAAATTAATTTGTATTGTATTCTTGAAAAAGCCGTTTATTTTGTTTGTAAATATTCTAGAGGAACACTTCATTATGATAAGTGTGTTTGTACAGTGGCGACTATAAAACGCGCAACGCAACAAGTCAACACAGAAAAATATTAAATTCGTCTTCAATTACGAAATACACTAGAGTGGCCGCAATTTGTTCGGCAATTTTTCAAAACGTTGATATTAATGAGCACCGGGCAAAAAAGTGTCTTTTGACTACAAAAACCAAAACAGACAGAGAACAAAAATTTTTGCTGAGGAGAATTTTTTTTTGTGGCAACACTGATTTTAAGCAACAAGCGATAACACAGCGTGCTCCTTTGAAAGCTCAAGCCAGAATGAGTAATATTGTCTAATTCTCTACAATATATGTGTTTAACTACGGGTAACTAAGAGGACTCTGATCAAATACAAAAGTGGTAGAGCTGGCATCGCTGTAATGATCATATAATTCAGTTAAGTTGGTTCTTTTTTTGCACGCTACTGTACACATAGTTTTTTCATGAGTCTTTTTTTGTTTTATTAAAAGATTTTTTTATTCTACAAGAGGTTTACTGGGAACACAAGTTCGTCAAATGAATAATTAATAAATTAATGTCAACAAAACAAAACCAAAAAAAAAATCTAAAAAAATTCTCGTTTAAACAATATTGAAATGTTTGTTATTGGAATTCTTTTATACCGAATAAATTCAAAGTTCACGGAATGTTCGAAGAGACACAAACTAGATTTTGGAGCTTCTTTCGTACCAACGCTGTGAAAAAAGGGCCAATAATGGAGTTGATATTCTTGTTTTTACTTTTCAAGAAATATAAAAATTCTAATTTCCAACTTTAAAGTTCTCGTGGTGTTTTGTATTTCGGTTTAAATTTGTATCCGCTGTATAAAATGTCTAAAAGAAAATCTTTGAGAACTTTTCTGCGTGTAAAAAAACACTCAGTACGCGAAAGTGTTTTAAAACGTCGTGTAGTTGGGGAAAAAAACATACTGCAAACGTGAGGATAAAACACCACCAAAAAACACTCATGATGTGTCAATCGCTAATTTCCATTAAATAAATGTTTTTCTATCTGTATACAGGGTGGCCCAAAATGAGTGAAGGTGTTGGAATTCCGTATAACGTTTTTATTATGATTTTTTGTTTTTGCTTTCAGTATTTTGTAAAGAAGACTTGGGGAATTTAAAATGGAACAGTACACAATTGAACAATGTGACAAAATCGTTGAACTTTATTTCTCAGATCTCTCTGTGGGGGTCTGGTTAGATCAAAGCCTTTATTTGACAACTTGGGGCTCTCGGTTAAATCTGACGCACTTGCTGAGGTACGTGACCGGCACACGGTGACTGTGATGTCCTCTGGTTTCTACGGGGCTAGGGTAGCAAACTGGCATCTACGGCGCTGCTTGTGTCGACACGGCTTGGTCGACTGCTCTCTAACCTAACATAACCTACTTCAACGGATCAACGATCCATTGTTTTGACTCAGCGTGCATATCGTCGTTAGTTTAATGTGTGGGTTGGCCGCTCAGAGTCAACAGTAAAATGTCTGGTTGCAAGGGGCAGTAAGGGGAGCTTCCTAGTGCCGGCACGGAGCACACGGATGACAATATTGAACGTGTACGGGAGAGTTTTCGCGAAGATGGAGAAACATCAACCAGAGAACGTTCAAGACAAATTGACCGCTCACGAGGGTCGCTGCAGAACATATTTGCATACAATAAGAATGTTTCCATAGAAAATTCACACTGCGAGGGACATAATGGCTCTTTTACACAACATCTTTGCCGAACGAATTATTTTCCGTACAAGCGATTTTAATTGACCTCCGCGTTCACCGGATTTAGCGGCTCCAGACTGTTTCCTTTGGGGTTATTTGAAAGCAAAAGTCTATATTAAGAAGCCTAGAACCATACAGCAATTAAAAACTAATATACGCGATGAAATCAACAACATAATACCTGTAGTTTTGCGAAAGATTATGGAAAATGTTTTGGAAAGAGCACGAATAAGCAAAGCAGATATAATTTTTCATAATTAAATTAAAAATATCCTCCATTAATATACTGTATTTAAAATAGCAAAAGAATTTAATAATAATGACACTTTGGTCGTTCATTATGGGTCACCCTGTACATATGTAAAACGCAATGCGTGTTTGTATGTTTGTTTGTATCTTTTAGGAGATCAGACCTCTGGACCGATCTTAATGAAATTTACACAACATTTAACTGCGACTTTTGAATCAATTATAGGCTACTTTTTTGAGCCACGCCCACTTTTTCGAATAATGTTATTCCTTCCACATAGTTTTTTACATATTTTATAATATCAACGAGCATAACTTCGCCATTTGTGGACCAATGTTCAAAATAATTTTCAACAAAATTTTTTTTTCAATAAAGGGGGAAGGAGCTTTTTTCGGATAGAGCCTAGTAGGCAACACAGCCTTTTTGTTTGCATTCCATTTTATTATTGTATTTTTCTTTTAACACGTTTAAAAGTTGAACGAAAATAAATGCTTTGAAAAAATTTAAATGTAAAAGCTACCAGAGTTTGAAAGCAAGAAAATGGAGCAAAAAACGCAGCGTTTATGTGTAAATACGGACTATGTGGTAATATTGTATCTTCTTATTTTTATGCCATTAAATACTGTAAATTATGTACATTTTTCTAATATTTTTATACAACCGGGGGTGCTGATGGCGAGTAGTCAGCGTGTTGGCTCTGCAACCAGAAAGACCCAGGTTCGATTCCCAGCCGGGTCAAATCAGAAAAAAAAATTTTCTGAGTTTTCTGTGCTACAGCACCCTCCTTCGTCGGTATTTGAGCAATAAAACGTCGGCGAAGTAAAATAATAAATAAAATGGCTCCATTAGCTTAAAAATAATGCGCCAAAAAACATCAGAGACGCCGCAACTTTGCTTTATAATTTACACGCAACTGCAGAGCTCTATCTTCCTACCACTTTCATCACCTGTCTATTTCTTCCCTATCCTTCTCTCTAGTTCCAGTGCAATGCATTGCATATGTAGGGGATAGCCCCTGAGCACTGGTCCAAGATAAAAAAAAAAAAAAAAAAAAAAAAACCTCCTGATATGGATATAAAATTTAAGGATTTTTCAAGGAAGCATAAAATATTCTGACATCTCAGCAAACACAATATGGCGGGCGACTATTTTTTACCCACTTCCATGGTATCAAGCAAAAAAAAATGTTTGAGAAGAAAATCAAAAACAAAATGAAATGGACACTTTTCGGCAACACTGTGTTTTGAAAAGGGTACATTTTTTATTATTCGGAAAAGGGACTGTTGGTTGTTATAACAATGAAATTTTAGGCAGATGACTTACCGTAACATTATCTATACAAAAGTGGGCGCGATTAGATAAGTTGGTGTGGCGGTAGCGAAGCGCACCGGGTTAATCTAGTTCAGTATAATGAAACAGAAGATATTTATAGCAGTATGTACTGCATATGTTTGTGTGCATGTACACATGTGTGTGTTTACATCTTCATATGTAAATTAGGTTTAAGGGTAAATAATATTTTACGTATGTACGCGTATGTATTGTATTTGTTGTTCATCTTCAGAATTTTTGTAACGCTAAAGCATCCATAACTTGTCGATTGTGTTATGTGATCAAAAATAACACAAAACCAACGTTGCCATTCACATATTTTCTCTAATATTTCGAAGATTTTTACTCAAATTCCTATCAATATGTCATGAATATTGTTCGAGTTGTAGTAACAGGATTACAGGGTCTACATTAAACAGTAAGGGAATAGATTGGAAAAATAATGCATTTCATTTCATTCAGTTATTAATTCTTTTCAAAAAGACTAGCCTAATAGGCCAAATTTTGAGCAACCTGCGTCACTTAATTTGTGTTTGACAGCCATTAAAAGCAGATAACCTGGTGGGAATTTGAACAAAGAATAGAAAAACTGAATTTCATGTGTGATGTTCATTCGCAAGCCGAACGATTTTTCACGCCGCTCTGTAACCGTAGAGGAAATATGTATTCATCACCCAGAGACCAAGAAACAATCAAAACAGTGGGTTTCATCGAGTAAACAGCGCACCAAAGAAGAGCAAGTTGAGGCTGTGAGCTAACAAGCTCATGGCCGCAGTTTTTTTGAGATGCAGGCGGTATCATTCACATAGATTACATAGAGGAGAGTACAACGACCACCGACCAATATTATTCACAGCTTTTAGACACATTCGATATTGATTTGATGAAAAAATGACCACATTTGGCGGAAAAAAACCGCTGTTCCATCAAGACAATGCACGAGTGCACACGTGTGTTGTCGGTATGACAAAAATCCATAAATTTGGGCTACGAACTGCTACCCCATCTACTCCAGATCTAGCCCGCTGCGACTAGACTATCTTCTTTTTCCAGACCTGAAGAAATGGCTGGGTGATAAGGGATTTGGGTGGAATGAAGAGATCATAACCACAACAAACGCCTATTTTGAGGGCCTTGATCAAACCTATTATATTAAAAACGCTCGACTAAATGTATCGATCTAAAAGGCTTATTTGCCGAAAAACAAAAATGTTTTATTTCAAATAGTATTTGTTTTTGTCTGGCTTTGCTGTCCCTTTTTAAAAATTTTATATTGATTAATGAAAAATAAATGTAGTGTCTTACGAGCTTTACTATGCCTTTTACAATTTCTCGCAGTGCTCTTTGCGCTTTTCTGTATAGCTGAGGATTTGTTTTTAAATTACAAAAATAAATCAAATTCAACTACACATTCTTGAATTTTACGTTAAATTAACTGTTGAATTATTACTTCAATTGAACTTAAAATTTTTAATAACTACATATATTTTGTTCATCTAAACACGGAAATACTGCTGAAAATTCGGGGCATCTGATTACTTGATACGAGCGGTACTATTTATATTTCGGGAGCTGGCAGCACTAATGCCAATAGCTAGAATCTGGCAACAACATAATTGAATTTTTTTTAGCATAAACGTAGTCAGAACGTTTTTATTTACAAGTGCCATATGTTTTGTTTACAGTGAGTTAGAAAAATCATTGTGATCAAAAAATGAAAATTTCAAGAGAAGGTTTTCGTTGGATTATTTTTCACAGCTTTCACCGTGGATTATCTCAGCAAGAATGTGTCAGTTCCTTGTATGGCGATAAAGCACCATCAAACACCAGAGAATATCGCCGGTATAGCGAGTTCAATCGTGGTCGTAGTTCGGTCGCCGATGAATTCCGTGAAGGTCGTACAAAATCGGTTGTTGGGCCACAAAACATCAATGCAGTGCGTGAAGTGATCATGGAAAATGTTCATGTAATATATTGTAAGATTAAGGCATCCTTGCACATTAGTTCCACTTCAGTAGATTTCATTTTGCATGAACACTTTGTTGTAAAAGGATTAGTTCTCGTTGGCTATCCCAGGATTTATCAATTGCTGAAAAAAAGGGTTCGCGTCAAGTGGTGTAAGGAAATGATTAAAATGTACGACCCTGGTGCTTTAAAAGACTTGTATACAAATGTAACAGGTGACGAGTCATGATATATGCGTAAGAGCCGCAAAGAAAACAGCAAGCGACCGTGTGGGTATTCCAAGACGAGCCAAATCTAACATAAGTTATTCGTAGAAGAAGCACAGCGAAGCAATTGGTCGCTTGTTTCTGTGGCCAAATGGGTCATGTGGCCAATTCTGAATGGTAAACGACCATCTCTTTGCCGGAAGTCTTGGGGGAAATTCGTAATTCTCCGTCATGACAATGCAAGCTCTCACACATCTCGTCAAACAGGTGAATTTTTGAGCAGTCAAAATATCGAATTGATGACTTCTCCTCCGTACTGTCCTGATTTAGCATCCAATGACTTCTTCTTGCTCCCGAATATCACAGGTAAACTGCGGGGTCAAGGATTTACGTGCGCCGAACAAGCAGTTGAAGAATTCAAAAACCATGTTTTGGAGGAGTCTCAAGAGGAATGGAAAAATTGCCGTGTGACAAATGGTTTGAACGAATGCAAAATTGTATTGATCATCAAGGGGAATATTTCGTAAAACAATTAAGTCATTTTCCTTTGAAAAACGTTGGTTATTATTTGCTATTGCCGAAATATAAATAGTACCCCTCGTATGTGATACAATTCAATCAGTAACCGTTAATAAAAGATTTCTTTTTAACTATTTTCCATTGCCATTTTCATTAAAAAAATGCTGTCTAATATCTAAAGCGGGTTTTGGGTATTGCTGCAAAATTAGTAGTATTTTGATTGTGGACAAAAGAACAGAAATACCTGGCAATTCCACTTGTCATAACGCTACCAATGAAAATAATACAACCGTTTTAAAACCAAGGCATCTATTAGATTTCTTTGCGTTTGTGTGTGTACATGTATGCATGTTTGTGTGTCTTACCAAATATTTGATTATTATATAAATAAATATAATCAGACAAATGACGATTATATAAATTTAAGTTAAAACAACGCCATCGGTGGCAGTTACCACACGTCTATTACAGTTAACAGTTTGGCGCTAAGTTGCATTTAAAAGCAAGTCAAAGTTGTATGTTGCATTAACGATTGCTACAAAAAAAAACAAAAAAAACAAAAAAAGCCACACACACAATAAAAACGAAAACAACAACAAAGACAATTTCAACTAACGGCTTTCGAAACCCTTTCGCTACTCTAATTTCACATTCCAACAACTACATACACATACACATACACATACGTCGCTTAAATATTGGAAAAACTAATTTTCATTTATTTTCTTTCGAAAACATTTGCACAGTCAGTTGTGGTGCTTGTTGGCTGGCTGGCAGTCAGTCGCTGTTTGCAGTTGAAATTGGCAACAAGCGTTAACGTGTTGCATTTTTGGGGAAATGTGGTGCGAAATAAATCGCGTTGTACAAGTTATTGCGGTTTTATTAAGTGTTTTCTGCGTTCATGGCTTGAATGCTTCAGCAGTAATAGTCACAACGCCGCCGTCGTCGTTGTCATCGTCGCTGTTGAAACAAGTTGAAGAAAGTGTTTTACCTGCGGAGCCGCCAAACGCCGCCCAACAGCTGGCCAAACATAATTTCCTATTTGGCATCATTAGTTTGGGCGCTTTTCATGAAAACAATACACAATGCGGCCGAGAACTTGAAATAATGTCGAAGGCAATGGCCACAAATGAAGTTTGGGGTTTAAAAGGTGTGTTGTGAGTATGTGTGCGTGTGCGTGTGCGTCAATGTTTACATAAACGATTAAATGAAACATACAATTTCATATTCAAGTGTAAAAAATAGATTTGCATTCATTAGAATAGGAGTGGTGTTCACTTAAAGGAAGCTAAAAAAAAAAATTATGAAAAATTCTTTTTAATTTTCAACATAAAATAAATTAAACATAAGTGAAAATTGAGAACAAACAACGCAACAAAGGAAACTCTTCAAGTGGAGCAGGAAAAAAGCAAAAAACAAAACAAGTGTGCACGGTTAATTGAAAAAAAAAATCAAGTAATCCCAAGGACTATTGTAAGTTAGAGATGGTGAATTTAGAGCTTCATTTAGAAGAGAAAAAATAACGGGGAATTATTTCTCGTATTCTATTTATAGCAAATAATAATTATATAAATCTAATAATTTACATGTAGTGATAATCACACTGTGGACAAAACACAAAGAATGCTGAACATGAAGGTGTAGCAGCCTTCGAAAACAGCATGTTGTTCCGTTTTGCTAATGTTTGTCAGCGTGACTAACCATTTTTCTCTTTGACTTAGTTTGTTTCTTAGTAATTATCACATGCAATTTTTGACTGCCAGTATGTTTTCGATCATTATATTTATTTTATTTAATTACATATGTGAAAATTATAAAATTTGTAATTCTGTTCAAAATAAACAAGAATACTTGTTCAAGTGCACATCCATAAATCATAAGAAGACCAGCAAAATAATGTTATTTAAGAAAAAAAATAAAAACAAAACCTGCAAATATTTTCAAAAGTGAAAACGAAATAAAACATGCAACATAAAAAACATGTTAGTCGACATTTCTAACAACGGCTGTGTCACAAGTTATCAAGTGGACTACTGTGTCATAGTGAGGATTTAATTTTTTTAACTTTTTTCTGGAGTTTCAACCGCTCATTACTTCCTGCCCAATACGTTTCATTTAAATCCCAATAAAATATAATAAAAAAAAAATTGTAAAAAAATGAAAAATTTTATAAAAAAAAAAAAGAAATTTTATGTGTACCAAAAAGGAAAAATGTATAAAAAAAAAAATAAGTTTTAAGATTACAAAATATTTTTAAAATACTCGTACACATGTAAATCAATACTAAAAAAAAAAAACTATCAAAATTCAATGAAAGAAAAAAATATGAATATTAATTAGATTTCGACTTATCACGAGGGTGGCGATGGTACGATGGATGGTAGTCTGCACGTTGACTACACAACCAAATAAAAAAAAAAATTTTTAAATAAAAATAAACATCTCGCATTTTTCTGATGTGCATTAGTGTGTCTTTGTGTGTGAGTTGTTGTCGGAAGGTTTCAGTGGCGAAGGCATAGTCACTGGTCACTTAACAATACCGGCTTCAGCTGGATAGCAATCCACAATCACATCAGAACGCCTTCCTTCGTCGGTATTGTGTAGCACCGGCGAAGTAAAATAATAATAAAAATAGCTACTAAACCGAAGCTTCAGCACTGCTACGAGTATAAAAACAAAAGAACGTGCGAAAGCAGAGCTGCAAAATAATTAATTAAGCTTCACCTCCTGTCGTTTCTTCTACTATCCCTTTCCTATAGTTACAAGCACAATGCTTCGCATGTGTAGGAGTCATCTCCTGAGTGCTGGTCCTAGATAAAAAAAAAAAAAAAAAAAAAAAAATTGCAGGATTTTAAATTTTAATTGAAAAAATTTCACAATTTTTTTTTTACTTGAACATTTTTTGGCATCATTCAAAATGCCACAGTTTTGAGAGAACACCAAAATCAATTAAATAAACGTGAATTCAATTAAATTCTTAATTAAGATTAAAAAAAACTATACTGAGCAAAAACTTAATTAAGAAAAATTAAATTATTATTTTTTCTGTGAACGTCATAAAATATTTACACCCCGGAAAATTTTTCGAAATAACAATTGGGGAAATCACAATGTCTGTTATTAAGTCATATTGTCATAATGTCGTAATATTTTAAAATAATTTATACAAATTATTGTTATGTTTCACACAATAAAGTCATATAATTAATAAAACGATTCGATCCATGTGTATTGTCATGTCATAAAATAACAATAGAAATGTGAGTCCTACGCTAAAACTTTTCAGTCGAGCTGGCGATAGTATTTCCAAGCCACCGATACTTATAAATGTTATAAGAATAAAAATATTTTTTTTTAATTGTTATAATTTTTATACCTTTACTTTAACTTACATCTTTATTAGAAGAAAGAAATAACAACCACAATATGTAATGATATGCAAGTGAGCAAATTTTGTTTGTGTAACTCAGCTGACTGGCAGCCACTTAACGTTTATGGAATAGCCGGCGTCCAAAAAATTCTTCAGCTCATATCAGTGTCAACAACTGTTTTCGTAAATATTTGTTTAAACAATTTTATGTGCCAAAAGAGCAATTTTATTTAAAAATTATATTATTACAAGATTTACATGTAAGTTCTTAATTCCTATATTATAAAATCGAACTATTTTAGTTTCTTCATTTGTTTTTAGCATTTTGATGTCAAACATTAATAAGTGTTTTTTTTTCTTATCAGCTGAATGAATTTTTTGAAATAGTTCATTAAATTATGACGGCTTGTTCATAGCAGTCATATTTTTTCGCGTTACTATTTAAAAACATGTGACTTTTTCTCTACCTTGTGAATACCCCAAATATCTCACAAATAAAATAAAGGAATTCTTTTGCGGCACTGATGTATTAAATAACCAAAAATATAACCTTCCGAATACATTTTGATTTTGAAACGATTGAAAATGGGCGCGATTTCTGCCATACGAGGTTTGTTAAAAAAAATGTGAATTTTGTTTTCTTCGATTACAATGGCGTAGTGCATCATGAGTTCTTGCCAACAGCTCGTACGGTTATTAAGGAATACTACAAGGACGTGATGCAAAGTTTGCGTGAAGCAATACGGCTCAAACGATCGGAATTGTGGAAAAAAAGTTCATGGATTCTGCATCACGATAATGCAGCAGTTCACACGGCAATGCCTGTTCGTAATTTTTTGGGGAAAAACCTTATTCACCAGATTGGCTCCTTGCGACTTTTTCCTATTCCCAAAACTAAAGATACCAATGAAAGGAAAGCGTTTTGCCACAATTGATGAGATAGTCACAATCTAAGAACGAGCTGATGGCCATACCGAAAAGCGTATTTCAGAAGTGCTTCGAGGATTGGAAGAAGCGCTGGTATAAGTGCATTATATCTGAGTGGGATTACTTTGAAGGGGACAAAATGGACATTGATGAATAAATAAAAACTTTTAAAAAAAATTCAAAATTCACCTTTTCTTTTGAACAGGCCTCGTATATTGCTTTTTTACAATGAGAGCAATAATTTTCTAAAAAATTTCGAAAATTAAAAAGTTCTCAACGGATATAAAAATTATAATTATCGAATTAAATTAAAGAAAAAAAAAACATGAAACCAAAACATCGCAATTTGCTACCTTGAAAATGTTACCGTTTTATCACTTTGCTTCGATAAATTATAGAATTTGTTATTTTGAAATTTATTTAATTCCAAGACAAAAGCTGTTCGTAATTGTCATTGTCCAAAGCGGACATCTAAAAATTCAAATTGGAAAAGAAAACTTGTTTTTCATGGAATTATTCTTCTTTAAATACATAAATTATGTTGCTGCGGTTGAAATCTTCCACAAAAACACACAACCAATAAATTGTTAGAATCAGAAAAAAGATGATTGAATTTCAGATATTTCTGAAATTATTTAATTTCAAAGAGAAAAAAATTTTACAAAATATTAAAATTTCCGGAACCGATGTTTACGGAACTATTGCAACACTAGACATATAGAAAACATTTAATAAACAAATTTCTTATATTTATTATGTGAAATTATTCTTATAAGAGTCATTCATTTTACTAACGTCAATAGTCAAAATCTTTAGTTAAGTATGGTTTAACCAAACATTAGTTTGATTGTGAATTTGGACATAAGTAGTTAAAAAAAGTGTGGACGTAAAGAGAAAAAACACTTTCAATTACATTATTTAAGCTATGTACACACGATTGTCACATATAACAATATTGTAGGATATGGCAATATAGTGTCAATGCACTCACAATGAATAATTGTCAACGAAGTGTCAATTGTCTGTTCGGACTATTGTAAGAAAACTGTACAATTTCATTGTCACACATTAAATTTATCTGTCAGCAAAAATTGTATCAGTTGTCAGATTATTGCACGGCAAAAGTTGCCAGATCCGATGTTTAATTGTATCTAAATACTTATGGGCAGCGTTGCCATCAGAAATACTTATCGGACAATGGTGTTATTGTACAGTGCACTAAATTAAGCACATGTGACAATAACAAATGATTGAAATGAATATGAGGCAATTACGTGCAAATGGAAATGAGGGGTGTTCTCCCGATTGTCAGGCATACAATGCACGGACAATAAATTTTCTGACGATGTTGCCACACAAAAATTGTACGTTCACACGGTTATTAAACATTATATTACAATTTTTCTGGCAATATTGTGCTATATGACAATCGTGTGTACATACCTTTACATTCAGTTGTTCGGCGTTCTAATATGTCTATACAGGGTAGTGACCAAGAAATTTCATAATATTAATTGTTTCTCATCTTTAGATGGCGCCAAATGTAACACCACGACACTTGTTGATAAAATAATTCTCTAAGTACATCACAAATGTCATAGCGCAGTGGCGTTTGGCGTAATTTGCAAAAATAGTGTTTCACACAAAAGGATCTTTTACGGAAAAAGTACTTTCAACAAAAATTACCTTATGCAAAATAATTACTTAAAAAAAAAAGAAGTGACTAAAGTTACACTTTCTTTTATCTTTTACAAAAAAGTACTTTTTACAAAAAATATATTTTCTAAAAAAGTATCTTTTACAACAAATTACCTTTCACAAAAACTTACTTTTACAAAAAAAATGATATACAATACTTTCTCTACGAAGAAGTAATTTTTACACTTGAAAAAAACACCTGTTACAAAAACTATCTTTTCTAAAAAAGTATCTTATAATAAAAAGTATATTTTGCAAAAAGAAAATACCTTTCACAAAATGTTATACCTATATTACAAGAAAGTATCTTTCTGGTAAAAAGTACTTTTTGTAAAATGGTACCTTTCGTCAAAAAGTACCTTTTGTAAAAAAATATTTTGTGAAATGGTACCATTTTAAAAAGAGAGTAACTTTTAGAAAACAAATACATTTTACAAAAATTAATTTTATTAAAAAAAGAAAGAAAATTTTTGTAAAAATTGCACTTTTAAAAAAAAAGCTTCTACAAAAATTATCTTCTGCCAAAAACTACTTTTTACAAAAATATCTTTTATAAAAAGGCAGTATAAACAACACTTTCGCTCTTTCATTTCCCACTTCCCTCAAGGTCAATTGAGTTAAATTCTTAGTAGTTTTATAATTGTAGACAAACTGATTGTACAGTACTATCACGTATCAATTTGATTCACCATAACCACCAGGTACTGAAAAGTAGCAAATGTTATCTTTCCAAAAGCAGACTGCATGTGTGTGAAATTAAAATGAAATAAAAATTTGTTTTTTACAGTTTTGGACTATTTTGGCGTACCACCGAACGCGTTTACGTGGGGCAATTACTTCTGGTTTAGTAAACCGGATTTATGTGATGCTTTAAATCAACCGTATGCCATAACTTTATCCGAATCAAAGCCGCTAATTATCAATGCCACCAGTCCATTTCCTGTTAAGTTCGTTATTGTGTATTTCAATTTTACTACACCGTATTATATCGACGTAAAATTACCATTTGATGTAAGCAAGTTTAGTTACATGTGTCCGCCAAGCTAAATTTAATAACTGAAATAAATTAATTAAGTTTTTCCCTTGCAGAGTCTTATTCACGTGGGATTATGTGTGCCGCAAACTTGCAGCAACTCAAAAATAAAGTCACACACGGATGCCTATTTTCAGCAAGAATATTTTGAAATGCAACGGAATTTTAAATTGAAGATGAAAGCTTTAGATGCCAAAGCTCCACACTTCTCGTGGAAGTTTTTCCTTAAACCTGGCAGCATTATGTTCTTGTATGTTTTTGTAATTATTTTTATTCGGCACAGTGGGATAGTTGAGCAAGCGTAGGCAATAAATTTTTTAACGCATGTAGTTTTTGTAAATAACATAAGATGAGACGGACCACATGAGTGGTGTACAATAAATTTTAAATATTTATTGCTTTCACGAAAATATTTACTTTTCATCTTCAATTTTCAAAAAAAAAATTAGAAAAAAAATCAAAAAATTTAATTAAAAAAATTATTCCACTGTGCCGCTTCTACACCATTTGCATTGACAGAATATGGAAGTTTTTAACTATGATTTCAGGGCAACATTAATAACTACTATTCTACTGGCAACGGTCGCCGAGCTTTATTATAACAAGTAAGATTGCTGTGTATGGCCATAACGAATTATATATACCCTTCACCAAAACCAAAAGCCGGAAAATATTTTTCTTAACCTGCTTCTCAAGATATAAAAGATAAAATTTAAACTATAATAATTTTGAAAATTGTTATGGCTTCAAATGAAAATTTTATTTCTCCAGTTTTTCAAAATTGAAAAATTTTTTTTCTTTATATGATACCCATATGAAGAATGTATCTCCCGGCCTCAATAATAATTTGATAATTTAGAGATAAAGAAACTTTTTATGAACTTCCTATTTAATTGAGCTGATTTAGCGGTTACTTATCGCTTAACAGTTTAACCTAAACTTAGTTTAGTTTAACGTAACTTAGCGCTTAGCTTTTACGCTGAAATGAGTAACATAAATTAGAGCGTTAACTTTGCGCCAGAAACACTTTGATTAATAAAAAAAACTATTTTTTATTTTATTTTACAGCCAACTTCACTTCTTTACGCGCTGACAAAATTGGGTCTTCCAATTGCAAAGCGTTGACGCCGCGTCATTTCGTTTGGTTTCATACATTTTCTATGGGCATGAGAAATTTTGCCAGCCAGACAACGCTTGGCTTCGTAATTTAGGTTGATCGGTAAAGGATGAGGGTAGGCAAAAGTAACGGCTTTAAAAATATTTTAGCTTAACAAAATTAATACAAAGAGCGAGCACTTTCTATAATTTGGTTTACAGTTTTGCCGATTTTTAACTTGAAATTTTCTAATTTCGCGTATAAGTCTCATTGGTTTAATTTTTTATTGCTGTACTGTTCGTATACGTACGAGTTACTTGCCAATAACAGAATTTTTAAATACTGAACTCAATGTTTATGCCAAGGCGTCTTTTGCTAGGTGGTGGTGCTTCGAGTAATTGTACAACAATTCACGTTTTTTGTTCCCGATATCCCAAAAACAACTGATGCAAATAATACAAAGAAAATGTGTTCTACTTATGAACAAAAAGTCTAAGATTTTAATTTGTTAAAATCATTTGATTTTAGATAGAAAGTTTTTTCTCACCAAAAACAGAATTTTTAAACAAATTTTTGACGTTTGAAGCACAAACGTAGGTACATTAAAAGTGTGCCACCTGTTTTAACAACCCTACGTGGTTTAATACTCCTTAAGGGTGCTTTAGACCATAAGATTTGTCGTACGTAAAATGAGCGAGAAAATAAAATGAAATTGCATCCGTATTTCAAAAAAAGAGAGTAAAAATCGAATGGTTGTTTTCTGGCTTTTACACCATTGGTATGGATAAAATCAAGTAAGATGAAAACATTCTCATTTAATTTAACTACATCTGTTTGCTTGTTTTCCCAGGGATGAAGTTCTTGTGCAAATGAATATTTTTTTAATAACCTTGAAAAATATTTTTATAACTTTGGAATATGTTATTTTCGTGGTCAAAATTTTTAGTGTACTTTTAGAAAATATATGTATATTTTTATAAAATTGTGCTGTTGTGGTCTAAAATGTACATTTTTGATTTTATAATTGGTATAAATTTATGAAACCAGTTTTCCCTCCCTGGCTTTCTCACATTTGTTTACATAAAAATGCATCCCTGATCTAATAGTGTGTGTTGGTTTTTGAAAAATTTTAAAAAATCAAGAGAGCCATACGACTGTCAAATTTTCATCCGTATTTTCTCAAAATCTTATAGTTTAATTACATATTACGTTTAGACTATCCGACTTGTGCTCTTCTACACAAAAATTTGACATGTCGTACGACAGATCTTATGGTCTAAAGCACCCTTTATCAGCAATTTAAAAGCAATTTTATTCTTCAAAATGCCTTTGTTAAGAAAATAACAACAAATAACTAGTAATCAGCTGTTTGCTTGATTGTAAAGTGAAATAAAAACTTCACAATGAATTTTGTAGCAATTCCCGTAAAAATTTACAAATTAAGAATGTGTTAGTAGAAAATTGACAGTGTATTAAAACTTCATAGGCAAAACTTGATCGTATAACCCCCAAGTTAATTTCCTTTGGAAAAGGCAACGGCGATATTAGTAAATGTAAATTTATTTTATTGGGCGCAACTGTAGAAAGCAGAATTGTAACTTTGAACATGCTGTTAGTCAAAAAACTAATTAGTTTTCTCTGCAATCGGGAACAGATGGATACGTTTCAACAACTTCCCTGATTTCCTCTATTACAGTAAAGATAAAACAACGAATAAGTTCTCAAGTACATAAAGTTCGCACAAGTGGAACTGCTTTATTTGATCAGATATAAATATTTTACAAACGAAGTAACAAACCAATATTTCTAAACAGCTGTCAGTTTTGGTGAAGGGTATATACAATAAAACTACCTTCTTAAAATAAGTACAGTGGACGCCCGGTATAACAAAGACGTGCTTTAAGTTAATGCCGATATAACGAATGAGCATATTTTTGTATAAGCTAAACGAGCATTTCCTGTTAAGCCCCGTTTAAGGAATGCTATAGCATAAAGCAAAAGCAAAGACGTTTCAATACTGTTGGTTTATTTGTTAATCTTCTAAATGACTATAAATTTCTACAGTGACTTCCACGAGTGTTCATAAAAATGTTAAATAAAACATAGACATTTTATTTTGCAATATTTTACTTTAGTACAGTCTATAATATTAAATAGATATTAACTGATAAATTAAAAAAAAAATCTTTTCTTTTAAAATATTTAAAAAACTTGAAATATTTTGGTGAACACTTGTGTAAGTGCGATATGTAAAGCTCTATATTGGTCACGTAAATTTCTATTTTAGTATTTAATGTGTCTATCTTTGGCTTTTATTACGAGCTGGAGTCTTTAGAAATTTGTTAGAAAGTCTTTGTCTATTTTCGCCCATTCTTCGTTTGGCAAAAGTTCATCAAGATTTTTAGGTACAGGACTTTTCATTGTGATTTTTTTTTTAATATGGTGCACCGGTTTCCAATCGGATTATAATCCGACGACGGTGGTGGCCAATCCAAGAACTTTATCTTATATATGTTTTGAAGGAAATTCGTGGTTATTTTTGCCTTATGTTTTGAGTCATTATCCTGCATGAACAGGACATCGCCTGCTTCACATCCAAAAATCCCCAAGTTTGGTAAATAGGAATCCTATAGGATATTAATATAACTGTATGCCTTCATAATGCCATCAATTTTGCGAAGGATACCTAACTTTTCACCTTGATTTGTGTGTGGATTTTCACACTCTCGCAAATGAACTGTCGAAAATGGGAAATTTATTTGCACAAACTTTGTAAACTTGCCCATCAATTTTGATACATAAACTGGCGCTGTTCAATAGTGAATTTAGTAAACAAACACTTTGTCACTTTTTCCCCCAAAAAAAAATTCTAGTTTAACTTAGCATAAATAGCAACTTTAGCAAATAATCCGAACAAAAGCAAATTACAATTTTTAGACATAAATTTTAATTTTTCGTATTTTATTTAATTTAATTTCATATAGACATTTGTTAAAAATGGTAATGCAGATCGACTCGTCATTATCTCAAGTCGCCTAACTTCTGTACATTTTGGTGCTTTTTTTTTGGCAGGTTTTAAAGGGGGCTTCTGGCAAATATGCAGAATTGTGCAAATGGCAATTTTAGCGTTTAAGAACCTTTAATGTTTATTTCATAATATGAAATAATATTTCATGAAATAAACATTGAAACGTCTTTTCTCTTTCTTATCCAATTTTTTCACAAAACAAGTGACTTTACTGAAACGTAAGTACGTAACTACGTAGAATGGTTACCTATAATTGGATGTTAAATAAACATAAACATTTTAATTTCCACCCAAGTGCTTTTAGTTCTTATTTTCTTATGTAAAACAAATTTGGCGTTATATTTAATTTCGCAGTTTAACGAAAGCGTCCGACATTATATCCTTCGTTATACCGTGCTTCGACTGTACATACTAATATTTCTTACGTCCGCCACTACTACGACGGTTAGCATTCACAGCAACAAAAACAATAACAATAATAACAACATCAAGAACAACAACACTGTGGGTAAGTGCGATTCGAAAAAAAGCTCAATATGGCAAGAGCTTTTGTTGTGCTTTCGGTTTTCTCTCAACTACAAGACCGCTATCACTTTGGAGAATTCAAATTCAAATTTTATAACTGTCATGGCGGGTTTGCGCACCATCATCTGTTTGTGGATAACAGTATTTCATGTCTATTACTATTCCCTCTTTGCCCTTTCGAATGTATTGATGGTCTTTGCCAAGCTGGAGTATTTCCTCTTGCAACCGATTCTGCAGGCCTGTTTCTATGTCGATGTTTTCTTCATAATAAGGTTTTTATTAAAAATATTACAAATGTTAATGGACGAATGGACAAATATTATTTTGTTATTAATTTTCTAGTTCGTTTTTATTAGTGAATAATTTCTTGTCGAATAGAAAACTAATTGATCATATTGAAAGGCTCTCGTGGTGGGGGAATGTCAAACTCTTTGCACGTTCTGTATTGCAACGTTACATGCGGTAAGTAAATATTTCGAATGGAAATTTGATGAACAATTGACATATAAAATTAATTTATTGATTTATTGATGGATAATTGCAGTTTAACTCCTGTTATGATTATAACGATGTTACTGGGTACAATGATTGTGGATCTGTTGAATATGATTTCGCCCTTTCGCTTGGTTGAAAATAGTGGTCTGAATTGTAAAAAGTAAGTTTCAATTGAATCTGTATCTCATTCTTTTTTCTTTTTTTTTATTCTGTGGGTTTTGCTTGATTTCTTATACGGGTGGTGTATGTAAATTTCGGTTTTTTCTTGTCTCATTTAATTTAATTTATATTGTTTTTCTTTATGAATGTAAATTCTGTAATTGAAATCACGCAACGGCGGTATTAACAATTGTCACATTTCTTTGTTAATAATGCAGATCACTGTTTTATGAAATTTAAATGGAAATTTCATTTGATATCGCGTGCCTTAATTTGTACACAGTTAAAATTATAGATAGACTGTAGTGAGGACGTGCCAGATGCCTTTCTTAAAAATCCGATTTTCTGAAAAGCAGTCAATTATATGGATATTTTAAATTAATACTTTTGAAGGGACCTTGGAAAACAATTGAAAATTATCAAGAAGTTAAATTACCGAGTGTCCATTGTATGGGTGAATTTCTGGAGCTGCTATTAGAATTTTTAATTTTTATTTTTTTCGAAAGCGATAAAAATGGCAAAATTCTATTAACCGAAAGCTATTTAAGTCGCACAAAAGCGAAAGTCTTTTGGAACATTAGCGTTAGGGAGATCAGAAAGAGGGTAAAGGGAACACTTGACAATTACTTGCTTTTAGTACTATATTATTTTTTTAATACCCACTGAAATTCGAAGTTTCGAATTTAATCGTGTTTTCACACTGACTGGTTTTAAGGCAAAACATGATTTTACCATATAAAAATATTTTTTTAATTGGCTTTAAGTTGATTTATATGACGAAATACAACATTGATTTTCATGTACCAAAGGCAGTGCTACCAAGTTAAAAAATCGAAAACAGCTGGAAATTAAATAGAAATTAAATAGAGCTCAATGAAATAAGAAATAATAAAACAAAATTTGCTAAATAAAGTCACTACTACTAATTTAAAATAGTGGACGCAACAGCAAAAAAAAATTATAAAAGTGCAAAAGATAGGGTAGAGCATAATGAAAATGCTTTCATCGAGTTTTGGGAGGAGAAAATAAATGAAATTTTAATACAATAACTATGCGTTAAAACCTGATTTAGTTAAACTTATGTGAGAAGGAACGCATAATCAACTGATTGTGGTTTTGATGTTAAAATCAGGTTTTAACTTTTAATGTGAAAACCCTTTGTGGTAGTTAGCACATTGACTACAAAGCCAAAAGGTCTGGCTGCGAGCCCACTTTGGGACTAAGTCATAAAATCACTTCTGATGTGCATTAGTGTGGCTTTGTTTCAGTTGTTGTCGGAATGTTTTCGTGCCGAAGGCATAGTCACTAGTCACTGTACAGTAACGGTCTCAGCTTTATCCAATCTATAGGCACATCAGAACGCCCTCCTTCGTCGGTATTGTGCGACAGGCGAAGTACAATAAATACTAAAAACTGACTACTAAAAGCAAAGCTTCAAAATTTAATACGTCTCCTTGATATCAGAGACGCTACAGCGCTGCTATAAGAAATAATTAACGTCCAAAGAGCTGTGTTGTAAGATAGTGAAGCTTCAGCTCCTATCATTTCTGCTGCTATCCCTTTCCTCTAGTTCACACACCGCATGTGTAGGGGTCATCTTCTGAGCGCTGGTCCATGATAAAAAAAAAAAAAATTACAGGAAGTGAAACTTAATGAATTATTTTACAGCTCTGCTTTTGCACATTCTTTGTTTATAGCAGTTAATTTTTCTGCTTCGGGCACCTTCAATTATACTGAAAATGCTGAAATTCTGTATACGGTAATGTAAACAATGGGAAAAATATAAAAACTGGAACATTTTATCAGGGCGACCATGCTGGCACTTCCAATTGGTGTACGGGTGGGTCCTCTTCCTAGAGCCAGAGACCTGAAATTGGGTATACGGAGAGGTACATAGATAGGTCAGCGTCTAGATGGACACATAGATTATATATTTTTTCACAGATACGACCACGACGGCTGGTAAATGGCAACTTCCCCGTCTCCGAAACCAACTAACCGATTTTAATAAAGAACACATGAGGCATATGATGCTCTCCAATCATCAAGAATTCTAGTTTTAAATTCATTTGAGTACTTATTGCGTGCCATTACTCTTATCTCAACGAAAACTTTAAAACAATGACAATTTTCTCATAAATTCTAACAAGTTCTTCTTCTTAACACTGCAGCTTAATCTCTGCTGAATTTTTGGAGTGTACCGTTAAGTAATACAGTAATGTCGCAGTAGCGTAGTAAAATTTCCAAACACAATATTAGGGGGTGCTTTAGTTTAGTCCGCTTATATTTGCGACTTAAAATGTTTGTTGAATTTTAACTTTTTTTTTTATTAAATTCTGAATGCCTTAAGTTTGTGTTTTTCAATAATAAAGATATAAATAAATAAAAAAAATAAAAATTTTAATAACTTTGTTTTCTTAAAAAACTTATCATTTAAAAAAAATGTACTGTGGGGGTGTGCTTAGGTTTTGGCCGATACTGTATATGTACATTTTTTTTAAAGAAAACTATTACGAGTATAACAGCTACAGCAACGCGTGCTCGGTCAGCTAGTTTTTATATAAAATATTTTCTTGAAATTTTATAAATTTATTTATTTTGTTTTTTTTCTTTTATTTGAAAATTCTCTTCCAGCAACTGGTGGTATAATTTGCTTTACATACAAAACATGCTCGACATGAATTATATTTGTTGCTCCTGGACCTGGTATTTAGCATGTGAAATGCAGTATTTTATTTTATTTACTGGATTGTTGTTTGTACATGTTAAAAAGCCAATTGCAGCCAAAATAGCATTTGTCACATTAGCACTGGGATTTGTGGTCGTCGGTTGGATGTGTTACTTTGCCAGAGGAATAACGTTTGAGTAAGTACCACTAGTTGCAATAATTTCAACGACACATACAATTCTACACGTTAACACACACATAGCCACAGATATGAATGTTTGCATACAGACGTAATAATATTTGCCAAAAATGTATTTGCACACACAACAAAGTTGTACAAAAAAAAAGGAAAATATCTTGGAAATTTGTTTATTTTTTCGGTTTAGTCTCACCTTAAAAATAAAACTGAGCACAAGGCAAAACACCAACAAAAAAAAAACAAACAACTCACCATGCCATCCCAACAATCCATCCATACCCTCCTCTCACCAGCTAAACAAACAAATAAACCATAAATCTGCGGAAACCTTTCTAACCGACAATTTCATTTGTTCATTCACTCAATGTTTACTTTGACAGACTCGATGTCGTGAACAGCACACTCAATCAGTTGTATATCAAGCCGTGGACTCGCATACCGCCCTATTTCGGTGGCGCCACAATGGGATGGTTAATGCATAAACTGCAACTACAACGTCAACAGACACACACTCAACACACACAACAACGACAACAGCAACAAGAGCAACTGAAAATGCAACTGCCCGCACAACAGCATCAAGTCGAACAACATGAAAGTACAACAACAGCCGACACGCATCATCCCCAGCATCAGCATGGCAATCATCAGACTCAGCAGCATCATCATCATCATCATCAACACCTGCAGGAACAAGTTCGCACATTTTGTGGCAAAATATTTTGGATTTTTTGCCTCGTCCTCTATGTGACAACGAATTTTATGAGCTACTGGCACAGCACGCCCACTTGGGTGGTGGCGACAATTATGTCCATCGGCAAGTTGCTTTTCGCACTCTGCATCGGTGGTCTCATCATTATGTGCGCTTGGGGTCGCGGTGGCCGATTCAATGTGTTGATGAGTGCTCGACCATTTTTAATTTTAAATAAATTTTCTTACAGCATTTACATGGTGGCACCAGTTGTCGTTGTAGCCATGTTTGGTCTACGCAACGAACCCACAAACTTCACCGACGTCGGTTCGGGAGCCGATTTTCTTGCCATCATCATTTTGTCCATAACGTCAGCATTTGTAATGCTGATGTTAATTGAGTTGCCAATACAAAGAATTGCAAATCTTCTGATGGAGCAAAAAAAAATTTAAAAAATGAGCGAAACAAGAAAAACTGATCTTGTGTTTTTAATTGGAGGGGTAGGGCATAGATTTCTCGTAAAAGATTTTTATGTGATGCTAGCTGGGGTCTATTTTGAACATTCCTGGGCAATGGCATAAATGCTTTTGTGATGTCTTCGTCTGTGATGTTCAACAGCACGCGGCACAGTGGGGTAGAAAAAAAAAGATTTTGCAAATAAACTTAATATTTTACAGCGATTGATGTAATTGAAATAAAGATGTTTGCAAACAAAGGTGCTGCAAATAGTGCTGCACAGTGGCACATCGTAAAAATATATTTTGCAAAAAAAATTAAATTTTTCTCAAGAACTGCTCGGTCTGTGGCAAAACAATAACATTTTAGAAACGACCCTGCGCACATATAATATTGGACTACATGGTCCATTTATTTTATTATATTAATTTTTGATGTCGTCATATAACATTTTTTAAATGGCTTTTCTGTATGCGAATATCAGAAATAGTTTTTTCTGTACAACAAAAAAATAGATGGTTGAAACAAATCAATTGAACTTCAGCGTACTTTTAAAAGTGACAATGTAATTTATACTTCTCGAAAACAATTAAGATTTTACAGTCTTTTTTTCTCACAATGAACGAAAATTCCAAAGAAAGAAAAACTCTTAAAGAATTCGTTTGAAAAAAAAAGATATGCAGTCTTTGAATGTCGTAACATAAACTGCTACCTGCTGCGTTGCTTATAAAGAGATACATTTTGAGTTCAAGGGTGTGCACTACCAATTCAATAATAAAGAAAAATACAGTGTGGCCCAAAATGACCGAAGCGGCTGGAGTTCATTACAACTACTTATTTAAGACATTATTATTAAATTTTTTTTTTATTTAAATACAGTATATTAATGTAGAATATTTTTAATTTTATTATGAAAAATTATATCTCGCAAATGGTGACCATTTTCTGCTTCGCATATACATGCTCTTTCCAAAACATTTTCCATAACCATTCGCAAAACTTCAGGTGTTATGTTGTTGATTTCGTCGCGTATTTTATATTTTTTTAATTGCTGTACGGGAACAGACATATTAATACAGACTTTTCCTTTCAAATAACCCCAAAGGAAACAGTCTGGAGCGGCTAAATCCGGTGAATCGCTTGTACGGGAAATAATTCGTTCACCAAGGATGTTACGTAAAAGAGCCATTGTGTCCCTCGCAGTATGAATTTTGTACGAAAATATTTTCATTGTATGCAAATATGCTCTGCAGCGACCCTCGTGAGAGGCCAAGTTGTGTCGAACGTCTCCTGGTTGATGTTTCTCCATCTTAACGAAAACTCTCCCGTACACGTACAATATTGTCATCCGTGTGCACCGTTCGTCTTCTACTGGTACCAGGAACGATCCATACTGTCCCTTGTTGTGGAACATTTGCAACCAACCAGAAGGTTTATTGTTGAATTGCAGGGTCCAACCTGCACATTAAAATAACGACGATATGCATTCTGAATCAGAACAATGGATCGATAATTCGTCGTTGAATTTGTACTGTACCATTTTAAATTCCTCACCTCTTCTTTACAAAATAGTGAAAACAAAAAAAAATTATAATTAAAAATTATAAGAAATTTAAAAACCTTCTCTAATTTTGGGCCACCCTGTACAAGAGAGAGTGAAAAAATCTTTTGGAATTTCGTGTATTATTTTTTTCATTTGAATAGCTTTCACACACTGGCGCCAAGTCGCTTTGCGCTGAACAATTGTTGAGCTGATTTCTTTGAATCCTTGACATACTCTCCGGCTAAAGAACTTCTCTCTTGCAAATATAGTACAATTTAAATGTTTGTACTTTTTTAAATTACAAAAAGAATGAGGGTGGCGATGGAACGATGGGTGGTAGTCTGCACGTTGACTATAAATCCAAAAACAGACCTGGGTTCAACCCCAGTTTCAGACTAAAATTTTAAAATAAAAGGAAAAAAAACATTGGCATATTTCTGATGTGCATTAGTGTGTCTTTGTGTGTCAGTTGTTGTCGGAAGGTTTCAGTGGCGAAGGCATAGTCACTGGTCACTGAACAGTAACGGCGTCAGCATTATCCAACCTATAGGCACATCAGAACGCCCTCCTTCGTCGGTATTGTGTACCACCGGCGAAGTATAATAAATACTAAAAACTGGCTACTAAAAGCGAAGCTACAAAATTTAACACGTATCCTTGACATCAGAGACGCTACAACGCTGCTATAAAAAATAATTAACATTCAAAAAGCGGTGTTGTAAGATAGCGAAGCTTCAGCTCCTATCATTTCTGCTACTATCCCTTTCCTCTAGTTCCAGCATAATGCACCGCATGTGTAGGGGTCATCTCCTGAGTGCTGGTTCCAGATAAAAAAAAAGTAAAATCAAGATTCAATTAAAAAAACCCAGAATCAATTAAGAGATTTAATTGATAAAATTTTAAAATTTGCCCATTTGGAGTGCACTCTCTTGAGAGAACCCCCAAAATCAATTAAAATAAACGTGGATTCAATTAAAAATTTAACTATTATTTTTTCTGTGCAATGATCTGAAGTTTATTGTTTGTATATTTTGTTTTACTCCTCTGAGAACACTATCACTGCTATTTTAATGTGTGGTCCACATAGAACTAGAACTAGTGCCAGAGTAACCCAATTCTATGGAGAAAACTTGGGAAAAATTTAATACTTAGATGTCCTAAGGGTCGACCATATTATAACCCACCTTTGCATTACATCGCACAAACCGGGTAGTCAGATGTGGCGACAAAAAATTGTTCTTGCCGATAATAATTTTAGAATGGCGATTGGCGGGTTTTTTAAGTACTTGACGATATTTTTTAACCCTACTTAAAGAATATTAAAATTCCTTTCTCTGAGCAAAAATGAACACAATTTTTTCAGAACGAAATCTTAGCTCGTCAAGGCGCACTCTCTTAAAAAATTGAAAACAGTGTTAAGGCCCTTATCGACACTTCATTTATTTTTCATCAATTGATGTATAGAAAGGGACAGCAAAAGCCAGATAGGGCGGGCCAAAAGGAGCGAAGTTGTTTGAATTACTTATAACTTTTTTATTATAATTTTTGTTTTTAGTATTTTGTAGAGAAGACTTGAGGAATTTAAAATGGAACCGTACCCAATTGAACAATGTGCCAAAATTGTTGAACTTTACTGCACAAGAAAATCTTGATTTTTTTCATAATTTTTAATTATGGGCGCCAAAGCCCATTTCCAATTGAATGGGTTCGTTAATAGGCAAAAAGGGAAAATACGGAAAATCCAAGAGTAGTTCAACAGCGAGAATTACACCCATTTAAGTGTAGCGTTTGGTGCTGTGTTTCATAGGAAAAGATATTTCGGCCATATTTTTATTTGCAAATGAACTTGGTGTCGCAGTTTCCATTACTGGTGTTAGATATTGGACAATGTTGGAAAAAGTTTTTAAAGACAGCTGGGGAAAACCATCCGCCAGTATGGTTCCAACAGGATGGAGCCACAGCGCACACTGCGAGGGGCTCCTTGAGCTTAACACCCTTTGATTAATTTGAGCCACCTTGTCGATGTCGACAGTCGATTTAATAATTTTACTAAACGGCACATTAGCTAGAGACCGTAGAATAATTTTGAATTTATAGAAAATATTTGTTACGTTTTTTTAGCGTCCTCGGGACCTCTTATGTATGTGAAGAATTCGCCTACTTTTTTGAATTTAATGCATATTTCTAAATGCAAATATTGTTGTGAAAATTATTTGAGTCTTTTGAAATACTGTACTGAGTTTTTTTTAGAGAAAAGCGGTTTCATAGAAATTTTTATGCTGCTCTAACGGCAATGAACTCTCAAGCCGAGACTCTTTGTACATGAAAGAAAAAACAAAATGAAAATTATTTCAATATTTCATATTCAGTAGAGAAATATATTTTTTAAACCGAAATAAGAATGTCTGCCTTAAATAAAATTCTACCTGTTTGTCAAGATAGATTCCTTTGCCGTCGAGCATCTCGTCGCTCTGTCTGTCCCTCCTTCTTCCTTTGGCGGTGGCAGTGATTTTTTTAAGGGATTTTCTTTTCTACCAGAACTAACCCTCCGATATAAAAAAAAAATATGTCTGTATGTACATACAATAGATTACACTACTTTGATTAATCCCTAGTCTTTCTTTTTATTAAGTTGCCAGAGAATCTGTGAATAAACAGCCATTCATATGTTAGTGTGAATGCATGTGGCTCAGTGAGTTTTTATTTTCTGGCGTTGGTTTGAATTCATGTACGTTTTACACGATGAAAGAAACGTAATAAATTTTTTTTTATTTAATTTTTTATTTTTGTTAATCTACCTGCTGCAGAAACAGGTTTCTCTTTTTGATTCGAAATATTTTTGAGATTTCCTTATTTTAGATTTCAAATAAAAAGCAGCAGAGAGCAGAAAACAAAAAGAAGGATCGCAATCACACACAACAAAAGCAGAGAAAAAACTAACAGGGGAAAAAATACTGTTGCATCTGAAAGAATCGAAATGTGTGTGTTTTTTTTGTTGCCCACAATGGATGCTTAAGAAAACAGATCACAACGATAGTGCTGAGTTTAATTTCATGCATCTTAATGGGGGTGTTTTATGCTAAAAAAAAAAAACAGTCCAAAACGTTACATGCAGTGAAATTTATTATTGATTTTATTACACAAATTTTTATTTCATAGAGAACCATTGGGATTTTGTAAGACAACACTACAACACGCGGGAGTTACAAACAAATCCATGCTTTAGTAATACATACTGAATTCACAGATTACGTTCTTCCCTGCAGATAATATTGGACCAACTGGTCCATTGTAGCTGAAATGGACTGGTTACAAACATGCTCCTATGTAATGCAACCGTAGCCATATCCTTGCAAATAAAACGCAAAAAGTTGCCATTTGTTTTAAAGATTTTTACATTTGCACATAGTTTTTCATCATAAAGCTGTATATCGATCGTGTGGGCCAAAAGTCACGTAAAAGTAAAAATTTAATAACTTTTTTGTTTATTATTATTTTTTATTGTTTTTTTTCTTTTAGATTTTATTCATCGAACCGTCTTACAGCACCATGCGAAATTTAACGACCGAGCAACGAAACAAAGTGGTAGAATTTTACTTTTCCAATGGGCATTCAATTTCACTGACACAACGTGCATATCGAAATTATTTCAATGCCAGAAATGCACCTAACCAGACCGCAATTAATCGATTAATTGCACGGTTCCGACAATAAGGTGCAGTATCACACTTAACACGATCAGAAAGAATCAAGTGAACATTGATCGTGTACGGGACAGTGTTGAAGAATATCGAGAAACTTCAACGCGAAGACGTTCTGGACAACTGGGCATCTCTAGAACATCACTTCGACGCATTTTATCACGTCATTTACACATGCATCCATACAATATGAGTGATGAAGCTCATTTTCATCTTAATGGATATATAAATAAACAAAATATACGATATTGGGGTACTGCAAGCCCCAGAGTTGTTCACCAGCGCCAATTGAACTCGCTCAAGTGTAAGGTATGGTGTGGAGTGATATCTTAAAGAGTTATAGGGCCCTACTTCTTCGAGAATGAAGTTGGTAGTGCGTGCAGTGGCGGTGCATGGGGACAGGCATCGCACTATGATTAATAATTTTGTACGCCCTGTGGCAGCTAACAAGTGGTTCCAGCAGGATGTAGCAACAGCACACACGGCCCGTGCTACAATTAGTCTTTTAAATGAAATTTTTGAAGACCGAATTATCGCAAGAAATTCAGAATTAAATTTACCAGACTTAACTGTCCCTGATTATTTTCTATGGGATTATCTCAAAGCAGGAGTGTATGTTAACAAGCCCCAAACTATAGAGCAGCTTAAGCACAACATTGAAGCTGCGATCAGGGCAATAGAGCCTGAAACTTTGCGTGCAGTTATGCAAAACGCCTGTTTAAGAGCCCAATTGTGTATCGATGAAAATGATATTATTTTTCATAATTAAAATTTAGATCGTACAAAGCTAATATTATATTTAAAAATAAATAACAAATAATAATAAACAAAAAAGTTTTTCAATTCTTACATGCCCAGCCGGTATTTTACTTTTACGAAACTTTCAAAATCAGATTTGAACAGCCTTTTGTTTTAATAAAAATCGTTTCTGTTGTAACAACAAATTCAAGGCTGCTGCAACAGAAACAAAAATAAATCCAAAATTTAAAACTATTTGCACGCGTTTGTTTGTTTGAAATTGATATGGTGTATGTACATAAATAATGTTTTTGTCTATATATTTTTTTTCTTTTATAAAATTTGTGGCTAGTGAAAAAGAAATTAAAGGCTTATTTTTATTAAATAAAACATATTGCGGTATTTTTTTTTTATTTTTTTAACTTTTTAAACAAATTTTGTTTGCAGAAATTTGTGGTAACGCTGGCTGGCTATGAGTTGATATCCGTCAACAAAGTACTCATTGTGGCTATCTCATCCGTCGGTACGTTAATGTCATTTAAAAAAGTCCAACTATGACGGATTCAATGTGCCCCCGCCATAACTTTATGATTTCCAGTCGTGCTCAAGTGAAAGTTAAAATTCTAATTTCGAAATGAAGGAGTAAGAAATAAAATTCTAAACGATTTTTTAAGTGAAACGCACTGTACGTACATATGTAGATACATACAAAAACAATTTCGTAAATATTAGCAAAAGCATTTACTTTACGATCAACAATTTTGGCTTTAAAACTCGCTCGCCGCAACTTATGCATGTGCGTTTGTGCCTTCACCAATTCATGTCCATGCATGCATATGTGTGTGCATGTGTAGATAAATTCCTTTGCACTGTTCTCAACTCCTTGTGCAATCTTTCCAACTGCACGAATAATAATATGTAATAATAATAATACCCTCTCCATATTTACTTTGCTATACGAGTACATACCCCTAAATTTTAACAAAAATTAAAAGAAGAAACTTGAAATCATTTCACATCCTCGTCATCATTGTTTGTCGTTTTTTACTTTTTCAATGGCGAAATAAATGTGTACTCGTACAGCTGTGTGTCTGTCCGTTTTGTTGTTCAAATAAATTTTCAGTTGGTGTTCGTTACTTACTATTTTGGTTGTTGCTTCTTATTTATGCGTACACACAACCATTGATTCTTACTTACGTACATACATGCGTATCTAGATATCGACAACAGGGATGGAAAATAGGAATTGGAAAAAATATAACCGCAAAAAAAAAATAGTTTTGGACCATTTTGAGAATTCACTAAATACATATTTTTTTTCTTATTTTTCAAAATAACAGTCGAAGCTCAGTATAACGAATGATATAATGCTAGACGCTTTCATTAAACTGCGAGATAGATATACTTGGGTTTGAAATTATAATGTTTATGTCTTTTTAACCCCCAATTTTAATTTTTAGGTATTTGCACACACCCTATTATAGGTGACCATCATACAACGTAGTAGTTGCGTTTCAAATAAATCAAAGGTTGTGTGAAAGCGCGTTATACGAGGCAAAAAATTAGATGAAAAAAGGAAATGACGTTTTAATGTTTATTTCATAATTTGAAATAAATATTATTTTTTATCTTGGACCATCACTTGAACCGCTACACATGCGATGCTTTGCGCTGGAACTAGAGGTAACGGATAGTGAAAGAAATGATAGCATATGAAGCTTCACTGTCATACACAACTCCGCTTTTGCACTTTATTTGTTTTCTAGCAGTGTTGTAGCGCCTCTGATGCCAAGGAGACGTATTAAATTTTAAAAAGCTTTCTTTTAGTAGCCATTTTTAGTAACCATTTTACTTGGTCGATGATGCTAAACACTAACGACATGTTTATTGACATTTTTAAGCATCCGTATCGTGAATACTTTTCCACTCAAAATACTTTCCTTTTCCATAAATTTTGCAATCTTGAAAAAATTCTCTGTGAATAATTATAGTGGAAACATTCATATATAATAAATAAAATGCAAACCAACTGACCAATTGAATGTGATTGAGATATCGCGGTTCAATTTTGTAGTTCTCTTACGGCTTAAGGTGAACTGCTAGTACATTATAGGTCCAAGTGTAAACATGTAATTTACAATTTTAAACTACTCATATTTTTTTTTAAATTATTCTTTAAATTCTTTAATTTTCCCACTTTTGTTAAATCTAGCAATCCGGTACTTTTTTGTTTAAATGCATTACTTTTTATGCGGATGACGAATTAACTGGACCTTGAATATTAAAAAAAGAAAAACATAAACCAAAATAAAACTTAAGACATGTAAATCCACAAATTTATATTTCTGTTTTAAAAGTTAAATTGGTTTGCTTTTTCATTAATTTGTATGTTTTGGAAATCTTCCGCCCTTTCCCACATTCACTGAGCATGATAGCGGGAAAAAAATACCACGTAAAGTTCATGATGCCTCGAGGGGAATGAAAATTTTACGTGAACAAAAATTTCACTTCTTAATCGTGATGGGGGTCATTGTGTTTTACACAAACGAAATGCCTGTTGTTTTTGGTATTATTGTTTTGTTATAGAGTTGCGACTACTTGATAAAATATACTTTGCCTCTGATTCTTTGGCAAACTTTATTCGGCACAAAGATAGCACTGAATTATCCATCCCCGGTGAATATATTAAACAAACGCACAAACTGATTATAGTTTGGTGAGCTCAAACATATTTAAGTACATAAAACCCTGGTGTCGGTTCTTTTATGTTGCTGTTTTAAGATTTTTTTTAGCTTTAATTTTTTTTTTCTTCTGCCATGAGGTTTTTTTATAAATTTTTCTTCATAAGAATTCCCAGAATTTTTCAAGTCTTTAGTTAGAGATCACTGGCTTTGCCAGGGTACCGTTTAAATTTAAAAGAACAGGCATGTTCCCAGGTAAACGTGCACACATTCATATTCATATACATATTCATACATACTGATTTATAGGGTGCGTGTGTGTATTGTTGTGTTTGTGTGTAAGGATCTGCATATATTAAAATGTTTAAATTCACTTGGATGTTACTCCCTGAGAATAAGTTGTTCTCATACTAACGTTTTCTAGTTTAGAAAATTAAAAGTATTTGAAAAGCATTAAAAACTTTTTGACGTTATTTATTTATTAAATATTGGTGGGCCAAATTATAAGGCAGGCTACAGACGATGCAAAAAGTTTATGCAACACGTTTATCATGCATGTTGCATATTTTGATACAAACACTGCAACCAACAACTAAACCATGAACGCAACAAATCCAACTTTACAGCTTGCTTGTTTCCACTGAATTGAATCAGTAAAAACACTCAACAACGATTCGTCACACTGGGCAACCAACATCAATGCAACCAGAAAATGTCTAAATATTTTCATGTTTTTGAAACGACGAATGCAACACGAATAGAAACTATAAACATGAGTACCAGTGTGCCCATATCCAAAAATATTTTACAGCTAAACCGACTTTAAAATAATGCTAAAGAAGCTAAAAAAAAAATCCTAAAAAGCCAATGCTAAAATTTTAATTGTATTATTTTTTTTTTACTTCAGTGATTTATTTTTCTTCCCTATAAACTTGTATTGCACATCATTTAAATGAAACAAGTTGATGAAAAAATAACATTAAAATATATACTGAATATAAAGGTTATTGTGAATAATAATTTTAACAAATAACCAATTTCCTGAAGAAGCCCCACAAAGAAGTGGCGAAATATTGAAATTTTTATATTAATTTCAAAAAGAAAAAATTTTATAAATAATTAAAATTTCCTAACGAAATATCGAAAGTAAAAAATATAAAAAAACATAAAGACGAACCTTTGAGCTTGAAATTTAATATATAGATTGTTCTTGAAATATTGAACAAATAAAAATTATAAGAACTTGACTGATCTTGAAAAATATTATAATTTATTTTGAATCTTCTTAAATTAAATATTGCTGAAAAATGCTAAATGGAAAATTTGCAACTAAATCAAAAATGCCAAAATGGCCACGCTGAGGAGTACAGACGATGCAACCAACAAACAAACTTGCATGGTTGCAGAAACATGTTGCATCGACTGTAGCCACCTTCATACAGAACAAAATTTAAATTACAATCAAAGGTCGGTATAGTGCATGATATAAGGCCACGCCTATTCGTTATATAGGGCAGTTTATTTTGTACGCATGAGTTAATTGGATTAAGTTTATTCCCAATTGAAACACATTATTTAAATATAAAGGGTGTCTGGTAGCAGATTTATATTTTTAGACTTAAATAAAAAACGTAATAATTGACACAAAGTTTCATTAAGAGCTTTGAACGATACAATGGAAATGCGGATTTTATATTTTAAAGAGTACATATGTCATTCAGATGCTTTTTTAAGATTTCATGAATAATCGGTCTTGGAAGTCCCAGTGAGGTTGCACTTTTCCGTATTTAAAGTCGCGGATTTTCACATAAACTGCTTTAAACCAGTTCAATGTATTCGGGAGTCCTTGAAGACCGACTGGGCCCTGTCCGTGGGCCATTCATAGCCGAAGCAGTTGCGCGGAATCTCTGCACCCACGAACGAATTAAATTTACACTCGGTCCATCACTTATTCGCCGAATACCGAACTTTGAATAAAATTGTCGGCGAGAAAATACGTAAGAATCATTACTCATTACTCATCAGCGAACGCATGATGCTCACTCGGCCACTGCGAGATCGTGACTGACAAATCCGCACAATCGATAATTCCAACGGCGCCACCCTCCCGCCGCGCTGTTTATTACTTTTTTAATTTGTACAACGTTTCCAAAGTTTTTTTATCTCCAAAAATGCATTATTTTGAAATTTAAGGAAAGAAGATCGGCGCCCCAGAATGACAACAAAAGAAATGCCAAGAGTGTAGAAGGCATTTGATTTTCTTTGTTCTGCAACAGTCATTAAACGGGTCATAAAATAAGTTGACCTTCGTAATATTAGGCAATGGCAAAATATAACGGATTTCCATAAGAGTGCGTGCTTGTTATACCGGACTTGGAATGTACTCGTACCTGAAACAAACCCTTTTCTAAGCTGGTAATACGAAACCAACCAGCTACATTTGAAATAATTCTTAAATGCCATCTCATCTGCTCTTAAATTTGAGAAACGAAATTAAAACGAAACACTTAACGCGACACTTAGTAAAAATTTAGAAAAATAAGCCAGCAAAATACAATTTGAAATCAAATTTCTTTAAGAATAATAGATTTCGCTTTTGTGATATCGCTTTGTTGTATTGAAACGAGAAGCAGGCAGTATCTTGGGCCACACAAAATTCTACACGCACACACAAACATTTACCACCGCTTCAAAGGAAATAAACAACAAAATAACAAAATAAGCAACACAAAACGACACATAGATACACCCATACCAGCACACGGAACCTTAAGAATTTCATTTTTGTGATTTAATTTTTTTCATTCATAGACTTTAAAGAAACAATGTAAAGTTAACACTCAGATACAAATTTTTACAGAGAACTAAAATACTTGTGGGGGAAATCTCTTAAGAAGTACATATTCCACGAAATGGCTGAATTGTTCAAAGTGTTTGAAAGAAAAACATCCTTCTCTTTTTGGTATTGAATTACTCAGTATTTTACTCTTTAAATGCAGTGGTATGCGTGAGCAGCAATGACGGTACAAACTGCCACTAGTGTACAATTTTTATCCCTTGGAGAACTTTCAAAATGTGATGTCGACAATATTTCTCTAATCAGGCGATAATTTTTTGCCCCTTTATGTCCATATACTGATATTGTACCACGATACATACATAAATGGTTGTATTTTTTTATTGCTATATTATGTTGAGGATGGTGATGGCTGAAGTAGGCTACACGTTGACTACAAAACCAAAAATTTCCTGGGTTCGAACCGCAGTTTCAGATTAAATTCATAAAACCATCTCGCATTTTTTCTGATGTGCCTTACTGTGGCTTTGTGTCAGGTGTTGGCGGAAGGTTTCAGTGGCGAAGGCGTAGTCACTGAACAGTAACGGCTTCAGCTGTAACCAATCCACAGACACATCAGAACGCCCTCCTTCGTCTAGTTCCAGCACAATGCATTCCATGTGTAGAAGTCATCTCTTGAGTGCTCGTCTAAGATAAAAAAGAAAAACCATAGTTGCATTTCTAAGTACTTCTAGATTTGGGAAGACTCGTCCAGATTTCGTTTTGTATGGGAAATCTAGTCAAAATCAACTAAATTTGGCTCGATTACTAGATTTTGAAAAGCACTATAAAGTCAACCAAGAATGACTAAGAAGGGAAATAGCAACTTCGTTTTACGCCTACATTGTAAAATAAATATTTAAAATTATTTAAATTTAATAATAAAATATTTAATAAAATATTTAAATTTTGTTTTTCGATTTTATACATCTTCGATATGAATGAAGCATGGCAACGTGCATTTGGGTACAAACGAAAGGTACAATTTTAACTGCCTGCTGGTACGAAATCCAAACTCTTTATTTTATTCATCTCTGTTGTTCTGTACTGTTATGCAGTTATAAATTCAAACATTCAACGAGCGCGTTTAGTTTGTGATACGTTCTCATACAGCTCGGTATTGTGCGCGCTACTAGTCTGAAACGCAAACCGATATATACAAAAAAAAACTGGAAAACAAAATAAAATATTGTAAACAGACGGCAAAATATTAAACTAAAGTTTTTATTTGAAATTGTTCTTTCAATTAATAATACACGTAATGCTTCAAATATCATATTCTCCAAGAAAAGAAAAAAATCCAAAAAGCAAAAAGAATTAAAATGAAATTTGTTTAATTAACCCCGCAGTGTCATTTATGATTGAAAAAAATAAAAATAATAATTCTAACAGTGTGTCGTAAAAGAAAAGAAATCAATTAAAAAGGCCAACAGTGTTTTTTAACAATAAAATTTCAAAAAGATTGAAAATTATATACTATAAACGCTTTAAAGCGTTCTGTTTAAGTGAGTTCTTGAAAAAAAAAGGAAAATAATCAGGATTCAAAAATCAAACAGAGAATATGGCTACAAATACTGAAATACTGCCGTTCCATCATCAAACCAATCTGTCGCTACAGACAGCTGCAGCCTTTACCAACTACCACGGTGGAGGCGGTGGCGGTGGAGGCAGTAGTATTCATACAGCGACACAGTTGGCAGCAGCAGCTTGGAGCATGGAAGACCATCTTTATCAGCAAACTGAATTACCCGGCCTCACGCGCAGTGCTCATCATCTACTGCGTTTTACCCCCTATGCATTGCATCATCGCCCCCAGCTGCAAACATTAACACCCGCGTTGTATATGCAACATGCAGCTGCAGCTGCGGCTGCAGCAGCAGCAGCACATGCGCAACAACGTCAACACCAGCATCATCTACAACAAAGACCTACTTCACCAGATAGTCCACCACCCGCAGAGGGACTGCACATAAGTAATCTCTTCCCCGAAGTTATGGAAATGATTTTCGATAAGTTGGCGGTTAAGGATCTGGGAAGTGCCGCTCAAGTTTGTACCACCTGGCGAGATGTGGCCTATTCGAAGAGCATTTGGAAGGGTGTCGAAGCCAAATTACATTTAAAACGTTCCAGCCCTAGTCTATTCAATTGTCTAGTTAAGCGTGGCATTAAAAAGGTGCAGATCTTGTCATTGAGACGATCTCTGAAAGATCTAGTTCTAGGAGTTCCTGCTTTAACCGCTCTAAACCTCAGCGGCTGCTTTAATGTGGCCGATGTTAATTTAGGCCATGCTTTCTCCGTGGACTTGCCCAATCTCAAGGTGCTCGATCTCTCACTATGCAAACAAATTACCGATACTAGTCTCGGCCGCATAGCTCAACATCTGAAAAATCTAGAAACTTTGGAGTTGGGTGGTTGCTGTAACATCACCAACACCGGTCTGCTGCTGATAGCGTGGGGTCTGAAGAAACTGAAAAACCTCAATTTACGTTCCTGCTGGCATATAAGTGATCAGGGCATTGGTCATTTGGCTGGCCTCAACAAAGCCACCGCCGAGGGCAATCTCGAACTTGAATATTTGGGTCTGCAAGATTGCCAACGTCTCAGCGATGAAGCTTTGGGTCACATAGCACAAGGTTTAACGTCACTAAAGTCCATTAACTTGAGTTTCTGTGTATCTATAACAGACAGCGGCTTAAAGCACCTGGCCCACATGCCCAAACTAGAGCAACTTAATTTACGTTCCTGCGACAACATTTCCGACATTGGCATTGCTTATCTTACCGAGGGCGGTAGTTTCATAGCCTCGCTAGACGTCAGTTTCTGCGACAAAATCAGTGATCAAGCTCTAACGCACATTTCTCAAGGTCTCTATCGCCTACGTTCACTCTCGCTCAATCAGTGTCAAATCACCGACCAGGGCATGCTCAAAATAGCAAAGGCGCTGCCCGAATTAGAGCACTTAAACATTGGCCAATGTTCACGCATAACAGACAAGGGCTTGCAAATCTTGGCCGAGGAGTTGGCCAACCTTAAGACGATCGATTTATATGGCTGTACGCAATTGTCTTCCAAGGGTATTGATGTCATAATGAAACTACCGAAATTAGTTAAACTGAACCTCGGCTTATGGCTCGTAAGATGATGTGCCAAAAAGCAAAACCGAAACTATACAAAAAACCAAAGGCAACAAAACAAACTTGTTGAAGCCATCGCTATGGATAAATTTCGGCCTAGAAATGACGATCACGTGAAAGAGATGGACAACCTTAACAACACTCAACAAACATTATCTTTAGCAGCGGCAGCGACAGCATCATCACCATCATCATCATGTTCAGCGCCAATGTACCAATGTAGCGACACTAACGCACGCCTACAGGCCTACTGGCCCCGAGGAAATTTTCAAGAAAGGAGTTCAAAGCACTCAACACAGTCCTAGAACAACCTTAACAGTGGTCGCTTGCTTGATCGCTCCTGCGAACACTCGGTCGCTTGCAAGTTGTGCAAAAGTTTTATCCTTCGCTCAGCAAAACGCTCCACAGCACAGCAACAATCAGCAACAAAATGTTCCCCCAAAAAGACTTGCAAAGGATTTTGGAATTCTGGTGGTATTTTTTTTTTATATTAAATTTATGGGCGTAAATTTTCATTCTAGCCAAAAAAAAAAAACAAAAAATTATAAAATCTTATTTAGAAAACTGAAAAACTCAAGTCAACACTCACACATTCACACGTCCATACATGCATACATACGTTTGCATAGGTAATATATCCATATACTATAAGAAGACAACAACACCAACAAAATATTACAATCCGTATACGAAACAATACAAGTTTTTATTTCGTTGTTAGTTTTTTTATCTTTTTTGTTTCTTTTTCTCTTCGGAAAAAAAATGAATTTTTTTTGAGGGCATTAGCATTTTTATGTTGCTTACGAAACACACTCGAATATATACGCACACATACACACTAACATACATTCGTATAGACAGCAACTGACTTTCCACAATAGATTGAAACAAACCTGAACGAACAGCACTGAATGCAGGCAATCAGGCAGGCGAGCAGGCAATAACAACAACTCGTACTTGCATGCGTGCGTGCAACCTTACCTTATTATAACTACAACTATTTTCTTTTTGTATTGTTGTTGGTGCTCTTATTGTTATTGCTGTATTTTATGCTTTTTTGTTGTTGCTCGATTCGAACGGAAAGCAAACAGACCCTGAAACGAATCAGTTAAAGCAAGAACAACAACTGCAACAGCAACAAGCAGTGCAGGAGAAAAACAAAAACAAAAACAAAATAGAAATGTAATGCAATAACAACACCAACAACAACTATGCAAGACAATTTATAATAAAAAAAAGCATACACACAGTCATGGCAACATGCAAAATGTCAACATGGAAATTAATAAAATTTCTAAATTAAAAGAAAAGAAAATATTTTCCAACTGTTCTAAATTCTAAATGCGAAGTAAAATTTCCAACGCAAAATTGCAATTGAAAATGAAAAGAAATTTTTGTTTTTATTTTTCCCACATGTTTTCAATATGAAAATGTTTAAAGTTTTCGTTGCCAATTAATATATTCAAATTTTTTGATTTTTGAAAAAGTCAAAACGAATTTTATATGCCATACAAATCTTTATCAGAAGAAGAAGAAAGCGAAGGCGAATTGAGTACCAGGTGGACTTTTTAGCGCAGGTGATTATCACCTGTTTGAAGTCAATCTGTCAAAATTTGTTTATTTTCACCACTTTTATACTCGTACATACATTTTCTTGCGCGGCATCTATTGACCATATACGACCAAAAATTCTGCAATTTTTGTTTTATATAAATTTGAAGCGTGTCAGCTATTGATTATAATTATAACCCACCCAAAATTTTTTTGACAGTTTGGTTAATAATTTTTTTTAACACTAAGTACTTAATTCGCCCCCATATGTAATACATTTCAATAAAGTTTTAATAGAGTTTTCAAAGCGAATGCTTAAGCAGCCAGTACACGGATTTTTCAATATTAAAAAATTTTCGTTTTTTATTGGACCAGTGCTTACGAGCGCGTCGGAACTTAGTTGGAAAGGGATACTGTAGAGAAGAGAACAGGTGGTAAACCGATAAAATAAAAATAAAAATGTTAAATTTAAAAAAATTCTTGAACAGCTTGGGAAGTTTGAAATTTGTGATTCTCCTGTTAACACGAATGTACAGACTCATGTGTTGAGGATGGCATAGAAATTGCTCTCTATTTGAAGAAAATTTTTTTTTTTTTTATTTTGGACCAGCACTCAGGAGATCGCCCCTACACATGCGGTGCATTGTGCTGGAACTAGAGGAAAGGGATTGTAGGAGAAATGATAGGAGGTGAGGTGAAGCTTGACATCTTACAACAATGCTTTTTGCACGTCATTTGGTTGCTTACTTCGTGTAGTCAGCTTTAGAGCCATAAAATGCTACACAAAAATATGTTGCCAATTATAGAAACAATTTTAATTATATGTACTGATTCCATAAAAAAATATACTAGCGCTGAAGCATTAAAATAAAGTGGCGCCGTTTGAAGAATTTTGTACTAGACATCAAAAATATTTAAAATCCTTTTGAAACACAACAATTTTCAAACTCAAATTGAACCGATCTAAGTTAAAGCAGTCCAATCTGAATAGATTTTGTTAGCAACAAATCACTAGTCTCGCATTATAGCAAAAAACAAATATTTAAAATAAACCTCATAACCGGACAAAAATAACGCGACAGTGAGTGTCCGCTTATGATTGGTTTCACTGTATTTAGAATAATTAAAAAACTACACATTCTATACAAATTTTTACTGATGGTTGCTATCACTACAAATGTTTTTATTTATACCGGAACAACCGACCAAAAAAAAAAGGATTTTTTAAACAACGTTGGGGTCAGAAACTGAAGTAAAATTTCTTTGTTTTTCCTAAAATAATAGTAGACTAAAATAATTTTTGTACTTAAGCGTATGAAAAACTTTGTTTGCAATGTTGTGTTAATTGAGGTTTTGTTTTTTGAAAAGTTGCGTTAACCCGGGTCACCAATGTTAAGAATTTCGGTGTTGTGATTATCGAGGAGTTGCACTTGTCGAGGGTACCGTTAACCCAGCTCACACTTTAATTGTATGAATTTTTTACACGAGATAAAAGCCGACATGAAACACTTAATTAATAATGCAAAAGTTAAGTCGAGTTATGACGTTGTTGGAGTAAATGAGCTATATGTATTTTATTATATGAAATTACTCGAATGAATTAACAAAATTTCTTAAATGCCAACGAACTGCATTCATACATATGTATGTACGCATACATACATACATACATATGTATGCACAAATTTACATAAATTATATATGTATGTACATAAGTATACTCGTATACAGCCAAACATACATAAATCCATATACACTAAACAAATGTCTGTATGCAATATTTACATAAAATTCGAACTAAAAAAAAACGTTCTTCTGAATTTCTAATGCAAAACGCTTTAATATCTTTTTTTTAGTGGCAGAGAATTCACATAATTTTAAGATCCACCATAACCTGTTACTGCAAAATAGAACTTCCTTCCCCCATTTGTGTCCACCATGATTTAAAATACGTCTCAAAAGCAGGGAATTTGAATTCCAACAACCAGTGTTTTGGAAGGGAAAAGATCAAACAAAAATAAAGACAAAGGCACAAGAACACACACACGCACACGCACGGAAACACATTTCCATACATACACGAATCCACACACACACACACCACTTTTATTTGAAACAGGGATACCAGTGTATAAATTTTTGTTATTTTAAATTAAACAGAAACTTCATAGCTTTCATTTGCCATAGCAAAAGCAACAACGACTACAATAACAACAAGACCAAGAACAACAACAACAACAACAGAAGCAGGCAGCAATAGCAAAAGCACATCGTGCTGAAAAAGTAAAACTAAATACAACAAAAAAGCCAACAAGCAAAAAAAAAATATGCATAAACACACACACACACACACTCGTGTATGCAATAAAAAAACAAGAAACAAAACAGTTACTGAGAAACATGCGAAGAACACAAGCTAGAAACATACATACACACATACATACATACTTATTTAAAGAAAACAAAAAGTTGTATAAAAAGTGCAGAAATGTACACGTATGTACATCCATGCAGCCAAACAACAAAGTTGCATGCATCCATACAAACCCTGAAGCAAGCTTGGAATGTACCCTGCAAATAATGTGACTAGTTCACACATGCATATATAGGGTAGTCCCCAGAGGACTAGGACTAGTCCAAGCTTAACCCAAATGTATGCAAATTCTTTCCAAATATGTTCTAAAAGATCCATACATTTTGCTAGAGACTTTTGTTGTTGTGTTATTAACTCTACGAGAGTGGCAAATTTTGCGGCAAGCCATAAATTTCAATTTGGTAGGGCTGCTGATTCGAACGATCCCTGCAAATGTTGTTAAAAAGTTTTCCTTATCTGAGTTCCGATAATCAATATATTGTAATGTTTGGTTATTTTATAATGTTCCAGTATATGATTTCTTTTACCGCTACAGCCGATATTATGGCTAGACTAAATATACATACATAAACAAACTTCCGAATTTAATTTTTTCGCAACTCATACAAATAGATTTCTTTTGCAATATTGGAGGACGTTTATGGTTATAGATGTATATCCAATTTTTTTTTATCTGGGGCCAGGAGATGACTCTTGCACATGCGAAGACAGGAAATGACAGGAGGTGAAGCTTAATTAATTATTTTACAGCTCTGCTTTTACACGTTCGTTGTTTATACTTGTAGCAGTGCTGAAGCTTCGCTTTAGTAGCCATTTTTATTATTAATTACTTCGCCGGTGCTACACAATACCGACGAAGGAGGGCGTTCTGATGTGATTGTGCGATGCCTTCGACACTGAAACCCTCCGACAACAACTGACACACAAAGATACACTAATGGACATCAGAAAAATGCGACATGTTTTGGTTTTTTTTTTTATAATTTTGGTCTGAAACTGGAGTTGAAACCAGGTCTGTTTTTGGTTTTGTAGTCAACGTGCAGACTACCATCTATCGTGCCATCGCCACTCTCAGATTATCGCTTTGTTTATCATTACCATGTGGTAGATATTTTCTGCTTCAATAATCCCACCTTTGCACAATCAGTGCCGCTTGGAGTAGTCGTACCCTGAGGGTTGGGCGTTCCGTTTGAAACATTTGGCCCTCCCTGAGGGTTGGGCCCCTTATCTCCGGTTTTATTTTTGTAAGTATCCATATAAATCCCACGAGTGTGGGGGAAATTAGCTCGACCAGGTCATAGCCCCCAATAGCTTCCCAAGGCCAAAAAGTATTCACCAAGGTTGCCAGGTATCGGTGAAGCTCCGTTTGCGACTAGACTATTTTCTGAAGGCGCCAGCTTGGGGTGTACCCTGCAAATAATGTAACTAGACTACACATGCATGTATTGGGTAGTCCACAGCGGACTAGGACTAGTCCAAGGCTAGCACAAATGTCTAAAGCAAACTTGGTCTATTTAACATTACGATGTCCTACGGCTGGACCATATACCGCATCGAACTAACCCAAAAACTATTGAGAATGATGAAATAAATTTCAGTGAAAATTAAAATTAAGAGATTTTGTGCAGTCTTTCGAAGATTTTGTCATATACAAAAGTGACTTTGAGGAAAATTATTGAAATAATGGTACAGCTCCTTTCGAAATTTCTATAAAGTAAGAGCTAGCTGTACTGCAGGCAGAAAGTGTGGGTCTAGGTACCGCTTTCAGCAACAGTTTTGTTGGGGAAAAACCAACAATTAGCAATCAGAAAAGTTTTCCGCAGGAATTATTTCCTCAGAGGTATAAAAATTTATTTAAGGAATGTAGAAGAAATTAAAAAAAAAATATGACGAAATTAACTTGGTTACAAACATTGACGGAATCCCATTGTTTAAAAGTTCACGAATTTAGAAGATCACAAAATACTTTCTGAAAGAAGCTTTAAATAATAAATAGTACTACTGGAACTCTGGTTTCAATGTCCATATATGTATGTCCCCAAGTGGAGTACCTAGTCAGTAGTTCTTATAGTACTAGTTGATTCTCAATCACACACACATGTTAAATGTCTATAGCAAATCACATTGCCTGGCGTATAGTAAGTCAGTAGTGAATCACTATTCCCAATTTCCTACAGGGTATGTACACGCATGCATAGAAAGCTACATATTGCAGTGTGTAAGTATGTACGTATGTATACGTAAGTTAAAAGTATTCTTAGACGTTTGTACATGTATGTGTATTTCGTACATATACAACAGGAAATGCCAATACTAAAACTCTACTGATTTGCTACTGACAATGTCATCAAAAAGTCACCAAAACCAATCGATAAAAGTGTTGACTTGGAGACACTTGGTCCCAGGCTTCCTACGGGGCATATACAAGCAAATGCATGCAATGCGAAATGCAAGACTTCAAACCAGCCACACAGCTAAATGGAGAGAGAGAGAGACGTGCACACACACTCACATAAAGACAACAGACAGGCACTGTAAAGCAAACCAGTCAGTATCCCCATACATACACACTTACTTCCATACAAACATACTAACTAACAAAAATCTTTTATCAAGAAATACCTATCCGACGACTGTGAGCGAATGTAAAATATTTTATATAGAAAAACGTTCATTTTTTATTTTTACTTTTCGTTGGAGAACTGGTATTCATTATATATACGTTACTGATGCACAGACATAACTAAATACATGCTTACAAACATTTATTTACCCCACTCATATAAGTATATACAGTGTACGCCAAAAGTCAGCATACTTTTTACAAAGATTGTTTGTAATCGCGGCAACCATAAATGCCATCCATACTGTGCATATTTGTATCCATGATGCCATAACTAGGTGGCATTACTGTCACCTGTATATACTGTATATATATAATATACAGTATATAAATACACACACACACACGTACGTACTTCCCTACTGACATCATCGCGAAAATATTCAGTATCGACTCACAAGACCGCAAAACGTCGAAACATAATGAAAATTAGATTTTCGAAAATGGGGTAAAATCAGCAACTACGGACCATACTGTGGTAAATTAGATTTTTAAAGGGAAACCTTCTACAAAATCTGAAAGAGAAGTTCAACTGACAAACCACAATCAGTTGGTTTGTTGGTTGGCATTTTATTTATTATGCTGATGGATAAGTAATTACCTTTGTTAGCTCTCCAACCAGGAGAAAACGTGTTTGAATCCCAGCCCAGTCAAGTCGAAAATTTTTTCTGAGTTTTCTGTTCTACAGCACTCTCCTTCGTTATTTGAGCAATAAAATAATAAAATGGCTCCCCTCAGCTTAAAAATAATGCTTCAGAATAATACATCACAGACGCTGCAACGTTGCTTTATAGTTAACACGCAACAATGACGCTCTGTCTTCCTACCACTTTCACCATCTGTCTCTTCTCTACCCTAGCCCTCTGTCTATCCAGTTCTAGTGCAATGCATGTAGAGGATTTCTCCTGAGCACTGGTCCAATATAAATAAAAAAATATCCAAATATACCAGCAAAAATCAAGGGAATAAAAATCAAAAGGAAAAAGGAAGAAATCGTTCACGATAAGGGGAATTGTATTTACCATTTACGGGAAAATAATTCATGATTGCAATTTTGGGAAAAAGGAATATATTTCGAGGGAAAAAGTATTCACGATGGGGGTGATTGTTTTGTCAATGCGTTTTATTGCTTCTAGCAAAAAATTTATGGAAATGTGTTTCGATTGCGGAGAACTCAGAATACAATTTATGATGCAGTAGCGATGTCGACTGAAATTCTAATACATTTTAATAAAATTTTGTATGAAATTTCGATTCGCCTTCGAACTTTCTTAAATATTGATAATTGTGTTTCAAATTGTGCCGCTTGGAAAATTTTTGTTAGATACTGTAACAGTTTGTGTGTGTGGGGCTGTGTGTGAGCTTTAGAGCTAGTTTGTCAGTATATAGACTTGGTTGTTGTTATATTTAATGCATTGATGAGGGACGAAGACTAAAAGACAATCGATATAAAAAAATGGAAAACAACAAAAACCAAAAAAAAAAACAGCAACGACAAAGAAAAAACTTATTGCTGAAATGTTGCCATGAATGTGTGTCTGAGCACTGTGGTGCAAAATAGGAAAAAGTGAGCAAGCCGACTTAAATTTGTTTGACCCCAGTTTCAGACTAAAATCATAAAAAAAACATCTCGCATTTTTTCTGATGTGCATTAGTTTGGCTTTGTGTCAGTTGCTGTCGGAAATTTTCAGTTGCAAAGGGATAGTCACGGCCCACTAACAGTACCGGCTTCAGCTGTAACCAATCTAAAGGCACATCAGAGCGTCCTCTTTTGTTGGTATTGTGTAGCATCAGCGACGTTTCAAAATTGAATACGTCTCCTGACATCAGAGGCACTGCAACGCTGTTCTTAACACAAGACGCTTGGATGTCATCTCTCTCACTATTCTTTTCCTTTAGTCCCAGCACAATGCATCGCATGTGTCCAAAATAAACAAAATTTAAGAAATCAAATAAATAATTTTAACTTGAAAATTAATTCGATTAGTTAATCTGGCAGTTTAGAAGCAGTTTATGAATGAAGGATTAGTTATGAAATTAATGTTCACACTTAAACGTTTGACAAGGGCGGTTGTGTAATCTAAGCTTAATTTTTAACTTAAAAAATTACTGGTTCTCAAAGGCAGAAAAATAGCTTTTTGTTGACATTTGTGACAGCCAGTGTTCGTTAATTTTCAAGAATTACTTTTTTGTAACAAATTTTTTTATTGTATCTTGAATTGTTAGTTAAATTTCAAAAGAGTTTGTTCAAAATTAAAAAAATCAAACATTGTATATTTTTAAACACATTTGGTTTGAATGCGTGCCACTGTGCTGCTTAACAAGCTGACTATTATGCGGCGCAAAACGATAAATTGAGAAAAAGAAACGTTGACTGGCTAACTGGTTGGCCGCCTGACTGCCTGCTGTAGTCAGCCGTTTTCAAAATGCCAGTAAGTTGCATATAAAATTCCCCCCGCTTGAAAGCCTGTTTTTTATTTATATTTTTTATCTGTTCAACTTTTTATACAGTATTTTTTTCACATTTTTTTTTTAATTTTGTTTAATTTATACTGACTTGTATGAGTATATGTATGTATATTTTTCTCCATCTGTTTAATTTTATGCGTGTGTATAAAGTAAATTTTTTTTCTTCATTTTATTGGAAACTTTAAAATGAAACAAACTGCTGTTGTTTGGCTTTCAAGTTAAAATATTTCATGGTAGAAGCTACAAACTACGGACTTATAACATTTTGCTTTAAAACGAAAAATCTGTTGAACGTTAATTATTCTAAACGATATAAAAACTTTTGTTGTTCGTTTTTAAATTTAATTTAAAACTTCAGTTATAATTATAAATCTTAAAACGTTTATAGTCAATTTTTTATTAAAAAAAAAAAAATTAAAAATAGAAAAAAATAATGTAACGAGAGATACTCGCAAATTCTTAAGAAAGAATTGTTGTATATAAAAAAAAATATATTAAAAATGCTAAACAAAAACCATTTGCAATTAAAAACTAAATTTATAAAAAATCTAAAAACAAAATTAAGAATCTTTCGTTTAAATGTTAATTTTTATATTTAAACACACACAAACACACAGGAAATATACGTATTTATTCTGTAATCACTCGTCAAATTGGCAAGAATTTATTCAGTCAAAATATTGTGGCCATTGGGAATTAATTTGTTGTTGTTTTTGTCACAATTTTAAAGGAAATCACAAAAACATCAGTCCAAATTATTGTTGTAAAAATGGCAGTAAATAAACAAAATGTTCGTATTTAAACGAACAGGGATTCGAATGCATTGAGTTTGTTTCCTGTGTGCTTGTAGTTTTTTTTTAATCAAAATACTTCTTAAGTTTAAGTTTCTTTCTTTCTTAAATATCAGAGATCAAGATTTGTGAATCATTTGTCAGACTTTAAGTTATTTTTTTGCTTCGCTATCCTCGATTTCCTTGAGTATGTTCTCCTTTACCATGTGAAGCCACCAAATACAAAAAACAACAGATGCCAAGTGGTGTCAAAAATTTGCTTCAACAATTTTAGACTAATTGGGGTCATTATTCAAACTGACTTAGTCTGCACTTTGATTACAAAACCAAAAATTTTCTCGGTTCGAAGCCCAGTTTCCGACTCATAAAAACATCTCGCATTTTTTCTGTTGTGCATTTGTGTGTGACTTTGTGTCAGTCGTTGTCGGAAGGGTTACAGTGGTGAAGGCACAGGCAATAAATAGTCAGTGAACAGTAACGGCACAATACTCCGGCACATCCGAACGCCCTCCTTCGTCGGTATTGTGTAGCACTGGCGAAGTAAACTAATTACTAAAACGAAGCTTCAATATTTAATACGTCTCCTTGACATCAGAGACGCTACAACACTGCTATAAAAACAAATACCGTGCAAAAGGCAGAGCTGTATGACAGTGAACATTCACCTTCTGTCATATCTTCAACTATCCCTTTCCTCTGTAGGGATCATCTCCTGCGTGCTGGTCTAAAATAAAAAATCAGTAGAAAATATCACCTGATTAGTTTTACTAACCGAATTTAAATTCTAAATACGAAGTACGGATATAAGAAATAACAAAGTTATTTTGATTTCATAAATGTTCATCTTGATCTTGTTTAGCTTAGAACGATCCTTCCTAAATATTTCCATGTATTCTGCATATATTTTAATTTATGAAAAAGAAAAAATTTAATTGAAATCCCAAAAAGAAATCTTAAAAATTCTTTTTTCTATTGTGATATAAAATTACTCTTATAAAAAAAAAATTCAAAAATTGTAAAATTATGTTTAATTTAGTTCTAAAACTGTGCATAGTTAAACATTAATTAATAAAAATAAAACTAAAAATTAGAAAAAGTCATTCTCAATTAAAACAAATAAACTTGCAAATTATCCTAGACTTATTATTTTTGCCACGCACTGTTTTTTGGCCATTGTGCCTGCAGTATTTGCAAATAGAAAAGGTCATTTCATTTAAAAATTCACATTCTGCCTTATTTAAAACGTTTTGTTTATAATTTTTTAATAAATTTATTTCTACACTAAACAATTTTTAACGCCAATTAATTATTCATATTGAATTCAGTTTTCAATAAAAAAAAAAAACAATTGTTTAATTTTTTAGAGATTTTCAGGTTTTTACGTTTTTATTTTTAAACTTTAAGAATTATTTAAATATAAGTTTGTTATTTAGGTTAAACAAAGAATTATTGTATAAGTTTAATATTAAAAAGAAAAAGATAAATAAATAAACTCATCTTCAACATTTTGATAGAGAACAGGAGGCAAGGCAAGAGGTGAAAAAAAATTATATTGTTTTGAAAATAAAACGAAACCAAATGAACTTCAACAACAAAAAAAAAAAACACTTTAAATCCATTCTTTTTTTCTTCCAATTTTTGGTGTCTTCATGAAACGACTCAATTTAAGGTAAGTATGAATACATATCACCATTAAAGGCCTATTGTAAATATTACAGAGTCATAGCTTACTTAAGACCGTCACTGAATATCACTTATTTGGTCATTAGCTCTGTAGAAAATTTTCAAGCGTGTTCAAATGATGTTCAATGATGCTGTGAATTAAAATCTGTCGGATTTGCGAATTCTTTTAAAATTTTCCTAAAATAATTTTTCCCTTGCGATCGATCACAGTTGCTTTTTGTGAAACAGCTGAGCTGAAAATTTGCCAGCCATTTTATTGAATTGAATTTGTACCGATGCACACATATACATAAGTTTAGAAAATATAAACTCGTCTTTTGTACGACAGTGTCGCATTGTTGCGATTTTCTAAAGTTCAACAGAATTGTATAGGATTTTTTTGCACATAATCGCACGGTTTTCTGTTATTGGCTGTGAGTCAGCAGCTATCAAGGATGACATATGGTCTTTATTGTTTTTTTTTCCAAAACGGCAAGCAATTTAAATAAAAATATAATGTCTAAAATATAACAACTATAAATTCTTCACAAAAAAGACCTTTTTCATTAATTTATTTTTGGTGTCTTTGCAATGAAATAAAAAACAAAATTAAAATTCTTGGCGGAGAAAATGTTTAATGCTCCCGTTTCGGAACAACCAGTCATGCCAAAAAAAAGAAAAAAACATGGAAAATAATTTTGTAACGTGCCTTTACAAATGCTCTTATCCCCTTAAAATATAGTGCGTTACAACTTTATAAAATTATTCACAAACAACTGCTGATGCACTTACCCAATAATGCATAAATACAGGGTGTCTGGTAGCAGATTTCAAACTTAAATAAAAAACGTAATAATTGACACAAAGTTTTATTAAGAGCATTGAACGATACAATGGAAATGCGAATTTTATTTTTTAACGAGTATGTCATCCAGATCCTTTTTTAAAATTTCATGAATAATCGCTCTTGGAAGTCGCAGTGAGGTTGCTCTTTTCCATACTTAAAGTCGCGGATTTTCACGTAAACTGCTTTCAACCAGTTAAATGTTTTCGGGAGTACTTGAAGATCGACTGGGCCCTGGCCGTGGGGCATTCATAGCCGAAGCAGTTGCGCGGAATCTCTGCGCCCACGAACGAATTAAATTTACACTCGGTCTATCACTTATTCGCCGAATACCGAACTTTGAACCAAATTGTCAGCGAGCAATTACGTAAGAATCCACAGCGAACGCGCGATGCTCACTCGACCACTGCGAATGACATCGTGACTGACAAATCCGCACAATCGATAATTCCAACGGCGCCACCCTTCCTCCGCACCGTTTATTACTTTTTTAATATAAATTTTAATAATCGTATTTAAAAATATAAATTTGCCACCAGACACCCTGTATATATGCGATCAAAATATTTTTATAAACCCTAAAATATTCTAACAAAAATTTTTTGCTTTTTTAATTACCTGCATATTTCGTGCGTATGTGATATGTTTCCTAAGTAGTTCTGTTAGAAATACCAGAATCGTACCACATTAATTTTTTGCCAACAAAACTCAACATATAACATATATAAAATGCCAAAAAAATTTTTATTTAAGGAAATTAAATCATGCAACGAAGGGAAGGGTTAAGTTAAAAACTCAATATGGAATCTATAAGATGAGTGTTCATTTGTACAACGTAACTGTAACTGTGAATAAAATACATGAGACACAGTGTTCTTGATTGAAAAAAGTGTATTTAAATAGGTTTTTTGCACTTTAGTATAGTAAAAATTACAAGCCCGTTCATGCAATTAAAAGTGATTTCATACTGAAAAATGTTTATGTTTTCTATAGAACCAAAACACGGATTGAATTCCATTTCCGAATGGAATTGAACTCTGTAAAATGGCTGATTAACTAACTATTGTAAAAATATAAAAAAAAACAAAACGGCAACACTGTTTGTCACAAAGGATTTGTTTTCTGCACGGGCAAATCAAAGAATTTAAAACAAAATGAGACTTTAAAAAGCCATAAAAATTAAAAATAAAACGTTTGGGAAAATAAAACCAAACAGTCGAACTGTGTGAAGTTAATGGCGAAAGGCCCAAATGCAAATGAAATTCTGTCATCTGTGTGTGTAATACACACACACACACACACACACACACACACAAACACATAATGTAAAAATGCAATAAATATTTTTGAGTATTTATTTATGTCAGTGCATGAGTGTATGTGCGTACGTGTGAGACTATCCCTTTGACCATAGATTCGCTTCTAAACGGCAAATGTTGGAAGAATTATCGAAACTATAAACGCTAACCCTGCATTTACACATGTAAGTGATTACTTGCAAGTAGCAAATACGTATTATCATCGAAAAAATTAAAAATAATTTCGAATGTCTGGTAAGTTGGCTGAGGGTTTACACACTTGCGTGTAAATTCATTTTAAAAATGCTGTCAACAAGTAAAGTTCTAGCAAAAATTGCCAAATACTTATGTGAGTTCAGTATTGCCGTGAGGAAAATTATTATAATAAAATTAATTTTTTTAAAAAACAATAAATTATTGTTTAAAATTACCATTAGGAAGTGTTTTCGTATAGTTGTGTTCGTTTTTATTTCTTGTTTTTTTTTTTTTTACAAATACAATCAAAATCAATCAAGTGTTGTTCGTTCATTTTAATACGTACTAGGAAATTAATAGAAAACTCGTACTTGGTAACACTGTTTCGCCATTTCGTATTTTACTCGCCGCAAGTGCCTAAAAGTTACTTGCAAAACAATTTTCTTGTAAGTAGACCCACAAGTTCGAAAGAATGTGACTGGTGTGATTGGTGAAAAAGTTTGAGTGTATTGAGTTTTTCGGACTTGCACTTGCATGTGTAAACGCCAGGTAAATTGTCGAGTGATAAAAACATAATTCTAAGCATTCACAAAAAAACCTTCTACGCAAGAGAAACAAACAATTTACGCAAGGAAAAAGCTAAACAAAAGCAACCAACAAAAAATAAGGCATAAAAGTAGGTCCATGCTCTACTTTGGTAAGCGTCACAAGCGGCATGAGACCTGGTCATCTGATAATTATAGCCAAATATGACAATTTATATTTTATTTTCAATGTAGTTGCACTTGTAACACGCAATATTCTCAGCACAATTAATGCAATAATTTTTTTTTCCAAAAAAAAAAAGCAATTAGACGTCTATTTTTAGCAAAAACTTGTTTTTAGTCGTATTACACTCAACAAATTGGTAAAACAGCTGATCAAAATAAAATAGAATAACTAGAAATTGTGAAAAGCGTGTAATATTTCGATGCAAAAACGCGTGGTATGGACTTTGTGACTTAAGTCTTTGTGCAGATTGCTACCCCGAATCTTCGGGTAGAGAGCACAACATGCTGGATTGAGCATTGGGCCGACACTGTTTCCCCATCCGTTCACACTAATCCAAGCTACCTTGTGCAGATTGACTCTTGCTGCAAAATTTCTCAGTTTGGAGATGAAAATGAACAGACTGTCTATGCGAGCGTTATCGAGACGACCTTATTTTGAAAGCGCAAAATTTTAAAATATGTTTCGTTTTTTCTTTGATGATCTGGGGTCTTGAAAGTTCGTCATTTGTTAAGAAAATATATACACACATACAGTGAAGTTTGGTTATAACGAATACAGTTTATAACGAAATTTCACTTACATCGAACAATTTCTCCGCTCCCAACAGTTTTCCATTAATATTGCGTACAAATTAGTACGGTTCTAGCGAATTTCGGTTACATGGAGTTTCCCCGAACTTTTGTCTGGCGTATTTTAAAACTTAAAATTATTTATCACAATTTGGTAAAAATAATCAGTTGAAAATTTCCTAAATATAGCTTTGAAAAAAAAACACATACGAGGTCTGTTCAAAAGAAGAGGTAAATTGTGAATTTCTTTTTTAAGTATTTATTTAATCATCAATGTCCATTTTGTCCCCATCAAAGTAATCCCCCTCAGATATAATGCCTTCTGCCGGCGCTTCTTCTAATCCTCGAAGCACTTCCTTTCATTAGTCTCTTCAGTTTTGGGAACAGGAAAAAGTCGCAAGGAGCCAAATCTGGTGAATAAGCTGGCTGAGGCATGATTAGGGTGTTGTTTTCGGCGAAAAAATCACGAACAATCATTGATGTGTAGGCTGCTGCATTATCGTGATGCAGAATCCATGATTCGTATTTCCCACTATTCCGATCGTTTGAGCCGTATTGCTCACACGCAAACGATGCATAACGTTCTTGTAGTATTCATTATTAACCGTACGAGCTGTTGGCAAGAACTCATGATGCACCATTGTAATTGTAATCGAAGCAAACAAAATTCACATTCTCTTTTCAACAAATCTCGTATGCACAAAGTAATTACCCGATGTTCTTTAATTGTAATTTTTCTGTGCACTTTATAAGAGAACATATTCAAATCATTCACCAAAATTCCGCAATTACGTGGCATATTGTCTGGTATGTTCCGGGCTACTCTTCGTTCGACATCTTGGGCAAAAGCAGCGTTATTCTCAGCAGAACGGCTGCTCAGGGAGCGTCCAGTCTTGGAAACATCTCGTGTTGTACCATCTCTTCAAGACAAGTGGCGAAACGCCGCAGTTGGTGTCAGTCACACGGCCAGGAAATCTGCGGCGAAATTCTTGTTGCGCAAAAAATAGAAAAATTATTCTGCATTCTTGCAGAGTAAACCGATTCATGGCTTGTCGATTTGTATTCTGTGATTGTTTACTTAACAAATGCCAAAACCGAATTGACATTTGGCGCCATTTGTAAAAGTACCTCATAGCGTTTCCGAATAGTGCGATTACTTAAGCCCCACCCGGTATATGAAATTCCAAAGTCTGCATTGTCAACAATTTAAAAAAATAATGAAAATATTAAAAAAAAAGACAACCAATAAAAATGATTTATGTACGTCTGATATAACAAACTTTCCCTATACGAACAAAATTGCCCGGCACCGCGGAGTTATTTTTTTAAGACAATAAAGAATATTTGGAAAGCTTCCTCCCTTTTTGTGGGGTATTAAATGACGTCTCACAATATTCGTTTTAGCCGTCGTTCTAAATATTCGCTGCCGATATCATTAATGAACTTACGAGCGAGAAAGCAACAGATCGGCAGCCATGAGCAATTGGGTATAAACGGTCCAAATTGTTTGTCTATTGTGTATAATGCAAGTGCTGTTGTGTAATAATGTATATATAAAGTGTGTGTGTGTGTGTGTGTGTTTGTATGTATATTTCTTTACGAAATCATATACAATTTATAATATTTAAATTCATAGAAAATTTAAGTTGAGCATATTTAAGCATCATTCAGTTTCAGGATGTTAGGATGTCATTGTATTTCAATAGCTGCATATGTAGTCGTAGGTTGAACAGATTTGCAAGAGAATGAAGTGATTCTGAAGAATATTGAAATTTGAATTTGAATTGCAGCAGTGTCATCGCTTTAAGGATGACTTTCATTTGAAAAGCAAATCTAATCACTTGTACAGAAAGCATACATTCAAATCTCTGTTCATTGTTCTTGCAATTGTTGTGTGCAAGTTTAAAATTTAAGTCTATAGGACATTGGGGATATTTAATTTTATGCAATACAATGATGATGATGGCAGTTCTCGTGATGCAATATTTTATGCACGCACATATTTTAGTGTAAATTTATTTTATATAATGTGGTCGGTTGGTCGGCCGAACTGGCGGACGGACAATCACTCACTTTAACGTGGTGGGGGCCTCAATTGGCATACACCTATCGATAGTTTATATACACGAGTATGTATGTATGTATGTGCATATGTACATACAATTACACATGTATAAATGCACATATTTTAAAGACGACTGCACATACATACATGTCCACTTAAATGTATATATTTAACATATGAATATAATACCCAAACATAAACATAAACATAAACATATGTAGATGCATTTACATACATGCATATATTCGATATACATATGTACAGATGTGTGTATGTAGCGGTGCGTGTATATACTTCTTTATTGGTTTGCTTGTGGAATAACCCTTTGAACTTACACACACACACACACGCAGGAATATTTACTTATTGAAAATCAAACGGCACACAAACATTTACACATGCCAAGGTTTTTATTAAAATCTAAATTTAAGAATGCAAGTCCATCTGTGGTGAAATTATTACATACGCATTTCGTAAGTATTACGCATTTGTTTGATTATTTCAATTTTATTTAAAGAGAAATATTTCTAATTAAAGACGAGTGCAATTCTTGGCTCTTCATTCAGTCTGTTATAATTTTATTTTGTTTAATGCAACTTTTTTGCTTAAACGGATTTGTGCAGAAAAGTACCCTTTTACCAAAAGGTACCTTTTAATCAAAAAGTACTTTTTAATTATAAAGTATCATTCAACTAAAAAGTACCCCTTTCAACAAAATAAAACCTTTTTACAAAAAGTACCTCTTCACTAAAACGTACCTTTTTACCAAAAACTTATTGATCGGTTATTAGTTGCTCAAAATGTGCAACGCAGGTAGTGCAGATAATGCAGATCGAAACTGCATTAACTGCAGTTGCCTAAATTACAGCGCTTTTTGGTATTTTTCTGGCAACCAAAAATTTGCGGTTGCCGCCCGGCAACGCAGCTGAAGTTCGGTTGCAATCCATAATCGATAAATTATGTTTTTGCTAAAAAGTACCTTTCAACTAAAAATTAGCATAACCTACATTTGCACCATAATGTACGTTTTTAAGAAAAATTATCTTTTTACCGAGAAAAAAGAAGAATATTTCTTTACCAAAAAGTATACTTTTTCCAAAAATACACTTTTAGACTAAAAACTACAATTAAACCAAATATATACATACTACATTTTCACCAAAGAGTGACTTTGAACAAAAGGGTATCCTCGAAATAAAATTATATTATTGCCAAAAAAATATCTCTGCAACCAAAAGATTCATTTTGCTAAAAAAATACTTTTTAACCAAAAACTATATTTTAAATAAAAAGCACCCTTTTACAAAAATTTAACTTATATTATAAAAAAAAATATATTTTTACGAAAAAACACTCTTCAGCTAAAAAAGTACCTTTTAAGAGAAATTTACATTTTCACCAAAAAGTACGTATTTAACAGAAATTATCAAAACAAATGCGCCAAAAAACGATCCTTCCATAGTACCTTTTAAACCAAAAACTACATTTTCACCAAAAAGAACTAAACAGTACTTTTGTAACTAAAGTCTTATTGCCAAAAAGTATTTTTTTTTTCCAAAAAGGTAACTTTTAACCAAAAAGTATATTTTTGCAAAAACAAAAATCTATCGACAAAAGTACGTTGCCAAAAACAAAAAATACCAAAGAAAAACTTTTTTCAAAATAGTACTTTTCCACAAAGTACAACCTTTTTACACAGACTAAAGGTATCTATTCGATATAGATTCTGTGTTAAGAACTTTCATTGAGAAGACCAAAATACCTCGATCTGCTGAACGCTGTCACATTTAAAATCTCTCATGATTTTAATTCTAATGCGCATTTAATAAATAGTATTCTCTTTTTTGTCATTTTTGCGATTGAATTCAATTTTTTAATTACAATTATTTAAGACCTACTTTGAGATGTGTTAATAAAAATTTTGTAGGAGCGCTGATGGCTGAGAGCTGGCTGTAATAGTAAAAAAAAAATAATAATTATAATAAAATAAAAAACATTCAATTACATAATTATAGTTCACTATATAGTTACAGTTACTTCAAACTGGAGTGAAAGTCATTTCATTCGAAAAAAAAGTATATTTTATACATTCATGTTATACGAGTAATTATAACAAAATTATAATGAAAATTATAACTTTTTTATTACTCTTTAATATTTGTAATTAATATAATATATATATAATAATAATTAATATTTTTTATAATTAAAAAAGAAATTATAATATCCGAACTCAAATTATAATATACTTAGTTATAAATATAAATTAGAATTTTGTCGGAAGTATAACCATTGTCAATGTACATATAACACAAGGGAACAATTTTTATTTTTTTTTAGTGTTGACCTGGAACTTTATTGCAATTTGTTACTAATTTGAGGCCGCTGATTTCAAATCTAATCTCTCCTTTTCTCTATCAGCTCGCATTTTCAAGTTACAGCTACTAATCGTACGTGTACTGTCCTTATTTCCAGCAGCTGGGTTGTAATACGATCATTACGGTACACTATTCCTACACAGTCATTTCGATTGTTTCCCTGAAAATTTAAAATATTGTTTTTGTTTTTAATATTGTTGAGCGAATGAATATATTCTTTCGATATCGTGGGCCTGGCAGTAAATGTTTTTAATCCAAAACTGTGATTTTTGTCGCATTTTAATTTTTTACGAATTTTGAAAGAATAAAATTTGGTGTTTTAATTGTTCTTTTTTTTAAAAACTTCAACGATATCTCAGAAACTACTGGGGAAATTTAAAAGCAATGTAAGCACGGCTTAAAAATAATATTGTTGAGAAGTTTTGGACTTTTTTTTCAACTGAATATGGTGAACCGTTTTCAAGTTTTTAATCAAGAAAAACCTGGTTCCCTTCTGTAATTATTACAAATTATAATATTGTTATAATTATGCTATAATATAATAATAAATGTGAATTATAATTATTAAATTATACTACAATATTTGGTAATAATATACTGGCTCAAAATTTAAAAAACATTAAAATCTGCGGCTCCATAAGCCAATATGGAGGCATTACAATACAATTTCAGACAATATATTATACTATAAACTACACACTATTTTATACTATAAACTGCATGGAACTTGTTATACGAAACGTAAAAGTCGAAATTTCTAGCGACATCGAAATACGGTCAGATTGTTACAATTTTGGATGATTGGACCAGGGACGGCCTTATGAAGACCAAAAAATATTTGACCAGCAAATCACTTACATTCTTGAGCCAGTCTAATACATATATACATACATACATACAGATGGACATGTGTATAATTATAATTTATATATTGATTGAAATAAATTTCTCTCCAGTTTTGCAAATCCGTCGCTGTATATGCACGGCCTACAAATATAATATTCCCAATATGCCTGGATATGTGTGTAGATACATACATACGTACATATGCACATATATAAATTAATATATACAAATGCTAGCCTACGCATACACATAATAAATCGGATGCCTGCTTATGCATTTGTATTTGCAAGAGACTGTGAATTAAAAAAAAAAAAATTTCCGGACTGCATATCAAGTGTGTGCGTGGACCTGTGTTACACTTCCGCACGCATATAATTTATGTGCTTATCAGGTTAATGTATGTTTGTATGTAAGTATATGTATACGTACATACATCTAGACTATCAATGCCATTAGTGGGATCTCGCTAAATTTATATTGAAATGGCCATGGTTGTGAACTGAATGGAAAAGCGACTGCTTTGTTTGTATATTTAATAATTCTCAAAGATTTTTTGGGAATTCTTGTATAAACATATGATGTTTTTAGCTTTTTTCAAGAATTGTGTTAAAAGCATTCTGAAGTATTAGCACCAAATGAAATGTGCATATAGACCAGCTAAACCCTATAACAAACTTAGATAAATAATCGTAATTAATTTTGTCGAATAAATGAAAGATGTAACATGCAGTTATAAATGCCCTTACCTAATCCTCCTATTAAATATTATCCTATAATAATATTATTAAAATAAAGTGCGTTACAACTCTATAAAATTGTTCACAAACAACTGCTGATGCACTTATCCAATAATGTATAAATACAATGGGGTACCAAAACAAGTGAACAACACAAGGACACACATATAAATAATTATAACCAGTCGCAATTCTCATTAACTTCATTCTATAGAGTGAATAAGTAATCAAGTTTGCAACACAAGAAGGCGAACAACTATCGATATCCTGACGATGGTCGTAGTAGTCAGCAAGTTGACTACAAAATTAAAAATTTTCCTGGGTTCAACCCCTGTTTCAGACTCATAAAAACATCTCGCATTTTTTCTGATGAGCATTTGTGTGTATTTGTGTCAGTTGTTGTCGTAAGTTTCAGTGGCGAAGGCATAGTCACTGGTCACTGAACAGTAACGGCTTCAGCTGTAACCAATCCACACGCACATCAGAACGCACTCCATCGTCGGTATTGTATAGCACCGGACAAGTAAAATAACTACTACAAATGGCTACTAAAAACGAAGGTTCAAAAATTTAATGCGTGTCCTTGACATAAGAGACGATTCAACACTGCTATAAGAAACAAAAACGTGCTAAAAGTAGGGCTGTAAGATAGTGAAGCTTCATTTCCTATCATTTCTCCTACTATCCCTTTCCTCTAGTTCCAGCACAATGTACGGCATGTGTACAGATCATCGCCTGTAGTCGTCTACTGAGTGCTGGTGTAAGATAAAAAAAAAGTGATCTCATGTAATTTGGACTGCCAGTATGTTATCGATCACTAGCTTATATAAAATTGAAAAATATTAACTAAAGCTTAATCTGGTTAAGTTTAATTTTTGATTCGACAGCCAAAAAAGACTGCTTAAGAGTGCGGATCATGCTAATATTTATATCCATGTAGCTACGCAGATGTGTGCGTGTGTGTGTTGTATTTACTTAATGTATATATATGTATGTGTATGTGTATGTGTATGTAGTTTTGTAAAAATGCATATTAAATAACATTAAATGTTAAAGTCGATGTGGCTTATATGTGCATGTGTGCCTGTGTGTGCGCGTATTTATTTGTATTAAATGTAATACTGTATAAATCTGATATGCAGCAGGATGTTCGGAGGTCCTGCAACATCATCATCATCATCATCACCATCGTCATCAACAACAACTAAAGCAACAACAGCTGCACAAAAGGCAACAACAGCAACAATGACAAAATCAGCAACAATATTATGCGTGCGATAATGCAGCTCATTTTTCACAAAAAATGTTCGATATATATGCGTGCGTGTGTTAATTTCTGTGTGTGTGGGTGTGTGTGTGTGTGTGTAGGCGTTTGCTTAAAACAAAAGGGAAAAAGAAAATCTACGCGTACAACAACAACAAAAGCACATATACATTCATAAAACACATAAACTTATTTATGCATATTTTACAAGTGCCTACACATGCACATACAACATGCATATATGTGTGTGTGTATGTATGTATGTATGTATGCATGCTGGTGTATGCGTGTACATACTATGACTATGCATGTGTATACATAAATTGATGTGTTTGTCGCCCATATACTACGTGTGTTTTTATAATAAAAAATTAAATTAAAATTTAAAATTTATTTGAAAAAGTTTTTCCCATAAAATATGCATAATAACAGCCAGCCAGGCATTGTTTATTCTTCTATACGGTTGTGTGTAATAGATGAATTTCTCTATTATATTTATACACATACGCATCTACATACTCGTATGTATGTGTGAGAGCCTACGAATACGAATTTTTTTCTTTGGAAACATTTCTGGGGCAAATGTGTTGAAAATTTCTTTTTAGAATATTTCAAACAAGTTTTGAAAATTCAAAATTTCTCTTCAATTGATATGCCATATTTAAAGTTATTAAAGGAAGTTCTCAATTCCATTGTATTTTTTATTTTTTTTTTATATGTGTTTAGTTAAGTCGGCAGATTGGTTAATGTGAACCCAGACCCCTTGGGTTCAATTTTATTGTGGTCCCATTGTGATGCCTGTTGTGAAAAAAAAAATTTTCACGTGTTGTGGTGACACAGGCCAGAGTCTCTGCTAGGAATCGCACTACTCACTACACTACGTGGCACCCTTTTTATGTGTTGCTTCAGAATGTTTTACTAGCTGGATCGACTTGGATGATTATTTCTTATTAGAAAGGTCTTGCCATGTGATCCCATTTTAACGTACGGAGGGGGGGAATACCGCCACACCGCCTCAGAATTTTGTGAACAAATTTACATGATTATTTCTTCCATCCACAGCTGGTGCTTATCCGGCTAGTCCCATTTTATTGATGGGCGGACCGTCGGAATACACCTCCCTAGATTTTATTTATTAAAAGCGAGTCAAATAATAAAATAACAAGTTTAAGAAGATTAACTGCCAGGCCCACGATATCGAAAGAATTTCTTAATTCGTTCGCCTAAAGGGTGTTTCATTAAACGCTTCCTAGCTTTAAATTTTATATAGAACAGAGTGTGTGTTGAGATATCATTAAAATTTTTTATTCGTTTGCAAGAGCTAGTGATGCCATTATGTGTGGAATATAAAATCGTTCAACTCTTCGTTCGACGGCTTCTTTGGGTGGAGCGCATCCGAAATATCCAATTGAAGCACAGCTGCGAATAACGTTGAAGTTACAAATTTTGCAATAACTGGTTTTTTTTTGCACATTACCTTTAACTTTACTCTCTTACATCTCTCAAACATCAAATCATCCAAAATTATGCACCTTATAGCCGTCAAAATGCAATTACAATGAGTCAGTCAGTGAAAGAACGTTGTAAGTTAATAATAAAATGGAAAAACGTTTTAACTACACAACAGTTTATTAATTTTCTAAATTTTTCTTAAATAGGTTTATGATTGCAAATGTTATTTTAATTGCCAAAAATTTTGCACAGTTCAAATAAAGCAATATGGAAGAACGTTTTAAAAACTGCCAGCCACAATGCTTTGTGTAGTGGAAAAATCTTTTAACTGGCTTTTTGCATATGAAACGTTTTTTCGCTTAAAAAAAATAAAAGTAATAAATTTACATTTTCTTAATTTTTTGCCAAAAAGTTCTTATTATCATAATTGTTGATAAGATAAAAAAAAAACCGAAAAAAATATAACACATCCTTAAAATAAGTTTTTTTTTGCTCTCCTGAAAAATTATTATTTTTTCACTTACAACCAACGTCATTCCCGGCAATTTTCCATATATCTAGAGCATAAATCAGGCCGAATTTGTGATCTTGCGTTTCGTCGACGTACAGATGTTGGCCGAACCATCCGCAATGTGGGAAAGTTCAAGTGTAGTGGCCACAAACACTGCTCCTTTTATTCATTCCCCTGGCCTAGTTCCAGTGCATATGTAGTGGACAACCCCTGAGCACTGGTGGGAGACAAAAGAAAAATTACGTACTATTCATACGAAGGCGGGAGTTCGCCGAACTTTATTCAATTTAGAACGCAAAATACACACCGGTTGAGTGTACGTAATGGGAAAAATTTTGTGTTCGCCAGCATCGAGTTTTTGCTGTGTTTTCAAGAGTTGTTGACTGGTTCCAGCAATTTCGAAAGTCAAATCATAAAGAACATTTTTTTTAGAAACGACTAGAAATTTTTACTAGTTCTCATATACATTATGTACTGGCCTATTCAAACCACACCTTAATAAAGTATTGGGCTTTATTTCTTCTTTCAAAATTAAAAGGAAAATTTCACCACATGCAAACAACATTTTCTGCCAGGTAAAATGTTCATAATTTAATTTTAAATTCTTACTTATTTTACTTTAATTTCGTGCTTAAAGAATTTATTAAAAAAAAAAAAAGAGAGAGAAAAAAAACAAAACTATAAATTTGCATAAATTTTAATTTATACCAGTTTCCGTGCCCATGCACAACACATTAAAGCATACCTACATGCAAACACACTTAAAAACCCCATAAGATAAACACACACATAAAGATAAATTTAATATATTTACTTTTGTTGTTATTGTCGCTTTTTGCTGTTGTTAAACGTGTTGTTGATTTCGTTTATTTTTTTGTTCTTGTTTTTCTTCTATTTTCTACATAAAATAACAGTTTTTTGTTTTAAATATTTAAAATATTTCATTAAAATTTCGTTGAAATATTATTTTAGTTGTGCCATAAATAAACACGATGGGTAAATAAGCAACCAACTACTCGAATGCAACAACAGTAAAAACAACAAGCAACATGAGCTTCTGGCTGGCTGCCACTGCTTCGAAAAAAAAAAAAAAACCAAAACACCAGAAAAGATGAAGTATACTTTGTGGCGTTTTAAAGCCTTAAACAAACACATTGAAATGTTTACAAAATGCACGCATGCATGTTTTATTTATTTATTCTAACACACACAACAACAGCAAAAGCAACTGCAACACCAACACACACTAAGTGTGTTCATTTATACTTTTATTTGTTTTAAACAAATAATTTTCCTACACACGTTGATGTCAGCAGCCATTTTATTAAGTGATCACATTGCACCAATAGAGCTGAAGTGGATCGAAGGAAAATTTAGAATAGAAATTCGCAAAAAAAAAAGCCCGTCAACTCAATGCGATGGTATGAATTTTAATTTAAAAACCATAGACTCTCTTAGAAAACATAGAAAAAAATGCGAAAATAAAAAAAAAAAGCAAAAACCAGGAATAACAACATAAACATCATGTTATAAGCGAATTACAGAGCTCGGGTTAGGGTGATCATTTTTACCAAATCGTTTGTCGAATACTTCGAAGATATTAAATATTTTTTATAATTTTTTTATTTTTTTTATTATAAATTGCAAGTATTTTTTTTATATATGATTTTAATTTTGAAATTTTTCTTTTTCCCGAAAAATATATGAAAAGTATTTAAAAAAAAAAAAAAAATATATATATATATATATATATATATGTATATATATATATATATACTAGATCACCGTCCCGGCTTCGCACGAAATCTGTTTATTAATGAGAAAAAAAATATATTTGCTGTTTTAGCTGACCCGGCAAACGTTGTTTTGCCATGTATATTATTTCCAAGATACATTTTTTTAGTTAAATAAAAATAACTATCTACTATAAGTGTGCGGGGATTTACTTATAATCCAAAGCGATATAAAGCGAAGACAATAAAAGTATGCTTTATTTAGGTAAATAAATTAATCTTTATCAAAGTAACAAACATATCTTAAATTATAATTCTCGATAGCTATCTAAACATATTTTTACTATCAACTGTATAGTGAGTAAGAGCCTATTTCACCAATTCTATTTAAATATCAATTCATATTTAAATGTCGATTTTCATTTTCATCTAGAATATTTAAATACTGTTTAAGTAGCCAGCACTCTGCATTTAAATATTGATTTTGCAACAGCATGAAACAGCATGAAGCAGCTTTAAAACAGCTTTTAAACAGCTTTTTAAAAAGCTGTAAGTTGACGCTATCATATTAAATGTCAGAGCGTTATCATACTTTCTTGTATTTCATTATTTCAGTTGGTGAAAATGAAATTTTTTTAAACATACTTTAAATAAAGATCATTAATTAAATTAAATTGTATTTAAATATGTTTGGTGAAAGAAACCCTAAGACAGTAAGACTTAGGTTGATGATAAACTTTTTAAAATCTCATCATCATACCCTTTCATTTGATACCCATATTGCAAATAAGCATTAAAAATAGGTTTTTGCAGTTTTAGGGTCCGTCGCCATATTGGATTTAGGTTGATGATAAACTTTTCAAAATCTCCTCATTTGATACCCATATTGCAAAAAAGGAAAAAGTAGTTTAAAAAAAAGTGGGAGTAAAGTAGGCGTGGTTACTTTTCGGGGGAAGAAAAATAGATGTTGTCCGATTCTCAGACCTACCCAATATGCACACAACATTTCATGAGAATCGGTCAAGCCGTTTCGGAGGAGTTTAACTACAAACACCGCGACACCAGAATTTTATATATTAGAAATACGAATCTGTATGTATGTGTAAAAAGTAAACTCGTGGATTGTTATGTTTATTGTTTAAAAATTTTTAGTTTTGTGTGCGGTATTCAACTTTTAATTCTCGATTGATTAGTTGCATTTTGACCATAAGAATCTTAAGTTTGTAAACAGAAATTAGGGAATTAGAAATTGTTCAGTTTATTTTTTAAAAAGGACTTTATGAGAATATATAATGCAATAGAATGTAATAATACATTTCATATATTTTTCCGAGAAAAAGCATAATTTTGAAATTAGAGTCATATATAAATTCAAAAAAAATATCCATTTAATATATACGTAAGTATATTGTTTTTTAATCAACAGGAACTCTAAACTTAGCATTAACAATAAAAAGTTAATACTAAAAACAATTTTTCATGCTGTTATTTTTTACGCAGCACCTGTTTGGGCGACCGCTGCAAATTGTCATTTAGGAAAATTACAAATATCCCAAAACAAATTGCTGAAACTAATTTATAACCTTCCTTGGTTTTTCTCGCCTGAGCGGCTGCACACACTTGCCGGCATGGAATTAATTAAATATAAACTTAACAGGATTAGCGAAAATTTTAACACCGCATGTCTAAATTCGGGTTATGAACATATCAATGAGCTGGCTCATCGTATGTAGTTTAGTTTTAGGATTAGTCGTTTTAGTATAAAAATAAAAATATTTAAATAGGTTTTGCTAAATTTTGCCTCCATTTAGTAATATTTTAAATATGGATACATAACTTTATAAAACAACTTACATTATAATTAAGTAGAAAAAGATACAAATCTTAAACTCTTCATATATAAAATTTAAGACTAAGTAAAATTGAATATTGTTTTTTATGCATTTATCAACAGGCTCTTTCTCATTTTTGAATTTTCGAATTTGTTTCTCTTATTTTCATTAAAATTTTATGCATTCCCCATCTAATAATATACACAGCAGTTGGCAACGGTATGGATGTGCACAGCAAAATTCCAAAAATTAATTTCACTCCCAAATTTAAGCATAAGACGACGAATATTTTTATTTTATCAATGAGTTCTGATGTCTCATTAAATAACTATATCACAGTCAATTTTAAAAAATACGCCTTTCGACCGGCGGTAATAGCAAATAAATATAATTTTTTATTTGCAATTTTAATTGAAAAAGACTGAATAATGAAATTTTTTAAAAGTCTTCTTGCCTTTTAAACTCTCGCATTGCGTACTGAAAGTTTATCTTGTACACGGTGGGCCAAAAGTAATCACGCGGGGCATAAGTAATCACCCGATGTCGTTTTGCTGTAATTTTATTTAATAAAAACCTTTGGATCTGCATGTATGGTCATCAACTCTGGCGGCGGTCACTTAGCCCATATCATAAGCAGTGTCGAAATAATTACAGCAAAAGAACATCGGGCGATTACTTATGCCCCGGGTGATTACTTTTGGCTCACCCTGAACAAATGGTTCCGATTATTTTTTCCTACTTTATCACTAAAAATGGCTGATGCAAGACTTTTGGTAACAAAGTTGAATCGGGCAATTACGAGCTACGGAAGGAAGTACAAGATTCAGTTGCTGTTGAAAAGAGCACAAGTTTGGGACATCAGTGAAAACGAAGCTGCTGAATGACCAGAACAAAAATCGAAAGAACGTGATAGAGAGGCATATATTTTAAGTCTGGGGTTTTCCGCATTTCAAGTAGTAAAAATGCTAAAGCAGTTTGAAACATTTTGAAGGTCTTCCATGAAAAATTAACATGAAGCAAGAACGTGAAGCTAATGAGAACTATTTGTGAACTAAAATTGTAAAATTGGTGATGATATGAAGCAGCATATAAATGAGATGAAATTATTATTTTGAAAACCACAATCACTTGGAGCAAAAATGTTCGCGTCCTGGATGCTTTCAATGAACAATTGAGGAATATTCGACGTTTAGCGAAATAGCAATTCAATGGAATTCCTTGCACAATTTTCCATTCATCTGTAGGGTGTATTGAACATTAAATTTGTGAACAAAATGCTTTTGCTATTCCATTTTTTATCGTCAACAGACTTTAAAATCAATAATTCATGTTGATGCTGTGTACGCAGTGGTCAGTTATGTGTGTGTGTGTGTGTGTATTTGTTTGAAGAACTCATGCAGATGCAAACAAAGTTACATAAATACCCAATAAAATATAAATTCATGCGTATATGTTTGTATGCACATGTGTGTGTGCCTCTGTATGCGTTTGTTTGTATTTTAATGCATTGATGAACGCGCAACAGTGCGTATGCGGAATATTTTCTTTAAATGAGCGCACTTACATTTTCTCTATCAAAAAATATACGAGAGTTGTGCGATTAACAACATTGAACCCCAATTATGTCTCAGAGTCATTGAAAATATCGCACATCGGATAGAGCTGTGGCGAGAATTTGTTTCACACATAATTGCCATTGTTCCTTCTATTATAATAAAATATATTAAGGAAATTCTCTGAAAACTTTTAACATCGTGCGTTTTGATTGGACCAGCCTTTACAAAAACTTGCAAAAAATCTTTGAGAATTACAAAGTTATAATTGCATTTAACTTGATTTAAGAATTTTGTACTCATTTTAAGAATTGCCTGGCTTGAAATGCAGATGACAACTATTCCTACTGGAATTTTTAACTACGACTCGTACTAAAATTAAGTGGCAAAAAAAACCGAAAATTTAGTAGGATATTTTTCTTTCCGTGTAGAGAATGATGAATGATGATCAGTCGAAATTGGACCACGTTGTATTTATGTGATATAGATAGATAGATTAGATGGATTGTAGCTCTTGCACTGAAAGCCGAGTAAGTTGGTTGGTTTTTTTGCACGCCAAATTGCTTAAGGTGTCAAATACCATTCGATATAACTTCCTACTCCGAAAATAATATTCCATTATTCGCCGTGTATGTTTGAAAAAATGATTTCAACATCAGCTACGTATTTTTATATTTAAATTTCACATAAATTTGTTATTATTTTGTGGCATTTTCTTTTCTTTTTTGTTTTTTTTTTGTTTTGCCTTAATTCACATCAATTTGAAAATTAAATAAATTTTAATACGTTTTTTTCTCATTATATGCATTTTAGATTTAACTAAGGCTTATACATATTTATGTAGAACATTATATACCGCATATATACACATACATATGTATGTATATGTATGAACGAATACATTTGTACATGTATGTGGGCATACGTGAGCATACTCGTGCTGTATGAAAATATGTATGGATGCGGTATAGTAATGTGTACATACGTATGTACATATGTATATGAATATGTACATAAATATGTATATACTCGCAGTCATGTACTCCAGCCTGTGCGAAACAAATAAAGATTTGTGGTCGTTGTTGGTCTTTATGGCTGCAGCAAAATGCGTTATATAATTGCAAATTTTAATAAAAAAAAAAGCAGTAGTTACACATCTACAAACAAAAATAAAGGCAATACTATGTATGTAAATGTGTACATATTTACGTTTGAACTTATTTTTTATAAAAAAAAAAAGAACTGCATCTCTAAACTAAAAAAACTTTGAAAAAATATTGCACGCATAACAAACCACACATCGATTCTGATAATCAAAAAAGGAAAAAAACCCCAATGATACCCAGTGAAAAATGCTACAAGTCATTCCTTAGGAACTACCTTCCATCTACTTCCGAAATATGAATATGTACTGCTATTTTATTATTTATTTTTATTTCGACATCTCAGGAAGTTATTAAGTCCTCGTCCATACTGTGAAACATTTGCTGCAAAACTTTTGAGTTTGTAGATGAGAAGGGGAAGAGGAGTGGAAGTATGTACTCTGTTTCATGTACATGCAGTTTTTGTTGAATTTCTTATTTGCATCTTTGACGTTTCATTTTATTTCTTTTCGTTTGGTATACTGTTAACATCTATCATAATAATAGCTACCCTGTTTTATTGTTAATTTTTTGTGAAATATAATCAAAAATTTAAAAAAAAAAATATAAAATTATATAAAAATTATTATATAATTTTTCTTCTTAGCGTCCATTTTGCTTCAAATTATACCTTGTGCTTCAAATGTCTATCCAAAAAAAAATATTCACACCTTCTATCACAGGGTAGTTATTTTATATTTACATTCGGTATTGAGAAATGTCAAAAAAAATTAAAAAAAGAAGATAGAAGGGAGGAATAAAAAATACTAAACATGAAGCAAAAGATTCATGTATGGACACTGCTGCAGTTTCAAAAGAGAATTCAAAAAACTTTTGCAGCAAAAACTCAACAGTAGGGACGGGGACTAAGAACAACATAAAGTAATTTAGTGTGATAGGATCAAAACATTTTCAATATATGTTTGTGTTTTTAGACTATGAATTTTACACAGCCATGGTCATGGGCCAATGTAAAGTCTACAACAAAATACCACAATACAATAACAAAAAAAAACCATGGTAATTATATCAAAAAGTATGTATGTATGTACATATCGAGCAATAACCCCCAGAAGTTGGTAAGCGGGATGCTTCTCGCTCCATCTCACAAAATGCAGTTGACGCTTGAAAAATTTAAGATGCGAAAAAGTTAAGAATACGAAAAAGTTAAATACGTTTCAGTCACCACACGGAACTCTTAAATTGTTTGTATCTCATTTTTGTTTTAATTTTATTTAAAAACTTTTTTTTTATTATTAGTCTCACTTCTATTTTTATTTTGACCTTTATTAAATTTTTCAATTATATTTATTTTTTGAGCAATGTTCTTTTCTATGACATATTCCGCTACCAAATAGGTAGCATCTTCAGGAAAAAAAATTGGTTTAAAAAAAAAAATTCTCTTTTTTAAAATTTAAAAATTTTAAGACCATCGTTCTAAAAATAAATATAATTTTTTTTTATCTGGGACCAGCAGTCAGGAATGACCCCTACACATGCGATGCATTGTGCTGGAACTATAGGAAAGTGATAGTTAGAAAAATGACAGGAGGTGCAGCTTAATTAATTATTTTACTGGTCTGCTTTTGCACGTTCTTTGTTTATAGCAGTACTGAAGCTTCCGTTTAGTAGCCATTTTTATTATTATTTTATTTCGCAGGTTCCACATAAATCTCACTTTATCTCATTTTTGTTTTAATTTTATTTAAAAATTTTTTTTTTTTATCTGGGAGCAGCACTCGGGAGATGACCCCTTCACGTGACAGGTGGTGAAGCTTCACTATCATACAACTCCGCTTTTGCACGTTTTCTGTTTTTATAGCAGTGTTGTAGTGCCTCTGATGTCGAGGAGATATATTCAATTGCGAAGTTATGTTTAGTAACCATTTGTTTTAGTAATTATTTTACTTCGTTGGTGCCACACTCATTTATTTGTAAGTTAAATTGCGTGTTCATAGAAATCGAGCCGAAAATAATCGTTCGCCTTTTATATTGAAAACAAAAACCATTTGAGTTTTTTTATTCTTGTTTTCAATGTAAATTAACGAACGATTATTTTCATTGGGCTTCTATGAACTGGCAGAAAATAATCTACCATAGATTGCTCATTAATCATTTTAATATTGTTCGCAATATGACATAGTTTGTATATGGTGTGTGATATCGCTGCCACCGGGCTTACAATTTTCGCTTACTTTATTGATAAAATTTCAACTTTTAACAAATTGATGCCGTATTATGATCCTTAACTTTCTAATTCTATGCTAATATTAAAACAATTGTTATCTAGTTTTAAAATTTAGGGTTACTTTTAATATTTTAATAATCTAATATTCTTGTATTATTCTTTTTTTTCCAGATAAGGGCTTTTATTATTACAAATTACTGAAATAAATAAAAATAAAGCAATAATAAAAACAATAAATGTAAAGACAATTGTTTTTACGAATTTAAGTCATTTAATTTTTTACCATAAAAAATTAAATTAACTTTTCGTTAAATTTAAATGAATAATAAGTAGACCGGTTTTGAAGTGAAGTTTCATTAATTTAGAATTGCTATTTCAGTTAAATTTATATACAGAATATTTTGAGTGGTTACTCAAATTTCAGAAAGAGAGACAAAATTTACGTTTAAAGGTCCATTTTGAAGAGAGAAAAGTTTTTTAATTTTCTTAAATTTTTGTCCTGTTTTTTGATTTTTTTCTAACCAATGCTTTCTGCACCCATTTCTTTTTTTTTGTTAAAAAAAATTATTCTCTTATAATTAATTTTTGAGATTTTCTATTTAATTGTTTTTTTTTCGTTTGTGGTGAATTTGCAAAATTTTCGCAACCATTTTTGGTGAATTTTTGTGCTAAAAACTGCACGGTGTAGCACAGTGTTTTTAAAGTTCTTCTCACAAAATGTATGTTGTTGTTTTTTTCATAACTTTGGGCGTTTTATACAAAGTCTGTGAATATTTATATATTCTTTATGAGGTTTTTTATTTCTTCAAACTTAACAATTTCAATTGGCAAGACAAAATAAACACACAAAAAAAAAGAAAAAAAAATATGGTAAGTAAAAGTTGGCTGGCATGCAATATGTTCTATCCAAAAGCAATAATAACAACAACAATAAAAAAATAAAGAGTTAAATAACAGTTGTAGTTACAAAAAGCCAATATTTTTTGTAAAAATAATATGCAGGTGTTTTATTGTTGTTTCGGTTAGAAAAAAATTATACAACTACGAAGCATAACCAGGCGGGCAGGCAGGCAGGCGGGCAAAAGCAGCGATGAAGGCAAAAAAAAACACAACTTGAAGCCATTGCAATGAACAACTAACAATGAGAACACCAACAACACTAAATGATAGTCAATGTCTACCGAAAGTCAAGCTTTAAGTTGTGTCAGTTGGTTGTTTGGTTTCAGTGCTGGTTTCTTCGGATTCTCTGTGACTTCATGCAGCTGTCATGGATTTTTATAATTTTCCTGCCTTGAGTATCGGCGACTGTTTGTGAATCGACCAACATACCGAAATAAACTGAAACAATGTTGTTTTTAACATGCAAAAATTCAAAACCGCAAACGAATATACGTATTATGCACATTTAAAAATTTTACTTGAACTCAAATACTTTTGAGTGCGCCTGATTAAAATATGTTTTTCTTTTATGAAGGCAACAATTATAGAAAAAGAATCGATACAGATAGAAATATTTATTTTATAAAGATGACTGCTACACATGCGATGCACTGCGCTGGAACTAAATGAAAGGGATAGTTGATAGAAATGATAGAAGGTGAAGCTTCACTATCGTACAGCTCTGCTTTTGCACGTTCTTTGTTTTTTATAGCATTGTTGCAGCGCCCCTGATGTCAAGGAAATGTATTTAGTAGCCTTTTGTAGTAATTATTTTACTTCGCCGATGCTACACAATACCGACGAAGGGAGCGTTCAAATGTGGCCTATGGATTAGTATCCTTTGGAGCCGGTAGTGTTCAGCGACTATGCCTTCGCCACCGACACAAAGCCACACTAATGCACATCAGAAAAAATGCGAGATATTTTTCTGATTTCATCCAGGAAATTTTTGGTTTTGTAGTCAACGTGCAGACTACTTGAAGAAAATATTAACAAAGCGTATCGCCGAATACCGACCACAAAAACGATGCTCTCTTCCACTCCCGTAATATGCGCCGAAACTAAATGTTTCCCTTCCAAGTGTTCGGCCGTCTACGAGGTATGTTCAAAGGAAAAGGTGATGTTTGAATTTTTTTGAAAAGTATTTATTTATTCATCAATATTTTTTTGTCCTCTTCAAAGTAATCCCCCCTAAGATATAATGAATTTATGCCAGCGCTCCTTCCAATTCTCGAAGCACTTCTGAAATACGCTTTTCGGTATGGCCATCAGCTCGTTATTAGATTTTGACTTTATTTCAACAATTGTGGCAACACGCTGTCCTTTCATTGGTCTCTTCAGTTTTGGGAATAGGAAAAAGTCGCAAGCAGCCAAATCTGGTGAATAAGGTTTTTGCCCATAAAAAATCACGAACAAACATTGAGCTGCTGCATTATCGTGATCCAGAATCCATGAATTTTTTTTCCACAATTCCGATCGTTTGAGCTGTATTGCTGTACGCAAACGTTGCATAACTTCCTTGTAGTATTCCTTATTAACCGTATGACCAGTGAGCAAGAACTCATGATTAGCCATTGTAATTGTAATCGAAGAAAGCAAAATTCACCTTTTCTTTTGAACTAACCTCGTATACTCAGACTTATGCAAATAGCAGACTACTATGTATTTTTTTACCGACTTCCATGCTATGGGTGTTCAAATAAAAGGAATTTTTGAGCCGAAAACTAAAAGTAAAATGGAATGGGTACTTTTGGAAAAAACTGCGTTTTCAAAAAGGTACCGTTTTTATTTATTGGAAAAGAGACTTTTTGGATATCTGATGATGTGACAATAAAAGTATTCAAATTAGCTACAGATGGCTTAGTTATCGTAACAATATCTATACAAAAGTGGGTGAGATTACATAAGTTGATGCAGCGAAGCGCACCGGTTTAATCTAGTGATTTATAAGACATCTTGCAAGATTTAGCCCATTTTTTCGATAATAATAAAAGTAAGTTTAAAAAACGTTAGGAACCATCAAAGCTAGTCGATTTTCTTTATGGCAGGGAATTGGCAAAAGGACTTCATTCATAAATCTGAGTATAATTGTTTTCAATAAGTTTTACTTTTTAGCACTTGCAGTGAAATAGTTTAGAAACTGTTTCCTGCTTCGTTTTGGTTAAATATATTTTCTATATGTATATTCTTTGCTTTTTAAATTTATTTTTCATTTTAGCTTTGCATTACTTTTCTACCACATTTTGCGTTTTCTTTTTTTAGGTGGCTGGCTTGGTTGGCTGTATGGTTAGTTGGTTGGTTGGTTGGTTGGTTTGTAGGTTGGTTTGTAGGTTGGTTGGGTTGGGTTGGTTGGTTGCATGTAACTTATAATTAACAAAAACGAAGCCGGTCAACCAGCGAGCGAGCGAGCAAGACCATCCAAGCAAGCCGCTCAACATCACTCGTAACAGTTGATATCGAAAAAACTAAAAAAATAACGAACCAGAAAATACAACAAACCAAGCTTTTGAAGTCTGTATGTATGTGTGTAGGTATGTATGTACAACAAAGTGCAAACATACTGTGCTGGTTCAAAAGCATACATACATACACACACACATATATAAATATGTACATACCATACTTACTTATCCACCCATACATATACATATATATTAATTTATGCACAAATACAATATACATAACTGCATATCGTCACCTAAAACGCAAAAAGCCACTCATTACATTTTTCAAAATTTTACAAGGGACACAAAAAACTTAATAAAATGAAAAGTTAAGTGGCTAAAAATATGATTTTATCGCAATATCACGCAAATAAAAAGTACAAAAACAATTACAACGTTAAAAATTATATCTCCAAAAGAGTAAACTGGTAACATTTTTCTATTGTTTCATTATTTCTCAACAGCAAGAAATAACTTGACTTTGAGAGTTTAGTAAAAACTGCCTTTTAAATTTCATTAATAAAGTTGTTATTTTTAAAAATAGAAAACTAAACTTTTGTTAAGACGTGTGCCTTGATGCGCTGTACGAATATCCATTAAAACTCTATTTGAGATTTTTTTGTACTACGCCCTTAGGCATTTCAGGTGACGATATATATGTATACTAGGTACGTATTGCTGTGTGCATCTAATAACCCAATTGGCCACTTGTTTCAAACACCTGCAGCCATATTGTGGCCAACAGTTCAAGAAAATTTTTGACAAAACTTTCCCATAAATCCTCAAGAAATTCATAAAGGATCCCATAGTTGACATTCATACAATAAATGTTTACATTGACATTACATTTACATTTACAATGAAATTTGTTACTTAAAAGTGACCAAAAGATGACCGTCAAAGTTGCTGGACAAACCCTACATCATCAACATCAGATGTAAAGAACACTCAAGCTAGAAACACATTCAAGACGGCAGGCTACCAGCGACTACAACCTGTCAATAAATAGAAGCCCTTACATGGCTGCACTACCAGCTGTGGCCAACTTCGACTAATTTTTATTTTTGTGAGCCACATGAAGAGATTTGGTGTTGCCAATAAACAAAAAAAAATATATGAAATAAATGACAGCATATAAATATATTTTATTTCGTAAATGAAAAGATACTACCACAAATGCAAGAGATTGCAGTTTTAAACAAATTAATAAATTCGTTTGAAGTGGCTGTATTTTTATAAATATAAAATATTTTAATTTGGCCATATTTGAAATGTATTTCCACAACAAAGATCTGTAAGCTGTCAGCTGACTTTCAAAATAATTAAGTAGCCGACTGTAAACAACTAAATTTCTCGTCAATATAGCTCGCAGTCTCCTCTCTTGCATGTGTTTCAAACTATAGTTACATATCGTCACTTGAAATTCCAAATGGCGTAAATAACAAAGAAACTCAAAATACAGTTTTTAATGGATATTGGTATAGCGCATGAAGGCTCATACATGTCTTCAGACAATTATAGCTTTCTATTTTTAAAAATAACGACTTTATTACAGAAATTCAAATATCATTTTTTACTAAGCTTCCAAAATCAATATGTTTCTTACAGTTGAGAAATAATGAAACAAAAGAAAAATGTTACCAGTTTACTCTTTTTGAGCCATAATTTTTAACTTGGTTATTGCTTTTGTAATTTTTGTTTGCGTGATATTGCGAAAAAAAAAAATCATATTTGTAATCACAAAACTTTTCATTTTATTAAGTTTTTTGTGTCTGCCGTAAAATTATGACAGACCCTTTTGCATTTTCGGTGACGATATACCGATATGCTGCATGACTAGGCCAAACCCCCTACGATGAAATTCCGATTTGATCCCACAAACCACCGACGCGAATTTTTTTTTTTGGTTTCATTTACCCGAATCCCTTGTCAGAACCTGGTAATTTTGGAAAAAATTTGGGGAAATTGTTGCACAGTGTTACCGTAAACGAAAATTTCGCTAATCATTTCCGACAGTTCTGTCAACTGGGAAAAATAGCAGCCAACAACCAAATAAAGAAAACCTCTGGTAAAAAAATGCAATAAGTTTTTTTTTCCTTATAAACTGCTTGCTGTTGTTGCTATCGTTTTTTTCTTTATTATAATTTTTCCTCTCTAATACAAGTTGTTGCATTTGCTGGTGCGTTTCATTATCAACATTTTACCGCCCTCAAATGCATCGCAGTACAAACAAAACAACGTGGCTGTGGCAAGTAGAAGTGAATAACATTTCGTTTACTTTTCAAGTAGACGGAGAAAGGCTGGTTCAGACTTATAAAACAATGACATGTTTTCAATTTATTCACTTGTTCCCCTACATTGTCTACGCATGTGGTAACCCTAACCGTGTATACGAACGAACAGTCTTCTGAGGGTTTTTAGTTTTTTTTTTTTGTATTTTTTCTTCACTGGGCGCTCATCAAAAGACTCTAAGGATTCTGCTCAATGTGGCTGCCTGCGTACACAGACATGTTTGGTATCTGCCTTGTCTGTGCTTTAAATATGCAGGCAGACATTTCCATTTATTTTAGCATTTTTCCCCCCGGCTTGCTTTACTACTTCGACAAACTCTTGCAGCCGTGCTTAGTTGTACTAAATAAAAAATGCAAAACAAGAAATCCACATTTTGTTCAAAAAGCAAATGGAGAAAAAAAAAACAAAATCTTTAAGAAAATGAGAACAAAGAAAATACCTCGATATAAAAACAGTTCGGCAGAAGAATGGAATTACATATTCAAGTTGAATAATTAAAAAAAAAAATACATGATATGAAATTTTAACAAAACATAAATAAAAATATATTTTTATTTCAATATTAGCTAAAACCCGGCATGCTTCGCTACACCTATTTAAATTAGGAACAATTCAATATGACGCTTGAGTTGATGAACTTATATGCAAAAATTGTTATTTCTTCTTTCTTAAATAGATGTTGAACTTCTGTGATTATGACGTAATTAGCCAAAATACATCATAATCGGTCAAAAAGTTTATTTTCAATTTTTTATTTGTATCGGAGGTAACACGTCCACATGTCCAATTCCGCCACCTCTTTGACAGATGATTTGTACTGACCATTCAGTTGCTTAGACCAAATACAGAAACATTAACTTTAACCATTCTCTCAATATAACGAAATCAATATTTAGTTTGTATGGGAAGTTCCACGCCCGTATATTTATTATAAAGATTTAGAAAAAAAAATATTAGATTACATATATTCATATAAATTTTTGGCCAAAATCATTTATCTTCTCTATATACATATATAGTCACATCGCTCTATATTTAACTTTCCTTAAAAGAAAAAAAGCGTTTATTTGGCTTGTAAGGAAACCGACATACAAAAACGAATATCGTTAAATATTTGCCGTTACATTCATATTTTGTTTCATATTTTTCAAAAGGTCCACCACGATACAACGAACACAATTTTTAAGGAAAAAATTTCTTTAAGAAGCAGTTCTTCTTCTCAATTTTTTCTTTTTCCTTTTCTTTTTTGTTTTTTTGTTATGATTGCCAACCAACATCCGTATTGAATTTCACTCAAAATATCCATGTCAATCTTGTGACGAAATGTTCGGTCTGCGAGGAGCACATGAATAAAGAAACAAAAGGATACAAGGCGAAAGAAATTTATTGTGGGAACTGTAAATTTTATAACAGGATTCTCACGATTGACAAATACGAACAGATGATGTTTGACGAGTGATGACAGTTGGTAATGACATGCAGTGTTTTGCAGCAAAAGCATATTTATGCTGGCACATACATACACATGTATGCGTGGATGTGTGAGAACGGTATAAGAAAAAAATATATGCTTAATTTTTTGACTCGAATTGAATTTAAATGGTCGTAAATAATTTATAAAATCTGAGAAAAATAGTTTTTGCCCATACACACCTACACAAAAAGGAACTTGTTTTCTCAAGCAGTTGCATATCAATGCCTTAACGTAGACACGGCGTAGCTCAATGTTTAAAAAAAAAGGCTCTGAATTCTTTCAGCTACGTAAAATTTGCTCAGGCACGCCTTATAGAAATGGGGGTGCTGATGGCGAGTAGTCAGCGTGTTGGCTCTGCAACCAGAAAGACCCAGGTTCGAATCCCAGCCGGGTCAAATCAGAAAAAAGTTTTTTCTGAGTTTTCTGTGCTACAGCACTCTCCTTCGTCGGTATTTGAGCAATAAAACGTCGGCGAAGTAAAATAATAAATAAAATGGCTCAATTAGCTTAAAAATAATGCGTAAAAAAAAAAAAACATCAGAGACGCCGCAACTTTGCTTTATAATTTACACGCAACTGCAGAGTTGTGCAAGAATTAAGCTCTATCTTTCTACCACTTTCACCACCTGTCTGTTTCTTCCCTATCCTTCTCTCTAGTTCCAGTGCAATGCATTGCATATGTAGGGGATAGCCCCTGAGCACTGGTCCAAGATAAAAAAAAAAAAATAAGATTGGGATCCCGCGAGTGACCAAAAAACAGACCTTATAAGTTCAATTAAATCAGGCTTTAAGGCACAGTTTGTGTAATAAAATTTCATTTATTTTCTCCTCCCATAACTCTATGAAAGCATTTTCATTATGCTCTACCCGACACCGTCTTCTTCTTTTGCACTTTTTTATTGTTGTTGCTGCTGCGTCCATTGTTTTAAATTATTTGAATGACTTTTTCTTTACCAAATTTTCCTTAAGTATTTTTTTTTTCATTGAGCGCCAGCTGCTTTCAATTTTTCAAACTTGGTAGCACTGCTTTAAGTACATGAAAATCAAGGTTGTATTTCATTAAATCAAAAAAGGTTTAAAGAAGGTTTTAAAAAAATATAAATGTTATAAGAACACAGGTTTTAACGTAAAGCCATCTTTTGCTTTAAAACAAGTCAGTGTGAAAACACTATAACACTAATCCTTGCTTATTGCAACTATTTCGCTTTTCGAGGTCAACGCGTAAGCCACAGCTCTATTTTTAAGAGATTATTTTTCAAGATCATGTGGGCTCTAGAACGATTTACACATTAACATGAGAAGCCTTGAACTTTCCTCCTACAATTTTAGAAATTTTTTACACATTGATGTGTTTAATAAATTTATTATTAATTTTAGATTTTTTGGTCTTTACTCATTCCTATCAAGACTCCCGCCTCTCTCTAAAGGATTATTCTATTAAATTTTTTTTTAGTATTTTACTTTAATATTTAAGCTTTATTATTATTATTTCATTACTTTGTATATAATTTTATCTACTTTACGTTCATCATTTTATCTTCGTAATCATATATGGGGCTCCATTAAAATACAGTGATGAATTAATAAAAAAAAAAAAACAAAAAAAAATTACATTTATTCCCGTATTCTATTTGAAGTTTGTATAATTTAATAAATTTAATCCACATGCATTTGAATTCATACGCAAGGCAATCATAACTGAAAGAACATTATTTTGCGCAAAACGAAACCAGCGCGTCACTAGCTTCGTCTTTGGGTAAAAAATGCTCCCCCCCGCCCCATCAAAAATATATGAAACAATTGAAAAAAATGGAAATGTTTTGCAAACGAAACATCGTGAAGTTGGCTGCAAAAAAAATGTTATTCATAATGATAGTAATGTTTGGTTTTTTCTTCTTCTTGGACCGGCACTCAGCGAATGACCTCTACACATGCGGTGTATTATGACGGAACTAGGAAATAAGGTTTTGGGAGGCGGGAGCAGGGAGTAGTGTTTATTGACATTCGCTTTGAATTTTCCCACGTCAAAAGTGACAGGACAGAAGTCTGCGGATATTCTATTGCGCATAAGTATTGTTCTGTATTGCGTAGTGCGATTCGCTGCCAAATCGACCACAAATGGAACGCGTTGTGCGCAGGAATGAACGGGTTTCGGGAACAAGTTCCCGGTTATCATTAAACCACATCTCATTATAGTAACGAGAGAACAACGAAACGCACCCCACGTTGTGACGATACTCAAGATAGTCAATACAATTACCAACCCTACTGTCTTCAATGAGTTTCTTTGCATTTTCCTGTACCCGGTCACCTAATTTCAAAATAGTCTTTCAAGCACCGGACCATACATGAAAGTTGTATTCCATATTCGGTCGGAGTTAAAACAACGAACTATGCAACAAAACGCTTGACGACCTGATTTACGTTCGTCTATTTATAAAAAATATAATATAATATTCTTCTACCAGGAAACCAAAGGAAAATATGTTATAACTATTCGGCTACATGAATTGCAAGATATTCTAAAAATTTGCCAACCTTTTTCCCTGAAATTTGATATTTTTCATAAACGTTAAAAACGTACGAGTTTCGCCTTCATTTTTTTTTTAATATTATTTCCATGTTATTTGAATTTGAGAACCGGTAGCTTTCGATTTTTTAGACTTTTTCAAACATGTGCACGTAAATGTCTTGTAATTATATACTTCAAGTTTCGGAAACAGCGATAGAAAATAGAAAAAATAACAATTAAAGCGATTGAATTTATAATCAGTGTAATATTTTCTATTTTTAATTGAATGTATTGGTGTTTGTGTGCAGCGCTGCCAGCATTCGTTGTGGTTGGCGTTGTGAACCTTCATTTATTTCTTTCCTATCGCAACAGTGTGTCACTTGTATCAGTCGATTGTAATTCAATGCATAACTTTCTTGCATTAGAGCATTAGTTTAGCATTTGAAAGTTTAAAAACATTTTTCATTTTACTCTTCTTCGTTGTATAAAATTATGTTCATTTGAAACAACAGGAAAATCACGAACCAAAAATTTCTTTAGTAACGATTTTATTTTGAAATTTTTTTTTTTTTTTTTGGTGTACCCTACATCTTTCTGGCGAAATATATTCGATGGGATGTAATGTTTGTAATATTTTGCAATATCTTCTGTCAAGTGCTCTGCAACAGGAAGTGTCGTATCGTTCATACTAAAGCGTGCAACATATTCGCCACAGCAAGCTACCGGCTTCAAGATGTTCAAATACACACATTTATATGAGAACGATTATTTAGACGATAACAAAGCTACACGGCTGGCTGCAGGTTGTTGTCCTTGCTGATTTTGTCGCTGTAGTCAAATTAAACTAAAGCATGAAACGTATTCGCCACAGCAGACTGCGAGCTACAGAGACTACAAATGTAGTTGGCTGCATTCGTTGTCTTGTAGTCGGCTACTTAATTATTTTGAAGACGGAAACTGTACTATAACTGCTGTTTGAAAATCTTGTAGGCTGGGTGTGTCAGATCATAAAAAATTTTGTTGTTGCGAACTTCTTTAATTAGAACTTCATCCATTTTACCAGAAATATATACACACATACATATATTACATATTTATACCATTTAAAAGCAAAAACAATAATAAGGGACATATTTACCAATTACAATAAAGCAAGCAAAAAAGAAACAATTGAAATATATGAACAGCTGTTTATTGTTGGAAAAGTGGTCCCACTTTGAACTATAAAAAGTAAAAAAACACCCAAAATACTCATTGCGACAAAAATTACTATTTAATGTAAAATGCTAAACCGCAAATTTTCCAATAAATCTCTACATTATATTAAAGAAACTTGACCGGATTTGTTTAATAAATCAATGCAGATTTTCACTTTTATATTAAAAATTCAGAAGTTCATAACTTGGTCGCCTCAAAGTTTTGTATTTATTTTTTTTTTCATATTTTTAAGTTTTATATCACGTACGGAAATTTTGTTCCATTTGGATCAGCTTCACTAAAATTGATTTTTGCAGAGCTGTGCAAAAATTAATTAATCTCTATAATTTTATCACTTCACCACCTGTCTCTTCCCAGCACTAAACATTTCCAACTAGTTCTGCTGAATGCATTGCATACATAGAGAACATCTCCTGAGCATAGGTCCAAGAAAAATAATTCACGCAGACAATTATGGACTTTCCCTAAAACATATTTTACCGAATTTTGATTATGTGAAAATATGCGAAAAATACATATCCCTGCAGGTCGGTAGATAGCACGATTTGCACCTGAAAGGACAAATAGATTAAATAATTTTTTGCCTTGAGCTGCCACTCAGGTAATGACAATGCGTAGGGGAGTAGTGTTTATTGATATCGATTTGAATTTTAACACGTCAAAAGTGACAGTGCGGGTAGTCTATTCCACATACGTGCTGTTAGGCGTGCTGCTGCTAAATCGATACGTTCTTACTGATGAACGCGTTGTGAGCGTGACTGACCAGTTTCGGCAAATATGTTAAAGCTGTTACAAAAGAATTCCTATATGACTAGAAATTCTTAGAAAGCGCCTTTTGAAGAAAAGGTTGCCAAGAAAAAAATTCTTTCCAAATTCAAATTTATTAAATTTGTGTAGAGTGTATCGTATGGATGCTTTTACCATGACTTATTTTTTAATTAAGTCTCTTCACGTTCTTCGCTGTGTTGTTTCGTTTTGTCAACTTTCCGCGTCCTACACGCGCAGGTTTACGTTACTTTTTTTGTTGTTACGAAGCACAGCTTTGTAGTTTGTCTGCTCTTAGAGTTGTTTTATTTTTGTTGTAGCTGTTGCATGTTGATTTGATTGCATGTAGAGCTGCCAATTGTAACAGATTTATAAAAAAGCTAGAACTAGGATTTAAAAAAGAGTGGTCCAACTATAATGGATGATGTTAAGTGTGACTCACACGTTAACGTGAAATTTTTTGCCAAGTTATTTTGACATTTCTTTGTTTCAGTGTTTGAAAAATTTAATCATGGGGAGGTATACAATTGAGCAGCGAGTTAAGATTGTTTTTGCCTTTTACTAAAATGGGCGTTCACATCAAACTGCATTTCGTGCACTTCGTGATTTTTTTTGGTCCGCATAATCGACCAGCAAACTGGGTCTGTAGAAAATATGGGTATTTATAGAAAAAAATTATATTACACGAGTATCCGCAAAACTTTAAAGCTTATCTGCTGCATGCATGTGCATGCTAGTCCCGTTCGTTCTGTAGGAAACATTGCTGTTGTTCGCGATAGTGTGGCAGAAGAGCCATCATTCTCCACTCGTCGTCCAATTTTAAATAAAGATTTCGATTTATACGCTTACAAGGTTCAAGTGACTCAAGAGCTGACGCCTACTGACCATTTCAAGCGTCGTCAATATGCCGAATGGTTGGTTGAGTAAGCAGAAGTGAATGGTGAATTTATAAGGAAAGTTAGCTTCAGCGACGAGGCACAATTCCACCCCAGTGGATTCGGTAACAAGCAGAATTGCCGCATTTTGGGCAAATGAGAATCCACGAGTGATTGTTGAAAAGCCGATGCATGCACAAAGAGTGACTATTTATCGTGCGGCTTATTTGGCTGGCGGCGTCATCGGCTGTACGTCTTCGAAAATGAGGTCGGCTAAGCTGTTCCCGTGAATGGTGTTCGCTATCGCGAGATGATAACAAATTTATTGTGGCCAGAAATTGAGAATGTGGTTCGGGACGATATGTGCTTCCAACAGGATGGTGCCTTTTGACACACAACGAAGGAAGCAATGGCCTGTTTGCGCTAGAAATTAATCCGTGCCGTGTTTTCTAACGTCGTGGCGATGTTCATTGCCCGTCACAATCATGTGATGTGACACTGTTGGACTTCCTTCATTGGGGCTAATGAAAAGAAAAACTGTACGTCAATAAGCCAAGAACAATTCAAGGGCTAAAGGATGAGATAATTCGGCACATTAACGACATTGAAAATATCGATCATCGAATAGAGCTTTGGCGAAAATTTGGCCGATATTTTTTTTTCACACATAATTGTAGTCGATCCTTCTATCATAATAAAAATTATTAAGATAATTCTAAGAAAACTGTTTGCTTTATCTACAATTAATATCGTGCGTTTTGAATAGCACGTGGACAGTCACAATTATTCTCGTATTTATTTCCCTCAGCTCTGTCGGGTTAAATAGATGATATTAAGGACTTTACAACTGCCTCGCTGTTGACACAAAGCCTACTGATAACCCGTGTAGAGGCATAGAAAATATGTGAATACGTGTTATACTCAACTGGTGTTGGAGATTAATTGTTCTTTTACACTTATTCTAATCTAAAGTAATTTTCCACAATATTGTGATAAATAAACTGTGAACTTGAACACCACAAAAATATTCATTAATTTGCAATAATTGTGTTCGATTAAATTCTAAATATTCTAAACATACAAAAATTTATTTAGAAATTAAATTGGTTGCAGTTCTATGTTCTATGTTCACCCGTTCTAAAGTCTTTGCACGTCATGAGTGCCGCCGCAGTCGTCGTCGTTTCTCCTCTGATCATCGACGGCGGCAACAACAATGGCGACTGCGTTATAAAATTGAATTTTTTTTTTCGTTGTTGTTGTTAGTATCGGTTTCTATTCTTTGGAACTGATAAAAACAAACTGCATTCAAAACAATTATAACAATAACAAATACAATTCCGTTTAAGTTGTGTTGTCATTTGCAATCGTACGACAAGATACACTGACGCCTCTCCTCGCATGATTCCTTCTATCTTTTTTACTTGTCTCGACACACAAACGTACACAAACAAAATCAATTGAAGTTGTTTAAATTAATTTTTAATAAATCAAGATTTAAAGAAATTTAATTAACTGTTATTTTACAGAATTTCCACGAACAGATTTTTCAAATAACAACAACTAAAATTCCCTAAAATTAAAATAATTTTAAAAATAAATTTGGAAACATAAGGAAAATATTTAAGTAATTTATTAAATGCCCAGTACAGAAGTACTTTTCAATTAAAAAAATTAATTTCTGGAAGTCGTATCATACAGGGTGGCTGATGAATTTTGCTACATTAAGAAACTGGAATAACTTCTTTTGCAATGAAAGGAATATTTTTTTTTTTTTTTTTTTTTTTTAACTTGGACCGGCACTCAGGGGATGACCCCTACACATGCGATGCATTGTGCTGGAACTAGGAAAATAGGTTATGGGGAGGAGGATAGAGGGAGTAGTGTTTATTGACATTTGATTTAAATCTTCCCATGCTAAAAGTGACAGGAAACACCTCTGCGGGTAGTCTATTCCACATACGTGCCGTTCGGCCAAAAAACGAATTTTCCCTGTAATGCGTAGTGCGAGTCGCCGTCAAATCGACCACAAATGGATGCGCTCTTAATGATGATCGCGTCGTGCGCGCGAATAACCGGGTTTCGGGAACAAGTTCCCTGATTTCATTAGAACACATCCCATTATAGTAACGATAGAACAACGAAACGCACCCCACGTTGCGACGATGCTCAAGAGAGTCAATAGAGTTGGCTACCCTACTGTCTCCTATGAGTTTCTTCGCCCTTTCCTGTACACGGTCGAGTAACTTCAAAATAGTCTTTGAAGCACCGGCCCACACATGAGAGTTGTATTCCATTTTCGGTCGGATGTAGGCGGTATAAATAGTGAGGAGATCAGATGGGGTGAAGTATGTCTTACACCGCCTTAAAAAGCCTAGGCACTTGAATGCTTCCTTTGAGACCTGAAAAATGTGCTCAGTCCATCGGACATCACACTGGATTTTCATGCCAAGAACATCAAGAGCTTCTGATTCCTCAATGTTTATGCCACCCATTTTTACAGATGAGGCAGCGTGATCATGCATACGGCGGTGTGTTAGCATGCAGCATTGGGTCTTTTGGGAATTGAATTCGACCCTGTTCGCGTGACCCCATTCCAATATTCTCGTGAGGTCACCTGTTAGCGAATCATTCATATTCTGCCGCGTCGCCGCGATCATAGTTGATGTCGGCCTACGATCGAATGAATATGAATGGCAGATACTGCTGTCATCTGCGAAAGAGTGGATAGGGTTTGAACCACATTAAGAAACTGGAATAACTTCTTTTGCAATGAAAGGAATATTTTCACATTGAAAGCACATTGAATTAGTTTTAAAGATAATCGAATTTAAATGCCCGCCCTGTTCATCGATGCATGTGCGGTATCTTAGCAAAAAATTGTTCATTACTGCCCGCAAAGTTAACGCTGGAACTGCAGCTATTATCGCTGGAATTGATTGTTTTAATTCTTCCACATTTGTCTGTTGCCATTTGTACACTTCCTGTGTACAATAACCATACAAGAAAAAGTCCGGTGAAGTTATGTCAGGCGATCTGGGGGGACAACGGGAGGTTGAGTTTCTTGCAATGAGCCTGTTAGTTAGTTGAAACAAAACTACGGACGCCAATGCGTGAAAGCGGCATTCTTTTTCCAGTGTCCCACTTTTCATATTCGTTAAATCTAAGAATCAATCTACAAAAACCAAAAAAAAAAATTCCAGATTACTTAGATAGAAAAAAAGTTATCAAGTTTTCTTTCGGTATCGGCTTTCATCAGCCATCCTGTATTTTAAATATTTTCAATCGAAAAAACGATCAATAAAAAATCTATAAATAAAAAAAAGTACACATTAACCCATGAACATGGATGTCTGCGGTTCAAATTCCCGATGAGACCATGAAAACTGTTCTATTGTGTGTGCGGTAACAGAGTCCTACTTCGTCGGCATCGTCCGTGTGATTTTTTAAGACATCAGAGTTTAATTTTTAGTAACAGCTAAAAGGAAAATAAATCAATGTCTGTAAGATTTCTTCCATTTCTTGTGAGACTGTATATATCGGGTCATCCGTTTAGTGATTTCAAAACCCCCGTCTGGCAAGGATGTCAGCTCTTAAATATCTGTCATCTAAAGTGTCATTTATTTAGTGAAAGGTTTGCCATTTACAAATAAGGATGGTTTAACAACCGAAGACCGCGTAAAAATAATAAAAACTTACTGCACAAATGTAGTTGTTCTAAGGTGGCAACTTTTCGAGCATTACGGGGTGATTATACACGCCATAAACGACATGCTGTGCAAGGAATAGCCAGGATTTTAAAGATATTTGAAAAGACTGGAAGCGTTACGGATGTGGTCAGGCCTGTGCATCATCACAATGTGCGTATTGCCCAAAATATTGATTCTATTATAAAAAATTTGGCGGAACCGTTACCGTTAATTCGGTATGTATTTTTTTTTTATCTTGGACCAGTGCTCAGGGGCTATCCCCTACATATGCAATGCATTGCACTGGAACTAGAGAGAAGGATATGGAAGAAATAGACAGGTGGTGAAAGTAGTAGGAAGATAGAGCTTAATTCTTGCACAACTCTACAGTTGCGTGTAAATTATAAAGCAAAGTTGCTGCGTCTCTGATGTTTTTGGCGCATTATTTTTAAGCTAATGGAGCCATTTTATTTATTTTTTTTTACGTTTTATTGCTCAAATACCAACTATTTTCTGATTTGACCCGGCTGGGAATCGAACCTGGGTCTTTCTGGTTGCTGAGCCAAAACGCTGCCTACTCGCCATCAGCACCCGGTCGGAAATTGAAGTTTAAGAACTGGATGATATGAAGTTTCAACAAGATTGTACCAGGAATCGCACAACATCACCGATTTTGGCTTTATTGCACCTGAAGTACCCCAAATGCGTCATTTCACCTTCTTGGCGACATCAATTGGCCGCCAAAGTCATGCAATTTGGCGCCGTTACGATTTTAAGAAGACCATGTCCACGCGAATAGTCCCCTAACGTTGGAGCATTTGAAAAGCAACATTCGTCAAGTTATCGCCGAAATACTGCCCAAAATGTTTCAGCGGTGGCTTGCAAGGTCAACCGAATTTTTTGTTGTATTTCTAACCACTAGATCTCTTAGATACAAATTCCTTTTTGAAGATTTTTTTTAATTTTTTTTTACAGATTTATTTTTTATTTTTACTTTTTTGGCAGCTGTCAGATGAGAAGAACACAAATTAATTTGTTTTTTTTTTTAATGCACTGCGAAACTGCTGCAGGTGAGCGCAAACCACCAACTGAGGCTGGATTAAGAAAGTTAAGGAAACCATTTAGCAGGATCTAAAATTGTTAATTGGTTGACGCTGATACTGCAACATACTGGGACTTGCACACAGATCACGAAGCACAGAGCCAATTTCTAAAGAATTTGTTTGCCTTGAAATTGTGGCAAATATTTTATATTTAATTTTTTTTTTATTTTCAATTTCTTATTAAATTTAATAAAGAAACGTTTTTGTTTTTTTTTTAGAAAAATTAATTAAATTTCCAAACTGTTTTTGTTGAGACCTTCTCAACTAAAGTCTAAGAAATTTATAAAATTTCCATATTTTTTCATATCCAATATCTACTCGTTAGACAAACACACGCACACGCGCTCATACATCCATACATACATACATGCATACATACATACATACAGGCATAGACGGATGCATACATAAAAAATCTAAATCTTCAGCCGCACATGATTGAATAAAATATTTTTCTTTGTTTTTTTTTCTGCTTTAGAAATTCTTACGTTGATCGCTGCTTGCGCTTGCAGAACTTTGTTGGGGACCAAAATTTAGAGGCAGACAGTTGACAAAGGGACGTCATACTGGCATTCAACTTGGCGAAGTTGTGCATGAGTTTACAGCGCATTATTGTTCCCTTTTCCTGGTTTTCAATTCTTTTCTTCTCTGGCATATCCCTATAAAATGAAAACCATTATTTTCAAATTTTATTTCAAATACAAAAGCGAATGCACATTTTCTCTCTTTCGAAGAGCAAGAATTCGGTAGAGAGGCATTTGCTGGTAGAGATCAGAATACCTATTGCAGTTTGTAAACTTCTATTTGGTTTTATTTTCATTGAATTTTTTTTTAATTTTGATGTCTACTACTCTTGTTTATAGAGGGTGATTTTTTTAACCGTTTGCCGGTTGAGATTAAAAGAAACAACACAGGAATTTTCCAAAATATTTTGGGCTGCTAAATGAATGCCTGCCATTTACTTATTAAAGCGCATTTCATGTAAATATTGCGCACGGTTACGTCATAGGTGGTCCATCCGTGAGCGCTCCAATTTTGCCATAATTTATCCAGCAATTCGGCCAGGTGGAATAGCTCTATACACAAGAGACTTTGCGCATTCGCACACAAAATTGTGTAGTTAGATTTAATCGCATGATCTTGGCGGCTTCAAAACATGAGATTAATTGCTCACCAAACTCGACTCTCAATAGGTTCTGGGTATCGCGAGTTAAGAACGGTGCCAACTATGGCAAGACAGCAGACAAGTAGACAACAATTATTGGGAAAAACCAATATTACCATAATTATTAAGAAAAACTAAGTTAAATAGACGACATACATACATATGTATGTATGTATAAAAATAGTCTTACGCAAATTAACCCTAGTTTAAGAATACATTTGTAAACACCACAGGAGCTAATAATAATGGCGACAACATTATTAAGAACACATATATCGACAATAAAATATTTTAATCCTTTGTTTGTAAAATCAATCAAAATCAAATCAAATCAAATCAAATCAGAACACAATATCAGCAAACAAAGAGATGAACTGATAATTTGGCTTGGATTATTCTCTTAAATAAAAATATGTATTTAGTATTACTGAATTAAAGTATGAATAGATTTGTAAATATGTATTTACATTCGTTAGTTCATAACTAAACTCAATGATGAGAGTTCATAAGTAAACTCATGTAAATCAACAGCAGTTCATAAGTTTGAGAGAACATAGTTCGTAAATTCATTAAATAAAGAATGCTTCAAGATACATCGGTATCTTTAAGTAAATATTTTTTGAATAAAAAATATCACTGTATCATAATTCGCGTGCCATGTGCCAAGTGCCACCATCTTGTTGAAACCACATTCTACTCCAGTCCAATTCTTCCATTTTGGGCAAAAAGGAAGTCGGTAATCGTCGCAAGGTACCTGTCCATTGACTGTAACTTTGCACGTTCTTGAGAGTGGCGATGGCTGACTACAAAACCAAAACAGACCTGGGTTCAACCCCAGTTTCAGACTAAAATTATAAAACAAAAAAACATCTCGCATTTTTCTGATGTGCATTAGAGTGTGTCTTTGTGTGTCAGTTGTTGTCGGAAGGTTTCAGCGGCGAAGGCATAGTCACTGGTCACTGAACAATACCGGCTTTTATGAAATGGCAAACCTTGTGAGCACTTTTTTCATAGCCACATGTCACGAATCTTTTTATTTTACACTGAAAAACCAAAAAACAAAAAAATCACCCGATGGTAGTACACATGCGTATGAGTTGGTATGAGTTAAACTGCGTTTACACGCTGCGCTTCGTGCATACAAAATTAATGGGGAAAGATAACAACAGGAAAAGTCTTTTAAAAAGGAAAGCAAATACGGTCGAATCTCCCTTAACGGACACTCCCCATAAGCAAACGCCCCTTTAGACTGTTGGCAGGTCTCGGCAGCGCTCCACAAGAACATCATTGCAATCAATGCGGACACACGATTGACGAGCCAAATTCTCTTGCACGGACATTTCGTGTGTTTTTGTCCGATTTTGTCATGTCATAATTTACAAACAAGTCAAGACTATTTTAATTTGCTCGTCTTAAAAACAATGCTCGGTTTGTTATATTTACTACATCACATAACATAAGTATGTGAAATATCTGATGACTCAACAGATGATATTGAACCTCTAAGAATCAAGAAGCAACGTATTAACATATGTATGTAGAGACACTTTGGTTAAAGCGCCGGATTTTCTAACTCATGTCCGCCATGGCCTTTTTGGGTGGAGGGATAGACAGGGAAAAGCTTCACTATCTTACAACCCTGCTTTTGCACGATTTTATTTTTTTTGGTAGCAGTGCTGCAGTGTCTCTGATGTCGAGGAGACGTATTAAATTTTGTGTTACAGTAGCTCCGCCGGCAGCGCTTTTGAGTGGTTTTTGTTTTTATCTAGGACCAGCACTCAGGAGATGACCCCTACACTTGCAGTACATTGTACTGGAACTATAGGAAAGGGCTAGTGAGAGAGATGACAGGAGGTGAAGTTTCAATAGTTTGTAGCAGTGTTGCAGCGCCTCTGATGTCAAGGAGACGCTGCTACACAATAAGGACGAAGGGGGCGCCCTGATGTGCCTGTGGATTGCTATCAGCTGACACCGGTACTGTCCCAGTGACTATGCCTTCTCCACTGAAGCCTTCCGACAACAGCTGACACAAAGCCACACAAAAGCAAAACAGAAAAATGTGTAATATTTTTATAACTTAGTGCGGAACTGGCCTCGAACCCACGACTACTTTTGGTTTTTGTAGTCAAAGTGCAGACTACTTCAGCCATCGCCACACGTGTTGTGAACTGATATATCCGTTCATTGCGATTTGGCAAAGCAGACTGCATAAATGGCAACTAATTTGACAACTGTAGCTTCAACAAGATGACCGTTATTAACTGCCGAAGTTCAGAAGTCCCTGTTGGAAGACATTTTACATCATGTGATATTTAAGAGAAAGAGAGCAAGCAAGTAAGACCCATAAGAGCCCGTAAATAACATAATTAAATCTTTCAGAGACATTCCATAAATGAATATAGAAAAAGGCGTTTGGACGCAGCGATCAACATTGACTCTGTACGAATGCAACCTTAAGATGCGAGTACACACTTCCATACGTATTTATTTTTTGTTTTTTTTTTAGTTTTTCTTCTAATGATTTTGTTAAATGTTTTATTGTTGGATTTTTTTTTGTGTTGGCCTGACGTTGAAGTTCAACTCGCCGTTTATATTTGTTGGATAATGAATGTTTCAAACGGTTTGACAAGACCTTGAAATAATTTTCGTCTTTTTGTTTCTGTTGTTATTCTGCTTTGTGTTCATTATTACCAACGCTTTTGTATTGTTATTGTCAGTTTTGTTTTGTTTTGTTTTTTTTTGTTTCTGACTTTTTATGTATGAAATTTGATTGTTATTATGTTTGTTATTTTGTTTTTAAGTGCACGATTCGTGAAATTGTTCACTTAAAATACAACAAAAAAAAAAAAAAAAGTTGAAAAATAAAAATATTCCGAAAAAAACATTTTGTTCTTTTTAACGTCATAACTACTCAACATGACATACTATACGCGGATACACTCAATCACACAAACTTAAGTTTAGTGGTATTACGTACACAGTGTTCGCCAGATATTCAAAAGAGTAAATTTTATGATGGGCTGAAAGGAACTTTACGCAATATTTCGGATTTTTCTGTCCGTTTAATGGGACAGAGTTCTAATTCCTGCGACCGACAAGGAATCGATGAAAATTTTATCTTCTTACACACACAGCGGGTTGATGACGAGTTGCCCAAAAGTGAAGAAAGTGTTACAGCTAACAAACATCATACATATCAACAATATACTACATACTGCATGCATTACTTAAGGGTGCTTTAGACGATAAGATTTGTCGTACGTAAAATGAGAGAGAAAATAAAATGAAATTGCATCCGTATTTCAAAAAAAGAGAGTAAAAATCGAATGGTTGTTTTCTGGCTTTTACACCATTGGTATGGATAAAATCAAGTAAGATGAAAGCATTCTCATTTAATTTAACTACAGCTGTGTGCTTGTTTTCCCCAGGGATGGAGTTCTTGTGCAAATGAATTTTTTTTAAATAACCTTGAAAAATACTTTTATAACTTTCGAATATGTTATTTTCGTGGTCAAAATTTTTAGTGTACTTTTGGAAAATATACGTATATTTTTATAAAAGTGTGCTGTCGTGGTCTAAAATGCACATTTCGATTTTATAATTGGTATAAATTTATGAAACCAGTTTTCCCTCCCTGGCTTTCTCACATTTGTTTACATAAAAATGCATCCCTGATCTAATGGTGTGTGTTGGTTTTTGAAAAATTTTAAACAATCAAGAGAGCCATACGACTGTCAAATTTTCATCCGTATTTTCTCTCAAAATCTTATAGTTTCATTACATATTACGTTTAGACGATCCGACTTGTGCTCTTCTACACAAAAATTTGGCATGTCGTACGACTTGTGGGACAATGTAAAGCACGCTTAAGAAGCAGTTACGTACTGACTTATCACTTGATACAGAAGAAGTATTTATTATTGTACAAAAAAATCTCTACTGTGTCTAAACGCAGAAATACTTTTAATAACTATATTTTCGTAACCAAATCAGTCAGAAACATCGCGACATGTCGTTATGTTGTTATGCAAATTCTCGTTTATTACGTACAAGGTGTTCTTTGGCTGTAATTTTTTTTTTATGAAAAACATGGGTTCTGCCTGTATGGTCATAAACTGTGGCGGCGGCAACTAGGGCGATATCACAAGCAAAACCAAAAACAAAAAAAAGTTTTTCATTAAATTATCAAAGTGTTAGCGAAATGGCAACACTGATAGAGATCAGTTAAAACTTTAAAAAAAAACTATTAAAACTGTGTGGTGTGTGATATGCACTGTTATTGTAATTCATTGTTGTCACTCTACATTTGCCAAACAACAATAAACCGAATGAGCTGAATAATGAATCTACGAATGCCATCATTTTTGTATTGAGGATACACACACACACACGCAGTAGTTGAAAATGCTGTTGAGTCAACTATCAAAATGCAGGCAAAGTATGAATGCAGAATTTTACTGAATTTTACCATTCTTGCAGGTCTCTAGTCTGTACGTAAAAGAAGATTACTGCGGAATTAGAGAATAATTGGTGAAATGAATACAGCCTTTAAACGGACTGTTCAATTGTTGCTGTGTAGTATAGTGCGGATGTTATTTGTTTGTCTATTTTGAATAGTGGAAGTCAGTCTCTATGAAATCCGCATGATATTCCAGTTTGTTTTATAGGATTCGTACATGTATTAACACTCAATCACACACACAAATGCTATAACCTGCACACCATGAAACAAACAAACCAACAAACAAAGACGTAGTAGACAAATGTATGTCTGTATGTATGTAAAAGGTATACATTTCATCAAATTTGTATGGGATTTTTTTTTCACTTTTTATTTTACAATACTAAAACACAAGGTCATTTTATGTCATATTTTTTTAAGTTCTAGAGCCGTGCACACACATTAAAGTAAACAAAAAAAAATTTAAGAACACATTTATTTATACTCAGCATAGAACGTTGTTAGACGAGTATGTATGTTGTTACGTGTACAAGCCGTAGAGGGACTTTTTTCTTTGAAATCTTCTAATGATCTCATAAAAATACGTTTATTTGTCATGATCGTTGGATACTGAACGTACGTACAATTAAAAAAGACTGTTCATTTGTCGTTTACTTAAAAAAAAACAACTATTTTTTTAATACGTTTTTTTTTTATTTAAATTTATGAATTAAATGTTAGGAATTGATTTTCAAAACCTCAAAATCAATTGCATTGACGAGCAAAGTATTTCACATATTCTTTAGCAATTTCTCAGATAAAAATGAAACATGACATGAAAACAAACAAATTTCGATTTGCTTAGAAAGGCAAGAAGAAGGAAAATAGAGAAGAGAAGATGAATGTCATGCTAAGACAGCGGTTAATTTGTCATTACTAAATAAATACCACAATTTTTTTGGTTGTTATCTTTGACCAGAAGTCAGAGGATGACCCAATGATGACACAATGCGATGCACTGTGCTGGAACTAGTATCAGGTGGTGAAGCTTCACTGTCATACAACTCTGCTTTTGCACGATTTCTTTAAATAGCAGTGTTGAAGCTTCGTTTCAGTAGCCATTTTTAGTAATTATTTTACTTTGCTGGTGCTACACAGTAACTGCGTACGAGGACGCTGTGATGTGCCTGTGGACTGACATCAGCTGAAGCCGGTACTGTTCTATGGCCTCGCCACTGAAACCTTCCGACAACTACTCACACAAAGACACACTAATGTACATCAGAAAAAATGCATTACCATTTCGAAACCCGTTTTATCCGTTACTTAAAATTTTTTCAATTTGAAATAGGCTAATTAATGATCGATAACATACAGGCAGTCAAAATTACATGTGATAATTGCTAAGAAACAAGGATAAATTTTGGTAAGTCACACTGCCAAACACTAGCAGATCGGTACAACATGCTGTTTTCGAAGGCTGCTACACCTCATCATCTTCAGCGTTCGTCGTGTTTTGTCCACTGTATGTGGTTATCAGTAGAGGTAAGTCATCCTGTAGCCCAATTTTGACTTCTTATATGTATGTCAATTCCCAGCTGACATTTGGAAGATTGTTGAAAGAGCGGTAGTATTTCACGAATTTCTTTTAATGCTCTGGCGATTATAGGAAGATTATTAGTTTTTTTTTTTTTTTTTTTATCTTCGACCAGTGCTCAGGGGCTATCCCCTACATATGCAATGCATTGCACTGGAACTAGAGAGAAGGATAGGGAAGAAACAGACAGGTGGTGAAAGTGGTAGAAAGATAGAGCTTAATTCTTGCACAACTCTGCAGTTGCGTGTAAATTATAAAGCAAAGTTGCGGCGTCTCTGATGGTTTTTGACGCATTATTTTTAAGCTAATGGAGCCATTTTATTTATTATTTTACTTCGCCGACGTTTTATTGCTCAAATACCAATGAAGGAGGGTGCTGTAGCACAGAAAACTCAGAAAAAAACTATTTTCTGATTTGACCCGGCTGGTAATCGAACCTGGGTCTTTCTGGTTGCAGAGCCAACACGCTGACTACTCGCCATCAGCACCCCCGAATTAGAATACGATTCTTTCTTTTAGTAGTTGCATGTGATGTCTTAGTTTATATTTATTTATTGTAGTCAGTCGGCTGAGGCCCGACATATTTATCTCGTCGGATGATTTTTATTTTACCACAGTTAGCCGATTGAGGTTCAGGTACCTCTTCGGATTACATCGAGGAATTTTCCCTCGTTGCCTTTATATCGGTTCGTGTCTTCCAAATGAATGATTTTGAAATGATTGTTTTTTCTATTTTAGACCACAACCCTCTTTTACTCACTGTTGCTAAAATTACTGACTCGAACGGGTATTGCAACCGAACTTAAGTTGCGTTGCTGGCTGGCAACTAGAAATTTGTGGTTGCCAGAAAAGCACTAAAAATGCATTTTAATTGAAGCAAATGGAAATAATGCACTTTAGATCTGTCTTATCTGCATTACCATTTTTCGAAACTGTCAACTGAACAAAAGTTTGATTGCAATCCATAATCGAGCCGTATATCGTCACCTGAAACGCAAAAGGGCCTATTATCAGTTTGAAAAATTTTACAGCAGACAAAAAAAAACACTTAATAAAATGAAAAATGTTGTGGTTACAAATATGATTTTTGCGCAATATCATACAAATGAAAAGATGAGTTTATTTAGAACGTTAAAAATTATATCTCCAAAAGAGTAAGCTGGTAATATTTGTCCATTGTTTCATTATTTCTCAACAGCAAGAAATATATTGATATTGAAAATTTAGTAAAATCTGCCTTTTGAATTGCTTTAATAAAGTCGTTATTTTGAAAAATAGAAAGCTAAAAATTTTTAAAAACCTTTGTCTTCATGCGCTGTAATAATATCCATTAAAAACTCAATTTTGTGTTTTTTGGTTGTTACGCCCTTTTTAACTTCAGGTGAAGATATGTATTTGGGTCATTTCGGCGAGAAAACTAAAAACAAGAAACTGGCAACAGTGGGCGGTACCGTTACTACAGCTGGCAATTGCTTGCACTACTCGCCTTTCGCAGTCACAAATTACAAAAACTTGTTTGCTTTTCAATGCTGAACTGCAGCAAACGCAGTCAGTGCAAATAATAAATAAATGAATGAATTTTTGACAGGATGTGCTGCCGTTGTACATCCCTGTTTATTACAATTTTCCTTAGTAAATAAAACAAAACTATTTGTCAATATGAAAATCAATAGCTGATAGATTTAATACTGTTTGCTGGCAACTATCAAGTATCCACATACTAGGCCAATCAGAAATTTTACTTCATTTGACCCCTTCATTTGTTCGTCACGTTTACTTCGCATAATATTTTCCTCATTTAAACATAATTTTAAGTATTTTTTCCTTTAATCACTTGAGATTGTGTTTCTTGAAGTTTTGGCATTTTAAACTTTAGCGAGTATTTCTATTTTTGTTTTTGTTTTTAAATTTATTTTTAATGTTTAAATATTATTAAACAATGTACTGCCACTCATTACACTCGCACATTGTGAAGTTCGTTTGTTTCCTTTTCCAATGTATGAAAAGGGGTGTTATTGTCGTAATACTGATTTATGGCTAAAAACGAAATATAATTTTGGAAAACTCAGCTGAAGTTTCATTAGGCATTGAGAACATTTGGCTTATAGTCACAGTGGAGTGTAAAAATATAGCAGCGATATGATATGAATGATACTTTGACAAACGGTAACTTCTTAGAAGTTATTTTTTCCTCCCAAATTTGTATATTTAAAAAAGATACATTTTTGGGGCAGCTATTGGCTGAATAGGTAACGCGTTGGCTCTCCAACAAAAAAAAATCCACTGTTCAAGACCCGGTCATATACAAAATTTTTAAATTGTGTCTGTTCTAACAACGCCCTAATTAAGGCGTCAACAGAACTCCAGAAACGCAGCAACTCTGCATTACCAATTCTCTAAAGACACGCAAATGCAGAGTTGTGCAAGAATCAAGATCTCTATCCTTTTTATCAGTTCACCAGCTGTCTCTTCCTTTGCAAGTAGTTCGGCTGCAATAAATTGCAAACGTAGGAAATATCGCCAGAGCAATACTTGAAAAGAAGTTTGTATTTTGAAAGGTTGTGTATCAAATGGGCACCACTAACACATGGACTCTGTCTCATATGTATCAATTTCCTCAGCGATGAGCTGGTAAACTTATCTGTCAGGGGTGGATTTCGCTTGCATTGCAATTTAATACCGGGAGTAATGTGATTATGAACGTTACCTTGAGAAAGCAGAACAAGAAGGAGCCTGAGGCGGAGCACTTGTATGGTTACAAAGAAGGTTTAAGGTCCACTTCAATATGACAAATGTTTAGAACAAATAAGAATAAGAGCCGGAGGAGCATAGAAAAGAATTGAGGAGGTACGTAGGATGAACGACAAATATGTATGCTGGTAGGCTGAATCTTCCTCATAAAACAAGTCTCCGAGTGGAGATATTCAACGGTAAGTCTGTAATGAAGCTCGTAAAGATGCGGATTATGCTGTTAGAGCCCCTCACGGTCTACCCACGGCACTATATGTCCAGAGGGCGATCTTAGCCTTAAGACCCACCTCCTTCCAAACATACTTTTACAGGTGTTTAAGCTTTTCTTTAACTCTCCTCAAAGTGCTCCCTCCAGTGTAGCCTGGAGTCTAAGATCACGCCCAAATACATAACACTCGTCGACTGCTGGAGGGTCTGTCCTCTAAGGCGAGCAAGGCTGAAAGCAGCGGCCTTGTATCTCGTGGTGAAGAGTTTGCCACTCCTACTCCAGTCAAAACCGTTTTGACATGCATTAGTGTCAATGGAAAATGGAGGCTTGAAATTTGACTAACGATAGATGGTTCAAACTCCGCATTACAAATTAACAAAACGCGTAACAGCAGAGTAGTGTAGGACTTACGCTCTACTACAACACCACATGTATCTTCACCACCTGTATTTTCTCACCACTATCCGTTTCCAAAAAGAGGGTAAAACACAATGTGATAATATTACTGCTCTTAAAACACATATAGTACTCAAAGGTACTGTTTTAAAAGGTGAAGTTTCAAAAGGTACTTTTTAAAAGGTACACTTTCAAAAAGGACTTTTTTAAAAACTACTGCTTTAAAGGTAATTTTATAAAATGCACTTATTCAGAACATTGCAGGTACAGTCGAACTTCTCTATAACGTAGCAGTTGGGGACCGTCAAATTTCTACGTTATAGAGAAACTGCAGAAAATTTTGACTGCATTTTTTTTATGTAGAAAATATATTTATTAAGACAAAAAAAATTGTATTAACATGAACACATTAATTTTTTTTTATTAATACATACATATGTGACTAAATTGATGTAAAAAATCGATTGCTAAAAACTTCGCAATAGAGAGATTATTTAGTGTGAAGAATTCTATTTAGATCTTAAAAAATTGTACGTTACAGAGAGAACTTCGCTATAGGGAAGTTCGTTATAGGGAGATCAAAATGTATGAAAATACTCACAAAAATGTTGTGTTCACGAATTTTATTTGTTATAGAGAAGATTTCGTTATAGAGAAGTTCGCTATAGAGAAGTTCGACTGTACTTTTTTAAAAAGAAAATTTTTAAAAGGCACTGTTCTTCAAGGTACTTCTTTAAAGGGCACTTTATTAAAGGGTACTTTTTTAAAGGCCACTTTTATAAAGCGCACTTCTTGAAAAGGCACTTTTTTAAAACTCATTTTTTTCAGGGGCACTTTTTGAACTGGTACTTTTATTCAAAGGCACGTTTTTAAAGGACACTTTTTTACATCATTTTTTTAAGAGGTTCCTTGTTTTGGAATCCTGCCGAAAACGGTACTTTTATAAAATGCAATTTTCCAGAACAATTTTTTATAATTAAAAAATAAACGTAAGTGTGGCAACTCTGTTTATAAGCAGTATGAATAAATTGTCTTTAGAAAAGGAAATGTACCGTTTTGTGCTATAATTTTGCACTTCAGTTCACATTAATTGTCTGCATATGAGGCAATTTTACATAAAAAGTCGTAAGTTTCCAAACGTTAGACGAGTGAAGCATTTAGGGGTGCTTTTTGCTTGCTTTCCTTTTTGGCTTATGCCTCTTGGTTTTTATCAGCTAAATTGAAACGAACATTCCAAGCCCCAACTGAAAGTATTTTTCGAAGATACAACACGCCACATAAAAGTAAAATACGATACGATAAACATTAAAAAGCATAGCTAACTTATATGAAACGAATTATCAAATCGATGTGGCACTTGCTGCATTAAACTGCAAAATAACAGACACCACTCACACACACACACACACATACACACATACACGTATAAATGAAAAACAAAAATAAAAGAAAATAAATTATAGCCCAGATGGATGCGCACGGACAATGTTGGTTAAGAAATTTTTACGAAAATGGGCTACAGGGTGTTTTCGTTGCAAATCTGCCGGAGTAACAACTAAAACAAATTAACAAAAAAAGAAAAAGTATTACAAGACCAACTACAACAACCCTTCAATTAATGAAAAGTCAAAGAAAACATTTTTAAATTTTCCCTTTTCTTTGTTTTGTTTTGTTGTTGTTTTTTTGTTTGGAGCGCTCTCGACAAATATCGCATGCAATGCGACGTACTTGTGAAGTAAAAATTTGTTATGGCACGAAAATTTCATTTTGTAACGAAATATTTTACATTGCGAATTTGAAGGTTCCCTCTTGTTATTTTAGTGAATTAAAAAAAAAAAAAAACAGCACAAAACAGTCTAAAAAGAAATGAAAAAAAAAAAGAGTTGAGTTTGCGTGACTACAAAGACAGATTTGTTACTCAATTCTCTACAAATTCGTGCATTAAATATTGGTATTTTAAATGGTGGAGGGAAACTAAACCAAAAAAAAAAAATACTAAAACCAAGAAATCACCTTGAATACATCAAGTCATGCCACCGCACGCTTAACGCAGCGTAACCCAAGATACGTTATGCGTTCCGTGATCTGCCTGTGTAAATGCTTCATTCTAATGTTGGTTGCAACAAGTCAACGGGAGAGCATATGACAGGATTCAGCATGATAATCAATCCCAATAATATGTAACGGATTGCGCAATGAAGATCACAGTGACTTAGTGAGTGAGTGGGTGAGCATTGTGATGTAACTTCAGGAAGGCCATGCATGAGGTAACTCGCATGTTGACTACAAAACCCAAGGTCCTGGGTCCGAACCCAGTATCCGACTGTCATAAAAACATTTTCGCATTTTTATGATGTGCATTTATGTGCCGGCTCACTAAACAGTACCGGCTTCAGCTGATACCACTCCTCAAGTAACATCAGAGCGCCCTCCTGCATCGGTATAGTGTAGCATCATCGGGAAGCTTCAAAATCGGAATGCGTCTCCTTGATACCAGAGACGGCGAAACACCGCTATACAGAAATAACATTTGTTTTAGTAGCCACTTTTTAGTAATTATGTTACTTCGCCGATGATGTTATACAATACGGGCGAAGGAGAGTGTCTGCTGAAGCTGATATTGTTCAGATATCAGTGACCAGTGACTATGACTTCGCCACTGAAACCTTCCGGCAACAACTGACACACCAATGCACATCAGAAAATATACGAACTGTTTTTATAACTTACTCCGAAACAGGATTCGAACCCAGGCCTTTTGGTTGTGCTAACTATTTCAGTCATTGCCAGCCAGTGCTAAAAAACCCGACGAAGCAAATCGGGGATTCCAATCGCGGACACTGTGGTTGCGGGGTCAACTGGTTACCTACTGGGTGGCGCAAAATTAATCACCCTATCGTAAGATGTAATAGCTTTGTTAAATGGTGTTTTACGTCAATCACATTTGACATTTGTGAACTAGACAGCTGCAGAATACAAAGAGACAAAACAATGGAGCGCTATACTCCGCAAGAGCATGGAATAATTGTGTCGATTTATTTAACCAATAAACGATCGGTGGTGTTAGCTCAGCGTGTATTTCGTCGTAGATTTCCTAATCGTGACGCTTCAACTGCTTAGCTGCTCGACTGGAACATACTGGAACCACAACAGATCTTTCAGGGCGTGGCCGCCACCAGGCTGGTCGTTCTCTCGATAATATGGCGGCTGTGGCTGCTGATGTTGCTGAGAACAAAGAAACATCAAGCAGACGACGTGCCACGCCATTGGGCGTCACCAGGCGAACTCTACAGCGAATTTTAGTGAAAGACTTACACATGTTCCCATACAAAGTGCAAACAGTGCATCAGTTAATGCCTGCTGACCGTGAGTCGCCTGTGAATTACTGTAGAGCCATTCTCAATCTCAACAAGAAAGAGGACGATTTTGAGTCGCAAATCGTCATGAGCGACGAGTCGCATTTTCATTTAAGCGGTTACGCCAATAAACAAAATCTTCGTTTCTGCGGCGTGTGATGCACGAAAAGCCGTTACATCCACTCAAGGCTACTGTGTGCGCCGGAGGAGTGTTTGGGCCGTAATTTTTTTTTTTTGAGAACGCCATCGGCAATACAGTTATTGTTAATGGCGAACGCTACAGGACCGTGATAAGCGACTTCTTACTGGCGGTGGCTTTGAATGAGCGGAGCTTGATGAACATGTGGTCTGGACAAGACGGAGCAACCACACGTACTGCAGGAGGCACAATGGAGATTGTGAAGGAACCATTTCTTAACATGGCCAGCAATATCGCCCGATTTAACCATCCCAGACTTTTTTCTTTGGAACTACTTGAAGTCGCCGGTTTATGCCAACAAGCCCCAGAGAATCGCAGCCCTTAAGGAGAATATTCAATATTATGGAAAATGCGATAAAATGGGCACAAATTTGTATGAACACTGGCGGCGGCTACTTGGCTGATATCATATTTTCCAATTAACAGAAAAAATTGTACAGGTCCAAATACAGCTTTCCATCACTCAAAATACATTTTTTTTTATTTTGTAAAACAGTTTTTCAAAAATCAAATTGGATGATTAATTTTGCGCCACCTCGTACTAACAACAGCAGCCCTGCCACCCGTTAGAAACATGATTTTGGAAAAGTTGTTTGGATAAGTGGGCGTGGTATGTCCCACAAAAATCACAAAAAATACTTTTCTATATCTAGAGATCACGGTACCAGTAAAAGTTTTCAATTTTGGTGCAGATGGGCTGCCTGGATAAGTGCATGTGGCGGTAGCGTAGCACACCACCAGCTTAAACTATTTAATTGATACAACTGTGGTGTCCTTAATGGAAAACCCGATACGTACTATCGATAACGTACATAAAACCCATACATATATGAATCACTTTTAGGCTGATCATTGTGGCCTTTTGTGTGGCTTTTTGTTCTTTATTTCTTCACAACTTTTATTTTGCTTTGTTTTCGCCCAAAAAGAAAAAAAAAAAAAAAGAAAAAAGTATCGATGCCAAGATGTGATAAGAAACGAAAAACAAAAGAAAAGAATGAAAAAAAATCTGAATAAAAGATTTCTTTTATAAATCATGTGCATAGATCTGTTAGAATGTATTGTATCTTTGTGGCTGGTATGTGTGTTTGTAAGGCTGTGCGTGTGTGCGTGTGTGCATGTATTGCTTAGATTTTCATTTCATTCATTTGTTTGTTTGACGTTCACATCAATGTGCGTGCGTGTGTGTGTGTGTGTGTGTGTGTGTGCAGCTTTTGGTTTTATTCGAAATTTTAACCTTTAAAAAATTTAATTTGAATTTTTTTTTTCTTTTTTTATTTTCCTATTTGTGTCTTGGAAGGTACATTTTATACAAAATATTACCAACATATTGTTTATACGAGATAGTGAGTTTTAAGAATCCTGTACAGTCACGCACAAAAGTGTAGATACCCCCCAAAAAATATTTCTTCTAAAATTTGTAAACAAAAAATACTGATGCAAGTTTTCTACAAATTCATTTTAAGCTTTTTTAATAAACGCTCTTAATAAAAAAAGTAAACGGTATTTTATTAAGGACGGGTGATTACTTATGCCCCGGGTGCTTACTTTTGGCCCAGCGTGTATATACCAACCAGAGTATCGAAATCCCCAGATGCTAGTACTCTTTCTTTGTTATTAGTTATTATAATTCAAATTCAAATTATTAATATTTAATAAATAAATAAAAATCAACAATAACTTCACCAGAAGCTGCAAAAAAATAAAGTGACGAAAGCGTACATACATGGATTTTTATTAATAAAAGGAGTCTCCATTTGATTTTGTTGTACGCTTGGAAACACATTCTGCTATGTTCCGTGTACCACGTAAAATAAATCCTCTGTGAATTATAAACGAGTTGTGCTCTGACAATTCCAAGTGATTGAATTTCACTTCGAATACAGAAAATCGCCCATTAATTATTATACAACAAGCAGAGGTTTAAGTTTGGGATGCAAAAATTGATATTGATAATGGGTGCGAGCAAAGAAATAACGTACAATGCACAGTGGACCATATTTTGAGAAGGCGGGCAAAAATAATTCTTCCTTTTTTGTGGCTACCAAATTTTTTTTTTATCTGGGACCAGCACTCAGTAGATGACCCCACACATGCGATGCATTGTGCTGAAACTATAGTTAAGGGATAGTTAGAGAAATGACATGAGGTGAAGCTTAATTAATTATTTTACAGCTCTGCTTTTGCACGTTATTTGTTTATAGCAGTGTTGAAGTTTCGTTTTTAGTAGCCATTTTTATTATTATTTTACTTCGCCGCTGCTACACAATACCGACGAAGGAGGGCGTTCTGATGTGATTGTGGATTGCCTTCTGCTGAAGCCGGTATTGTTCAGTGACCAGTGACTGTGCCTTCGCCACTGAAACCTTCCGACAACAACTGATACACAGAGATACTCTAATGAACATCAGAAAAATGCGGGATGCCTTATTTTATGATTTCAGTCTGGACCTGCGGTTGAACCCAGTTTTTTTATTTTCGATAATATTTCAATATCTTGCGTGGTCAAGTTCGGTGAGCGCGTGCTTGTTTTATCCATTTATAAGGAATAATATTTATAACAAATGTAAAAAAAAACCACATGCTCTAGCAGTGCTGCCAATATTGAAAATTAAAGATTGTTAGGGTTACCATTCTTTGTTTATACTGAGAATGTCTGTTAAACAATACACTGTGAATATGAAATATTATTGTTAAACAATAGTTATCATTTTAGTTTACTAATAATTAACTAATGACTGTGAATTTGGGCCTTAGAAGTTAAAAAAAAAATTAAGAAGAAAAGTTCCAAGCTGACTGAAAATCTTCTACTTCATAGAGCAGAACTCCTGTTTAGAAGAATCTTTCACTATTTACCATCTTATACTCCATTGTTTATTGACAAAAAAAAAAAAAAAAATTAAAAAAAATTATAATAAAAAATTTATAAAGAATTCAAACACCTTTGCTCATTTTGTGTCCGCCTGTATAAGGGGAATATCCAATACAGCCTTATTTGTGACTTTGGGGATTTGACAGAAATGTTTGGGGGTTGTAGAATTTTGTTCATGACTGTAATTATTTCTAATGTCCCTCTATTTGGTTTTTCCTGCCGAATTAATTCACTTTTCATTTGACCCTCGTGTATTTTCGTATATAAATACAACAAATCACTGTTGATTCGTGTTCTTCTTTTGTTTTTATCTATTCATTTTTATTCGCCCATTTACCTGTTTCCTTTCCTGGTGCATCATTCCTGACTTTTGTTCAAAACAAAAACGCTGAGCCAGACGCATGCATTCTTTGTTACACATCTCAAACCATGAATCATTTTCAGTTGATATAAAAAAAATGGTATTTTATTTAAAAAAAAAAAAAAAACCGAAGATAAATAAATAACGCAAATGGTCTCGAAAACAAAAAGGTAACTTGTAAATTCTTTTTGTAAGAACTTGTCAAACGATTAAAGAAAGTGGCCCCAGTTTTAAAAATTAAACCGAATTGAATATAAATTTCGTTAAGAAAATTTAAAAACAATACTTAAACATTAAGGGCGAGTCATATTTTATTTTATATTTCAGTGGCGAAGGCATAGTCACTGATCACTGAACGGTACAACCTTCAGCTCCCTGCTTCCTCGGTATTGTGTAGCACCAGCGAAGTAAAATAATTTCTAAAAATGACTACTAAAAAGCGAAGCTTCAAAATTGAATAGGTCCACTTGACATCAGAGTTTCGTTGTTCTATCGTTGTTACTATAATGGGATGTGTTCTGAGGAAAACAGGGAACTTGTTCCCTTAACCCGGTCATTCACGCACTCAACGCGTTCAATTATAAAAACACGTACAGGAACAAAGAAAATTGTCGTATGCGCCGAATGTGCAAATCAGCTGACATTTTTGGTCAGCAGACCCCTATGGTGGTGGCTGTCCAAATCCAAATCCCATTGCAATTTCCATTTATATATATAAGAAGTTGTAGTCTGCCTCAATTCCAGGCTGCCTACCATGTTGTAATTTTATGGACTTTACAACAATAGCACATGACATGACAGTGATGACATTGACAACACTAACGAAAATAAAAACAGAAATACTTACCAAAATTCTTGCTATCAATTTCACATGTTAAGAATTTTGTAAACAATTTTTTTTTATCTCAACTTTTATTAAAAAAAAAAAATAAAACAAGGAAAAGAACTTTTTTACAACGACAATAGCAAAAAAAAATCTTAAAGTACAACGACTCATTTACTGATAAGATAAGAATTTCATTTAAACAACAGAAAAAAAAAATTCTAAACATTAGCAAAACCGACAACAGAGACTATAAATACAGAAACAAGTTGCTCATTGTACATTTGAAATATTTTCCAAAATTTGTGTGCTGCTTTAAGAAAAGAGGAGGGCGAAGTAACAGGAAAAGCGAAAATTGCGAACACACATGTTCCCTCGGAGATTTATTTTTTTTATTTGTTATCTTGGTGCATTGCGCAGGGGAAATCCCCTATCTATGCAATGCATTGCACTGGAACTATGTATATAGAGAGAGAGAGAGAGAGGAGAGGTATTGTGCAGAGAATAAACAGGTGGTGAAAGTGGTAGGAAGTTGGACTAATAATTCTTGCACAACTCAGACTGTTAATTATAAAGCAAAGTTGCGACATCTCTGATCTTAATTTTCACCCAGTATTTTGAAGCTAAAGAGAGTCATTTTCTAAATTATATTACTTTGCCGACGAAGGAGGGTACTGTAGCACAGTTTGAAGCCGGGTCCTTCTGGTGGCACAGCCAAAACGCAAACTACTCAGCGATCAGCAGCGCCGACTTTAACACCGTATGCATTAAGAAACTTTTTTTCCTTGGCCGGGCTGGAAATAATCTGTGACTACTACGCGCTTCTCAGCATGTCCTCGAAAAATAGTACAAATGCATCGCCATACCAGAGCGTTACCTAACGTTTTCTTGCCAGCAAGCAACACCGCGAAGGCAAAGCGACAACACATAAAACGTAAATTAAGCAATTGCCTTGTGTTAAATCAGACGTAAATCAAGGACAACACCTCAAACAGTGTGCGTATTCGAGGGAAGCAAAATTCAATTACTATGATGGTGCTTGTCGCAGAGGCTGGCGATGGCTAACATAGTCTGCACGTTGATTACAAAATCAAAAAGTCCCGGGTTCGACCATAGTTTCAGACTGAGTCAGAAAAACATCTTGTATTTTTTCTTATGTGTCTTTGTGTTACTTGTTGTCTGAACGTAGCAGTGGCCAATGCATAGTCACTGGTCACTCAACACTACCAGCTTCAGCGGACTCCAATCCAAATGGCACATCCAAGAGCGCCCTCGTTCGCCGGTATTGTGTAGCACCAGCGAACTAAAATAATTACCAAGAATGGCAACTAAAACAAAGCTTCAAAATTTAATCCGTCCCCTGGACATCAGAGGCGCTGCAACACTGCTATAAAAACAAAACAAAAAAAAAACGTTGTATGACAGTGAAGCTTCAGCTCCTGCCATCTCTTACTGCGTGACTGCTGGTCTAAGATAAAAAAAATTTAAAAAAACAGAGAATTGCTTTTCATATTTTCTATACTGCAAACGTAGAGAAATTAAAAAAAATAAAGGAACAGACTTCATGTTCCAACAGTACCAGAATTTATTCAGAACAAATAATTGCAAAATCTGTTAACTGTGGAATTTTTGTTCTTCAATGACGGATATCATGGCCGGTCTTTATACGTGTTTAAAACACTGTTGTAACTGATCAACCCCCGAAGAAATTTGAAGCAATTTAACCATTGGACAGATCTGAAAATCGAGCACAGATGAAACTGTTGCCGGCTTCATTCCCTTATTATTTATTAATATTGTTCCATATACATACACTAGTGGCACAAACTAAAGCAACTTACCTGGTGTTATACTATTTTCATTGCAATATTGTAAAAAACGAACTTAAGGATTTTTAAGGATTACTATTACAAATCTTTAGGGTTATATTAATTTTTAAAAAAAAATTTTTCTGAAAAAAAAAATATTTTGTCAAAAAGAAATAAAAGAAACATAAAAATACTTCATATTTAGATGGCAAAAACTAAAGCAACTCTTACAAAATTGTTTAAATTTTGCCACATATCTTAATAATTAATCGCATATCCATTGTTTTGCATAACAGCGGCACATCTGCGAGGCATTGAAGTGATTAATTTATCGAGTTCGTTTTTGAAATGCTTTCCCATTCTTCTTTTATTTGGAGGAAAAAATTTCGTTTATTAGACCCTTGATCACGTTTTATTTTTCTGTCCGCCATGTCCCACAAGTTTTTAAATCGGGTGACTGGGCGGGCCATTTAAGTAAATTAATATTTTCTTCTTGAATCCAGGACTTAACATGTTTCGATGTATGTTTTGGATCATTATCGTGCTGAAAGATCCATCCAGCAGGCATTTCTTTTATTGCAAATGGCAACATGACAGTTTCCAAAATATTTTTGTAGAGGTAGCGGTCCATAGTTTCGCTTATTTCATACCGAGGTCCGACTCCATTGAGTGAAAAACATCCCCACACCATTACATTACCACCGCCATGCTTAACAGTTCCCTTACAATACCTCGGATCTAACCGCTTATTTACAGGTCTTCGAACACTTATTTTTTTTTAATCAGATCCTTTCAGGTTAAATTTAGATTCATCGGAAAACAATATTTTTCGGCATTCTTCAACACTCCAGTGTAAATGTGTCTTAGCAAATTCGATTCTCGCCTTACGATTCTTTGGTGAAATAAACGGCTTTTTTGCAACTTTTCTAGAACGCATTCCTGCTTTTAAAGCTCTGTCTCGCACTGTTCTTGCTGTAAGATTTAAATCTAATTTGTTAGCAATATTTTGCGATGAGACAAACGGATCTTTTTTGATTTCTCGGATGATCATTTGGTCCTCGTGAGCTGACGTTTTACGAGGTCTTCACTGAACCAGTTGATACAAATTTTTTAATAAGACGACAAATAACCGATTTATTTATGTTGAATCTTTCTGAGAGACTTTTTTGTGTAATTCCACTATTATATTGTTTTATTATTTCATTTTTAATAGACGAATTATATTTATTTCTCGCCATTTTTGAAAATATTTCTTAAGCAGCTTCTTTGTTTTTTTTTAGCTTTAAAATTAAAAAATTTTATATTTTTTTTAACATTTGCACAAACTTCTAAAGCAAAAACAAATAACTGCATAAAATAACGGGGAAAAATTAGATATGATTAAAATAGTATTAATTTTTATGAACGTTTTAAGAACAGTTGCTTTAGTTTTTGCCATCCAAATCTGAGTCATTTTTATTTTTTCTTTATTTTTTTTATACTTAAAATGTTGTTTTTTTAAGTTATTTGTTTAATTAATATAGTCCTAACACCTCGTAATAGCAATCCTTAAAAATTTTAAAAACTTTGAAAATGGTATAATATTAGGTCAGTTGCTTTAGTTTGTGCCACTAGTGTATATTGTTATTTTTGTAAGCAAACGAAAATAAGAAAAAAACGTGTCGCCGAGTAGCGAACACAAAAACTATGCTCTCTTTACCACCCGCAATATGCCAACAAACTAAATGTTTCCTCGGCATATTTTTTTTTTGAATTTTTTAATTTTAACGGCCACTTTTTTCATCCCGAAATTTTACGGTAGAAATATTATGGCAATGAAATCTTGTTCGCAATGGCCTTAATAGTGTAAAAAAAAAAAATTTTTTTAGTGGGCGTACCAGTGCCCACAGCTGTATAATTAAATTGCGCGATGTTTTGTAATTATCGTTTGGGCGGGCGGACGCCTCACAACCTACAGGCTACTTCCACCGACTTTCGCCAAAAAAAAAAAAAAACAGAAACTAAGTACATGTGCAAATTTTCATACTCTCCCAGGGAAAAAGCTTCCAAATCGCCATTTAAAGAAATGCGTAGGTAAAACTGAATTGAAAACATCCTCCTCGTTTGATTCTAACGAAAGTCAAGTATGTTCTGGATTTAAATTCTAGTTTCGATTCCTTATCTTATAAACTTAAATGCTGATTTCCTGCCTTCATATACCCAGCAATGATCATTGCATGTGCATTGTTAAGTCTTTAAAGTTTTCAACAAAAACAAAAAAAAAACACACATTTCTTTTCGCAATGCATATTCTTTTGGTGTTTTGTTACTTTTCTTATGCAGCTTTTCATAGCAGAAGTTTCTAAGAAATTCTTACATTTGCACAAAATATTCAGCAATCTATGGAAGAGAGCAAGAGAGACAAACAGAGAGAGAGAGCAAAAAAATACTCAAGCAGTTGCTGAATAACAAATGCTTTATCTACTCGACTTAAGGAATTTACCAAATATAGCGCTCTTTGTATTTAAAACAAAATTATTTGCTTGATTTTTCTTTTTTTTTTCAAAATAAAATTATAAAAAATTAAAAATTCTTAAACAACATTTTGGAAAATTGCACTGCTTTACTTAAACCCCTTTTATACCCCTTCCTCCCTTGAGACTTGTAGTAGGAAATTTACTTAAAAATTCAAAATTTTAAAGGAATTTGTGCATATTTGCAGTAGAAGGGAAAACATGTGCCATCACAGTGGTGCTCACTACTCCTATTACAGCAATAGCTCACATAGATACAAACTCATACTAAGCCATTCGCATTTATGCCTCTTTCGAAGAGCACACACACACACACACAATCACATACCTCAAGTTATCACCCACTCTCTGCAGCAAGCACACACACACACACTCCAAACCAACACAAACCAACTCTCTCCACTGTCATTTGTTAAAGCACCGAACATCAACAGCATTCACTCACTCACACAACACACACACACGCAAACGCACGCACTCATACTCTGACTCATATCACCAATCACCTCTCCCAGTATGAAATGCCCACCAAAAAGTATGACTTTTCCCTTACACGCTTTCATATTGTACGAAATAGTCAATACTTTATGGTGAGTTTTCAACCATCAGCTTTGCAATTTCCAAACACTCTTCGGCTATTCATGAAATACTTGACACTTTTTGGTGGTGGCCGTACCAAAAAGTGCCTAGTTCACTGCACAGCAAAATGTCTGGCTAGAAAATATGAAAACTTGATGGTGCGACACACCATCAAGTATGGAAAAATGTCAAACTTAACGCTTCATGTTGAATTTTTCCATACTTTATGGTACGTTTGAACGGGGATAGAGTGCGGTACATAAAGTATTCCATTCCTTGTAACTTGACTGCAGTATTTGCAATACTTGATACTTTCTGGTGCGCTCGCCGTATAGCCATGGCAGTGTTTTGCTGAACAACTATACGAAGGAAACTATAGGGCCTACAGTGAAAATCATTGGCATGGCTGTACAGCAATGTGCGCTCGTATATGTCACAATGGTACAATCGCTATACACACAGGCAAACCTAAAGATATATGGATGTACATACATCCATACACTTAGATTTATATGTACGGAAAGATGTGTTTGCAGCGACAACGACAGAAGTACAGAAATATGAGCATTGGTACCATACATTGCATCGGCCCCATTAAATGTTGCAAAGCGTGCGAGGAGGAGGGCGTGACACTGGAACACTATCTGTGGCATTGGCCAGCGTTTTGTCGGATTACGAATGGAAGGTAAGTTTTCCAGAGGACAAACATACAGGTTGTGGGACTCCAACTGGAGGGAGTGGTTTCTTGGTGACCGGTTTATCGTACAGATTTTTGTTGGAAGTTACACGAATCTTCCGGCAGAGCGTACTACATGCCGCAATATGTAATCCCGTATGGGATTCGGTCGATGTTGTTTCGCCTTCTTTTCAACGTAAGTTATCCTAAATGTTCTTCAAATACGAATATGTTTCCAAATAGTGTTTTTTTTTCTCTTTCTTGGACCAGCACTCAGAGGAAGACCCCTAATCATTTTTTAATCATTTATTTTTTGGGAAATTTTACTAAATTAGAACACTAATTGTACACTACTTTCCGCAAATTTATTTAACTTATTTAGAAAAATATTTATATTAAAAGAAAATACATTGACATTGATTTAGGAGGGGTTAGCTAGTTCCTATGCGCATTTCACTCTTGCTAAGGCAGATCTTCAAATTTTTCTTAGAGCAACTAGAGATATTCTATGATACGTATCTTCATTTAAATAAATGAAAAGTTTGACTAATATCAGAGGTGAAAGAAGAACTCCATAATCAACCCGTTTTCTCATTTTCTTACCTGGCATTTACACATGCAAGTGGAAGTCCGAAAAACTCAATGCAGTCAAACTTTCTCACCAATCACACCAGTCACATTTTTCGAACTTGCGAATCTACTTACAAGAAAATTTTTTTGCAAGTAACTTTTAGGCACTTGCGGCTACTAAAATACCAAATGAAGAAACAGTGTTACCAAGTACGAGTTTTCTATTAATTTAATTTTATTGTACATATTAGTAAAACAAATATACAAAAACACATCCTAATGGTAATTATAAACAATAATTCATTGTTTAAAAAAAAAATAAGTTGGGGTCCCTCCACAGTCTAGTACCTGAGCATTAGTCTCATCAATATGGAAGTGCGGGTTCGATGCCCGCCTAGACACTGAGTGTCTCTACGGACAAGCAGTAAGAGCTTCGTAGAGTTTTGTCTTTATTGCCAACACGGCCACAGTTATTTAGCAACTTTTGCTAGAACTTTACTTGTTGACAACATTTTTAAAATGAATTTACACGCAAGTGTGGAAACACTCAAATAACTTACCAGACATTTGAAATTATTTTTGACTTACTAAACACTCGTAGATGTGGAATATATTTTCCAAACTCCCTGCGGGAATAGAGAAGAGACAGATGTGTTCAAGATGTACGTGGACACCTACGCATAACGTCTTATGCCACGGTGTTCTCAAAACCGAGTGAAATCAAGACGATCACTACCGCCCCCTGGCACTCGGAGATACAAAATCCTGTATCACTTGCATTTTGCTGAGGTGTTTCGAGCTGTCTAAACTGTGTGTCACATCAGAATGTTTTTGAGTTAAGAACTCTTAATCCAGTAATACTGTTTGTTCGAGACACAATCCGGTGACTACTGTTGAATGGCAACAGTACCTTAGTTAAGTAAAAGTCATATCAGAATACATGTGTCAAACTCACATATATCTCGAACAGACCAAAACTTAAATTCCAGCGTGACTTTTGCTGGCCACCACAGCCACTACAAATCCGTTCCCAAACCACACGGAAATGCAAGCATAACCTCCTCAATCTCACTCTCTCTCAGATTTCGAAGAGTCGCCTCTTCTGTCATTTTTAAACTCCAGGGGAGTTTAAGGCAATGCTGTACCTTTAGCTGGGTACCGCGGGCTTGCTAAACACCCGTAGGTTTGAAACTTGTTCCCCTATTCCCCTGAGGGAATAGAGAAGAGCCAGGTGGTGACGTGGTAGAAGACCAAAAAGAGCTTTATTCTTGCACTACTCTACAGTTGAGCCAATTTATTTATTATTTTACTTCGCCGACGTTTTCTTGCACGTCTGCTGTCAGCACAGGCGCAATTTAAATTTTTTTTTTTGTCTAAACGGGTATCAAACCGAGAATCTTCCGGTTGCAGAATCAACGTGCTAACCACACTGATACTCACTGGACTATTGGGCCTGCCTAAGATCTTTGTGGTGTGATCAGTGACGTGTACTTTAGGAGATTGAAAACTCCTTAGTAAGTTGTCAAAAGATTAAGTTTATTTTGTGATCCGGCTCGTCTAAGAAAATAATATCGCCAAATTGTGCTGAAGAGCTGTGCAACCAAGCGTACTGAGACGTTTCTTGCCTTGATCTTTGCATGCAGCAGTTGTCGACTCACAAAGAATATTTGTGAGAAAGCCATACAAAAAGCCTTCAAAATCACCGGTACAATGGAAACTAAAAAGTACCGCAAGCAAACAATTTGAATTTCTTGCGCCCATCTCTGGTTGAGACCCAAGTAGTGCCACAAAAACTCGTCATCGTACAGCAAGTAGATATCGTGGATACACACGTTTGTTTGTATGTTAAGCATACACTCACTCACACACACACACACACACACACACACTAAAAGTTTCTGTGCTTGAATATACTGTATGTATGGATGTGTGTAGGTATGTATGCAAGTGCACATGGATGTATGTACAACAACAAAGGGATGTATAAATTGTATGTTAGTCAGTATAGTTAAGCGAGTATAAATGTATGTGCATGTATGAATGTATGTATGTATGTATGACGATATTAATGAAACAGTGCTTGCTGGCTGCACGTTCTTCGTTGAATTTATTTCGTAGACGTCTTCGTTGGTACTACAGGGTCTTTTAATTGTGTGAATTTTCGTGTGGGACAATTTCAGAAACGTAACTTTTGTAAAAATCGTAAAACTTGACCTAAATTTTTACACAATATCTACTAGATTTTGCAATTGTTTTTTACATTTTTATTTAATTTTTTTTTTGTAATAAATAATTAACTTTTAGGCATAATTATTACAGTTGAGAATACTTGAGGCGAATTACGATGAAGGAATGTTGTTCATTTTTAACATGTGTGAAGAAAAGTTAAATTTCGAAATTTAAAACCTTGACACAAACCTATTGACTTAACAGAGCGCTGTTATCATGTTAACAGAGCTCTGTTAAAGATGAAAAATCGAGAGCAATGGAACTGTGTTTATATTTATGAACCATATTGGCAGAAATTAAAGAAGCAAAGCTGACCATTTAATAGCTCTCCCAAAAATATACCCTTGTTTCCCCAATATGACAAAGAATCTTGTTACTTTTACAACTAAAAAATGCATGGCAATTTCTCGGGAAGATGCATGGCATTCCAGGACAACGCAGAAAGATGTGCGGATAGCAATTGATGGAATTTTTTTTAACTTGTACCAGCACTCAGGGTATGGCCCCTACTTATGCGACGCTTTGTGCCGCGACTAGAAGAAAGGTACAGTGGCAGAGATGACATGGCAGCAGGTGAAGCTTCACTATCATACAACTCTGCTTTTGCATCTTTTTTATAGCAATTCTGCAGGCTGTCTGGTGCCAACGAGTCTTGTTCGATTTTGAAGTTTCGCTTCACTTCGCTGGTGCTACACAAAATACCGACGAAGAAAGGCACTCTGATGAGCCTGCGGATTGGTTAAAGCTGAAGCCGGTCCTGTTTAGTGGCCACACACTATGCCTTAGCCACTAAAATCTTCCGATACCAACTGATACAAAGGCACACTAATGCACATCAGAAAAAATCCAAAAAGTTTCTATGACTTAGTCTGAAACTGGTTTCGAACACAGGAATTTTTGGTTTTGTAGTCAACGGGCAGACTACTTCAGCCATCGCTACTGTGTTGGCAATTGGTTTGTGTCTAGAATTTAAATTTAATTCCAGACAGGTTTATTCCTTCAAGCGCATGTTACACGATCAATGTTCAGCTTCAATATTTGTCATTGTGTGTGAAAAATTGTCACACATATACGCCCAGTGTAATATTGACGAATATCAAAATTTTTTTTTGATATTCATCAAAATATTGAAGCAGATTGACGTAGTGTGGCAGTGTTATTGTCAATATTCATTTCATTTCCGGTAACTTTGAGTGCACATCGTAGTTGTGACGCATTACAAAAAGAGTAAAAAATTTTTGTAATCGAATTAATTGAAGTATATCGCTCATTAATGGCTTTTTGGCACGTGTAAATTAATAAATATAGTGAAAAAAACAAAAAAAAAATATCATCAGTGCTTTTTTTTTTTAAATAATAAAGTAATAAAAAGACATGTATTTTGCCGACGGTAACTTTAAAAAATGTTTTGCCGACGGTAACTTCTATATTTTGACACTTTTTTTTTTTTTTTTAAATATTAATGAGAAATGTTTACGTAGTGTGTCACAGGCTTCAATATACATATATACTAACCCAAAGACAAATATTAAAGCTGAATACTGATGCGTGTAGCATTCGCTTTAGAATGAATGACCCAATTCAGACGAGAACATTTATGCTGGCATAACATTTGAAAATTTTATGGCAAATTCGGTAAAGGGAAGGTTTTTTTTGGCTGGTATAATTATTCAACCAGCTACAATCACGCATTAGCAGCACATACGAAAACACAGCTTCTGTGTTTCTTCTTTTTGCAGAGCGTACTTAGTCTTTAGTTGGCCAGCATCGTCGTGCAAATATGAACTTCAAAGGAGAAGGAGTTTGATTGCGCCAACAAACTCTAAAACTAATAACCAATGGCTTGACCCAACAAGATCTACTTTTCTTTCTCGTCTTCTAGCATTAATGCTACAACTTCTAAATTACAGGCACTTGAAATTCCTCCGTACCATTTAATCCCGTCATACTTCTGCCAAGTATGTATGACGGAGTAGTTACCGTCTTGTCTCTGCTAGCAGAAGGACCCGGGTTCGATTCGCAGCCCTCTCAAGTAAAAAAAAAAATTTTTATGTGCTACACCACACTTCCTTGTCGGTGATTGTGCAATAAAACGTCGGCCAAAACTCCTGATGCTTTTAAAATTAACATCGCAGACGGCGCAACTTTCCCTTATAATATAAATAACACGCAAATGCAGAGTTGTGAATTAAGTTCCATCTCCCTACCATTCTCACCTCCTATATATTCTCTACACTATACCTCTCTCTCTCTCTCTCTCTCTCTCTCACTCTCTCTCTCTCTCTCTAACAATCTAGTTCCAGTGCATTGTATTTTACATATGTGGGGGATATACCGACTTTATTGCGTCTTTCTCAGTAAAACTAAGGACGACTTCAGCAAGTTTATACGGTCAACGAATAGTGTTTTTCTTACGATAGAAAGAAGAAGCCAAAATAGATGCAGTACTTCAACACAAATCACATGATTAATGGAAAAAACGTAACTGTTGACATCAAATGTTGCACAATCCTTTAGTCAGTGCAAAACAATAGCAACAATAAAACCAGTGTTGTCGTTTAAATTTGTTTTGAATTTTTCCAAAAGATGAAAAATTTCCTTAAGATGATGGTCATGGTGACAACGCTTTGCACGCTGTGAGGTTGAACATTTGGTACAACGGTAGCTGGTAGCTGTATAAATGTGGAGGAGCAGAAAACTGTTGAACACTGTCTTCCCATTTCTGCGGGTATTTCCTGCAGTATCGAGATGCTGCATGAAGACGAATAAGAAATAGTTTCTATCAGAGCCTATATACCGCTACATAGTTACGCTGAAGCTTAAAAAATACAGCCTTAAATACCACTCAGCCTCATACGACTGAAACGAACGAGATAAATATGAACGGTAGAAGATTTGCAAACTTCAAAACAAATTTTGTATTTATTTATTTGTATTTATTTATTTGTATTTATTTATTATTATTATTATTAGTTTATTTCCTGTACAACAAGACTGTGTTTTATATTTATATTACACATAAACGGAATATGTTAAACGGAAAAATGCCATTTACAATTAAGTATTAAATTCTAATAAAACTTAAATTAAATGAATGGTATCAAAAAAAAAAACAACATATATTTATATACAAGAAGAATTGCACATATTATTAAAAAATAACTACAAATTTTAGTTCAAAGAACGACATAACTACAATGCTTTTATTTTATTCGAAAGAATTAACTACAAATCTTTTAACACAATTAGCGTTGTTTAATTGTTGATATAGTGGAAGCGTTCATCATTAAGAGCACATCCATTTGTGGTCGATTTGGCGGCGACTCGCACTACGCATTACAGGGAGAACTCATTTTTCGGAAGAACATCGCGTATGTGGAACAAACTCCCTGCCGAGGTCTTCCCTGTCACTTTTGATTTCCCGCAGGGGGGTTCTGGAAACTTGTGAATCTTGTATTCCGGAACCTACGGGTGTCTGAGCGACCCCGCGGTGCCTAGCTTAAGGTGGAGCATTACCTTGTTCCTCTCTGAAGTTCGAAAATGATAGAAGAGGTGACTTTTCGAAATCTCACTAGAGATTGATGAAGGACTGCTTAACACCAGTTAGATTCTAATCTAGTACTACGGGACCAGATTGACCCCACACTGCTGACGAAAGTACGGGTTTAAGGACTGATGTCTTCCTTGTTAAGTACTTCGAGTACTTCGAGTCGAGGACTTCGTGTCTACCCCGAAGGGTTGGCTTGTGTGCGCTGGTATGGGTTTGGATTCGTAGTGGCTGTGGTTGCAACCCAAAGATACGCGGGAAGTGGAGTTTTTGGTCTAATCGTAAATATGTGAAAGTCGTAACACGCATATTAATGATATGACCTTTACTCTACTAGGTGCTGTTGCCATTCGACAGTAGTCACCGGAATGTGTTTCGAACCAACAGTATTACTGTTAAATGGGTCTTGACATAAAAACATTCTGATGTGACAAGAGTTTAGACCGCTCGAACACCTCAACAAGGTGCATTATAGAAGTCAGAGATAACTATACATGATTTGCTACCCAACTCTGGAGGTAGGTGGCCTACGGGCTCATTTGCTTATCAGTGCTCTGGGGGCGCTAGTGAATCGTTACAGAAATTTACTCGGTGTTAAGACCACCGTCAGATAAGGCCCCATGGGCAGGTGCTGACGTAAATCTAGAACACCATTGTCACTTTTGATTACATTACTGCCTCTATCGTCCTTCCCATAACATAATTTCCTAAGTCCAGCACAATGCATCGCATGTGTAGGGGTCATCCCCTGAGTGGCGGTCCAAGAAAAATAAAAAAACAAAAAAAAAAGATTATTCCAAAGTCTAGCGGCATGTAGATACCATTGCCATTCGGAGACTAGGCATTAATGTCGGGGTATTATAATGTTTCGATTCCGTGGCGATTGAAAAAAACGTATATTCGAAAAAATGTACCCCGGAGTATGAGTATGAATTATTTTATGCAGAAAAACAAGTGTGCGGATTTTCAATAGGTAATCGAAACTGACTCCACAAAATTTCCTAGAAACGGAAGAAACGTGATCAAATCTCCACAATCCCTACACATACCCTACTATGTCATTAAATAAGACATTCAGTTTCCTCCTACTAACTGAGTCGCAGCTTGCAAATAATGCACAGCCATACAACAAAGACGGCACTAAGTATGTCTTGGCAAGCAAGATTCCAATGCTGAGGGGTGTAAAGTATTGCGTAGACCATAGAGCCCGTAACTTAAAATACAACTGACCAACCAGTGAGTTCACATGATCTGTCCAAGTCAAATGTATATGAAAAATTATATTATTATATTCCTCACCACTGTTAACGATCTCGATTATCTCACCATTCAAAACGACATCCCCAGAAATAAAAGCAGCCGCACTTGTCCTGCAAATTACAATACATTTAAATTTTTTTGAAATTCAAACAGGACCCATTTGCAGTAGCACAGAGATAAATCTGCTTCAATTCGTGATTTAACTCTGAGATACCCGTGGTAATGTTCCCCACCGCAGTACTCAAAGTAATTTTTTTTTTTTTTTTTTTTTTTTATCTGGGACCAGCACTCAGGAGATGACTCCTACACATGCGAAGCATTGTGCTGGAACTATAGGAAAGGGATAGTAGGAGAGACGACAGGAGGTGAAGCTTAATTAATAATTTTTGCAGCTCTGCTTTCGCACGTTTATCTTTTTTTATACTCGTAGCAGTGCTGAAGCTTCGGTGTAGTAGCCATTTTTATTATTGTTTTACTTCGCCGGTGCTACACAATACCGACGAAGGAAGGCGTTCTGATGTGATTGTGGATTGCTATCAGCTGAAGCCGGTATTGTTCAGTGACCAGTGACTATGCCTTCGCCACTGAAACCTTCCGACAACAACTGACACACAAAAACACACTAATGTACATCAGAAAAATGTGAGATGTTTATTTTTATTTTAAAATTTTTTAGTCTGAAAGTAGGGTTGAACCCAGGTCTGTTTGTACGTCATCTGCATAAAGATTAAATATTACACCTTCAATATTACAAATTGAACGAAAAGGAGCCAAAAATTGCTCAGTGAAAAGTGCGGTTCATCTCATTCAGTTGTGTGATTCGTTCAATTTAACAGGTTCGTTCGCGAACGACACAGCTGTAGTGAGCACAGGTCCAACAGAATAGAAATTATGATGATAAGCTTTTGCCAAATTTTTAGCACTTTTAACTGCTTGGCCCACGATTTCACTGGATATCGTTCGACATTCATTCGTTAATAACATTCCAAACAAAATTTTCAATATTGTGTTTGTTCTGCATGTAATTAAGCGAACGAACGATATCGTGTGACATCGTGGACCAGGCAGTTAAAATAAAAAAATAAAAAAAAATCGAGATGGCAACACTGCTGGGAGTATAACTCACTGACTTCTAACACACAATACAAGACGACAAAACAACAACAAAAACAAAAGGAATGCACAGCCAACTATACGATAGCGCTTCATACACACACAAACACACACACACACACACACACATCCATACACATAAATTTATATGCATAGCTTTGTGTCATACACACACACACACACACACCAACATTAGTCCATACGAACACACATCCTTTTAAAACCCTCTTGTACTCTCGTACAAACATAGAAGAGCAAGGCAAGTTCGTATGGCGTGCCTTGCAAGTCACACAGTCGTGCGAATGATACATACATATTTACGACTACAAGGAAGACAATATAGAAGCGAAGAAAAATCTATAGTCGAAATGATAGTCACACAAACGAACATAAAGACTATAGGGATTCAAAGAGGCAGGCAGACAGACAAACATTCCCTGTAATACAATACAGATACTCGTAAATTCATGTACTGTATGTAGCCTTGGTGTAAGTCTGACTGTGTGTGTCAGTATATTTATTTAAGCATAGGAGTTGCCATGCATTTCATGTCGACTTGATGTCAGCGATGTGGTGGTTCAGCAGTGGTAGGTTCTGTTTGGTTAGGTAGGCAGGTGGCTGGTGAAAATAAAGAGCCCAATTAATTATGGTCCCGTTGTGGTAGCAGTGAAGAGGATGAGAAGGGGCTCAAGAAGGAGGAAGGAAAGAAGGAAGGGGGACGAGAGCCCACGAGACGAGCCGAAGAAACCGACGGTGCGACGAATGCGACTACCAGCCGCTTCTTCCACTGAACACGCTCAGCTTCCTGAACCCCATCTCCGACAGCTCCGATAAGCTGCCGAACGATTTAGCTGCCAGTACGCAGAGGCGCAGTTCGCCTGGTGCAGGGCACTCGCAGAGGAAGTGAGCAATACTCTCAACCACCTCCTCATCGTTGCACCCACAGCAGAAGTCGTTGAATGGCAGACCCTTGCAGCTGGCCTGGTTCCCTATAGGCCAGTGTCCAGTCATCGTGGCATCGCAGCTTCGGAAACTCCAGACCTCGCGACAACAAACCGAACTTGCAGTGGTAACTTGCTTTGAAAAATTAACACGTTGTAATTTTATCGATTTACTCATCTCCCGCATGCTTTTTTATAGAAAGTGAATATAGAAATTTTTATAAATCCCGCTAGCCAGCAATTTATAACAAAAAATACTTTGTGGGTATCTCAGCTTCATACAGCTAGAGGTCTCGTGGACTTAAAATTTATATGGATTTGATAAACAAGTTATTGATGCACCAATAGACAGAATTGCGTTTAACATTTTCGTGCGCAGCTACGGTGATGGCCTTATTCCCGCTTATGCCCTCTTCGGCAATTAAAAATCAATTTTTTTTTTTTTATCTGGCACCAGCACTCAGGAGATGACTCCTACACTTGCGAAGCATTGTGCTGGAACTATAGGAAAGGAATAGTAGGAGAAACGACAGGAGGTGAAGCATAATTAATTTTTTCACAGCTCTGCTTTCGCACGTTCTTTGTTTCTTATACTCGTAGCAGTGTCGAAGCTTCGGTTTAGTGGCCATTTTTTTTTTTTCTTTATTATTATTTTACTTCGTCGGTGCTACACAATACCGACGCAGAAAAATGCTTTTTTTTTTTTTACATAATTTTAGTCTGAAACTGGAGTTGAACCCAGGTTGTTTTTGGTTTTGTAGTCAACGTGCAGACTACCATCCATCGTGCCATCGTTACCCTCATTTAGAACCTTCCCAACTGCACATATCACACAATCCTCAAACATAGTTATCCCTGATCATGCCTGAACAACTTGCCAAGATGGTTGAGCAGTTTAAACTCATGTCGCTTGAGAAGCTTTTGTACAAACATTTGTTTCTTTTCTTTGTGTGGGTTTTCCGACGATCGTAATTCACTCTATCTACAGATCAAGAGATCATGAGAACTTCCAGCAAGAGCAGAAAGGCAACAGCACCCAGATGAGTATCGAGTAGGACCAAAGGGCATGGCATAAATGTAATAATACGTCGTATCGCGGTGTATGGTTCGGCTTGAACCACAACACTTTGACTCCAACACCAACAACCGGTACAAGTCAGGTTAGGTTGAAAAGAGGGGCAACTAAGTCGAGCCAATGCCGTACAGGATTACACGTGTGCTCAAAACCACCATGGTGTGCGCTGTACCAAAGATTCTGGGTACAATTTTTTTTTGTCTTGGACCAGCACTCAGTAAATGACCCCTACATTAGGAAATTAAGGTATGTGAGGGGGATAGAGGGACATGGACATTTGGTTTGTATTTTCTAGCGTCAAAACAGACACATTCGGCTGTTCGGCCTTAAAATGAGTTTTCCCTATAAGACGTAGTGCGATTTGCTGATAATTCGACCATAAATTGATGCGCCTTTGATGATGAATGCATTGTGCGCACGAATGAAAGGGTTTCGGAAAAAAGTTCCCAGATTTCATTTCAGCACGTGCCGTAGAACTACGAAACATACCCATTAGAATGCCCTCCTTCGTCGGTATTGTATAGCACCAGCAAAGCAAAATAATTAGCATAAAAGGCCACTAAAACTAAAAAGCTTAAAAATTTAATACGTCTCCTTGACATCAGAGGCGCTTCAGCACCGCTATAAAACAATGAACGTGTAAAGGCAGAGTTGTAAGATAATGAAGCTTCACCCGCTGTCATTTCACGTACTTTCACTTTCCTCTAGTTCCAGCACAATGCATCGCATGAGTGCTGGTCCAAGATAAATAAAAAACACGGACTTACTACTTGATGACCCAGACGCTTCGGTCATTTCGGCCTTTAGAGAGGATGGGTGAACGCGAATTCCCACTCCGCTCGGCTAATTCGCCAAATTACTTTTGTTTTCTTTTATGTGGTATTTTGGCGCAAAAAATTATTCCAGCTGGGAATTTTTTCTTTGGCTAACAACCGTAAATACTTGTAATCTTAGAAAGCAGCATGCGGCTCAGCATGGTGTAACAAGCACACAAACATTTTACACCGACATGCACGCACAAACTTATAGACGTTCTTATGCATTCATTGTTGCTGATGTCCTGTCGGAAAACTGGTGCGTCCGTGTGTTTGTGTGTGTGGGTGTGTGTGTGTGTGTGTGTATGGCAGTTTGTATATATGAAAGCTTTTGTATGGTACCCAGAAGAAAAGTTTCTTTTCGATATTTTTTTGTTGTCCTGCTTAGTTCAGCATTTTTTTTTTTTTGTGTTTATTCGAAATATTTCATTGTTGCTGTTGAATTTTTGCTGTTGCTTTTGTTGAAAAATTTAAGTTCTTTTGTGGCATTTAAAGTTCTTAAAGACTTTAAAGTTTTCGTAGGCCAAGAAAAAATTTAAAGAATTGTTTTTTTTTTTTTTTTTTGGTTAAAAAGCTTAGAAACCAGTAACAAATTAAAGGACTTGGTTTTTTTTTTTACTCAACACTTTTTAGCTTCAAACTATTTCACAGGCACACCCTGCCTTTCTCAGTCCAAGCGGTCCACAGTAGTTTTAGGTATGATTTCTTTTTTATATTTAACACGGAATTATTTTTCAGCTTTAAAGCTTTTTCAATGCATTAAATTTGTATTGAAAATGAAAAACTGCGAATAGTTTAAGCGTGCTGGGTAGATTTTGTTCATCAATGAAGGCAAGAATGAAGTCAAAAAAAGTGCCTGTGCCTGTGCCTGTGCCTGTGCCTGTGCCTGTGCCTGTGCCTGTTCCTGTTTGTTTTATTCTTTCACATTAAATTTTTCTTATCTTGTTCTAGCCAAAAATTTAATTCAAAATTTAAGCACTCACACACTCGCATATAGAAAGGAAATAATGAATGTATGTACATGTGTGTGTGTGTGTGTGTGTGTGTGTGTGTGTGTGTTCGCGTATACACAATACATACATCCATACTCGTACATATATCGTCTGTAGTATCTGACACCATTTCAAAATACACATTGTCAGGATATGTTGAATTTTATATGACTTTAGTTTTTCAGTTTGTTTGTTTGTTTGTTCATTCTACATTTTAAAAACACACGCACACACACACACACACCCATGCACACATTCACAGCCATACGCACACAAGCATCCAAGGATTCTGCTTATTTTTTAACGACAAGTTTTCTAAATGTTGTACTTGTTCGTTTCTTATTTTCAACGCTTTAAGGCAGCTGGTTGAAAAACGATAGGAAAAACTTAATAATGGAGGAGGGGAAAGAAAGACACGTATTGAAAATAATTTTTATTTTAAATTGCAATAAAATTGCGATTTAAGCAAAAAAAAAAAACAAAACGTTCGTCAACATTTTTGCAAAGTGTAGTTGGGCCTTTTAGCTTCTGACACATCCATTTAAGAATTTCATAATGGGAATTAAGTACCCTCATGTGCATTCTGCGTGCATGGATTGCGAAAAGTTTTCATCGACATGAAACTTTTTTCGACCTTCACACATCAACAAACAAAATCATCGTAGTGGGCGGTTGTTTCGAGAGAGAACCCATTCCAAAGCCATATGCTGTTCCAATAGGCATCATCAGGGAGCCGACACTAACGCCATTGCATTGCGCTATGAAACTGGTTTAAAATTAAAAGCGAACTCGCAATGCTAATTTGCTAACTGGATGCTTTTCTTTTTTTTTTTTTATCTGGGACCAGCACTCAGAAGATGACTCCTATATATGCGAAGCATTGTGCTGGAACTATAGGAAAGGGATAGTAGGAGAAACGACAGGAGGTGAAGCTTAATTAATTATTTTACAGCTCTGCTTTCGCACGTTCTTTGTTTATACTTTTAGCAGTGCTGAAGCTTCGGTTTATTATTGTTTTACTTCGCCGGTGCTACACAATACCGACGAAGGAGGGCGTTCTGATGCGATTGTGGATTGCTATCAGCTGAAGCCGGTATTGTTCAGTGACCAGTGACTATGCCTTCGCCACTGAAACTTTCCGACAACAACTGACACACAAAGACACACTAATGCACATCAGAAAAATGCGAGATGTTTAATTTTATTTTAAAAATTTTTAGGGTAAAACTGGGGTTGAACCCATGTCTGTTTTTGGTTTAGTAGTCAACGTGTATATCCTACGATTTCCATTTGCATCTAAAGACTACAGCAACAAGCAAAATTCCGCTCACGAACGCGAGCACAGAAATCACACATTGACAAAGAATAAAGGCCTCGCTGCTATAATGGAATGTCTTCAAATGAAATGAGGGAACTTATTACCGAAACCCGGTCAGTCATGCGCACAAAAGGCCATCTATTTGTAGTCGATTTGGCGACCGAATCTCACGACGCAGTACAGAGAGAACTTGTTCTTTTGGCCGATTGGCACGTAGACCCGCAGAAGTGTGTCCTGTCACTTTTGACGCGAGAAAATTCAAATCGAATGTCTATAAACACTACTCCATCTAACCCCCCTTCCCCTGCAAAAGCTTATGTTCACAGTTCCTTACTTGCTTAAGAAAACTGTATTGATTTATTGAGAGCTTCAACAGCGATCTGGTGAATAAATACTAGAACGGCATACTGGAAGTCATGGGCCTGCCATTGATGCGGAATATTGATCTTCTTGACACAAAAACATTGATATATCATTCTTGAAGATGCGACTGCAAATGGCAAAGACATAAAGAAAACTTTAAAAACGGGTGAAAAAAAAGTTTTTTTTTTCCGTTTTCCAACATTCGAATAAGATTATTTTAAACGTCAATAAAGCTACTGAAAATTTGTTCAAAATAATTTTTATTAAAGTCTAATAAGTTTAGTGGAAATGTGCTTTTATTCTTCCATCTACTTTATCATCAGTTATTTATTAAGAAAATAGTATATTCGATTTAATTTCGACCGGACTTATCGACTCGATTTTAAACCGACTGAAATTATACAAATTCGTTTTACAGAACACCGAAGTATGTGTTTTCGTTTTAAAAACGAAAAATTTTTGCTGATTCGGTTGACAGAACAAACCCGTATGTCAGCCTTTCGAATTTGGTTCACAATACTTTCACACAATAAAATAGTAATGACTTCTTAAGGATCGATTATTTTGGTCTCAGGCCTTGTTGAAATCATTAAGCCGGTAATCCAGTTGGGAAGTGATTCCGACAAAAATGCTTAATTCCAAATTACAAATAATGCCGCACAGCTGCATTTAAATTCCCAGAAAGGGAACTGCTGACGTCGTTCAGTCTCAAACTCGTTTATTGCTTGTTTTTCATTTTCAGCAATCATATTGAATTTGAAAGACTCCAATGCCGTATTCTTTTTTTTTGGTGAACAGTGCTCGTCAAACTTTTTTAACACGTCGTCTAAAGACCTCTGTGCCACTGCATCTTCCGCAACGCGGACTTCACCCAGCATTTAGTTTTGTGTACCATCATTTGGAACCAATAAACCATATGAAAGTTGCGAACCTATTTGTTTCCGGCTTTATCCATTTTCCCAGTGGCAATTATCCATACTGTGAAATTTTGTTTCCACCTCGGCCATTCTGAAGCCATACCAGACACAGTCTAATGAGCGTGGTGTGCGACTTTGGTTTTCATTCGCCATTTTACTATTTTTTACACGCAATCTTTTGGACCACTTTTGACACCATGTAACGATTTTTTTTCCTGGACCGGCATTCACATATGCGATGCATTGTGCTGGAACTAGCAAATTAGGTTATGGGAAGGAGGATAGAGGGCGGTAGTGTTTATTGACATTTGATTTAAATTTTCCCACGTCCAAAGTGACAGCACAGACCTCTGCGGCTGGTAATTGTTTTTATTATATTTTTATTAATGTGTTTTAAGGATTTCTTTATTTTACAATTTGATTTTATTACTTAGTGTTCTTCAACAAAAGCGTATATGAGTAGTATTGGCTGTTTCTCGGGCTGCCTATTCTTGACGTTCATTTCACACTTGTATTTGACTATCTTCGATTACATACCTGTAATTGCATACCTGTTACAAGTACCGTTTTCAAAATTTTTTGTCGGGGTAGGGAGGGTTAAGAATCTATTCTTTTTAGACACTGTTGACTTGATACGTTAAAATGGAAATGAGGAAACTCTATTTTTCTCTGGGCCCTTAAACTTTATGCGGCAGTGGTAGGATGTCATGTCGCCATTTAGGAATAAGATTTGTGCATTTTTTGTGGAAATTTTAAAAAAAAATTTGGTTTCTTTGGTGGCAACGCTGCGACAATACCAAATTACATTATAAAGAATGCTTTTTTCAAGTGTCTTGACAACACATACATTTTTCAACACGTTCAAGTTTACGAATTTGCAATTATCGAGAGTCCACTGTATTGTGTAACAAAATCGCCTAAGTCGATCTAATTTAAACTGAAGATATGCAAGTAAGTAATTTAGTGAAAGCAAAAAAAAAAAAAACAAAAACAAAAGCAGGACAGCTCTTCATAAGAACCACTTTTAAAATTCAAACTAAAATTTTGATGACCTCTTTGATGTGTCACCACTGACGATATATGCATGCATGTATGTACAGATGTATGTAAATCTAAATCTATTTTTAAAAAATTCAACGAATCGAAATGCAAAATTTGAGTTGTTTACATTTCCCATTGGATTGAGTTGATAGACGACACACATGCATGTCTGTGAATATGAATCGATCAACTTTATGCAGTCATATTAACACCATCCAATTGCCCGTAAATACTTCAGTGCGATGATGCCTATGAGTGCATACAAACCGCCCTGCCCTCTCTTCGCGCTCAGCATTCTTTATTTCCTAGAAAGCAATTAGAAAGCAATTTATTTTTCAATTGACTTTCCTACAGACAGAGCAAATTTCAAAACATGCAACAACTGCAACAAATACAACAACAACAACAATTTGTCACACTTAATGTTACAGACAACAAGAAAAAAAATGCATCAAGAAGAAAAAGACGGAGGGAAAAAAATAGTGAGAGTAGGCATACATGTAGTGTTGTTAATATACGAGGGTAGACCAACAAGTTGTTTCAGTATTTTTTTTATCCTGGACCAGCAGAACAGGGAACGAGCCCTACACATGCGAAGCATTGTGCTGGAACTGGAGAAAGCGGATAGTGAGAGAGATGGCAGGTAGTGAAGCTTCACTGAAATACAGCTCTGCTTTTGCGCCATTTGTTTTTCTTTTTGTTTAAAGCAGTGTTGCAGCGCCTCAAGGAGATGTATTTAATTTTGAAGCTTGGTTTTAGTAGACATATTTAGTATTTATTTTACTTCGCTGGTGCTACACGATACGGACGAACGAGGGTGCTCTGATGTGTCTGTGGATTGGTAACAGCCGAAGCCGTTATAGTTCAGTGCCCAGCAACTGACACAAAGAAACACTAATGCACATTGAAAAAAATACGAAATGTTTTTATGATTTTACAGCGAAACTGGCGTCGAATTCAGGACTTTTTGAGTTTGTAGTCAACGGGCAGACTACTTTAGCCAGAGACGATTCAACACTGTTATAAAACAAAGAACGAGCAAAAGCAGAGTTGCATGACAGTGAAGCTTCACCTCGCGTCATTTCTCTAACTGTGCCTTTCCTCTAGTTCCAGCACAATGCATCGCATGTGTAGGGGTCATATTGTGTGTGCTGGTCCAAGTTAAAAAAAAAATTTTTTTTTCTTGTTTCTAATAACTTCTCAGACTGACCGCATATATAGTACGAATAGTTATTGTAGGCATCTTTCAACAACAACACATTCAATTTGACATTCGCACACACACACACTTGCAGATTTACACAAATTTTTCAAGTGATCGGATTGATAAAAATACACATCATCTCGTGTGATGTGTGCAAAGCCTGCATTTGGAGATATGAAGATAGGATGCAACAAGGATGAAATTCTTAAGTACTTCAAAAATAAATGTACATATATGCTTTAAAAGTAATTGCAAGTAAGTATCTGCTGCTAAATATTCAATGCTGTTTCAGAACAACTACGAGATTATGAAATTTCTGGGGAATACGAACTGGAAAACAAAACAAATTCTTGTTTACGCAACAGTCAATACGAAAAGAAGCCTACAGTATTCAAGTGAAATGATTTTATATTTGAAGTAAAAAAGTTACAAAGCACATGAGAATTTTGAAAGAAATACGAGTAGTTTGTGCAATTTTTTTCGTTTCTGTTAGAAAATTTTCCAAATCAGTTTGAATTTTTAAAAGCAAAATTTCTGTTCTAAAGCAAAAGCTCTGGGTTACTGGTCCAATTCGAATCAAGAAGAAAATTAACTACCATATTTTTTTTACATTTTCGCTTTAGAAAAGTTTCAAATGTAAAATTTTTAAACCACTAAACACATAGACAGACCACAAGCGGGCTCTCTACTGACAAGCAAGATTGGTTACTCGACATTTTTCAATACCCTGTATTTGGTTTTCCCGAACATTTTTTTATGTCAATCTTTTATAATGAAAAAAAATATGTATTTCATTTGTATATTTACGCACAGAAGAATTTCATTGTAAAAACCATCAAAAGTCATGTAAATATAACATTTTCCGTTATCGATTTTGCTTCCTAGGGGCATCATGTTTTTATTATTATTATTATTATTATTATTATTATTATTATTATTATTATTATTATTATTATTATTATTATTATTATTAATAACACTAATTATTTAAGCTTATAGTATTTTTAATATATTTAATATTTATTCCGATTCGATATTTCGCTACTCCTTTGTGTAGCTTCTTCAGGAAAATTGATATAAAAAGAGGTCAAAAAACTAGAAAAATTATTATTAATATTATTATTTTTCTTAATACTTGTTTTTTAACCTTTTTTATTATTCGAACAATCTATTTAATTAAGCTTTAAGGTTTTTTATTTCTTATTTTTATATAATCTCGATATTTCGTTCATCTTCAGGACATTTAAATTTTTTTTTTTTTTTTAATATTTTTTTAATTTTATAAAATTATATATATTATATAAAAATAAGAAATAAAACCCCTTAAAGCTTAATTAATTAGATTGCTAGTATTATTATTAATATTGGGGCCAGGAAGCAACGCGACCAAGAAGATTTATTGTACAAAGCCCGTCATACTGGCAACCCATCTTAAGGCTTCCAAAGGTACGGTCAGGTCACATATGGAAAATATTTACCAAAAAAAAAAAAAAACGTAAAAGCTAAATTCTATACACTTGTTTTATTATTTTTTTTGCGATGAAACAGGTCTTTGCTTGCTCTTTGTTTGCTTAGCTTTTATGTTTGTTAAATAATTTTATTCCAAAAATTTTTTGTACCTGATGATGCTAACAAAGGGTTAGCGAAATATCGAAAAAACTTATTCATAAATAAATTAAAAATTTTATAAAAATAACACTTCCAGTGCTAAATAATTTATTGCATAAATAAATAAATAAATAAAATTAAAAATTTGTTCAAGCACAAATCACCAGTCTACCATTATAACATATAGAAAATATTTGAAATAATAAATATGTATGTACCGCTTATAAGCGGACACGTGTCCTAACCGGACAAAAATACTGCAACAGAGAGTGACCGGTTATGAGAGGTTTCACTGTATATACATACTAATAGTATAAAAGTTGCGTTACAATTTCTTTTTTTTTTACAGTTAATCAGGTATGTGATGAAAATCGTTTTGCAATCGACAAATAGTGTGATGAATTTATATGTGACGATTTTATATTCCATCTTGTTTCATTGAAAAAAAAAAAAAACGTTTTCAAGATGTGAAAAAATTATTGTAAGTCCGTCCTTATTTAAACGAAAATATTCAACAAATCTATTTTAATAAATACTAGTTAATATAGAAGTGAAATTTAAAAATTTAAATACCTACATTTCATCTGGCAAATTTAAGTGATCCGATTTATCTCTTAGAATATTTTCGCTATTCATCCCATTATTTTCTTCCAAGAGAATTAGCGAAACCGCAGCAAAAAAAAGGCATTTTATAAATAAAAATGATAAAATATGTTGATACAAATTTTATTTTGTTTAAATATTTTACAAACATCACTCACATACACGTATGTTTACATATTTTACAGTTGTATTATTAGATTTTATACAGTTGTATTTAGAGAAGATAAGTGGAAACGAAACAAATATGGAATATGAAATCGATCGAAATTCATCACACTACTGTCGATTTCAAAAGACGATTTACTTTTCAAATCAATCGATTTCCATCACATCCCTGAATATTTAAAAGAACTTTTAAACGCTTAATAACAGTAGAACACGCTTAGTAGGCAACACGGCCTTATTGTTTGTATTCCCTTTTATTATTATTTCATTTTCCTTTTAGCACATCCAAAAGTTGAAAGGAAATAAATGCTTTGCAAAATTTCTAATGTAAAATGTACAAGAGTTTGAAAGCAACTCTAAGAGAAAATAGAGAGAGAAAAACGCGGCGTTTATTGCAAAGTGTAAAGCCTCAGTTAGTAGAAACGGAACACGGACGCGGCGATCAGCTGGCAAAAGCTGTAAAATAAGTAATGCTCGTTGCTGTTTACTAAAATCGTATCGTTGAAATTGTCATTTAGAAAATCTACAGAAAATAGATTTTTACATTGCAAACGTCAACCCGGCATTAATTACATATGAAACAAAAGTTTTTGAAAATATCCTGAATCTGCCCAGTTTTTATTAATTTGTCGAATCTTTCATCGTCGAAAACGTTTATTCTTTTTGAAAGCTTTGTGCATTGCGAATAAATTAATAAACATTGAATTGATTAAATCCGTTTCGTTCACAATTCTAGCTTTCTAGCTGGGTGAATTTATAAAAATTGTTGAAAATATCAACAGCTGACTGAATTGCTTGAAGTTTTACGTTTACGGTTACTAAAACCGACCACCAAAATTGAACGAAACGTTTTTAGTAACTGGACCTTAAATACGTACAAAGCCAAATATTTTTTTAATTACAACAACACCTTGCGACTTAAAGTGCAATGAGCAGAAATATTTCTTTAAAAATCCAACATTTATTCCAGTTCTTTCTTTGTTCTCTTCTCATACAACAATTACGAGACAACTTTTCCAGCATTAAAATGAAAACTTTCCTTCGAACGTTTCTCATACGCCTTAAAATATGGTTTCGTACAACATTTTCCAACTTCGTTACTTTTAGTTGAACAGAGTGAAAAATTGCTCATTCGGGAATTTGATTTCAACATGATAACGAATCAGTCGGGCTGTATGGTTTATGCTGTACGTTACATAAGGGATGCAACGTAAATTCAATAGATGGTTGGAAACTACAGACTTTACTTGGATGGATACATTTACTTTGAGAAATGAACTTTAAAAGAATTTAAAAAAAATGCAATAGTACGATTTTTTCCTTCCTTTGATTTGTCATTTACAATTGTTAGAGCTCCAGGGAAGATCTCTGCCCCCGTTGTGAAAATACGATTGTTAAAATTAATGTCCGCTTGAAGTAGTGAACCGGCTTTAACGTACCGTTAACTTTAACAATCGTATTGCATATACGAGCTAAGAAGAACCTGTTGCTTGAGTTGTTAGCGTGTTGTGTTTAGAAGATGCGCGGTTCAAATCCCCGAGAAGATAAAAAAAAAATTTAATTTAACTTTGTCTGCGTGCTACGTCGGCATTTGAGCAAATAAATAAACGTAGGGGAAGTAAAATATTCAATCAATAAAATGGCCCCCCTCTGGCTTAAAAATTTATGTGTCACTTGCCAATGAAATCATACGTTTAGAGCTCTGCTATATAAAACTAAACCGGGTAACGTATTCATAAAAGAAACAGCAAGGATGGTTGGTTGCTATTTTCATTCCTAAACAAACTGGCTGACTGACTGACTGACTAGTTACTTGGATAGCAGGCAGCAGCGTATATTGCAAATGAAATTTGCTTCCAAGAAAAATTAAAAAAAAAAAAATAAAAATAAAAAATAAAACTCAGGCCCACTCTTCGTTTACACATGCCAGCAAACAATAACAACTAGAAGAAAAAAATAATGAGGAAAAAACAGAAACGAAAAATAAACAAAAACTTAAGAAAACCTCCGCAAGCAAAATAATTTTCTTTCGTTCGTCTTCTCATAACTTTAAGGGAGATTGAACAGGGAGCCAGGGGACATTTAAATTTTATGGGTGAGAAGGACACACAATCAGAACTTGTGTATTCGCATCCACGGCAAAAGATGAACAAGTTGAAATACTGCGCCCTCTAACCAAAATGTCCACCATCTAATTGCGTATCTGTGCTGTTGCACACTCATGTGTTGCTTGAAATTTAATCATTGAGAGAGTAATAAATAAAAATGCGAAAAACTACATTTATCACTTGCAGTCACCTAAAATTTGTGACACGCTTAAATATTTTATTGCTTTGCAAATGGAATGCTGCTAACTTTAGAGCTCTTTGCATTCGAAATAGACTCAAACACTACCCGGAAAGTGTCATGGATTAAATGAGCAAAATTTGCATGTTTTGCTGGCCAGAGTTAGACATCATTACCAGTCGTGGCGAATGAATTTTAAGCTGGCAAAAGGGAAAAGAAACAGCATGAATTTAGGGGCAGTAAGTAGAGAGACAAAGTAGGTTCCTGAAAAGCTAACATATGTCGATCATAATCTTTGGAACATGTGTCATGCAAAAGTCTCTGTAGACTGCAAGATCCAGGTGGCTTCCATCAGCCTCCGTAGGCCAGTGCATGAGCAAGAGCCTATTAGCTATTAGAGGTTGCGGTTTCGATTCCCTCCTAGACCGTGGTTGTTCCTGCAGACAAGCTAAGAGCTCCGCAGAATATATGTTGTTGTAAAAAAAGAAATATTTCGAGTTAATCAGCAGTGTACGGATTGAGACGCTCAAATTAATTTGCCCTTGGTCTCCTATATTTTTTTTTCTAGGACAATTGCTTAGGGCATATTCGCTAATCATGCAAAACATTGCATCGGAACTACTATGACAGAGAGTTTAATTCATGCACAAGTTGTGAAGTTGCGTATTTTTTCGAATTTGTAACGCAGAGTTGCTGCTGTTGTTGACACATGAATTCTTCTTTAATTCTCCGACGTTTTATTTCTCAAATACCGACGAAAGAGGCTGTTGTTTGGCCTAATTTTTGGTCTGGCTTGAACTGAGGACTTTCTTACTTGCAGAATCAACGCCCTAACTATGCACCCAATATCACCTCTATATATGCTTGAACAACTTGAAAATACACTCGGACCGTACATGAGACTTAAAAATATTTCATTTGAAAATATTTTTGCTTGCACTGCCCTGTAGCTAGTGAGGAAGCAGAAGAATCAAATCTAGGTGGCGACAGCTGAAGTAGTCTGCACGTTGACAACAAAACCAAAAAAGTGGTGCGTTCGACTGAGTCACAGAAACATTCCGCATTTTTTTTCGATGTGCATTTGTGTGTGACTTTGTGTCAGTTGTTGTCGGAAGGGTTCCAGTGGCGAAGGCATAGTCACTGGTTACTGAACAGTAACGGCGTCAGCCGTAACCAAACCACAAGCACCTCACAGCGCCTTCCTTCGTTGGTATTTTGTGTAGCACCAGCGAAGTAAAATAATTACTAAAACAAAGAAAAGAAATTCGAATACGTCTCGTTGAGGTTTAGAGGCTCTGCAACACTATTCTAAACTAAGAACGTGCAAAAGCAGAGTTGTCATTTCTCCTACTATCCCTTTCCTCTAGTTCCAGCACAATGCATCGCATGTGTAGGGGTCATCTCCTAAGTGCTGGTCCAAGATAAAAAAAAAACAAAGTACTCAACATGCTATGAAACTACGAGGGCTGTTTGATAACTCCGTGACTTTTTGAATTTCCCTCGCAGTAACTTTAAGTGCAACACTGCTGTCGTCAACAAAAATCTATTAATTTACTACTGTCAAATTTTTAACAAGCTGCGTCACTTAATTTGTGTTTGACAGCCATTAAAAGCAGACAATCTCGTGAATTTTAACAAAAATGGGGAAAAAAGTGAATTTCTCGTGTGATATTCTACCGCAATTCGAATTTTTGGTTTTGTAGTCAACGTGCAGAATACTTCAACCATCGCCTCTATACTGCTATAAACAGTGTACTCCATGACCTCAGTACATTTCGGCAGCATTTTTGTAAGCATATTTGCGACAGCTTTTACTGCTGCTAAATTTCAATAATTTAACGCAGAAGAACAAGTCGTGCCTTATACCCCTATTCACAAATAAGTTGCGAAATGTTACCACTTGTTTCAAAACTTTCAGTTTTCTTTACCATCAGGTAGTTTTTTAAACATCTGTTTGTTGATCAAAAAACATATGGAAAGTTTTTTGATGTTGTCATACAATTGGTTGGTTCTTTGCCATCTGACTGCTATCAAGAATCACAACAAAAGTTAAAACCTGATTTTAACGTTAAAACCAAAACAGCTGATTTGGCGTCCTCATTATAAGTTTAATTCAATCAGTCTTTTAACGCAAAGTTTGTTTAATAAAATTTCATTTATTCTCACCATTCGATGAAAGCATTTATATTATGCTCTACCCCGAGAAGCTTCTTTTCCTTTTGCAATTTTTTGTTGTTGTTGCTGCTGCGTGTAATGTTTTAAATAATAGCAGTGAGTTTTTTTTTTTACCAAATCTTCCTTTGTTTTTTTTATTTCATTGCGCGCCATTTAAAAGGCCAACTGTTTTAAATTTTTCAACTTGGTAGCACTGCCTTTAGTACATGAAAATCAAGGTTGTATTTCATTAAATCAACTTGGAGCCAGTTCAAAAAAGGTTTTAAGATGGTTTTAAGCAAATATTTCTATATGGTAAAAACAGACTTTAACGTAAAACCAACTTTTGCTTTAAAACCAGTCCGTGTGAAAACATAATAGAACAAAACTATATGGTATTTGCTTAGGACTTGTGACGATCTACTGTGCATTGAATGTGGAAAAATTAAAAGTTTAAATTAAGCACAATGGCCCATCGCAAGCATAAGAGTTTCGCAAAGGGAAGGAACGCATTTATTAATTTAAAAAAAAATTAACACAAATAAACATATTAAATTTTTTGGCCGAACAGCACGTATGTGGAATAAGTTGCCCGCAAAGGTATTTCCAGTTACTTTTGAAGTAAGATGATTCAAATCGAATGCTAATAAACACTCTCTCTGAAAACCTTATTTCCTGGTTCCGGCATAATGCACCGCTACACATGTAGGGGCACCCCTGAGTGCCGGTCCAAGAAAAAAAATTAATCTTTCAAAGAGACATCTTCAAATAATGCTCACAGAAATTCGGTCCGATTATACCTGCAAAGCATTTTGTTATCCGTATTAAATTTTTTCTTCGCCTATTTTTTAATACGAGAATAAGTTTCTCATTAAATTGTTTAAAAAATTCTACTGCAGAGGGTTTGAAAGTATTTCAAAGTATTTTGTATTTATTAGGAGCACTTTGTATTATGTGCGTGTGTGAGTGTGTGTGTGTGTGGCTGTGTGGGTATGTAGTCGAATTTCAACCACCCATTTTTCATGCAAGTCACAGTTGCTTTTGATTAAAAGGAAAAATACTTTAAAGGGTTAAAATTTAAAGTTGTTTCCTCGTTCATTTTCGCAATGTGTCTGTCAGTGTTAGCAGCAGCAGCTTTTCTATACTGCAGATAAGAATTGTACGAATTTTCATGGCAAATGAAGAAATTTCAAAATATAATATCCATATAAATGTTTGTGTATGTGCATTTTGTGTACGAACAGTGACGTTGATAATATTAAGTACACCGCAATTTTAACAGTTTACAGGTAGTAACTTGTTCTTCACATATTTTGTTAATGAGAAAAGAAGAACTCCACAAATGTAATGCGTTGTTCACAGACATGCACGTTTAATCAGATTTTCGTAATAAATTTTATTATTGAGCATTTAGCTCATGGAAAATGTAAATTACATTATTGCGCAATAAATACGAAATTTTTATAAATATTGAGTAAAACTTGAAATGCAACCCTTCTCACAAGTATTTTTACTGGGAGCTGTGTTCAGTGAAAAGAAAAAATTCTGTACAAAGGCAAGCCAAATGTCAAAACTGTAAATAAAAAAAGGAGAAAGGAAAAGGGATGACCAGCTATAATTCGCCTCAAAATGTTGTTTTTCTTTCAGCTGTGAAATACTAATTGCATAAGCTAAATTGATTAAATTAAATATGTGTGAACACTAAATTAAATTGCTTAATTTATCTCAATTAAGAATGCATGTCTGAACATGATCTAAGAGACTGTAGCTAGTACGTTTATATATTCTGAGACAAGGGTTTTTCTTGATAAAAAAACACACAGGAAAATTTAATAAATTAAATTTTTTTTTTATGTTTTATTAAACATTTAAGAATAATACAAAAAAAAAACACTATTGAAAATGGCCGCTATTTACCTTCCAACACGACCGAAGTCTGAGCGGCCAATCGTCTATTGCAGGACGACCAATTTTCATGGGGAAATTGTCCTAAGATCGATCTAGGCTATAATGGAGGCGATGGTCAAGCTATCGAACAGATATCAGAAGGGAGTCAGAATCATAATAATGTCGGGCACCTCGATAATCCATAAGGAGTCTTACAATGCACCCAACAGACTGGACACTCGTAACCAGGTAAGCTAGGTTTAGGTAGCAGGCCATGAGGAATATGACGGAAACAAAGAGGCAGACTTTCGGGCCAAAGAGGGGACTGAGGAGTTGTTTAGCGTACCTAGCCGAGCTTTCAGCTTCAATAGGAAGGACATAAAATAAATAATAACAACCCGAAGTGAATCTCATATAGAGAAATATTGGAACGGCATTGCCGATCTCAACCATTCAAAAAAGTTCCTCAGCTTCAACCCCAGTAGAACAAACAGTGCCGTGGCTTTTGTGGGAAAAGACTTGGCGCACTCACAGGACATTTCTCTTGCACGAACAAACACCTCTACAGGATGAGGATGTACAGGCAATCCCAATGGAGGAGCTATTCCAATTCCGCCTCGAAGAGAGGAGTACAATGGATATATCGCTGATCGCAGTGGAAAAGGGCCTCTGCCCTCACCCAAGAGAGGAGTACAATGGATCTATCCCTGACCACAGTACCAAAGGGCCCCAGCTATAATCTGCCACCACTTCCCATTCTTTACCCTCCAGCATTATTAATATGTTGATAAGTTGTATATATTTTGCAGGTGTTCTTTTGTAGTGGCATTCATTAGCAGCGGTAACATTTTCCGTAGTCTAGTGCATGAGGCCGGGATTAGGGAACTGCCGAGAGACGACACCGGATGACGGTGGCGGTGCTGACGGGCCACTGTAACATTGGTTTGCACGCCAGTAGAATGGGTCTGCCGTATAACGATTTCTGCAGGAGCTGTCGTGATGAGGAGGAGACGGTTGACCACTTGCTGTGTTACTGTCCCGCTCTCGCCGTTAGACGCACGTCTGCGATGGGGATCTCGAGGTGGTTTGGAATCGATGAGGCGGGATGAGGACTGACCAAGTGAGCTGATTTCCTTGGGACTTGGCGGCCTGCTAACCTAACATAGTGCATGAGCATTAGTCCTATCAATATGGAAGTGCGAGTTCGTTTCCCGCCTAGATCCTGGGTTTTTCTACACACAAGCTATAATAGGTTAGTAGAGTATGTGGTGTTTTAAAAAAAAAAAAAAAATTAAGACATATCAAGCATCGTTTTGCCGAAAATCAAGTAAAATAAAGAAGCAGAAATCTTTAGTCCTATAGTTTTGGCCAGCACTGTTTGTGTTCGTACTCGTACGTATAACATTTCTAATGAATAAAACATTGTTTCTTCTGCGTTTATCAGTTCTATGCTGTTACAATTCACTACGTTTTCATGAAGGCAATAGCGATTTTAAGGTGTTTGTTCGATATTTTGCGAACGAAATGTTCCCTTTGCTTATCGAATTCCATCTTCTTTCTGGGAGTCAGCCGTCAGTCGGCTTGCCATCCAACCGCCCAGTCGACTAGTTAAAACAATAAAGCAACAACAAAAAGAACGAAAAACGCAAACAACAAAGCAACCCCACTCAGCCCAGCCCCCTCCTAGCGCCAAAAATTTAAATGTGCCTAACGCCAATAATCAACTTTTTGCATTAAAAGCTTAAAAAATTTCAACTTTAATATGAAAGTGGATTTTTCGAAAGGACAACAACAAACGATTGTGATGACGATGACGATGTCGGTGACGGTGACGGTGATTACGAACATTATGATGATGATAATGATGATGGTGATGAAGCTAAAAACAATAAGCCAGCTTTTTTAGGGTTCTTTTGATGAGCACAGCATTTTAAGTCTAATGACAATGAATGGATGTTGGATGGCAGGACACTAAAATCCAGCTAAAGAATGCCAGCCAGTAGTAAAATGGCTAAAGGAATTTGAAGAACGAAGAAAATTATATTGAAAATTACTTTTTTTTTATGTGCAACATTTGTTTCAATTTTCAAAACTTTTAAACATGCAAGATGTTTGAAAAGCATACGGCAAATGTGCTGTACGAGTACACGAGTATTTCGAAAGGCAACAATTAAATTGAAATACTGGCCATTGAAAAAAGGCTTAACTAGTCGCAACCCGTTGTGTTTCGCCAAACCATCGTAAGGGAATAAATTTAGAGGCGCGGAATCGTTTAATTATTATTTTTTTTGGTCCTGTGAAAGGGAAAAGCAAATTAAGCAAATGATTCTGCTGCTGCAGCATGGTAAGTTAATAATCATAATGTTTCTGTCCTACAACAGGGACAATATCCGGTTACTTTTACAATGCCACGCTCTTGATTTCAATAATAAAATTACTAATGGTGTTTTCTTTTCCAAAGAAAAAATGTATCACAAGTGTTACATGCGATTTGGCAACATTTTTAAATGCTGCCATAATTTTTGAAAAGTGTTGCATAATTTACGTTCACAAAAGAACGCATGTTTCGGCATAAAACAATAAAGTACAATTATTCCATAACAATAAACATAAAATGCACAAATTATTTAATTATCACGAGAGAGACGAACTAAAAAAAATGAACTTCTTCGGAACGAATAGCAAAATCAGCTGTTGTAAATATATTGCTGCACGCATGCCCCTTTAATTGAAATGAGTGTCGTACAGGTAGCATTTTTCCCCTTTTTAAACGGAACATCAGCAGAAAAGAACGCGTTGCACTTTTACAAGAACTTAAAGAAATCTAAAAGTCAGAAAAAATGCAGAATATTCTTCAGAATATGAAACATATAATACTTCGCCTAATGTGGTTCGAAACTAACAACGCCACATAACCATACTATATATACTACTGTAAGCGAGTGGACCACTTCTAGAAAATATGTTGGAATACAGGGTGAGGAGTGTTTTTCTTTTCAGTGGAGGTAGCAATCGAAGCAGACCAACGATAAATTCTTTGAGGCTGCCTTTTCCAAACCCGCCCACACCTCTCTTGACACAATTACTGGGGGTCCAGCCAAGAGAAGACACGCCCATGAGTGCCATGAGGGTGGCGATGGTCGAGGTAGTCTGCACGTTGACTATAAAACGAAAGATTTTTCCTGGTTCAACCCCACTTTCAGACTCATAAAAACTTCTCGCATTCTTTCAGAAGTGCATTAGTGTGTTTTTCTGTGTCAGTTGTTATCGGAAGGTTTCAGTGGCGAAGGCATAGTCACTGGTCACTAAACAATACCGACTTCAGCTGATAGCAATCACATCAGAACGTCTTCCTTTGTCGCACCGAAGAAATAATAATTACTAAGATAATTATCTGAAAAGACTTCGGTTTATTTACAATTAACATCGTGCTTTTTGGTTGGATAACCCCACTCTGTCAAACTTACTGGAGCCGTCGTAATAGAACTCAAGAAATTTTCTTTATTGCTTTTGTTTGGACATGATTCTGAAATTTTCCTGTGCTTTTAGTTGCTGGAAATATGGAGATGATTACATTTTTTTGCAGTACACTGTACAACAGTGTGGCAAGACGTAGCACAAGATCTGTTTGCTAATACAGGGTGCCTGGTAGCAGATTTATATTTTCAAACTTAAATAAAAAACGTAATATTTGACACATAGTTTTATTAAGAGCATTGAACGATATAATGGAAATGCGGATTTTATTTTTTAAAGAGTATGTCATCCAGATCCTTCAGATCTCTTTTAAAATTTCATGAATAATCGCTCTTGGAAGTCCCAGTGAGGCTGCTCTTTTCCGTATTGAAAGTCGCGGATGTTCACGTAAACTGCTTTTAACCAGTTCAATGTTTTCGGGAGTCCTTGAAGATCGACTGGGCCCTGGCGAAGTAGTTGCGCGGAATCTATGCACTCACGAACGAATCACTTACTCGCCGAGCAAGTACGTAAGAATCATTACGCTTAAAAAATGTCTCTACTGCGAATGCGCTATGCTCACTTGACTACTGCGACATCGTGACTGACAAATCCGCACAATCGATAATTCCAACGGCGCCACCCTCCCTCCGCACCGTTTATTACTTTTTGAAATAATCGTATTTAAAAATATAAATTTCCCACCAAACACCCTGTATATAATCTTGAGATACCAGATGTCTGATATTTTGACGCCATTCATGATCGGCTAACAAGGCTTATTCTCTTACAGAACTATAGTTCTGTTCATTCTTTATTTAAACAGGCGAACATCTGCCATTTGACTCCACAATCGATAACAACTTCTAACATATTTTTTATTTTATCTAACAGCAACATTTCCATGACTTTCATGGATAAATAAAATATAAAATCTTATCGTAAATGAATGTTTGCTTAAGGAAAAATTAAAGAAGAGAAAGAAAAACTACCGGCAACAACGATCGTTCAACAGAGTATTGCAGCACGTGTGTTTTCTTTTTTTTGGAATGTCGGTAGGGGTGTTTAAACAAGTTAAAAAAAATAAATAAAAATTAAAAAACAAACAACAGGTCTACAAAAAAAAAATTAAAATGAACGCAAAAAACCCCACATGAAATATTTAGCTTGGGTGGCATCCACATCATCATCATCACTAAAATTTCCATTGTCACTATAAAAACTGGTTGCTTGCTGATGATTTTACAACAACGACTGCTTCTTATTGACACACAAATACATACATACATACATTTCTGCATATTCGTACTACACACACAAACATACTCTAGATTTCGTTGAAAGTCGTACAAAAGTAAAGCAAGAAGCTCTTTTATGCCGGGCATACACGTCACCTTAAAAGTATTAAATTAGTATTCTGTCGTACCAATGAATTATATGAAATTTTTATTTTTCGTAGACGAAGCAGAAGAATTATTCGGTGTCATGCGTTTAAACAGCAAAATTTAATTTCCGAACAACTGATTTATAAAAAACTCAGGTTTTGGCGATGGCTGAAGTAGTCTGCACCGGTGTTGTAAGATAGTGAAGCTTCACATCCTATCATTTCTCCTACAATCCCTTTCTTCTAGTTGCAGCTCAATGCATCGCATGTGTATGGCTCATCTCCTGAGTGCTGGTCCAAGATAAAAATAAAAAAGTGTTTTTCAAAACCCGTACTACAACCGATATAAGAATTAGTACGAAATTGAGTAACGTGTATAACCGGCATTAGGTTGGCAACAAAAATAAAATATTCCTGCTTTTCGTTGTGAACGTTGTTCGACTACGAATAAGTGAAATATTTCAGTAACACACAGCGGGCAACATGTTCATTGCATACAGCAAACACAGCGTGCGCCTTCTACGTCCCCACCACAACACAACGAATGAGTAGATTTCCCTTTAGCTATTTTTTTTCTTCTATTTTTTATGTTACAATTGAAATTTTCTTTATTGCTTTTGTTTGGACACGATTCTGAAATTTTCCTGTGCTTTTAGTTGCTGAAAGTATGGAGATGATTACATTTTTTTGCAGTACACTGTACAACAGTGTGGCAAGTATGTATGTATGTAGTCCATAGATGTACCACAAGATCTGTTTGCTAATAGAAATGATTATAAGAATTGGGCAATTCACAACATCTTGTATTGTCGTATTTGCAGTTGTGTAACTTACTAAACGTAACTTGCGATGCTTATCTACACTTCATCAAGGCAAAAGTGAAATTAATGGCAATATGTAAGGTGCCTAAAGCAAGCCATGCATCGTGATATAACCGTCGTATCAAACTTCAAATCAAAATTTTTTGAGCTTTCATACAACCGAGACACAACTTAACGGCAACGAGCCCACAAACGTTGACCAACCTTGTACAACCTCTTCAAATAGTATCAACCGATGCTGTATGGAGTCGGCAGCCGAAAAAATACTTCCCGTATAGTGAAACTTTGGCCACGGCTTTGCAAGTATGTCCGAACTATTTAATGGTACCCTACCACCCGCATTCAGCCCATGTAAGCGAAAACAGGAGAAAAAATTTACGAAACTTGTTTTTTAAAATTCATATGTTAGAAACTTTCTTACAAGATTAGTTTTAAAATATAAAAATATGGACTAATTAAATACGAAATAAGAGGTGTTGTTACTAAAAGACAACCTTAGTATTAGCAATTTTTAAACTGCTATAAAAAAATAAATACGCAATATTTTTAATCAAGTTTTTATTTTTTTAACATAAAATATCGCCATATTTTTAAATGGTTATAACTCATATTTTTTGGTCAACTAGAATTACCAACGTTGTCGCGCAATTGTGGGATGCTTTTTTTTTTTAATGACAAAAACGGCCGCTTTGTTCTGTGTCCAAAAGCATGCAGCTGATATTACCAATTTTAGAATCTTGGAATATTATTAAATATTATAATATTATATTAATAATTATTCATAATAAAATAATAATAATATTAATAAACAAACAAAAAAATCCCTTTGGAGATTTCGGGGAGGAACCCAACAAAATCTCTAGTTGAAATTTAAATATATGGACGAACGAACACTAACAATGACGCACAAGCTAAACACATTGTAAGTATTTTAAAATTTTGTTAATACCTTTTAATACAACTTTCATTCTGACTTATTTCAACGCAAATCTTTTTGTTTTAATTAATTTTAAGATACATTTAATTCTCTGCAAAAACCAACTGTTCACTCGCTCTCTTTTTTGGAGCTCTTCTGAAAGAGTACAGTTGCAATAAAACCTTCTTTCTATAAGAAATAGTGCAGTCACATTTTGTGACCAACTTTTGATTTTTTTTTTTTATCTAGGACCAGCACTCAGGAGATGACTCCTACACATGCGAAGCATTGTGCTGGAACTATAGGAAAGGGATAGTAGGAGAAACGACAGGAGGTGAAGCTTAATTATTTCTGCTTTCGCACTTTCTTTGTTTATACTCGCAGCAGTGCTGAAGCTTCGGTTCAGTAGCCATTTTTGTTATTGTTTTACTTCGCCGGTGCTACACAATACCGACGAAGCTGAAGCCGGCATGGTTCAGTGAGCAGTAACAATGCTCACAATACGCACATTAATTTACATCATACAAAAATACAAAGTGTTTTTATGAGTTAGTACGAAATAGGGCTCGAACCCAAAACGTTTAGTTTTGTAGTCAGCGTGCAGACCACTTCAGCCAAGGACACCCATTCACGGCCAAAGTTATTTATATGGCTTTTGTGAGATCAAGAATGAGATATGCTGCCGTATGTCTCGAATCATATCTCTCGTGTTGAGAGAGTTCAACGCGTTTTTATCAAATTTAACAGACGTTCACTGTCATATTTAGACCCTGTTGGTTGTATACCTTTTTATGTATACGTACCCTAGGAATCTTAGGTTTAGTAAGCCGTTTTGGTGTGCCGTTTCATTGCACCAACTATGCACGTAATAGCACCTTAACACGTGCCCTACTCCATGTAAATAATATTAATTGAAAAATGTTTAATGAATCTGGGTCTTGAATTCAGCGCGGATAAATCTAAGTTTGAACTTTATCTTTCTCACTTACTAAAATAACTTTTCTTTTTTCGCCCTTTTTTCAATGTAATCAGTTTGTAAGTGTTTACTTTTGTAAGGATCTTTCCATACACTGAACCGAAATAAATAAATAAATCAATAAAATATAAATGAATATAGAAAAACTTATACAGAATGAAATAAATTTAAATTAAGTAAAATGTGTTTGTTGGGTACACCCACATTTATGTATGTTGCAGCACATACCCCCCCTTACATATTTACATATTAGGCGCAAGACTGCAATTAAACATTCTTTAATCACAAAAAACAAAAAAAAATTTTTTTTTAAATATTCGCAAACAAAAGAAAATGAAACTTTTTTGCTGATAAAACTCTTCTTTTTATCTGTTTCTTTCTTTTGTGTTTTACAACGAATTTTAACACAATTTTTCAACAGTCGTCTATTTTTATGACTAAAGTTTATTTTAACTATTAATATGCAGTATTAAATGTTTCTTTTTTCTTTTTAGATATTTCAAAAGTGCCACATGAGAGGAATTATCCCCAGGAAAGGAATCATATTTGAGACAGATCGTTCGTGTTATTAGGAGGACGAGCTTTAAAGAAAGAAACTCTAAATTTTTTTCTTTCTAGTTAAGGGTGGCCGGTAGTCTAGTGAGTCGTGTGCTAGTTTATCAATGGGCGGTTCTAGGTTCGATTCCTAGCAGAGACTCTGGTCTGTATCACTACAACACGGGAAAATTTTTTCACAACAGGTATCACAATGGGACCATAATAAATTGGACCCAAGTGGCCTGGGTTCAATTCTTTACCTTCACATCCAGCAACTTGCGACCTAACCTAACCTAAGGGCAATACTGCTTTCACTGCTTAGACCCAATAGAGCTTAAGTTAGGTTACATTAGGTGGCGGACCCTCACCGAAGGAGAACGCTCCACATAGATCAGAGTTAGGCCGCCTGTGATACCACAAGAAACACCCAGCGTCTAGGCGGGAATCGAACCGGCACCTCCAGATTGCTGAGACTAATGTTCATGCACTGGGCTATGGAGGCGCACTCTGAAGTGCTTAAATATGCTTTAAAAGTAAACCTACGACAGCTGGGTATGCTGTTGTCTTACAAAAAAAAACTTATAGACGAATATAACCATTCGAGTTAAATCTCTAAACCAAACCAATGAACTAATTTACCCATGTATTTTGCAGTGTTATTGCTGGTTGAATAGTTCCATCAGTGCCAGCATCACCAGCAGCGCCTTCCTTCGGCTGTAGTCGAGTAATAAAAAAACCTCGGCAAAGTAAAATAATCAATAAAATTATCTTTCTTTTGCTTAAAAAATTTACTGCTGCAACGTAATACCAGCGACGCATCAACTCTGCATTACAAATTCTCAAAAATAGTGTGGCGATGACTGAAGTAGTCTGCACATTCACTATAAGACCAAAAACCAGACTAAAATCATAAAAAAACATTTCGCATTTTTTTTTATGTGCATTAAGTGTGTCTTTATGTCACAGTGGCGAAAACATAGTCACTGGTCAATGAACAGTAACGGCTTCAGCTGATAGCAATCCCACAATCACTTCGGAATGCCCTCCTCAACCGGTATTGTGTAGCACCAGCGAAGTAAAATAGTTACTAAAAATGGCTACTGAAACGAAACTGCAAAACTGAATATGTCTTCTTGATATCAGAGGCGCTACAACACTGCCATAAAAACAAACATGCAAAAAGCAGAGTCGTAAGATTGTGAAGTTCCAACTCCTGTCATCTTATTCACTATCAGTGTTGCCACGACCAAAAAACTTTTTGTAACTAAAATGGAGAAAAATAATAACCAAAAATGTCAGTAACGAATGTTCCAATAAAACGTTTCATTTTGTATAGCTCGCCTTTAAGAGAAATAAACGATATATGCTTCAACAACGCATTGAAATTATTAAAATTCACTACCAAAATGATGAAAATTGCAAATTGTAGTTCTCAAAATTAAAGCACTGTTTTGAGTTATCATAACGCACTTTCCACGCCAGTAATTGTGAAATTTGCAGACGTTTCGAACTCATATAGGTCGCACAAGAACAACTGCGAATGTTGTGTGGCTTGTAGCCCAATTGTTGTCCGAAGGTTTCAGTGGCGAAGGCATAATCACTGGTCACCGAACAGTAACAGTAACGGAGCAGTAAAATAATTACTAAAAAAAAAATGGCTACTAAAACGAAGGTTCAAAATTTAGACGTCTCGTTGACACGACCGCTTTAAAAAAGAGAGAACGTTCAAAAGCAAAGTTGTAAGACAGTGAAGCTTCATCTCCTGGCATTTCTCCTGCTATCACTTCCTCTAGTTCCAGCACAATGCATTGCATGTGTAGGAATCATCCCCAGAGTGTTGGTCCAAGATAAAAAAAGTGATTAAAGACACCTTGTTTATGGTTCAAATAGAACTATAAAATGTACTACAATTACCAAGGCACCGATTTATTCAGAAAAATAATCTGGCATCGCCCCACAAACGTGTGTACAGCAACATTAAACACTCCTTGGTTCATCTAGAAAGAGTCTCCCTACTTTTTTCAGCAATCAAACAAACAGCAAAAATTAAATGAAAATAGTACGTACGAGTACGTAGCAGGAATATGCAGAGTGAATGTTTCAAAGCCAGGAGGAGAAACATAACACAACGTGTTCAACATTTGCTTGAACATGTTAAGAGAAAAAAATAAAAAATAATAAAAATAAAATAAAATGGAATTTTAACGAATCCAGCGGATAGAAGAATGTTTTCTGTACCAGTGTGTATGGACAGACGAATGCAGCGCCGGCATATCTTTAGAAACTACAAGCTAAAAGCGCACTATCAAGAGTAGGGAGTTTTCTTTATGTTCTGCTTCTAACCATTGAGCTCTTAGAAAGCTCCTACTGTAAACGATAATGATGTTTGTATTCGAAATAAAGCGAATGTATGAATCTGTCAACGAATACTTTTGGGCTGCATTGTTATCGTCTACAATTTAGTGCTACGTTTATCTTAAACGCTGGAAAAAGTTCCTGTTGCTAAAATCGGGTTAGCTGCACCGAATCTAATTTAATAATTTATGAAAGTAAGGCATAAGAAAAAAAACAAATATATTTATACGCCATTTTGAAAAGAGTACAAAATTACATTTTAAAGTGTGAATCGCGACAGCAGTAAATCAGTAAAAGAGGGTTGTGCCTGCCTCAGCTCAAGAATTATAATTTCTAATGTTTTTTTTCTTTTTTTTCTATCTTGGACCAGCAGACAGAAGAGGACCCCCACACATGATATGCATTGTGCTGGAACTAGAGGAGAGCAAAAGACAAAATAATTTAAGTCACCACTCTGCAGTTGCGTGTTAAATATAAATCAAAGTTGCAGGGTCTCTAAAATTAATTGTGACGCATTATTTTCAAGCCATTTGATTTATAATTTTTCTTCGCCGACGTTGCAATGCTCAAATACCGAAAATGAGACTGCTTTAGCAGAAACAATTTCTGACTGAACGGACCGGTTAGTCAACGCGCTAACTACTCGCCATCAGTATCGCCATCGCTTTTAACCAACCACGTTGATTTTACTGGTGGATACCATCATATTCTAAGGGCCGATCTTATGAACTTTACTCCCTGTATGGCGCTACAGACCGTTTTAATGTCTTAAGGGAGGCGCTTACCTATGGAACACTGTCGCTTTATTCGCGTTTCAGTTTTTTTTTAATTTTGAGCAGCACTCAGGAGATGACTCCTACACATGTATGCGGTGCATTGTGCTCGAACTAGAGAAAAGAGATAGTGAGAGAAATGACAAAAGGCGCAGCTTCACTATCTCACAACTTAGCTTTTGCAGAGTTCTTTTTTATAGCAGTCTTGCCGTGCCTCTGATGTCAAGGAGACGTATTAAATTTTGTTTAGTAGCCATTTTTAGTAATTATTTTACTTCGCCGGTGCTACACAATAGCGACGAAGGGTGTCATTCTGATGTGCCTGTGGATGGGATACAGCTGAAGCCGTTACTGTTCTGCTAGTGTTTGTCAGTATGATTTACAATTCCGTATTTGATTTAGTTTGTTTCTTAGTATGTAACTATCACATGTAATTTTCATTGTCTGCAAAGGTATCAATTATAAATTATCAGTCCATTTAAAAATTCAAAAATTACTAAGTTTTATTTAAAATACTCAATTTTTTTACTTGATAATAACATTTTGTTACTCTGGCAACATCGATGTATTTTCGAGGAAGAAAAAGTAAATGCAAATCACAAAAGGAAATGCCAAGTCTCAAAAGCAAATAAGAAACTAACTTGATGAATTTTTAAAGAGCTAAAAATTAAAAACAGTCCGAAATTAAGAAACTGATTTCAAATCGGAGACAACCAATAATTAATGTTATTGGATGTACACGTCTTCCCCCCTCCTACTCGATTACCAACAAGATTTCATTGGAACTTTCCGTTTGTTTTAAGAGCTACTCACTTCAAATTTAGTGAGACTCACTATTGCAGTTGTGGAGATATGAATTAATCCGATTAAAAAAAGTCCTTTGACCCCACTGTGCAGCGTTTTTCCCAATGTAAAATATTATTATTGTAGACAGCCCATAATTAATGTAAAATTTATTGTGGCATTTATTTAAGTCACAAATTTAGCTGCACTACTTTATTTATACATTTATAAGCCAATTTGAAAACCGCTTCAGCAAATACACCAATCTCACAATTTGAAAGAATATTAGACACGAACCTTTCATTTTAACAAGCGTTACCAACACTACACTTCCAATTTTCTTTCACAGATGGCAGTGGTGAAAAAAAAACTTGAAAACTTTGATAACAGTATGGTGAAATTTTACAACAACCAAGCAACGTAAAAGAAACGGAAGTATACAAAATTTCTTATAAGCATACAAGTGCATACACATCTATACATATTTGCAAATAAAACACAGAAGGGTGTCTGATAGGACATTTATATTTTCAAACTTCCAGATCCTTCAGATCCTTTTTTAAAATTTCATGAATAATCGTTCTTGGAAATCCCAGTGAGGCTGCTATTTTCCGTAATTAAAGTCACGGATTTTCACGTAAACTGCTTTCAACCAGTTCAATGTTTTCGTATCGACTGGGCTTTGGCCGTGGGGCATTCATAACCGAAGCTGTTGCGCGGAATCTCTGCGCCCACGAATTAAATTTACACTCCGTCCATCAGTTATTCGCCGAATACCGAACTTTGATCAAAATTGTCGACGAGCAATTACATAAGACTCATTACTCTTAAAAAATGTCTCCACAGTGAACGCGCTATGCTCACTGCGACATCGTGACTGACACATCCGCACAATCGATAATTCTAACGACGCCACCCTCCCGCGCACCGTTTATTACTTTTTGAAATAATCATATTTAAAAATATAACTTTCCCACCAGACACCCTGTGTTTTGGAAAGCAAAATTAAGCTGTAAATACTATTCACTAATGAACATACCTACGTAGTAGTGTGTATATAAAAAATTAATACCTCATCGAATTCTGATTACATGTTCACAAATTTTATTTATTGCAAATTAACTGATTTAAAATTTATTAAATTTAAGAAATTTTTAATTATTCGGTCATGTTCTGACACTCGCATATCCCATAATATTTGCGATTATGATTTGAGCTCTATAATCGCAATCGCAAGAATCTTGGCGAATTCAAATCGTAAGGGAACTACACTGAAATGAACTGGTACATATGTACATGTATTTAGACGAAACCAAAATTTAAAGAACCAATAAAATTATGAATTATTAATTTAATCTTTTCTTTTTATTTCAGTCAAAATTATTAATGGTTTCCTAATATTTTTATTAAAAATATTGAATCTACAAAATGTTGTTTTCTTTTCTTAATTTTGTGTTTCTATTGCTGATCTGAATGACTTTCGAAAAATGTATGTATGTTGAGAGAGCTGTGAATAATTAAAAGGAAATAACAAGTTACTTTAGAATTTATAAAAATTCAGACTTTTATATTAAAAGTTGTTAAAACATCAAATCACAAATTACGAGCAAAACGCGTGAGTTTAGAACATGTAAAATCAACTTTGGCGAATTGCATCTCACATGCGATTTGAAAATACCGCAAGTGTCAGAACATGCCTGATTGTAAGCAGTTTTTTTCTTAAATACAGTTTAGTTAAGAACTTGAAAAAAGTAGCATTTCTTATATTTTCTACTCTACGGGCATTTGAAATTTACTAAAAGTAGTAAGATATAATGGTGGATAAAATACTCAAGCGAATACTGAGAGCGGCTACGTAGAAAATTTTTAGCTCGACCGGAGGCCGTGTAAGCAGAACATTTTTGTAGGCAGCGTGATTTCGGGAAATACTATGGTGAAGAAAATCTTAAGTGCGACCGAAAGCCGTGTAGGGAGATAATTTTAAAAGGCAGCACCTTTTCGGGAAATACCATGGTAGAGAAAATCTTCCGAAGGCTGCCTAGGCAGCAAATCTTAGTTTTAAGAGCCGTTTCTGAAAATATGTACATGGCTCGACAAAATCTCAACACCGCCCATGCAGAAAAAAAATTGTTTTAGACATTTCACAGTTTTCTGTGAAAGCTTCAGAGGTGCATTATTCGGGAAATATTTTCCATCACATTAATTTTTTTTTGCTTTATTTAAGCCGCTTCAGTAAACTGCATATCGAGCCTTTGGTGCAGTACCGTCGTAATTCAAAAAATTATGAACTGAGAAAAATGCATTTGAAGTTTTGAGCCATCTTTTTGATAGTATTTTCGTTTACTAAAGTTATTTTTTTACAAGTTTTTAAATAAAGAGGCATGTTTTGCAATCTTTTCTGTTTGTAAATTTCTAGTCATAAAGGAAATATTTCATTATTACAAATTAATATTGTTGGAAAGAGTTGAAGGCAATAAAGACATTTGTAGCTGTAGAATCTGAACAGTTAGAGATAGAACCATAACCTTTTTTCCTTTAGATATATATTTCCCCAAAGATCATTTCTGCATACCGAGCTCAAAAAATTCAAATTTTGAGTTACTGCGGTATTGCACCAAAGGCTCGATATCTTCCCACTTTTTATTCCATTTAGCTGCTTAATTTTTAGTAGTGATTGTTTTTTATTTTGCAGCTCATTAAAAAAAATGCCACTTATAGGCAAAAAGTAATAAAATGGTAACATTGCCAAAAAATTCAAGAGAAGCAAACTACAACAACAATAATTGCCATAAAGAAAAAAAACAACAAATTTATGCAGGAGCACAATTTTGATGATCAACGGAATTTGCAACAAAAAAAAAACACCAGACATATCTGTATGTACATATATACATACATATATATATATATATATATATTTTCCAACAAAAGTGTACAAAAACTACTTCATTTTACAATATTACTTACATGTTATGTACATATCAATATGTAGATTTCAATAACAGATGTGATAAAGTACTTGGCACTTACGCACTTATGAATATATTACACCGCAAATTTAGAACAATAAAAACACGAATTGCTTTTGCATTTTGCAAAATTCTTCAAGGGAACCACAAATTTTCTTTAGCAAACAGTGCAATTTCACTTTTGAATACAAATTTTAAATTAAAATGCACTTCGTATACATAAAGAAACAGATTTATTTTATTTTAAACACACTTTTAAACAGATCTACTATGCACACCGCAACACAACATGCGAACCCGAACCGTATGAAATGCTTTTACTAACTCAATTATAATGACTAGCAGGTGACCAGATGAAAAAAAAAGTGCGGCAAAATCTTACATGAAATAAAACACAAACCAAGGTTTATATATATATATTATTATAAATATTAAATTATTTACAACCACTTTTCTTAACTTTCTCACAAAAGTAAACAAACTTTGACGTTCGGCACAAAAATAGGTTACAAATTCTTGTATCAGCTGACAGGCGAATTTGCTTTGACACAAAGAATCAGGGCCAAGGCAAATTCATTACCAGCAAGGTTTATTAATACAAGGTTGTCGCAAGGGGAATTCGTCAATCCGCTTTTAGTCCAAACGTTAAATTTTTTGTATACATGTGTTTTGTTAAATATAGCGTTAACCTAAAAAGAACGTGTTAAATTAGTGTAATATGAGTTCAAATTAAATTAATTCTTACAAAAAGTAATATATTTTGCATTCTCATTATTATAGTATTATATTATTATAATTATTAAATTATTTTCAATTTATTTACCTGGTAATGCATTTGCCTTGTTTACCAGGTTGACTCACTAGTTAATTCGCCCGTCAGCTGATTCAACGTATTTTAACGCCGAACGAAGTGGGTGTAAATAATTATTATAATAAAAAGAATGCAAAATAAATTCTTTATGTAATAATTAATTTAAATTTAACATATATTACACTAATTTAACATGGCGATTGTCTAAGTAGTTTGCACGTTAACTACAGAACGAACAATTTTTCATGGTTCAACCCAAGTTTCAGACTCATAAAAACATCTCACGTTTTTTCTGATGTGCATATGTGTGTCAGTTGTTTTTGCAAGGTTTCAGTGGCAAAGGCATAGCCACTGGTCACTGAACAGTTTCAGCTGTATCAAGTCCGCAGGCGCATCAGAACGCCCTCCTTCGTCGGTATTGTGTAGCACCAATATAAGTACAAAAATGGCTACTAAAACGTAGCTTCAAAAATTTAATACGTGTCCTTGAGAACAGAGGCGCTACAACAATGCTTTAGAAAAAATGACGTGGAAATTACTGAAAGAAATTATGGCATTCTAAGAAATACACTCAAAAATTAAATTGAAAAAAATTTGGTTTATTTTTAAGCTTAATATTAAAAACGAATTATGCTAAAATCTGGTCACACTGTTACGGAGTATAAAGTTGATGCCAGACACATGAATATTCGCTTCATCGTCTTTATTTTTTGTAACAAAACGCACGCAAATGCATATATTCAAGATGAATATTGATGTGTCTGGCATCAGCTTAACACAATGATGATACAATGTTACGCTTCTAGAAGGTAGCAGTGACGTTAACCGTATGGTAATTAAGACGGTAGGCAGGTAATTGCTTATTTGTACGGTAGTTTTATAGTACATATTACTCATAAAACCAAATAATAAAACGTACAAGCAAAATAACGCCAATTGTAGTGAAAAATGCACACCTTGATTTTACTCAAATAACAAATTCTATTTACTTCGCTTTACTGTTACTACTTGTTTCTAAACGCTTTTTTTATTTTTTTAAATTACTATTGTACGAAAATTTTTTTTTTTTTTGCAGAAGACTAATTTTACCTAAAAACGATTTTTTAGGGCTGTACGGAAAACACTATAACCAGTAAACAGCACTGCAAGGGAAACTCAAGGCAAGGTTTAATACTACACGGTTATCCCAAGGCAAATTTGTCAACTCTCTTTGCTGATCGAACGTCAAATTTTTTGTGAAAAGAATGTGTTAAATTAGTGTAATACGAGTATAAGTTGAATTTCAATTAATTCCAAACAACAATTTATTTAGCATTTTCATTATTATAATATTAAATACTTATTTATTAAATTTTCATCAGCTGATATCTGTTCAGTTGTCAAAGTTTTGTTCTACTCAAAGCATGTTAATACGTAAACTGTTTTGACAAATTGAATTTGTAAACAAAAAATGCTGTTCTTGTAGGGACGAGTTCACCTGGTATGAATTCAACTTGTGTATAATGTTACTGCGGAGCAGCGTTACCATTTGTCAAGTTTTCTCTTTTTTCAAGTTTTTTGAAATGCCAAAAAGTTTTTAGTTTCAAACAAAGTGTTTTTGAAATTCATGCAAATTTTCAAGTTTTGTTTATTAATTTTTAATTTACACTATACTATGTGATGAAAATACGTTACTTTATAATTTTTCACTCCTTATTACTGCAACAGTGTCTTTTTAATACAACTGTGCTGTATTAATATTATAATTTTTTATGCTAGTCTTTTTTTCTCAAACATTTTCTATTTAAAAAAAGCATGGATAAATATTTAAAGAAAAACGGTAAAGATAATGGAATATATTTAGTATTAAATAATTTGGTGTTATTAGTTTTAAGCAGCAATACAAGTGTAGAAAATAGCATAGAATATGCTGCAAAAACATCGGAGGCTCTAGCAAACGGTAAAAAAAAAATAGGAGACTACTCAAAATCGTGTGAAGAATAAGTTTCTTATTGCTTTTTAACTTTTTTTTTGTTTGGTTTGCTTATCTTATTTTAAATAAAAAGGAATACCGAATATACATTTTCATGCTTTTTTCCTTTTTTGAACACTTTTGTGGGAAAAAGTTTTTTTTTGAAAAATAGTCTTTTTTTTTAAACTAAAAGTTTTTTGTTGAAAGTTTAAGTGTTTTTTTTTTAAATTACAAGTTTTTCTTAAAAGCAATATGATAACGCTGCTTCCAAGTATAAAAAATTTACAAATGTTATGTATTTTTTAAGGAATAAAAAAAAAATTTATGTATATTGACCAATGTGTGCATATGTACTCGATTCTACTTACGTGCTGCTTGGATACGTATAATTCCTTCAAAAGAAAATTGTCGCTTCTGTGATCCATTCATTTATGAAATAAAACACTATTATTAATATTATAAATATATTTCATATAAGTTTTATTTTTATTGATTTTGTTTAGGCGTTCAATTTATATATTATTTAATTTTTTTTAACACAATTTATTACAATAATTTAATTTTCTTAATTTATATTTCTAGCTTATTTATTAGTCATTAACAAAAAAATTATATCTATATGTAAAATTAAAACAAACGTTTTGCGAATTAACAAAATATAATGCCATAATAATAATAATAATGAAAACTAAATAATAAAAATAAATAAATAAAAATTACAATATATTCGGAAATGCATCACTGTGCACAAAGGGCTATTTTGAATACATGATTTGCTTATAATATTGAACGCGAGAATTTAAAAATGTACAGACATTCTTTTATTTTATTGACCCAATATTCAGTTAATCAATATTTTGTATGGAATATTGAGCTCAATAATGGCATTTATTGCGTAAATCTCAATAAAGATGCATGTCTGAACAGCGTATTAGTTGCTGACTTAGATGAAACCAAAAATGTTACAAAATTGTACAATTGTCAAAATAAAAGTTATTTATTGTTTAAAACAATAACATTTGGAGTTTTTTTTACATCACTTTCTATTCTAAATATATAAAAAAAAAAAAAAAAATTCAATATTTAGAGCCAATTTTAAACATCGTATTTAAATTTTATTTTCTATTCAGTTTTTACAAGACCCAAGAGCTCGACTATCTGCCGATCTCGCCAAAATGGAGGGTTTGGATTATATAATGCGGCAAGGCGCAACCGGCGAGGTGGCCTATAAAGTGGCACCATCTGATCTCACTAACACTCACCCGATAGTACATGCTCCGATCTCCGTTTCCGACTTATCGGAGGTTCTGAGTATCGAGGATGATTATCTGGGTGCGATAAGTGGTCTTAAGTAATGTGTCCCTACAAATCAGGTCTTCCAGCAAATACGCAAGGCTGGGGCCGTGTACCAGAGACTTTCTTCTACACTAGAAGTGTCGGAATTTCCTACTGGTGATGAGGTCTATAGACAAACAGATTTTTTCGACGCTGTATGTGGTTTGGGACAGTTTTTCTTTGACCAGGTACCCTCTCAGCTCTTCAAGTCGAGTTATCTGCTGTTGACATATTATTACACGATGTTGAGTAATTTCACATCATCTTGTTCAGTTCCGGCCTCATGCGGATACAACTGTACCGTGAACGTAAAGATACTAGATGACGTGGTTGTCGACCGAAACTGGACTACTTGGAGGGAAGACTTCCGTAATCCAAACCGCGTATTCAATCAGAAATATAGGTAGGTGTCACCCCCAAAGCTGAGGATGTATGCAGTGCGCTGGGATTACCCAGAGTGCAGGATAACGTTGCCAATGTTGACCTCATTCGTATGTATATATCATCGGGCATCACTAGCTCTGTGTTGACGAGGTTTGTGGTGCTGGAGTTGCTCAGATTTAGGCTGGCGCATTCCAAAAAAACAACCTTACAACTAAGTCATGCCGTACCTTCGATTACAGTGAATAACGACGTGCCGGGGATAAGTCAAGCCATCCTAAGTTGTCAGGTCCCGAACGGTACCGCCATCAATGTCGTTGGTATGACGTCTAAAGAGGCTGCTATTGCTATACGGTCTGTGTTAGGTTATGCTTGCGGCGACTATCCAGAGGAAGGTAAAGATCTTTACTTGGGTGGTTTCTCCATACCGGCCGAGATATCGTCACAAGGTAGAGTCGTTGTTATCAAAGACCGCACAGTCAGTCTAACAACGCAGGAGGTAAGTTCCGAAGATATTCAGTTTTTCACCACTTCTTTTCATGTTATTTAAATAGTATTTCAATAACCACTGTCGCGTATTTAAGTTACCATATGATTTCGACTACAGTGTAACCCAGGTTATAGCAACGCTTGGATAATCGCAACGCCAACGCAATTCTTGACACTGGTGACTCTGTTAACGCAAATTTTCAAAAACAAAACCTCAATTAACGCAACTTTGCCAACAAAGTTAAGTTTTTTATAAATAAAAGAATATGCCATCTTAAAGAAAATTGCACTGGTTTTCCATTCCAAATATGAATCTTCAACTTTATAACAATCATCAGTACAAATTTACATAGAAATCCGTATTTTTTATTTATTCTAAATATATTTTGGTTTTTATTTTAATTAAATAAATTTTATTTTATTTATTTTAAAAAACTTAACTTTTGTGTTTTTATTTTTGGTCTAAAATGATATTTTTAATCGAAAAACAGGCATAGAAATCTTTGCCTCGGTTTTCGCAACTTCCCAAAATTTCTATTGGTTGCTTTAAACGAAGTTACACTATTTATTATCGGACAACTCTGTGGCAATGAAATTGTCAGGTTTTCGTACAATAGCCTGAACGGAGAATTTACCTTTTGGTGACAATTATTCATTGGCCATATCTTACAATATTGTAATATCTGACAATCGCGTGTACATAACTTTAAATTTAAATGAAAATTAACTAAGCAAGTATTCAAATACCAAGTTAAAAACTCGGCATTACACTATCATTGCATCAACTATTTCAGCGTTGTATTTTAGAACTCAAGACATATGCGCAGTGTTGTAAACTTTTGCTTTCTAGAACGTATTGCGCATCAAATGCAGGCCAGTGATGTATTTCCGAACAGCCCCAATTTTTCTAAAAAATAAATTCTGTACTTAATTTTAATTTAATACAAAATTGAGAACTTCCGTTTTGGTATTAAAAATAACATATACATACTATATACATATTTCTTTACATTAAATTAAATTAAATACATTTAAACTATATAGTATTAGAGTAGACACGATATGAAAATAGTTGAATGGCTTTACATGATGGTCTTAAAATTAAGTTATTGAATATATTCATGTTACAAATTATTATTTCTTTATACTAATTATTTTTGCTATTTATAAAACTATGTATAAAAATATAAATGTGTTTATATTAAATTATAATTAAATAAAATTGCTGGTAAATACTTCATACATCATATTTATGTTGGTTTTTGATTCGTTGTTAATCGTTTTCTATTTTTTCTCTCTTTCGAGGGATTTTAAAACAACCCCAACCATATTCATAGAACTCGCCTATGTTTTATTTTATTTGGGTGAAGAATTATGCTTAAGATGTCAAAATTGTTAAAACTACATTAGGCTAGTTCACGTACTTTTTGTGTAAAATTCCAAAAAAAAATCGCAAATAATTAAAATCAAAAAATTACATGTACATTTTTCCTCCGCAACAATAAAAATCACTAATAAAAAATGTAATATAAAATGAAATACATATTTCTCAAACTTGAAAAATTAATTTTGCTGTCCGAAACATAATAATTTTAATAGATTTATTTTTTTTTTTTTCAGGTAAATTGGTTTTTGTTTATGTTTGTTTTTTTATAAACAAAAACCAGACTTCCTGAAGATGCTACACTAAGGAGTAGCGAAATATCGAATAAAAATAAATATTACAGAAATCAAAAAGGACCTGCAGCTTAAATAATTAGTGTAATTAATATAAAAAGAGGTCAAAAAAACTAGAAGAGGTATGGATATTTTTTATTAATAGGTATATATTTTTTTTCTTGGACCAGTGCTGCAGTTGCGACGTTTTTTTTTTTTTTTTTTTTTTTTTTTTTTTTTTTTGTATTTCACCCAATTTACAAGATGATTTTAAAATACAAATTTTTTACGGCCTGTTCATAGAAGCCGAATAAAAATAATCGTTCGGCATTTATATTAAAAACAAGAATAAAAAAAACTCAAATTGTTTTTGTTTCAGAAAATTTCGTTTTGAAGTCCACATGTAAAATACTTCAGCCATCGCCACTCTTATAATGAAAGCTCAATGGAAATTAATTACCACGTCTAATAAAACTTTTCTAGAACAGTGCACTTCGGATACGGTCAGACTGGCCAAACATTTGAAAAAATATACAGTGGGGCAAGACAACTTCGTTCTACAAATTATAATTACATTAGTAGTACTTTTATTGTTGTTGTTGGTAAAATTTAAATTATGATCAATATTGATTTATTAGTTTTTAGAGAGAAAAAAAAAACAAAAACCATTGTAAAATATTGACAATATAGTTAAATTTATAATAAAACAATTTTATTCTAAATAATATTTACAATAATATAAATACAATATATACAAAATTCACAAAGGTAGCCTAAAATTTTTATTCAAGTGGATAACTATTTATTATTGGCGTTGTAGCGAGTCGAATGATTTCATATCGCATCTTCCTGTAGTTTGGAATTTGTGGAAAAAGTAAAACATTTTTTTTCATTAATTCAAAGAAATTAACCACGAAAGAAAGTATTACAAAATGTTTCAGTTTTTTTTTTTTTTTTTTTTTGTTGCAAATCCCATTTGCAAAGAAATTCTACTCGAACTTCAAGTGCATCAAATCCAACTACACGATCTGCTTAAAATAAATCGGAAATCGTATGATATTTAATGATTCACTTCGACTCGGACATAAATTTAAATTTTATTTACATAAATTGTTGATTTAGATTTTTTAAAACTTAAAATAAAAAAAAAAAAAAAATTAAAACAACTTTAGTTGAATTATTAACTTCAGATGTTTCGTTAAACAGCGAACAGCGTATTCGAAATAAAGCTTTGTACACACGATTGTCATATATTAGAATATTCATAGAAAAATTGTTATAAAATGTTTAACGACCGTGGGAACTCGCAATTTATGTGTGGCAACATCGTCACAAAATGTATTGTCCGTGCATTGTATGGCAATAATACTGTCACAATTCTGACAATCGGGAGAACACCCACCATTGTCATTATCAGGTAATTGTCAAATATTGTACGGTCACTTCTTATTGTCAGATGTACTTAATTTAGAGGCGGATAAATATTTCTGTTGGCAACGCTGTCCATAAGTATTTAGATACAAAGTGAAACATCGGATCTGATAAGTTTTGACATGCAATAATGTGACAACCGTGTGAACAGACAATTTTTGTTGTCATTTAAATTTACTGTGTCACAATGAATTTGCAGTATTCGTTCAACAGTCTGAACAGACCATTTACACTTCGGTGACAATTTTGCCACCATATTTTCATATCCTACAATATTGTCGAATCTGACAATCGTGTGTACATAGCTTAACAAAATAATTTCTTTTAAACATTATAACCTCGCTCGACGTGCCGCGAAATTGAGCAATTTCTCCATCCATACAAGCTGAAATAAAGCAGCAGTAATTTCGTAGGCAGCCAAATAAATTTTTGTGAAAATATTTTGTTGAAATAAACATAAATAGATGTAAAGTAAGGAAAGGAAGGTGGTGCCCCGTCACTGGTACACCTCCACCCGGAGACCCATAAGGTCCATTAATAATCTCCTCGAGAAGTAAGAAAAAAGATAAGAAAAGAGAAGACGAAGTTAGATCCCGCCCACAGTCATCTCATAGCCAGCCCCCGATAAGGGAAGCTATACACACAGACACAAATACTACACAAACAAATACTAAACAGTGAAAAATCTTGTGCGTCAATTAATTCTTCTTGCAGTTATAAATATGGTTCGTCAAGCGAAAAAAATACATATTATTCAACACAAAGTTCTGCAAGCTCCATCGAAATTGTTTCGGAAGAGCCAAGCGGAAAAAAACAACGATTCATCAGACAGCGATTAGTTAGTGGAAGAAGTGGATCACAACAACACGCAGGATACAACCATAATCATTCCCCAAACACAGGACGTATTAGAAGAATTAGGATTAACCGATCCTTGTCAGGAAGTATTAGTGAAGCCTCAAGAAATTCCTCAATTAAAAATTGGATTGAGTCAATCGTCAGAAGTAATTATGGAACAACAGAATCAAGGATCGATGACGGCCTTGGAAGTAGTGGAATTACTGTGAGAGAAAACAATTTTTGTCCAAGTGATATTAACAGTTCTAAAAGATGTCGAACGAATCTGTATGAAAAGACGCAATATTCAATGGAAGAGGACTATATCCATGATGTGTCAAACAATACTATCTATACTAAAGGCGATGAAAACAAAAACAATGGACTTAAGCAAATCTTCATTAGAGGATTTGTCATGTGCACCCTGTAGATGGGTAAGACAGACTTCTAGTGTCAAACAGAGAAAAGATGGCAAACATCTAGTGGCAAACAAAAGAAAAAAAAGATGGCAGACGTCTAGTGTCAAACAAAGAAAAGATGGAGACGCCAGAGTTGAGGTGTCAAGCAGAGAAAAAGTGGCGGTTAATTATTGGCTGGGAGTGGTGAGTGAAGGTTGTGTGTTCGGAGAAAAGTCCTGCCATTTCTACTGCGGAAATTAGGTTGTAGTACCTAATTAATCGGAAAGTACTACACCATGGTAGAGGGTGGCGAACCGAGGCCGGAAAAAGGTCGAACCGAAGCCGGAAAAAGTTGAACGGCTTCAACGGACTTCGAGCGACAGTAGGGTAATATCGAGTGCGAGGGTATTTTGGGTGGATTTACTTTTTTTTTTTTTTTTATCTGGGACCAGCACTCAGGAGACTCATACACATGCGAAGCATTGCGCTGCAACTATAGGAAAGGGATAGTAGGAGAAACGACAGGAGGTGAAGCTTAATTAATTCTTTTGCAGCTCTGCTTTCGCACGTTCTTTGATTATACTCTTAGCAGTGCTGAAGCTTCGGTTCAGTAGCCATTTTTATTATTATTTTACTTCGTCGGTGCTACACAATACCGACGAAGGAGGGCGTTCTGATGCTATCAGCTGAAGCCGCTATTTTTCAGTGCCATCGCCACCCTCAAGTAGTAAGAACATATAAGAGAAAAAATAAATTTTTTAATTCATTGCAAAATTAGTCAAAATGTTTACAAAATTGATGATATTTTTAGGTTTTCTGTCAATTTCGTTGAGTATGGATGAAATAAATTTTAACTGCATAAAGATTGGTCCTAGTTGTAATTACACGGATTATACGTTATCAGTGGAAACATGTAAATATGTAACCTTAATGCCGGGTAACAAAGAAAAGGTGGAGTGCTCAAGAATATTGTCTTGTGATGACCCTATTCATCGTTGGAGTTGCCAGATCAATGGAGTAAGTGTTTCATGCAAAAACTGTTTCACACATGAATTCAGGGATGAAATTTTGAGGAAACATAGGAATGTTATTGAAAACAAATACACAAAACACCCATTCTCACCGTTCAAGTTTATTACTATTGGCTTATGTATTTATTCGGCGTTGTTCATTCTAATATGTTTATACAGACAAACATCAGGAAGATGTTTCATTCATGTAAAATACATATACATAATACTGGCACCCATTTTGTTGTTTGGAATGTTTGAAGTATTTTTGATTCACCGTAATGATGTCGCCGTAAAATGATCATATTATTTACCGTTATGTATTTTGTGTTTACCATAGTGTTTTTGTTGGTATTACCCTGTACTATACAATCCAGTTACATTATTTTATACTTACATACATATATAACAGTACATATAACTGTCACTGATGTTAGCTTTAAGTTAATCTTAAGCATTACATATTATATTCATTTAGTTCAATAAACGTCTTATATAAAAGTTCGTCTTTTGTCTCGTGTACTTTGTTAGACATATCCACACCTAAACGCAAAACCCTAACAAAGGTTATGGGCCCAGAGTGCTAATTAAATTGTCTAATTTAAGTCGGTCGAGTTTTTTTGTAAAAGTTTAGTATTTTTTTGTGAAAATATTATTTTTATGTGAGAATGTCAAGTTCGATGCAGATCGAAAAATTGAGTGAAGACAACTATGCAAGTTGGTCGATCCACATGAAAAGTCTTTTAATTACGTTGGACTATTGGTCAGTAGTAGATGGTTTTTGTTCTTCAACAATAGCAGCAGAAGAAAAAGCACAGTGGAATGCAATAGATCAGAAAGCACTGGCAACTATTATTCTTAGTATGAAACCATCTGAATTAATACACGTAAAGGGATGTACATCTTCCAAAGAAGCATGGTTAAAATTGAAGTCGGTTTATATAGCAAGAAGTCCGGCTCGGAAAGTAAATTTATTTAAAAAACTGGTACGTTTCAAAATTCAAGAATCAATTGGTTATTCTCAACAAATCAACGAATTTGCAAATTTGGTTGAATCGTTAAAAGAAATTGATGTCTCAGTTCCCGATGACTTTACAAGTATTTTGTTACTTTGTAGTCTCCCTGATGACTTTGAAAGTTTCATAGTAGCAATTGAAAGTAGAGACAAATTACCATCTGTAGATCAGTTGAAGGTCAAAATATTGGTCCACAAGCAAGAAGTCCGGCTCGGAAAGGAAATTTATGGCAAAGGATGAGGATCTGGAGCGTGCTATATCACCCTACGCTACTTTGATGTTGGCACCGTGCAGAACTGTGCCCGTATTGTCAGAAATATCAGTGGATATTAGGGGTGTACAAAATTCCGAGGTTGTGAGGGATACTGATGGCGAGCGATTTACAGCGTATGACGTATTGGTTTATAATTATTCTAGGCCAGGAGCATGTGGAAGTTTGGTGTTGTTGGACAGGAGTACTCGCCCAATTGTTGCCATGCATTTTGCTGGTGTTGGAACGGAGAAGCAGGGTGAGGGTTTCGGAGTGATACTCACTCAAGAGAGTGTGGGAGAGATGTTGGAATCCGGATTTAGTGCCACCCAGATGGAGGATTGCCGCGGCATTACGTGAAGGAGATAAGGCGTCAGTCTGAGGAAGGGGCTGAGATTGTAGTGTACCCTGCCCTATTACCTCACGAGGCTCATTCCTATACGTTCGATGAAGCTGATTTTGTTGCGTCTGACGTTACGGATTTGGCTGTGTGGACGCTACCACCATCTTTCGGGATGTTTAAGGATTTATGGAAATTGAAAGGGACAGTCCTAGAGGTCCAGTCAAAATCCATCAGAATAAATATACTACAGAACTTCTCCAACAATGGCAAATGGACAAATGTAAACCATCGTACACCCCTTTTGCTGCTGGCACTGTTTTAGAAAAATGTAAGAAAGAAAGTTGCAGTGGTGATAATGTCAAAGCCTATCAGTCACTTATTGGTTCGTTGATGTATCTGTCTGTCATATCTCGTCCTGATATTGCTCATCCCGTGTCGAAGCTTGCACAATTCAGCACACACCCAGAAAAGGAACATTTTGCAGCAGCTAAGCATATTTTAAGATATCTTAAGAAATACACTAGAGGTACGTTAAATTATCATTCTACTAATGGATTAGTTTGTTATACAGATGCTGACTGGGGAACTGAAAAGCATGACCGTAAGTCGTATAGTGGTTTCGTTTTATTTTTGGCTGGTGGACCAATATCTTGGGAGTCCAAAAAGCAGAGTATTGTATCTCTCAGCTCCATGGAAGCTGAATATATAGCCATGTGTCAAGGAGCTAAAGAAGTAGTATTTCATCGAAGCATTTTGTCCGAAATAGGTCTCGAAAGTTATACAAAAACTCCGACAACGATTATGTGTGATAACCAGAGTGCTATGTTTCTTGTACAGAACCCAGTGGCACATAAAAGAAGCAAACACATTGACATTCGCTACCATTACATACGTGATAAATTTGAATCAAATGAAATCGGTCTTAATTATGTTAGTACCGAAGAAAATATAGCTGATTTGTTAACTAAATGTTTAGGAAAAGGAAAACATTATAAATTTTGTAATATGTTGAACATATTAGAACATTACTAGTATTTACATGCGAAATTTTTATGTACATATAAATATAAAAAAGTTTTTGGATTGAGAAGGAGTATGTTGGTATCACCCTGTACTATACAATCCAGTTACATTATTTTATACTTACATACATATATAACAGTACATATAACTGTCACTGATGTTAGCTTTAAGTTAATCTTAAGCATTACATATTATATTCATTTAGTTCAATAAACGTCTTATATAAAAGTTCGTCTTTTGTCTCGTGTACTTTGTTAGACATATCCACACCTAAACGCAAAACCCTAACAGTTTTGCTCTATTCAACTTGAATTTGTAGCGCATTTTCAGTTCATTAAGTAAAAATGTCAAAGCGGAGTTGCAACACATTGTGCGTAAAAACAAAACAAGAAATTATTAATGCAGTATCGAGTGGAGTAAAAAAAGTTGAAGTTGCAGCTAGATATAAAATAGCTCCATCAACTTTAACATCAATTATAAAAAAACGCGAGTTTTATTTAAACCTTTCGTCAAACAATAAATTAAAAAGACAAAAAAAATCTGAGCATCCAAATTTAGAAAAAGCACTGTTAAAATGGTTTGAGCAGTGTCGTCATTCTAACATACCAGTCGGCGGAGCACTTATGAGGGAAAAGGCTAAAGCATTTGCTGTAAAATTAGGTTTTCCAGAATTTAAAGCGAGTGATGGCTGGTTTGATCGGTTCAAAAAGCGACATAACATAAGTTTTCGGAAAATTTGCGGGGAAAGTGCCTCTGTGGATGATGATGTGTGTTCAGAATGGCGTGCTAAGCTAAGTCAACTCACAGAGGGCTTTGACCCAAAAAATATCTTCAATGCGGACGAAACGGGCTTGTTTTTCAAGTGTCTTCCTGATCGCACTATGAGCTTAAAGGGTGAAAAGTGCCATGGTGGTAAAAGCAGTAAGGACCGCATTACAATAATGCTTGCTGCCAATATGGATGGCACAGAGAAACTAAAGCCACTAATAATTGGTAAATCAGTAAAACCTAGATGTTTTAAAAATGTGAAAACATTACCTGTCACTTACCGTGCTAACAAGAAAGCATGGATGACTGCAATCTTATTCAATGAATGGCTTAAAATGTTGAACAGTCAAATGGAAAAACAACATCGTAAAATTTTATTGTTTGTTGATAATTGTCCTGCACACAAAATTGATGAAGATTTAAGTCATGTTCATGTTGAATTTTTGCCGGCAAATACCACTTCCAAACTACAACCACTGGATAAAGGCATTATCCAAAACTTTAAAACATTATACCGAAAAGAAATAGTTTCACAAATGATACAAAATATTCAAGAAGAAAAAAATCATAACATCAATTTATATTCTGCCATAAATTATGCTTTTAAAGCTTGGCAGAATGTTTCAAAATCCACTATAAAAAACTGTTTTAGAGCTTGCGGTTTTACCGATTCAAACGAAATGGTAGTCAGCAGTGAGATAGTTCACGTACCGCAATGGGATGAAATTCCACAAAATGAAGAATCCACCATAACGTTCTATGAGTACGTTCATTTTGACGATGGCTTGGCTACAGAAGGAATTTTGACGGATGATGATATTTTGGGCTTAGAAGTTGATGAACAGGACGACAACGATGAAAACGATGTGGAAATTCCACGTGTTTCTGTTAAATGTGCCAAATCTAGCGTTCAAAAAATTCGTGATTTTCTTATGCAAACAGAAACTGATGATGCATCCTTTGAAGTTATTTTTAAACTGGACAATATAATTGATCGTTTAAGTGTATAAAAATCACATCAAACACAAATTACAGATTTTTTACATTAATATGTACATATTGACATTGTAACTCTTTTCATTACATACTTTATTTTCTTATAAATTCTCATAAAACGTCAATAAAAAAAAAAAAATAAAAAATCCCTCTAAGACGTATTTTTTAAATTTTACTCCCGATAAGTCGAAATCTCACTAACTCGAAAATCTCAATAAGTCGTAATAAACGGTCGGTCCCTTGCGACTACGAGTTATCGGAATTCTACTGTAGTTCTTTTTTAACTTTATGTTGATACTGTGACACATTGTGTTGTTAGTTTTATGATAGTAAAATTGAATGTTGTTGCTTGTAATGCTGAGGTTAAATATCAAGGAGATGCAGTAATAAGTCGCATGATTTGTTTTTTTTACCTTGGTGAAACCAACAACTTAACTATTAAACTGCAATCGTCCGTGTGTGTATGATTTACGTCGGATTACGTAGAATTAATTTTAAAATAATAAGAATTAATAAATGAGACTTAGCGAGCGAGCTTCACTAGGAACTATAAGTAAAGAACCAATAAATTAGAAAGCTTCTTACACGGAGCTCTTAAACCAAATTTAAACAGCATTTTATTAATTTTACTACATCACAACAATATGCAACGATGTTTGAAGGTTTATCGAATGACAAGTAGTCACAAGAATTTAATAAACCATTATGGCGAAAACAAAATTTGCAATTATTTAACAAGGGAATTACCCATCAACATTTGTATTTTATATTACAGAATGAAAGTATAAATAGATCTGGAAATACTTTCATTCGTCAGTTCATCAGTAAACTCAACGAAGTAATAACTCAGTTAGTAAAATAAGAGTTCATAAGCAAACTCATCTAAGTACACACAACTAACTACTAACAACAGTTCGTAAGTAAACTCAAATAGAAAAATATTTAAAAATAAAGAACTTACGTATCTTAAATTACATACACTCCTATATATACTTATGTAGGGGTACCAACATTGAAATGTGAGACAAGAGACACAAGACATAAGGGGAAAAGAAAAAAAAGAAGGCATATCAGTCTGGAATACCAATAAAACCTAATCTACGAATCATTAGGAAACCCTTTAAACTGAGAGATAATCAGCTGACCCACAGGAAATCCTTTTAACTGAAGGCATCATATCAGTTAACCAACACACGATTCTTTCAACTTGTTCGTATGGATATAAAAGGATGAAACTATTAATAATTACATTGTTTTCTCTTTGCATTATGACCTGGGCGGACATCAGAATAATGAACCATCATTCATCAAACTTTCTGATCCGAAATTAGGCTTGGAACTCATAAGATAGTCCATTTTATCGACATGGAACAACTTGGCTTAAATAAGTTCACTAGTGTTGCAGACACACTTAGTGCATTAAATTTACAACGATGCCAACTTCGATAACTGTTTATGCGCTATGGGTCACCTTAGCTTTTTCACGCATATGGTCACCTTGCGACTACAAAAGGCAAGAGAGATTAGAGAAAAACCACCATCTTTGGTATAATCAGTCAAAATTCATTTCTAAACCGTTACACAGTTGTGATAATAACGGATAATCCGTTGTGATAATAATGGTAACATTTAAAACAAAGAAAACATTTTCAATTAAAAGACATTTTGACCTTTTTCACAAGGAAATAAATAAATGAAAAGAGGAAAAAAGGAAAATCTTTTTTCTTGAGCAAAAAAACCTTTATATGCAAAAAAATTAAATATTGGATTCTGCAAGAAGAGCAAAATGAGGAAATTTTGCAAAATAAAAGATTAAAAATGGAGATTTCAAACCAAATAAGCTTGGAAATCGCCCAGCAAGACAGGCCATTTATGGATGGAATCCTAGCAAAAAATATTTTACAAAAAACTTTTCAAACGTTAAATTATAGAACAGATTTCATAAAGTCAATTCCCTTGTCACCCGAAACTGTGGCTAGGCGTATTGCCCAAATAGGAAATTCGGTGGAGTCTTCTATTAAAGAAAAATTGTTAAATTGTAAATTTCTTTCGTTTTGTTTAGATGAAAGTACAGATATCAATGATCTTTGTCAACTGGTTGTCTGTGTAAGATGCATTGATGATTATTTTAATGTTTTTGAATCAATGTTGACATTGGAAACCTTTTATGGACATGTAACTGGAAAGCTTTTGATGGAAATTGTAGCATGCACAGTTTGTCAATACAGCCGACACACAAGTAAGTAACGCACCAAACAGTTATAAATGCCGACACATTTACATTAACCCTTATCCTATGTAAGTGAGTCAAAACCAAAAAAACTACTTTTATTTTGCTTTATTTTGAAAAGTTATTAATATATTGTTCTCAAACTTCGTGACTTTTAATCATTCGAGAAAATGTATAGAATGCAAAAACAAAAATAATCCTATCTCCTAACACAGAGTGTCCCCATAAAAAGTTGCGTATAAGTTGTAAGTGGGTCAAAATTGCCCAATACAAATTGCATGATAGTTTTTACATTTATGTGTGTATCTACTTGTACATAAAAACTACCGTTATTTTAGAAATAAGAATTTTACTTTACTATGAATATTTTTTAGTCTGAATACAATTTCAAAGCGTGCGGTTGTTGTAAAAAATGTCGCGATTGAACGACAATGAAATTCATGATTTGTTATGTGAATCAGAAGATGATGAAATAGCTAACGATCTGTCGTCAGATGAAGATGATAGTGTGATAACAGATATTAATTCCGTATATAACCAAAGTGAATCAGATTTGAGTGAAAGTGATAGTAATGAAACCAATGATAATGAAATCACAGAGAACTTTATCTCTAAAGACAAAAAATACGTTTGGATAGCCCCGATTCCAAATTTAGATAATGCTGGAAGACGTGCAGCTCAAAACATTATGGATACTAAACCTGGACCCACTCTTTACGCAATTACGAGAATGACTTCTATAGAATCATCTTTCGATTTGCTTATGCCCAGGGAGATCATAGATATGACCAATTTAGAAGGTAAATTATAAACTTACATTGTAATATGTTTTTTTTTTAGAATTTAGGCGCTTCATATTTATTTTTGAAATTTAGGAGTTTCTGTATATGGCGAAAACTGGAAGCCAGTTGACGAGATATCAATGAAGGCGTATTTTGGTATTCTTTTGTTGGCTGGTATTTATCGTTCGCATGGTGAAGCTTTGGAAAATTTATGGAATGATAGAAACGGAAGACCCATATTCTAAGCAACTATGCTTCTTTACAGATTTCAAAACATAACAAGAGTAATCCGTTTTTAAGAAAAAACCGATAGAATTGAAAGACGTGCTCGTGATCAACTTGCTCCAATAAGAAACCTTTGGGACGGTTGGGAATATAATTTACGGAAACTGTATAATCCTGGTCAATGCGTAACAATTGATGAGCAATTATTTACATTTCGAGGAAGATGTCCCTTCAAACAATTTATACCGTCAAAACCCGGCAAATACGGGTTAAAAAATTGGGCTCTTTGCGATTCGGACACAAATTATGCATGGTCAATGCAGGTGTATACAGGTAAAGACAGAAATTGCCAGCCAGAAAAAAATCAAGCACGTCGCGTAGTTTTGTATTTGGTAAAGGATTTGAAAGGCAGAAACGTCACCTGTGATAATTTTTTTACTTCCCATGAACTTGGAATTGAACTTTTACAAAAAAAACTAACAGTCGTTGGTACCGTTCGAAAAAACAAAACCTTCCTTCCACCTAAGTTCACCGACCTAAAAGGAAAACCACAACATTACTCGCAATTCCTTTTTGATGTAACCAACAAAACTACAATTGTGTCATATGTGCCAAAAAAGAATCGTTCTGTCATTTTATTGAGTACATTACATCATAGCGCTGAAATTGTTTCTGATACCAAAAAACCCGAAATAATCCATTTTTACAACAGAACGAAGTCCGGCGTAGATACACTTGATCAATTAGTCCGAAACCATACTTGCAAGCGTCGATCAAATAGGTGGCCACAATCCTTATTTTACAACATGTTGGACATTTGCGCATATAACGCTTTTGTTATCTATACTGCCATTGACGCTGAATGGAACAAACAAAAACACTTTCGACGTCGTCTTTTTTTTAGAAGAATTTGGTAATGCCCTTGTCCATGACGAAATATCACGTCGTTCCATAATGCCGAGAAGCAGTTTTGCCAAGTCAGTGTATCCGGTAATCCGCCGAAACGGACACTCGCATTGATCGACCTTAACGTGCCGAGATCCACCATCTACATGCGAGAAGACGCTAGACTGGGTTGCGTGGTCTCTCAAGGACGTACCCATATCATGGTTCACAACATCCGGGCGCAGCGTTCATTCAGAATGGAATGCTTGGTAGCTCGGGACTCTTCTATAAAATCGTCAAAAGATGATGCCCTTACCTCTTTACGAGAGGATTACATGAAGAAGTTTGGACAAGAAATAAGTGTTGTGCAGCTAAGGAAAAAAATTCAGAACATGAAGAATGATGTGAAGAAAAAAAGTGACGTGCGCGCAACCGGTAAGGTTGCCTATAGTTTTGAAGGAATGGGAACGTGACCTGCTTGACCTGCTGGAACAAGACTCGAATCCAGTTTTTAATAAGATTCCAGGTTTGTATTTTGAATGTTTTTATGTCAAATGTAACTATAATTTTAACAAATATTATACACACGGTAGGTGCACTCGATGTCAGCTTCGGTGTGGAAAAAGAAATGGCAACAGATTGCGATGAAATGGCGATTACTGTAAACACATTTTATAAATTATGAGACGGAGGAAACCAAAAACCTTTCGCTTCCTGAGTTACAAAGACTGGTTCTTTTGAAGCAGCTCAAGCTAGTTGAAATGCAAATAGCAGAAAGGGAGCAGAAGAATATAAACATTAAAACAGAAGCAAAAAGCCAGAGTGTGAGGAAGAATTTGTTATGTATGTATATTTAGTCGTCTTGATTCATATATATATATATATATATATATGTATATTCATAAAGCTTTAACCATATTTGAAATGTGTTTTAACTCAAACTTTCCATACAAAATATTTGTTCTTTTAAACCGTATTTCAAATAGATTTCAGATTTTATTAATACAAGCATTAACATTTAGTTTCTGTGACACACCTATTGATATTTAAAAATGTTTAAAGGATGAATTTAATCAAATGAGTTTATTAATCGCTTTTAAAGCTACAAAATTTATATGAAATCAAAAAGTAGCTGTTTTTGCTTTTGCATTTGCTACTTTTTATTCACACCTTTTTAAAGCCAACGCTGGAAAAACTAGTTTTAACTACTTAGTATAAAGTACTAGCTTTAGCTGAATTTTTTATTCACCTCAAAACTAGTTAAAACTACAAAATTGCCAGCATTAGCTTTAGCTACTTTTTTATTCACACGACCCATTAAGTGGTTGCGCACAAGCAGAGTAACGGGAGTAACTCAATTCAAAATTGGTGTTTATGATGAGTCACATTAAAGGACAACTGGATAGACTATATACACTGTTACAAGAAGATAGATGTCGGGATCAATTGAGAGTCTTAAGAAACTTACAAACTATCGCATACTTGTCTCCTACCCAATTTGCTTTCAATTACTTTGAGAGCCCGGGATATACAGCTAGGGTTGCTGGAGAAGTAATATACTTAAGCAAATGCACTCCAGTTTCTGTTGAATATAGGCCTCTTAATGGGTGTTATTCCGAACTGCCAGTTAGTATCGGGAATACTTCGTTTTTCATGGCACCAAGGACCAGATTGTTATCATTAGTGGGAACATCCGTTCCTTGCAGCGTTATTCAGAGATCATTTTATAACATCAATGGTTCCTGGTTGACACCAACTAAGGATGGCCTCCTTAGATCAGAAAAACCAATGCTTATGGACCCTAATTATAATCCCAACTGGGTGTTCCAGTATCCAGACAATCTTGTGTCATCAGGAATATATTCAAAGGAGACAATTGATAATTACAAACGAAGCATGAGTATACCTGATTCAACTAGAGTTGTCTCATGGTCAAATGAAGGGGTACAAATAGATGTTACCCATAGCATAAATGATGACGGAAATACCAGTCTAAGGGAACGATTAACATCTGGAACAATTATACATTTTTGGCACAATATCAAAGACATAGGTTCATTTAGTGCAGGACTGTTAATCATATACTGGGGAATAAAATTATCACTAAGTATGATCATTAACTGTTTAATCTTGAGGAGAGCTGAGGCCTCTCCTTACCATTACCTTGCTAGTCCTTGGGGTAGACTAACTCACTATATCGAAACAAAAAAGAGAAACCAATTTATAGAAACTCAATTGGATGAGACCAATCAACAAATTGCGGAACTTAAAGAAATATTAGTTCTCCTATCGCATACTTGTCTCCTACCCAATTTGCCTTCAATTATTTCGAGAGCCCGGGATATACAGCTAGGGTTGCTGGAGAAGTAATATACTTAAGCAAATGCACTCCAGTTTCTGTTGAATATAGGCCTCTTAATGGGTGTTATTCCGAACTGACAGTTAGTATCGGGAATACTTCGTTTTTCATGGCACCAAGGACTAGATTGTTATCATTAGTGGGAACACCCGTTCCTTGCAGCGGTATTCAGAGATCATTTTATAACATCAATGGTACCTGGTTGACACCAACTAAGGATGGCCTCCTTAGATCAGAAAAACCAATGCTTATGGACCCTAATTATGATCCCAACTGGGTGTTCCAGTATCCAGACAATCTTGTGTCATCAGGAATATATTCAAAGGAGACAATTGATAATTACAAACGAAGCATGAGTATACCTCATTCAACTCAAGTTGTCCTTGGCAACTTAGCTCATAGAGTTGTCTCATGGTCAAATGAAGGGGTACAAATAGATGTTACCCATAGCATAAATGATGACGGAATTACCAGTCTAAGGGAACGATTAACATCTGGAACAATTATACATTTTTGGCACAATATCAAAGACATAGGTTCATTTAGTGCAGGACTGTTAATCATATACTGGGGAATTAAATTATCACTAAGTATGATCATTAACTGTTTAATCTTGAGGAGAGCTGAGGCCTCTCCTTACCATTACCTTGCTAGTCCTTGGGGTAGACTAACTCACTATATCGAAACAAAAAAGAGAAACCAATTTATAGAAACTCAATTGGATGAGACCAATCAACAAATTGCGGAACTTAAAGAAATATTAGTTCTCCTATCGCATACTTGTCTCCTACCCAATTTGCCTTCAATTATTTCGAGAGCCCGGGATATACAGCTAGGGTTGCTGGAGAAGTAATATACTTAAGCAAATGCACTCCAGTTTCTGTTGAATATAGGCCTCTTAATGGGTGTTATTCCGAACTGACAGTTAGTATCGGGAATACTTCGTTTTTCATGGCACCAAGGACTAGATTGTTATCATTAGTGGGAACACCCGTTCCTTGCAGCGGTATTCAGAGATCATTTTATAACATCAATGGTACCTGGTTGACACCAACTAAGGATGGCCTCCTTAGATCAGAAAAACCAATGCTTATGGACCCTAATTATGATCCCAACTGGGTGTTCCAGTATCCAGACAATCTTGTGTCATCAGGAATATATTCAAAGGAGACAATTGATAATTACAAACGAAGCATGAGTATACCTCATTCAACTCAAGTTGTCCTTGGCAACTTAGCTCATAGAGTTGTCTCATGGTCAAATGAAGGGGTACAAATAGATGTTACCCATAGCATAAATGATGACGGAATTACCAGTCTAAGGGAACGATTAACATCTGGAACAATTATACATTTTTGGCACAATATCAAAGACATAGGTTCATTTAGTGCAGGACTGTTAATCATATACTGGGGAATAAAATTATCACTAAGTATGATCATTAACTGTTTAATCTTGAGGAGAGCTGAGGCCTCTCCTTACCATTACCTTGCTAGTCCTTGGGGTAGACTAACTCACTATATCGAAACAAAAAAGAGAAACCAATTTATAGAAACTCAATTGGATGAGACCAATCAACAAATTGAGGAACTTAAAGAAATATTAGTTCTCCCATTGAGAAACAACTAACATAGGTAAGACAATAATTTACCTTTACTTAGTTATTTAAAAAAAAAAAAAAAAAAAAAAACAATGTTTGCTTCTTCCTTTTGTTGTACTTCTGTTGAAAGTAAAACTCCTTTTTTTTGGAAAAAGCTTCTTGCTTTATTGACGATATAATAATGAGTGTTTTAATACATAAGTATTTATAGAAAAAAAAAGGAAGTGTGTATAACAAAACCGTTATACACCGTTTTCGGCGAATTGTAAATACATAAGATCATATGGAACAATAAGGGCCATTCACAGCCAATGTTGAACAATAGGGATATTCATAGAAAAATTAATTCGATTGAAATATAAAAATTTATAAACGATCAACTGTTGAACTTGATTCAACACTCACTCTTATTGTTTTGTTTGTGTATGTTCTGGACGACTTATATACTTTGACTAGTTTAAGTAAGCTCATGGCAGAATACAATTTTATGAAGCATTCATTCTTGTTTGGAAAAAGGAATAATAAATTTTATGAAATTTAGAGCGCTTAATAATTTTTTTTGGAAAATAATAATCCAATAAAAAATTGTTAGATCACAGGAAGACCTTCGTGGACTACTGTGTTTGACAATAAAGCTGAGGACGAAACGGCGATCATTCCTGCCCTGTTGTCACCGGCTTATAACTCAAAATACCACCATAACCTTAATAAAGTCAAACCACTTTATTACAATAAATAATTTATTTTATTTTAAATTTTAAAGCTCAATTTATTAACTCACTTTTTTATTTTACCGCCTAATTTGCATAAAAAACCATACAAACAGCAACTCGAGGTGCCAGATTAAATTGCCAGTGGCCATCTGTAATACCTTTTTGGCAACTGGCAACGCAACTAAAGTTCAGTTGCAACCGATAATCGAGCCATTAAAACAGCTACCAGGACAAAAATTTTATGTTGCAGCAAAACGAGGAGATGCCGATCCAAAATACAAATATGGGCATTTCCTCCCAATGGTCAACCAGAATCGAAAAATAAAATGTTGATAATCATAGTGTTTTATTGTTTATAATTATAAAAAAAAAGTCTATATTTTTATAATAGAATGGTTTCATAGCATATCTCAGCTGTTTTACTTGAGGAAATTGAGCTGGAAACTGAAAAATTTAATATTTTCTTTTTAAGCTACTTCTAAAGCAGCGTCCATCAGTAGTATTACTGAGCTAACGAAGTTGTTCGGGTATTAATTTATTCTCTTCTGAGTTTTATAACCAGGATTACCCAATGAGGAAAATATACTACCACAAATTTTCCATAAATTCACATAAAAAAAGCAAGAGTACCACCTATAATCTTTATTACATTAATCAATCTTCTAATTTAAATATTGTACTGAATTCATTGATTTGTTATTATAAATAAAACTTTTATAATCAGAGTTAAATATTGTTTTAATTTCATTTTGTAAACTAAACATTTTGAATAAATTAACCACACTTCAAAATTGTAAGAAAAAAAATTCATGTGTTTTGTTTTCATTATGTCGAACGGCAACCATGATTACAATACAAAATGTACGTGCGAGGGAAATTTATGTTCAGTAGGTCAATAACTTTCAACAAAGAAGCACCTTCGCGGATTTTTTTTCTCCTTTTAAAATTTAAAGAGAAGTAATTTCATTCTTGGTATACTGAGAATTGTTGATAACGAGCTACTTTTTTAATTTATGAATCTACTTTGTATATGCATATTGCCTTATTTATAAAAAATATTCGTTGCTTATAAAGAAGAAAATGTTGAGCGTGTTACAAGGGGAATTTTGAGAGATAGATCAGATATACTCTCCCACTAAATGACCACAGGTAAGAAAATAGGAGTAGATATCATGTGCAAAATGTTTTCAAACATTCCATTTTTATAGCTTTATACAAAACTTTCGACTGAATAAAGATGCCTTTATGTACATATGTATTAAAAGCTATTAAACACGACCTCATCGTTCCAAAGAGATCCACAGCAATCCCACCCGCAATAAAAGTGGCCACAGCTTTGAAATTGTGTTTTCTTACATGATTCGTTCCCTTTGCGTTTGATATTTAGTTAGCGCAAGATATTTGCGCTGAACAAACGATTTTGACATATGCTTTCGTATTGCAGAGTGCTGTGATGCCAGAGTTGCGAAAGTGAAAAATGTAGATGCGTAAGGAAAATACGAAAACGTAATAAAGAGTATCAATTGTTCGATTCGGTACAATTTTTCTTACGCATCGTAATAGAGTTACCAAAAATATCGATTTTTCCAAATTTTGAACGACGAAAGGCATGGGTTAGCGTTGTTTAATCGAGCTCAAATTTTGGCTATCTCAATATCTGGAAAGGGGAATCGTTTTGTGGGGTTAAGACCAACATTCCGACATTTTTTTCTCCCCATATAAGATCCGGTCATTCTACTGTAGATATAAACATGTTTTGTTTTACATTTCCACTGTACTTATCGCCCTTTTTCCAGTTGTCGTCGTCAATTTGCAGACAACACCATTTTAAAACAAAATTCTGTAACAGATTTAGAATTACGTCGATGTTCCTGGTGTCAGCTGATTCATTTTATTTATTTACTTTTCTTTGTTAACATTCTGTGAAGCCCAAGAAGGGTATGGAAAATAAAGTCAGATTTTTTATATTTTTTGTATGTTTATTTTATTTTTTACATTAATTATCCTGCGAAACAAACAACCAATACACAAATTACAGAATATATGTACGTCGTAGAAAAAATTCTTTGAAAAATATAAAAGAAAATTTTGATAAAAATGTTTTTTCTTTCCGATTTGGACTCCAGTGGCGAAGAGCAGAAAACAATTTAAAAGACTTCTTAGGCAGAAATCGTGTGTTTTGCCCGATGAGAAGTAAGTAATAAATCTGAAATCAAATTTTCCCAGTAATTAATTTTATTACGTTTTTAAGATTTTAGCCGAAAATAAACGACAAGATTTTGTCATTTTAATTTTTACATTTGTAATTAAACTTTTTTCTTGTAAATTTTCTTTTGAGCACGACAGAAGACACCATACCAAAAATAGCGACGACAAATCGAAGCCAATTAAAGGCAACATCTATCTACGTTACATTTTCTTACAGAATACCAAAGACACATTGACACTCAATAATAAACGGCAATATCGACAACTGGAATCCTGTTTTGCAGTAAAATATAAAAAAAACAATTTTGTATTGTATTGACGACGCCAAATAGAATAGAAAAACAAAATGAAAAATAAGAAAAATTTTCAAATACTAACGTAGTAAATAAGATAGAAATAGAACCGGAAAAATATAAAGTTGGTTAAAATTTTGCCTAATTTTAAGAAAAAAACATTTTGGTGCCCGAGCTGGGACTTGTGAAAAATTAAGCTCTATAAAAATAAATTGATAAGTTAATTCAATTTCAAATAAATTAAAATACTTTTTGTGAAATTTTATAATTTAATTAAAATTACATTACAACAAATGAAAAGTGTGGTGTTAAAACATAAAACATACAAAGTAAACATTTTTAAACACACATGCAAAGTAACAGCATATACAGGGTGGCACAAAAGGAGCTATTTGGTTTGAATTCTTTATAATTTTTTTAATTATAATTTTTTCTTTGTATTTTTTCAGCATTTTGTGAATAAACTTGGGGAATTAATTATGAAACATTCGAAATGAAATCATGGGAGAGGCCAGATTAGCCGGTTGCCTACTTTTTCTGGAGATGCAATCAACGGGTTGACTTGGAGGGCGATCTGTTCAAAACGTTGATTGATGTCCGGTAGGAGTATGTGGATTGACGTTGACTGCCAAGGCCATTTTCAGAAAACTGGCCAAAAATGACATTTTGATTTTTTCACATTATATTACTAAAAACTCTATTCCTAGATGATAGGATCATGAAAAAGCAAATATGATGTTTATTTTAGGAGAAAAAGGACCTACGAATTATCTCGTAATTGGCTTCTGTGACAGAAATCGCTACGCAGAAGCCAAATACGAGTTAATTCGTAGGTCCTTTTTCTCCTAAAAAACATAATTTTTGCTTCCTATAATTTGTTTTATAGTTATTATAATTTATTATAATTTTATTATTATTTTCTTTCTTTTTAGATTTATAAACATTCTCTAAATTTATTGTTATAATTATCAAGAACCCAAAATGGATAAGAAAAGGTCACTGAATCAAAGTGAAATTGAGTACAACGCAAATCTAAGTGATTCAGAATATGACGGAATTTTCAGCGATGATAGTAACGACATTTATGAGCCTTCTGATTATACAAGTGGTAGTGAAGATGAACCTGAAGACGGGTCCAAACCTGATGATAATGACGATGATCTCCAAGCAACAACGTCAAATGAGAATGATGATTTGTGGACAGAAGTCAACACAATCCTGATTTATTTCTTTTTGAAGAAAATGTTGGTGTGAAATTAGATACATCAAATTTTTCAGTACAAACGCTGGTGGATTTATTTTTTTCGGATGAGTTTCTTGCATTACTGGTAGAACAAACTATTTTATATGCTGCGCAAGAAATTGAGAAATGGGAATCAAAATGCTGTAAAAAAATCCAAAAAGTTATCAAATTGTCGACGTAAATGCTGCAGAGATGAAAGTTTTTATTGCACTTTTATTGCAAATGGGACCTTGTACTTTTCCAACAATAGAACATTACTGGAGCACAAACAAGCTATATAATGTAAACTTTTGGCGCTCACATATGAGACGAAATCGATTCCAGTTGCTACTTCGTTATTTTCATTTGGTTGATTACTCAAACGCATCTACCGACAGATTATACAAGGTGAGACCAATCCTAAATCATTTCAACAATGTTATGCGTGAAAACTATGTACCCAGTAAAAATATTTGTATTGACGAATCCATGATGCTATGGCGGGGAAGATTGCGTTTCCGCCAATATATAAAAAATAAAAAACACAAGTATGGCATCAAACTATATGAACTATGTGAGTCCGACGGTCTTGTAATAAAAATAAAAATTTACAGCGGAAAATCTGAGGAAACTACCAATAATCTAGGTCACACTGCTGACGTTGTTTTAAATTTACTTGAGGACTATCTCGATAAAGGCTACGCGCTTTACATGGATAGTTTTTATAATTCAGTTAGTCTTAGAAAACTGTTATATACACGAAAAACTTATGTGTGTGGAACCCTGCGAAGTAACAGAAAAGGAAACCCCAGAGATGTATTAAATCGTAAACTGAAAAAAGGGGAGTGTTTTTGGCAGCAAAATGGTCCTGTTTCTATATGCAAATGGAAAGACAAACGAGAAGTCCTTACCATTTCAAACATGCATGCTGTTGAAATGGTAGAGGTGCCCAATCGCAATGGAAAAATTTCTATGAAACCGAATATAGTTCGAGATTACAATTATGGAATGTCTGGCATAGACCGATCAGATCAAATGATTTCGTACTACTCATCTCTAAGAAAGACTATTAGATGGCCCAAAAAGGTTTCGCTACATATTATAGAGATATATATACAAAATACTCACAGAATTTTTCAAAAAGTAACTTCATCCTAAAATAAAACTGATAAAGTTCGGAGAAGAATTCGTCTTCGCGTTGATTGGAGATTTTTTACCAGTTTTGAAAAAAATAGAAGTCAAGAGCTCCATTATTTGAGTGTTTACCACCAACGGAAAAAAAAACAGCGTCCGACAAAGCCATGTCGTGTATGTACCCAAGCAAAAAAACGCCGAGAAACGCGTTACTTCTGTCCAGCCTGTGAAGAGAAGCCAGCCCTTTGTGTGGAAAATTGTTATAAAACCTACCACAAATAATAAAATATTACTTTATATTTTTTTCTATTTCTATTTGAGTTAATTTTTCCATTATATTGAATGAATTTTTCCATAAAATTTTTTTTTTTCGTTGTTTGGTGGAAAGCAATCAATATATATACCTACCCAGTATATTTAATGATATCATAGATGATGATACTATTGCGGAATTTGACCGCAATACCTACTACCTTTTCAAAGATAGGAAAGGAAGCAGTGAGTTAAATTACGAATTAACTATAAATGCGGAAACAACAGGTAATTTTTGGTAAAAAAGTTTTTATTTATTTATTTATTATTAAATCTAATAATTAATTATTATCGTTTTAGCTCAAGATACACCAAAGAAGTAAATTGAATATTGAATGTCATTGAAGCCAACGACAAACGGAAGCCGAAATTATTTGCTCTGAATGATAAAGCTGTTATTATGTTAATAATAAATGTGGTCACACTTTTAATTAAGCATTTGTTTTATTTATACACTTGACCGCAACTTTTTACCAAACTTGTATTTTAGTAAGAATATAAAGTATATAAGAACATTTGTTAATGAGTTTTAATGAAACAATTGATTTTCATCATTCTGAAAAAACGTGTCACACGCAAAAAAAGAAAAAACATATTCAAAAACCGATATCAGTGATTGAAAACTATTAAACAAGTATTCTTAAAACAGAAAATTATAATTTATATATAATTTAAAAACTGTTTAAAATTATATTTATATAAAAAGTTGAAACGGTATTTGATTTTATTAAAAACTACGTAAAAGCTAAATTCTAAAAAGTAATCTTTTAAACCGAAATTGTGAAATATTTAAATATTTATATAAACATCTTCACTAAGTCCAGGTATGTTGTAGATATTAAGAGCAAATCTATAATTTGTGTTTATTTTAATTTCAAATACTTTCAGTACATTACTTCCATTTCTGGTGTTATATCATGTACATCTGTGAAGTATGTGGAACGTCTTTCGTATCCAAATTTAATTTTAAGAGACATTTTAATAATAAACATATTAACCCAAAATCAAGCAAAACAAAACTAAATTTAAAAAATGAAAAAATTGTTAAAGTTGAAAATATTGAAGAAACTCCATCGTGTAGCTATATACGATGTGAAACTTGTAAATTAAATATAAGAAATGGTTCTTGGTCTCATCATTTGAGAACTAATGAACATAAAAAAAAAATAATCGTTTGTTTATAAACAACCATATATATAGAAGTAAAAATTTATTTACTAAGCGTATTCAAATTTTTGTATACGAAAATAAAAAGGTAGATGAGCTTTCAATAAACATTTTATTTTCGAATGCAAAAGAAAGTATTATAAATATTTTAAAAAATATGTTATTAGAACATCAAAATATAAAATTTAATATAGAAGTTTTTGCAGAATATATAAAATTCTCAAAATCTAATGAAATTGAAGATGATGATAGCGCACTAATTAGTGTGAAATCTTTTCAAACGAAAATGGTAATAGTACAAGTAGAACAAGATCTATCAGACATATACGATAATCATAGTATAGAAATAGCAACCAAAATGGCTGAATTTCAAGAGAGAGACAGTGGTTGGTCTCTAGTTTGTATCAATAAAATTGAAATAAACGTTAACAAGTATTGTCCTATAAAAGGATCTAAATATTTAGAACTACCAATATTTATCAGAAATAAAAAAGCGTGCATCAACATTAAAAATAATGATAATTATTGTTTCAAATGGGCTCTTATAGCTGCATTAGAAAACAATCATTTAAATTCAAAATATTCACATTATAGTAATGTTATCACACAAAGCTTAATAACACTAACAAATGGAATAACAATTGATTTCACCAACTTAACCTTTCCTCTATCTATTGCTGATATTAAGATATTTGAGAAATACAATTTAAATATAAGCGTGAATGTTTTTGGATGTGATGTAATAAAAAAAGAAATCGTTGGACCATATTATAGGACAGCTGATGAAAAAATTAATCATATCAATTTACTATACATTCAAGATGATAAAAACGATGAATCACATTATGTTTGGATAAGAAACATAAGTCGTTTATTGAGCACACAAGTTTCAAAACATCTAGGTGCTAAATATTTTTGTAATTTTTGTTTACACTATTCAAGCAGTGAACTCTTATTAAAACATAAACAAGAATGCAATAAAATTGTCACCAAAATGCCTTCGGGTGTTAAGGATGATAATATATTGCAGTTCAAAAATTTTAAAAATCAATTAGATGTACCATTTGTTATCTATGCGGATTTTGAATGTATATTAAGTAAAATTAACAACAAAAATTCTAATAATGTTACAAGCATTCAAAAACATATACCTATAGCTTACAGCTACTACATAAAATCATCTTTTGATTCTAAACTGAATAAGCTTAGAACGTATACGGGTAACGATGTTGTTAAAGATTTTGTTCAAAATTTTATTGAGGATGCACGTTTTTTGTGTACAAACTTTCTAATGAAAGTAGTGCCAATGAATTCTCTATTACCCCATGAAGTTGAAAAACATTATAATACTAATGAGTGTCATATATGTAAACAAATTCTAGATGATGATAGATGTGCTGATCATTGTCATTTAACTGGTCAATATCGCGGTCCAGCTCATTGGAAATGTAATATTAATTATCAATTACCTAACTTTATTCCAATAATTTTTCATAACTTTTCAGGTTATGATTGTCATTTGTTTGTAAAGGCTGTAGCAGATTATCCGGGTGATATAGATGTTATACCACTTAATAAAGAATTGTATATATCTGTTAGAAAAAGAATTCAAATAACTGACAAATATAATTTAGAATTACGTTTTCTCGATTCTTTTAAATTTATGTCGTCGTCTAGTTTAGATAAATTATCTAATTATTTACATAACGATAACTTTAAAACACTGAAATCAATATATCCAAATCATTTAGAATTTAATCTTTTGAAAAGAAAAGGTATATTTCCTTATGATTATATCGATTCAGTTGAAAAATTAAATAAAAATGTCTTACCTTCTCGTGAACAGTTTTTCTCTACATTAAATAATAAAGAATGTACTATTGCTGATTATGAGCACGCGTTAAGTGTTTGGTCTACATTTAACTGTCAATCTCTAAATGAGTATATGCTTTTATATTTAAAAACTGATGTATTTCTTTTAACTGATGTATTTGAAAATTTTCGTTCTGTTTGTAAATCAATATATCATCTTGATCCATGTCATTACTATACAACACCTGGTTTATTGTGGGATGCCATGTTAAAAATAACGAAAATTAAATTGGAATTATTCACCGATATAAATATGTATAATTTCATTAAAAAAGGAATAAGAGGTGGTATTGTTCAATGCACAACACGTCGAACAGTTGCAAATCATAAATATATCAAAACATATGATTGCTCTAAACCCTCACAATATCTTATGTATTTAGATGCGAACAACTTGTATGGTTGGGCAATGTCTGAATCTTTACCAGAAGGTAAATTTGAATGGATTGAAGATATACTTAGATAGCTTTGATATTTCGAAAGTATCTGAAAACTCTGATTTTGGTTACATTTTAGAAGTTGATTTAGACTATCCTGAAGAACTACATGATAGTCATAATGATTTACCGTTTTGTGCTGAACTTAAAAGTCCACCAATACAACATCATAATATAAAGAAACTAATTCCCGATTTAACTAACAAAAAATCATATATAATTCACTATCGAAATATTCAACAGTGTATTAGAAATGGTTTAAAATTAGTTAAAATTCATAGAATATTAAGATTTAAACAATCAACTTGGTTGAAACAGTATATCGATTTAAATACCTTTCATCGAACCAATGCCAAAAATGAGTTTGAAAAAAATTTTTTTAAACTTTTAAATAATGCGGTATACGGTAAAACTATGGAAAATGTTGAAAAACGTAAAAATGTAAAAATCGTTAATGCTTGGGAGAGTGAACACAACCGTTTGGGCGCACGAGCTCTTATAGCAAAACCTAATTTTCATAGTTCAACACATTTTACCGATAATATGATTGCAATTCAAATGAGTATGGATAGCGTAACATTTAATAAACCTATATATTTAGGGTTTTCAGTTCTAGAACTATCTAAATATAAAATGTATGACTTCACTATCAGTATATGCAGACAAAGTTTAATGAAAATTTAAAATTAAATTATATGGATACTGATTCTTTAATTTACACAATAAGAACAACCGATTTTTATAAAGATATTTACAATGATCTTCATCTAAACTTTGATACATCAGACTATTCAATTAATAATGTTTTCAATTTCCCCTTGCAAAACAAAAAAGTCTTGGGAATGATGAAAGATGAGAATAATGGACATGTAATGTTAGAATTTATTGGGCTTCGATCAAAAGTATATTCAATAGCTGTTGAGGATAAAGAAGAAATCAAAAAAGCTAAAAATGTAAAAAACTCTGCTTTAAAAAAACTAACTATAAATGATTATCGCAACTGTTTGATAGATAAAACCATATATCACGATAAAATGTATATATTTAAATCTATCCTACATGAAATTTATACACAACAAATATCAAAAGTTGTATTAAGTTATGATGATAATAAACGTTATATAAGAGAAGATGGTATTAATACCTATGCTTGGGGACATTTCAAAATAAACAAAAATTTAAATTTTAATAAAGTCTAAATCATATAAAACAAAAAAAAAAAAAATCTCCGAATCTGATTACACACAATTTTAAAAACTTGTGGGTACATACCAAACACATTCATACATATCAACGAAAAAACCACAACAGAACTTTTAACAACAGAACAACAATACAATAGGGTGGCACTTATATCATCGTTGTTAGTTTTCTCATACAAAATTAGTATACAAATCCTAACCAACCCCAGCCAAACCCCGCCCAAACCCCGACCAAACTCAGCCAAGCCAAGCCAAGCCAAGTCGTGCCAGCCCAGTTGCCGAATCTCATTACTCACACACAATTTCAAAAACTTCCAGGTATATAAGTGCCACCCTATTTTAGTTCTGGAAACAAGAGCAGGGAGCAAAAACACAATAAGAACAAACGATTTTTATAAAAAATTAGTATAAATTTTTTGCTCCCTGCTCTTGTTTCCAGAACTCTCTTCAACACCCTACTTCCTGATGTTGCTGCCGCTTTAACTGGAAAAACTCCTGCAGATTGTTTCAACTATTTTATATCCGAAGACATGATAAATCTGTTTGTTACAGAAACTAACAGGTTTGCTGCGCAACATATTATTGCAGCCGAAAACTCCTCCAATAGATCGCAGACAAAAAGGCTAGCAAAATGGGTAGATACCGATCCAAGTCCAAGTTCAAAGAGGCGTACGTTCCAGAAAATATCGTGTGTATTGACGAAAGTAACATTCCATTCCGTGGAAGGATACATTTCAGGCAATACATACATAATAAGCGGCATAGATAAGGCATTAAAGTTTTTAAACTCTGTGTAGCAGGAGGTTACACCTGGTCATTCAAAGTCTATACAGGCAAAGTGAAACACGACGATACATCAGTTTCAGAGACAGTTGTAACTGAGTTAATGGATGGACTCCAGAAGATCTCTCTTCACTGACAATTGGTATACAAGTGTTTTGTTAGCAGACAAGATGATTCAAAATAAGACCCATCTCGTTGGAACTCTAAGAGCCAATCGAAAACAGAATCCTCCAGAAGTAATAAAAGCAACATTAAAAAAGGGCGAAATAATTTCCCGACAGAATGAAAATAAAACAGTACTACTAAACTGGAAAGACAAACGCGATGTAATAATGCTTACTACAAAACATGACGATTCGCTTACAACTTTTTTGAACAAAGGAAGAGAATGCATCAAACCAGCTGCAGTACAAGACTACAACAAAGGTAAAACATTTATCGACTTATCAGATCAAATGGCAGCGCACAGTAAAATGGTATAAACGTTTACTGTTCCATCTAATAACTGCTACCACAATTGTAAACGCCTTACATCTATTTAATACATTGAATGGAAAAAGGATGAATATAACGCAATTCAAGGAATTAATTGTTTCAGGCCTTTTAAATTCAGATGCGGATATGATGCGACCATCGACATCTAGAGATCCCCAAAGACACATATTAAAAGAATTGGAGGGTCAAAAGAGAGTGAAAATATCAGATTAGATTATTAAAAAGAAATAAATTAAGAAGACAACAGAAGAAATAAGGAGGAAATTGATAAAATATTTTTTTTATATGAATTTTATGAAAAGAAAGGATAAAGTAATAATAAGGAAAAATAATATTAAGTGAGAAACAATGTTTTTGTTGAAAAAAGAAAAAACTGTTACAATTGTTGAAAAATTGTATTGTGAAATCTGCTTAATGAATAAACGGAGAGGACCGATTAGGGCTAAGAATCAATTTAATTTAGAATATAGAGAAGAAAGGGAACCAAGTTGTCATGTGCACCCTGTAGATGGGTAAGGCAGACGTCTAGTGTCAAACAGAAAAAAAGATGGCAGACGCTAGATTTGAAGTGTCAAACAAAAAAAGATGGCAGACAGCTAGTGACAATCAAAAAAAAGATGGAGACGCCATAGTTGAGGTGTCAGAAAAAAAAAAAAAAGAGTGGCGGTTAATAATCGTTTGGGTGTATTTGGGGTGAATGTATCAATTTTATTTTTGTATTTCCTAACATGTCCTATGGACATATATATATATATGTATTAATTTCATTTTTATATTGCCTTAATATTTGCTAAATGTGTACATATTTATTTAGTACAGTCTCTTAAACGACTGTAATAATTTCATTTCATATTTCCTTAAGATTTTGTAAATGTGCAATATTATAAATTTGTACAGTCTCTTGGACGACTGTATTAATTTCATTTTTATATGGCCTTAATATTTGCTAAATGTGTACATTTTTATTTAGTACAGTCTCTTAAACGACTGTATTCATTTTCTTTGTGTATTTTATTAACATTTTCTATATATATATATATATATATATATATATTTAAGGATATTCGTACAGTCTCGTAAAGGACTGTACTGATTCTATTCTTGCATTTTGATATTTCTGAGCAATTTGTGTTTAGACATAAGTATATCCATTACCGTCGTAGACGTAAAATCAATTTAAATTCTAAAGAGTGTTCAGGTTAACCACAGGAATAGTAGGCATGTCGTTTAGGTTAAGCTCACCCTAGGGCATAATTTATATGAAGATTACTATTCCTAAAATTATATACTTGTAAAAAGGATACGAATATGTAAAGAAATAAAGGAGTATCAAATACTTTTAAGAGAATATTTTTTGTATAGAATTAAATAGAAAAGCATTATATACGTTTAAGAAGGATATCAATATATGAATAAAAAATAAATATATAAGTATTATGTAAATTTTTGTTTGAAGAGTATATTATTAAAACGGAAATGGCTAGAGAAATAAAGAAAGGTAAGGTGAAAGTAGGAAAGGGCCGGTAAGAGTCACAGTAGTTGAAAATAGGGGGTAGTAACTAATTAATCGGAAAGTACTACCATGGTAGAGGGTGGCGAACCAAGGCCGGAAAAAGGTCGAACCGAAGCCGAAAAAAGTTGAACGGCTTCAACGGACTTCGAGCGACAGTAGGGTAATATCGTGAGTATTCTTGTGCGAGGGTTCGGAAAGTTCGTTTGGCAACTGGATTTTCATTAACACTTGAAGAGTTCTAAATCTCAAAAATGGTAAATAATAGAATGGCATTTTAAAATTTTTTGTTGTTGTGTGTTGGAAAAAAAATGAGGAGGCTGGTTGGCAAGAAACCCACCTCCAAGACGGCGAGCTTTAGCCTGAGCAATACGCCATAATGCCAGCGCCGCCAACAGTCTGTCAAAAAGGTCAGGAATAATAATCATGTTCAAATCAAACAATTCACTCGTTTATATTTATCCCATTCATTTCACATGAACAGCATATATTCTACTCAATTGTCAATTCATTTTGATTGAACATATTCATTTAATATGCATACGCTTTCATTTCACAAACAATTTATCAAATTAAACAATTTCATTCTATTCACGTAAGTATTTATTCACATTCCCATTCAAACACAACACAAAATGGCGCCCAACGTGGGGCCTGAGCAGTATGTATGCATTCCCGTGGCATTCATATTCAATTTATTCCCATATTCTTTTATATTCAAATAATTACAATTTTTATCATTACACACACACATTCATTCATAAGCACAACACAAAATGGCGCCGAACGTGGGGCCTGAGCAGTATGTATGCATTCCCGTGGCATATAATAATTATATACATTTTTATTCAACTCAAATCTTGATATCACAGTTATCAAACATTATTCATTTATTCTTCAATATTTATATTATTCAATTTCATTCCATTCCCATTTCACACATAAGCACCACAACACAAAAATGGCGCCCAACGTGGGGCCTGAGCAGGGTGTATGCGTGTTGTAAAAATTCTTCAAATCATGAACACATTCAATTCCATTCAATATTAGCATTTATATTATTCATTTCATTACACACACATTTCATTCGCACAACACAAAGTCTAGAAGAAAGAATTAGTTTTTTAGCGGACATTTGGAAAATTATAGGTTTAGAAGGGATTCCCACTGAGGATAATATAATCAATCGTACTACTATAGAAGTAGAAACTAGTTTGTTGATAAGGCTCGCTGACGAGCATTTTAGAAATAGAGGTTTACTTGATTAACATTGAAGCTTTACTTTGAAAGCTTTGTTTTTTCAGCATTTTGTGAAGAATACTTGGGGAATTAATTATGAATCATTACACGATCGAACACAGCACTTATTAAATTGCTTAACAAACAATTAATGAATATAAATAAGAAAAACAATAAATATATTACAATTAATTAATCAACCAGCAAAGAAATTTAATAGTTTTATTAAGTAAACGACATATGAACACATTTGTAAACTCCACAGGAGTTAGTAATAATGTCGACAATAAAATATTATTAATTGTAAAATCCAAAACACAATATCAGCAAACAAAGAGATAAACTGATAATGTGGTTTCGGTTATACCTTTAAGAAAAAAACATTGGTAAAGATACACATTGTAATAGATTAGAAGTATGGCAAAAGTATAAATAGCATTGTAAATACTTTTGCTAGTTTAGTTCATAAGTAAACTCAATAAAGAAAAGAACGCTTCAAGATACATTAAATAAAAAAGTACACAGAATCTTAACTCGTGCAAATATGGCAGACAGTAAAAATTTTGTATTAAGTAAAATTTCCAACAACGTTTACACCTTGTCGCCGCGCCGTAAGGGAAAAAGTATAATATGGTCCATATTATGTGAAATAATTATGGAAAACGAAGAATTACTGGAGGGCTACTTATACTGCAGAAAATGCTCCAACGTTTTAAAGTATTCGCCGAAACAGACATCAAATTTAAGCCGCCATAAATGTTGCCAATTGCTGAAAGAGCCGGCTGTTTTAAAAAGTGTTGCAGCAGAAGACAAAACAGCTGCTCATAACGTCTGTGTAGCATGGGTAAGTGAGGACTATCAGCGTTTTTCTGCTATCAGTGGTTCTGTTTTCATGAAACTAGCAAAGTTTAAAATTAATATTGGCGCTAAGTACGGAGAACAAGTTGATGTTGAAGCTTTGCTTCCTAACGCGATAACACTTCCCCGTACTACGCAGAAGCTCGCTGATGAAAAAAAAAATTAGAAATCAAGGGCGAGATATCTGAAGCTGTTCAAAGCGGAGGCGCATCTGCAACAATTGATCTTTGGATAGATAATTTTGTACACAGACATTTTTTGGGAGTAACTTTACACTACCAAAAAAATTACAAATTTCATGACATCGAATGATTTTGAAAGATCAACAGGTTCCAATATAAGAAGCAAATTGCACAGTTTATTTGAGGAATTTGGCATATTAACAATATAGATGAAATAAAATTTATAACGGATAGAGGATCGAACGTTATTAAAGCATTAGAAATTAATGTAGGACTTAATTGCAGCAGCCATTTGTTTGTAAATGTCTTAGAGCACTCTTTTAAAGAAACAGAGGAGTTAAAAGAATTGGTTGAGGCCTGCAAGAAAATTGTGAAATATTTCAAAAAAGCCAACCTACAGCACCAGCTACCAACATCATTAAAAAAATGAATGCACCATCCGTAGGTATTCAAATTTCACCATGTTTAAATCGATAGTAGATAACTGTTACCATATAAATGAAATATTAAAAGAGAAGGAAGAAAGTCAGCGATTATTATTAATAAGTATTTCAACTCTTAAAGAACTAGTGAATTTATGCGATGATTTTGATATACCATATTTAAAAAACTGCATTTGTTAATCAAACAAAACAGTGGTCGCGAAATTGGTGTAGGCGAAAGAGTAGTCAGAGATTTGGTTGGGCCATACACGGTAGCGGACGTAATATCACCATGGACAATTTTTTTACGTCTGGCAAAGCAGTTGATATCCGTCAAACTTAGCATTGTCGGAACACTGCGGCGAAACAAGGCCTATATACCAACAGAAATGAAAGACGATAAGAGGTGGACCATTGGGACAAGCAAATTTGGTTTCCAAGAGAAGGTGACTATGGTTACATACAAATAGAGGAAAACAAATTCCGTAATAATGTTGTCGACTATGCATGATGATGCAACTGTAGAAGAAAACGGCAAACCAGAAATCATAAATTTTTATAACAAAACGAAAGGTGGAGTGGATGATATGGACCGGACGCTTCGGGAGTATACCACACAGAGACACACAAAAAGGTGGTCTTTGTCGTTTTTGTACAATATGCTCGATGTTAGTGCTCTCGCGGCATACACTATATTGTATATGAGAATAACACAAACTGTTCCATATCAAACAACACGGAGAAAACGCTTTTTACGTAAACTTGCTGAAGATTTGTGTGCGCCAATAATAGAAGAAAGAGTAACCAATCGCCAAGTAACGCGCCACTTTTCCACCAAAACAGCAATTGAGAGCTTTTCGGAAAGACCAGTGGAGACGGTTACCTATACCGAGCAACCATCTACTTCTACGGCCGCTTCTACTGATGGCAGGAAGTCAATAACAGGAAGCTGTTATTTGTGCGTTTCTTTGGCAAATAAAAGGAGAAGAAAGACGACAAAAGTCTGCAGCGTTTGCAAGAAACCAGTTTGCGATCAACATACTGAAACAATATCAAAATGTTTTTCATGTTTCAACAATGACTCAACATAAGACATCAAATTTTAGAAATAAGTTAAAATGAATAAAATATAAATAATTCAACTAAGAAACAATTACATTTCATATTTTACACATCAATAATAAACATTATGAAACAAAATAAAAATAAAACAAACGTTTTTTTCTTTGAAATATAAGGTAATTTGCACTAAGGTATCCGGGTACCCCGGTCATGGAAACCTGTATGCCTAAAAACGAAAAGCCCTAACTCATCTCTAAAATTTTTTTTAAGAAAAAAGCCCTAACTCATTTTTGCTGAGAAAACAGCTACTAAGCTACGAGCTGGTTGACGCTTATTGCGAGAAAACTGCTTATATACAAATTAGTACAAAACAAGCGCGAAGCGGTCATAGTGGGCGCCGAGCTGGTCAGAGCGCAAATCTGATTGAATGCGAGAAAACAGTTTCAAAGCGTATTTCAGCGCCGATAACATTGTTTATGTTATGTTGTTATTATTAAAAACAAAAATTTAAGTAAAAGTAAGTAAAACATGCAATCAAAAAATTAAAAAGGTAACAAAAATTATAAAGAAAATAAAAATTAAAAAATAAAATAAAAATTAAACAAAAAAAAAAAAATTCAAATAAATAATAACAAGTAAAATTTTAAAACCCAATGTCAGTTTTTTTTCTCTGTACTATTTTCTAAGAAAAGTTATAAACACAATCATAAATCTTTTTGCTCTACAGTAACAAAATACACAGCAATGCTAAAAATATGCTATACCTTTTTGCAAATGCAATGATGCAACACCATATGCACAAGATTGTGAGTTGGGGTAATGTATTTTGTTCCTATTTGCAACACAATTGTATTTAGTACGCATGAAAAATCAAGAAAGACATCCAAAAAAATTTAGATGCAAAATAAATACAACACGCAATACAATGGCGATAAGTAAGCGAATTTTCTTATAATTTAATATATTTCCATTGTACATTCACTTATTTACTTATTTACAGCAAAAAATGGACACATAATTACAAAAACCTATTAATAAACTCCTGATTGGAAATGGAAAGCAATTTCGTGCAAAAAAAGAAACGCGTTGTACTATGGGAACGTGTTTTGCAAAATATTAAGTGCATAGATGACACGTTCCCTTTTTCACGAGACGACATATACCGAAAATTTTTAAATTTCATGGTGACGTATAAACGTAATACAATGTATATAAATGTTCCTAAACGTTTTCAGGGTTTTCAGACATTTTGTCCAATATATTGAACATTTCTCTTTCTCTCTTTGAAGTCATGTAGCTTTGGTATAAACACACAGGTTTATTAAATAAATACCGTTATCAAAAGAGCGTTTAATCTATTACATATATGTGGGATGAGACACTCAGACCACTGACGTGACGGCACTTCGACTCCACTGTGCGGCGAAGTACATAAAAAGACTTACGGTATTTCTTTTACATAGACAACAGAACGAACAGTTGTATATTCATTGGTTGAAGACAAACAAAAGGTACAGACAGAGTGAAAAGTGATCGAGTAGAGTATAGACGAGTGTTGCGGAAGTTCGAAGTAAAATTACGTTTGCGTTAACAAACGGTGGGAATATCGAAGCCTAAGTAAAAAGTGGAACTTAAACTAATTAAAACTAAACTTAAACTAATTAAACCTAAACTTAAGATAATTGAACTGAATTAAACTTAAATCTAAATTTAAAACCCTAATAACTGAATAAATAATAGGTATAAATCCTACAAATGGGGGCTCAACCGGGATTTTAAAAGAAAAAAAAATTTGCAATAAAGTTTATAAAGTTTAAATTATACATGCAAAGAACCATAAGAAGTGCCAATCGGAATTATTGTTGTCGTGCGATATTGTTGTACAGTCAGACTTTGAAAGCATGTGCAGTATCGAAAAATAAGAAGTACAAAAGGCTTTTAAGCAATTTGAGTCTTATAATCTTTTGAGTCTTAATTTTCATAAGTGTGTTGGCATTGTGAGACGTAGCGATATTCAGAGAACATTTTAAGTAATAATTACATTATATTTAACTTAAAAAAAAATTTCGCAACATTACTGGAGATCTTCTTAAGCTATTTGTGTATTAATTTCACAAAATTTAATAGAATTATAGTCGTGAGACGAATTTTAGTGCACGTCCATATATTGGACAAATTTACTCAGTGGGTGTGGAATTTGCCATTTGCAAAGAAAGATTAGTTGGCCAATATTAATATCCTATTTCATGAAAATGGCTTCAAAACGTCAACTTAGTGAAGAGGAAATCTTAAAACATTTAGAAGAAACCTCAGATATACGTGATGCAGAAGAAGATGAAGATGTTGAGGTTGACCAACAATTTCCTCATTATCAGTTTCACGAACAAGCGGTGCAATTAAATCAACACGAAACATTGCCAGACGAATTTGAAGATGAAGAAATTGAGGTTCCCAATCTTTCGAAAATGGAGCTTACGGATCTAGGAATTGAACTGAACAACTTGGTGGATTTAGTTCCAGAAAGCTCTAGCAAAGATCCGAAAAGTACGAAAATCCAATTTACTCAGAAAAAAAATATTGTATGGAAGAATAGACTTGTGGGAAATCAAGAACTTGTCGCTTTTGTTTCGCCTCCTGATAACAATATTATAGAAACCCCATTTCAATATTTTCAAAAATATTTCGATGATGAGTTTTTTAACAAAGCCGCATATTTCACAAACTTATATGCTGTTCAGCAAGGTAGATCATCTTTCAAACCATCTAACACAGATGAAATGCGTATATTTTTTGGTCTTCACGTTATGATGAGTTGTCTAAAATTTCCCCGTGTGCGTATGTACTTTGATAAACGTTGGGGAATTCCATTGTTTTATCAAAATATGACAGCCAAGTAAAATTTACTGGTCTGCTATATGTAAAGGGCAAACCATGTCCATGGGGTATTAAAGCCTTTTTTTTTATGCGGTAAAAGTGGAATGCCCTACGATTTCATTGTGTATCAAGGTTCAACAACACCACTCAGTCAAATTTTGGTGAAGACGATAGGAAGTGGATCTGCAGTTGTATTAGATTTGGCAAAGCGTATTCCAGTTCATTCACAGCGGCATAAATTATATTTTGATAATTACTTTCCTTCATTTCAATTATTCGAAATACTTCTTGATAGAGGGGTTTATGCATCAGGGCTAGTTCGAAGCAATCGATTTAGTACCTCGCAAAGGGAGACCATCCCGAACAACTACAGAAACCGCACCAGAAAGCAGCACATCAATGATTTGCAGCGAGTCATTGCATAATATAGCTAAACGCAAAAAACTTAATCAAAGTGCACCTGCCAAAGAAGTTCGACACGATGGTTACAATCATTTACCAGAATTTTTGGAAAATGGCAACCCTGGTCGCTGCAAAATGGAAGGTTGTTCCAAAAAAACGTTTGTCATTTGCAAAAAATGTAACGTTTATCTATCTGTAAAACGCGGTAGTAATTGCTTTTTAAATTATCATTCAAAATAAAACTTTTTGTAATATTTTTCCCATCCCATTACATCTATTCTTTAAATTTATTAATAAAAAATATGTCCGATAAGTAACTTTGTCCAATATATTGGACATCACCTGGCTGCCAGGTGAGACAATTTACTTCCAATTTGACTTCAGATTCGTAATCAGCAGCCTAAAATTACGTATTACTGCAATTTCAACATTTTTAGCTCAACGATTTCTATTTAATGTCTGAAAGGGTTAATTTAATCGTTGAGCAAACTTGTATTTATGCGTCACAAGCTAACGCGCACAATTTCTCCTTCAACGTAGAAGACTTGAAAGTATTTATCGAAATTTTATTATACAGTGGTTATCACTCAATGCCTAAAGAGGATATGTATTGGCTATACCCAGAAAACGAATATTTCGAAACAGTTCGTATGGTTAATAAGGAATACTGCAAGGAAGTTATGCAACCGTTCGCGTGAAGCAATACGGCACAAACGATCGGAATTGTGGAAAAAATCTAGGATTCTGCATCACGATAATGCACCAACTTACTTATATATGACGTATATGACTTTTTTGCCATGATTGTTGAAGTTTGATTGCGAACGGTGAAGATGAGTTTGCGAAGTAGAGAAATGGGGAATTTTTCGAAATTTCCCTTTGTTCTTTTCATTGTCTATAATCCCATTCTTTAATTTTTGCCAAATTCGACTTTATAAATTTGGTTATACCGGCAAATGAAAAAATTTTCGTTACTTATTTTTTGTATACAAAAAATCTTTTATTTAACAAAATAATTTCATATTTTTCCGCTTCTTCAAGAAAATGACTCTTCTGGCTAAATACATACATATGTATGTACATCAGTATGTATGGCTGTGCTACCTCAAACATTTCAAGGCCTAGAATCATTCTAAACAAAAATTTGTAATTTATTTTTCATATAAAATCAATTTAATTCAGTTTAAAGTAAAAAACACGATGTTAATGGTGTATAAAACAAAAAGTTTTCGCACATTTCATCATGATTGAAGAAGTTTTATATATTTATATTGACCGCAGCTGCATATTCTGGCAAAACAGGAAGTGGAAGAGAACTACAGTGTATCTGCTTACCGTCTTGTTATTAAAACCGCTATGTGATTGACGGTAGGTCCGTAGGGAACAAAACTGTCAGAGATGGACAAAGTGTCTTGCGACAGTGTCGGACGTCGAAAGTTCGTTGTACCTCAAAGATATTAATATTTATGTAGATATTGGCAATGGCCGCCAGCCAGGCGATCCAGTATGGCAAGGTTGATAATTATAAGGCGCTTGACGCTTTACATACCGCTTGGCTACAAATAGGCTTGGGTGCAGACAAAAACCCCTCGACCAACGATGACGAAAGGAAAGGTACAACAACAAAAGTCAGAAAGAAGAAAATCTCAGAGGTAAAAAAAAAAGGATTTAGACACCAGCGTAATGTGGCCTATGGCGTTCTCAGTGCGGACGGCAGTGGAAAACATGGGCCTATTGCCATTCCTGTAACAATCCAACATTCAACACTTATGCATAGATGCTGCACCTGCACAACGCACAGTGTGACTTTCTTCACTTTTAGGTGGCCAAAATTCGCAAAAGTTAAGTTCGCTGATCTTGATGATTTTTTGGTACGTGGTAGGCAAGAGTATGTCTGATTTCAAAATGTGTTGACAAAAACAACAAAAACAATAACAATGAATATAACGGTTGTCAAAAGTTCAGTATAACAAAATTTTAAATAATATGTTTTGCAGATTTGCAATTTTAGTGAAATTGTTGCTGTTGTAAAATTTTTTGTGTGGAAATAATATATCATATAATTATAAATTCTTGATACTAACTGTGTTTTAAATAATATTGGTTAGTTTTAATACAATATGATATATAATTGATAAAAAAATAAGTTAAAGAAAAAATCTCTAAAAAGTGGAGAGTAAAAATAATACGCAAACAATTTAAAAGAGTGCATAAAAATTGTCCGGCAAAGTGCGACTGAGTTACTTTCTGAGAATAACAATCGAGGTACTTAGTTTCAAAATAAAAAAAAACTGGCTGCTACAACCTGCTACTTTCGGTTTTTTGGACAGATAATAATGGCGATTCCACGAAGTGCACTTTTTGAGGTTTGGTTAGAAAATAAAAATAATGTCGGAAAATGCGCACTTCTAAATTATATAACAAACCGGATTGGAAAGGATGTTGACTACCCAAAACTAAACAGTTTTGTAAATACCTTGTGTTCCCGTTTCGATGAAAAATGGGCTGCGTCCTGCCGAATAAAAACTCGCTTTTTAAAGAAGGAAACTACTTGGCTAGCAAAATGCCAGGATTTTACATTTTGCCTTCTTGATGTTCAACCGAGTACTTCCCAAGATTGTAACAGAGCTGCAGGAAGACCTGCAATAGAGTTCAAAGAATTGTCTCACCGCACAAAAAGGCGAAGAGCTAAAGAGCTTTTGAATGCCACTGATTCTGAGCATTTGCTAATGGCTGCCGAAATGAAATTGAGATCATCAGGGAAAAGAAACTCAGCAAAAATGGTTCATCAATTGTCTACAGCCTCCCCCTCAAGAGGTACAGCTCTTAAAAAAGCACAAACTTCCCCAAAAATTTCAAAAAGTTTGTCTTCAGACCAAGCGCTTGCACTTATTATAGATACCGGTTTATCGACAAATCAATATAACTTACTTAAACAGCACACCGCAAATATTAGTCCAAAAATGTATCCCTCATATAACTGTATTAAAACTTCAAAACTTAAGTGTTATCCTGAAAAGATTTCAATTTCGGAAAATAAAGCAGAAATTGAAGTTCAATCACTAATTGATCACACCTTAACTCGACTATGTTCTACTCAGTCAGTATTAGATGTATTGGAATCCACACAATTAAGTGAAATCAACGCAATTTTTAAATGGGGTTGCGATGGCTCTGACCAAGCCAGTTTTAAACAAAAACTTTCTGCCGAAAATGAGTCCGACAGTAGTCTGTTTTCTATATCAATTGTACTTTTGCAGATAAGTTCATATATTGACGGAAAAGAAAAATTAATATGGAAAAACCCTACTCCAAATTCAACCCGATATTGTCGGCCTATTAATTCGTATTTGCTAAGGAAACACGTGAACTTATTTCAATGGAGGTAGAAATCATTAACAGCCAAATTTCAAAATTACAACCAACGCAAATTAAAAATGAAAAACTTAATATCAATATCAAGAGTACTCTTGTTTTATGTATGATTGATGGCAAAGTGTGTAATGCATTATCGTCTTACAGATCAAGTCAGGTTTGCTATATATGTGGTGCTAAACCAAGTGATATGAACGACTTACAAGTTCTTGCCCAAAAAAATTCCGATGGTTTAATGCTTGATTTTGGAATTTCACCACTCCATTCATGGATTCGTTGCATGGAATGCATGTTGCACATAGCTTATCGGTTAGAAATAAAAGTGTGGTCAGTAAGAGGCGAAGAAAACAAGGACAAAGTCAAAAAAAGGAAAGAGAATATTCAGTCAAGATTCAGAAAAGAAGTTGGTCTGTTAATTGATATGCCTACACAAAAAAAAGGTAACACTAACGACGGAAATACCTCGAGACGATTCTTTGCGAATTCTGACAAAACATCTGACATTACTGGAATAGATATAAACCTGTTAAAAAGATTTCATGTAATTCTGTCTTGTATAGCATCCGGGAACCAAATAAATCCTATTACCTTTGAAAATTATGCAAAAGAAACAAGAGAACTTTACTTGTCTAAATATTCTTGGTACTGTATGCCCGTAAGTGTACACAAAATTCTATTTCATGGCAAAGAAATAATCGAATCCTGTATCCTGCCAATTGGTCAACTATCAGAAGAATCTCAGGAATCGAGAAACAAAGATGCTAGAAACTATCGTGAATTCTACACAAGGAAAACTTCCAGAATAGACACGAATACGGATCTTTTACACAGGCTGCTAATTTCATCAGACCCCTATATATGTAGTTTGAGAAAACTTCCTACAATAAGAAGAAAAACATTAAATCCCGAGATGCAATCCTTGCTGTTGGATCCATGAACGGAAGAAGGCCTTGACCCGGATATAATGGATTAATTTTATTTATTTTTTTTAACTTATTTTAATATATTATAAATAATATTTGATATAATTTAAAAAAGTGGATTACAAATTATTTTTTTCAGTTAGTTTTTTGCTTAATTTTTAATGTATTTTGAACGTTGTATATATTTTTTATCATTGCCCAATTCACAAGCTGGTCGTATCGTTGTTAAGTTGTATCGTGAGAGAAAATTTCAAACACAATTCTTAAAGAGAAACATAAATTGTTTGAAAATTTATTTCAATTTAAAAAAATTCAAGCAAAAGTGGGCGGATCCCGCCCATTTTTCCTATACATCACCTCTTATGTATCGGGACTATATGTACCAAATTTTATTCCGATATCTCTTTTAACACCAGAGTTATTAATTTTGGCCAGCTAAAAGTGGAAAAAGTCACACTGTGCAACGGGGACAATTTACATAACAATAGTTTTTAGGTTTGTTTCATATAAAACTCATACTCATATCGATCGAGCAACGAACCAAATGGTAGAATTTTACTTTTCTAATGGGCTTTCAATTTTGCTGACGCAACAAGCATATCGAAATTATTTCAACAATACAACAATAGTTTCTTAGATTTATTTCAAATAAAAGTCATACTCTTAACGACCGAACAACGAACCAAATGGTAGAATTTTACTTTTCTAATGTTCATCCAATTTTGCTAACGCAGGAAGCATATTGAAATTATTTAAATACCAGAAATGCACCTAACAAAACCGGAATTAATCGTTTAATTGCACGGTTCCGACAAGGTGCAGTGTTAGACTTAACACGATCAGGAAAATTGAGAATAGTACAGAATCAAGAGTGTGGGAGATAACTTTCCTACAAATAATAACACCAACATTAAAAGAAATAGAAGGAATTATGATGAAGGAGAAGAAAATGAAATCTGGAAAAGTGGACCTAAACAGATGTAGATTCGAGGAATTTCGTAAATTTCTCCAAAAAAGGCGAATATTGCATGTTGTTCACAAAAAATTGCATCTGTCAGGAACTAGTGGATACGATTATAGAAACTTATGCAGCAAACATTGCTGGTCCATCTACATCATCTGCGACCATGACGACCATTTCCACGTCGTCCACGATTGCAACTATAGCAATTATTCCTGCAGATGCAATTCAATCGACATAAAAAAAAAAAAAAAATAGGCTTCTACAAAAATTAAATTTTTTCTGGACTTTTGAACTTCGTCACGTGCGTAATAGTAAGTACGAAAAATTCAATGCTGTTAATTTATGTCCATTTGATAAATATTATTTTAATTTAACAATACATATTACATGTCAAGTAATGCTAAAAATCAAGAACGGTGGAGGGAAAGGCTTAAGCAGGATGAAAACAAGATTAACCCTAGAGAGATAACCTACGTCTGAGAGACGTATGCCTTTTTATTTTTTCGCTCTCCCTCTCTCGAATGTTTTTGCAACACGTTGCTGTTTTTGTTTTTCTCAGTCGTCTAAAGTAGCTTGCCGGTGGTGGTTATTTTGTCGTGGTAAGTTTGATACTCTTTGAGCTTTGGCGGTCGCATACGTCTCGGAGACGTATGGTTAGCTTTTGTGTGACTTTTACTCTCAATTTGAATAAACTTTGTTTTGATCGTGATTTCGTTTTTTCATTAGTTAAACCAAGAACAATGGCCCGAAATCGATGCTTAAATGACACAGAAATATTTACGTATTTGCAAGGTTTATCGGACGATTCGGAATCATCTGATGGCAGTGCAACAGAAAATGAATTATTTGAAGATGATGTTCAGAGCGATGTCGAAGATGAGGTAATGGCCAATGAAGATCTTGATGTCAACACAGCTTTATTGGAGGACCAATTAACAGGATCTTCCAATTGTGTTTCTTCTTCAGATAGACGTATTCTTACGTTTTCTGAACCTACTATTAGAAGCAAAAGTAAGTACTGCTGGACAACGTCGAAAGGTAAAAACGCTGGCAGAGTTTCTTTATCCAACATTGCTCGAACGGCAAGAGGTCCTACTAGACAATGTAAATCATTGCTTGAGCCCCTTCCCTGCTTCAATGCATTTTTACCGACGAAATTAATCTGGAAATTGTAAAATGGACAAATGTGGAAATATCCATGAAACGTAAAGATGGAATGACGAAAGCAACTTATAGGGATACAAGTGAACTTGAACTCCGCGCTCTGATTGGAATTCTCGCTTTGACAGCTGCATTAAAAGATAACCATCTGACAACCGATGAAGTATTTGATAATACCTACAGTGGAACGCTATATACTTCGGCTATGAGTCGCGAAAGGTTTAAATTTTTGATTCGATGTCTCCGAATGGATGACAAAGCGTTGCGACCTTCTCTTCAACCTAATGACCGGTTTTTGCCTGTCAGAAAAGTGTGGGATATGTTCATTGAACAATGTCAAACCAATTACACACCGGGGTCGCATATCACAATTGACGAGCAGTTGCTGGGTTTTCGTGGCCGTTGTCCATTTAAGATGTGCATTCCCAATAAACCGAACAAATATGGGATCAAAATTGTAATGATTTGCGACAGTGCCACAAAATATATGTTCAATGCCATTCAATACCTAGGCAAATCGAGTAATACTAACAACGTCCCTTTGGGGGAATATTACGTGAAGGAATTATCCAAACCAATACATGGGACTTTTCGCAATATTACTTGTGACAACTGGTTCACGTCAGTTCCACTGGCAAAGAACTTGTTAAAAGAGCCGTACAAATTGACTTTGGTGGGAACTATAAGGTCCAATAAACGTGAAATTCCGGAATTAATGAAAAATTCACGATCGCGAGAGGCTGGAACAGCTAGATTTTGTTATGATGGACCTTTAACGCTTTTGTCCTATAAACCAACGCCTTCTAAAATGTTGTTCATGCTCTCATCCTGCAATGAAAAAGGCACTATCGATGAAAGTAGTGGAAAGCCAGACATGATTTTGTATTATAACCAAACAAAAGGAGGAGTGGACACGCTCGATCAAATGTGTTCAATAATGTCGTGCTCAAGGAAAACTAACCGTTGGCCTATGGCAATATTTTACGGACTGCTCAACATAGCTTTTGTAAATTCATACGTTATTTATTGCCACAACCTGCAGTCTCGAAACCAAAAACCGTCTATTATATTTAATTATATTAAATTATATGAAAACTTTATCCAGTTCGTTGACATCTCCATGGATGGAAAAGCGCTTGGAGGCTCCTAGTTTGAGTAACGCTTTAAAGCGAAATATATAAAAATGCATTGTTGCAAATGCAACAGGTTGAAAGAGACAATAATGGAAACAGAGAAGAGCCTGAACCAAAGAAAAAAAGATACTGTTCCTATTGCCCCTCAAAAATAAGGCGTATGTCTAAAATGGTGTGTGTAAAATGTATTATTCACGTGATTGTGAATTAATTTTGCAAATGGATTTTGCAGAAAACTATCGATTGATCTATCAGAATGAGATACAAGAAGCTCACTTCAGCTACCAACAAGTTACTATTTTTACTTGCGTTGCATGGCTGCGAGGTAAAACTGAATCTTTTGCTCTCATTAGTGACAAACTACGTCATATGTTTCCTTACAAAAATTGTGCACAAAATTCAAAGTCAATACAAAGAAACTACAACGATTTTCATATTCTCTGATGGCAGCACCAGTCAATTCAAAAATAAATATATTGTCACAAGCATTCCTTTTTTTGTTAGCGAATTTGGCTGTAAGCATTTAGAGTGGAACTTCTTTGCGACTTCACCCTAATCACGTTACACTGATAATTCCCAGGCTTCATAATTACAATTAATTTATTTTATATGTATAGCTATAAGAAAACTTAGGCATAAGAATTTGAGTGCATTATGAAATGTCACTCAAATTATAAATCTAGAATCTACTCATAAGTTAGTATATAAGTAGAGTTAATTTTAAAATTAAAAAGAATCATTAACAAGACTTAGCGAGCTTCACTAGGAGCTCTAAGTCAAATCCAATAAATATTTAAGTGAGCTTCTTATACGGAGCTCACATAAAATCAAAACTAAATAAAATATATTCTTTTACTACACCAGGAATACAAAAAATGCATTGCATTTCCTACCAAGATAATGAATATATAAATGTTGCTCGAACAGGATACTCATTTAAGGAAAAAATTAAGTTGGATTAATTTTGTAGTACTAAAAGAACAGTATTTGCTGCAGATTCTACACCTATTGTAACTTTTGACGATCAAAAAAGATTCAACCTGGAAATATCAGATAAATTGGGGACACAAGATTACAGAGGTAAACCATATCAGTATTATGATAAGAATACTGGGAAAACCTGGGCTATTATCGGGGCAAAGGCAGTACGTATGCCGGAAATATTACAGGAGACGACTGCGGAATATTCCTATGAACCGAAAACTAATTAAATTTATTGGAACGATAGATGGGTTAAATTACCCCCTTTAGCACAGATGGATAATGGTGCAGCTGCCACACCACTGAACACTTTGGATTTTTCTCAAGGAATATCGCGTGCTCATATACAAACTGTGGAGAGACATACTAATATAAAGGATTTATTGAGGCGACCAGTATGTATTATTGATTCAGCAGAGATTATACCGACACCAAAGGATGGTATAAATCACTATTATATTCCTTGTATGCCACCTTCTATTATGCTGACATATGCTAGTTCCCAAAACAGGGATTTTGCTCCGTGTCTTGGGCGGTCTTATTTGATGAATTTATTTAGATTTTGGAGGGGTTCGCAAAGATATACTATCATTTCACATCAAAGTACTGGATGTCCTATTTATGTTTGTTTTGTTTCAGCAGCACGCAGTGATCTTTATTTAATTGGAATTACAAAATTTATGAATACCGAGCTTATTTTTGAAATAACAAAACATATAAGTTCAAAAGTATACTACAATATATCAACTAAATCGTTCTCTGAGAATTTACCAGAACAAAGTGTGTGTGAGTGCAAACTCAAACTTCTTAAGATAAATAAAGGGCCAAATAGTAATATCTACACAATCTACATACCAACTATTGTTAAAATCAACTTTGAATACAACAGCTCTTTTCAAACTAAAAGTGACATAGACAGATTAATAACAGAGATAACATCAAATTTAGGAGTAGATTTAATTCTGGTAGAACATATTGTAGGCAGTTTAACCAATATAATAAATGGAGACAACAGGCTTCAAATATACTGGGGCTGCGGAAGCTTCAACCAAAGGTAAGATAAATGTAACAACCGATGAATTGGCACAGATTGATGTCGTTGGGAAAACACCAACAGAAATGGCATCATTTGCATTAGCAAATGATGTAGTCATATTTGGGTTATCTCCAGAGGAGGTGGTTAATGAATTTGGTGGAGTCCAGTTCAACTTTAGTGATCTAGTGGAGCAGTTTGCATTAGCCTGTCCTGATTACAATTTTGCTATGCAATGGGAACGTGGTAGCATTGCCTTACATTTTGCAAGGGCTCCAAAGTTTGAAAACAACAGAATCTTCCTTACTGTCAAACAAGCAATCCTCTTAGCAACACAAGTACTATCCCGATTAGTTCCACTGGCATTGAATAAAGGTATAACTATAATGTCTCCACTTTCTGGGACGATATTGAAGGAATGTGTACTGAATTAAACCCTGGCCATGACAGTAACTTCAAAATTTCCATAATATCTTCCATCATTGAAAGCTGTCAAAGCGGCGGGCAGTATTTGCCCAATTCTAAGGCCCATGTTGCAGTTTGTGCGACACTAATAGCTACAAGGAACATGAAAGATAGAGAAACAGCTATGAGTATTGTCACTAAAACAATCAAACAATACATCAGTAAGGGGAAAACATTTGACAAGACAGCATTTGATACATTTGCCAAATTTGCTACAGGGGGAAGAGTTCCAGCTGATTTGGATCCCAGTGCCTTGTTAGGTCGGTTGGATGAAGTTCAGAAACTCCGCAGGGCTCAATTGACACAAATTTAACAAACAAACAAAGTTGTGGTACAATCCTCGTCCATGCACTTAGTTCAAGATCGGCCATCAGGGTCATCAGGTTCTAAGAAATGAATCGAGGCCACACCAAAACAATCTGTCTTTATAAAGACAACTAGCTTTAGTAGTGATGATTTAGATATAGATTTAGACATAAGTTTAGATGATAAATTTTTGGATATAAGTTTATCTGATATAACTGATGCAGCAGATTTAAACACTAGCTTTGATGAATCAACAAAAAAGAAGATGTTGGAGCAAGAACTAGCTATTGTAAAGTTCCCCGACAACATGAAAATTAAGTTAACTAATAAAGTGTTACATGGGTTTAATAAATCAGATGTATATATACCACATTCTGGAGCCATGTTGTCGGAAATATTAAGTGGGAAGCTGGAGATGTGCTTGGTTTAAATTCACATCCTAGTTCAATGGGATTGGCAACTGAAATAATGATACCTTCATTGAATAGTACATGTGCAATAGAAGTGCCATTTGAAATAGAAACGAAATGGTGTTTGACTTGGTGTGAGGATTGGTCGCGAAACTTTTCGTGGCGAGATAAGGGAGAATATAATGTGGGGCATTTGGTGATCTGGTCCCGTGAGCCATGCACTATTGATGTATTTTGGAGTGCTGGCGATGATTTATCTGTTAGTAATTATTATGGACCTGGTAAAGTTTTGGCCCCATTTTCTTCCTATTATTACAAAGATGATTACCCACGAGCTCAAATGGTGGATTTTCAGCCCCGGGATACTAGAGGAAGTTTGATTTCTCGTGTCCTGTCTGGTATTTATCTCCCAGTAGGTTTGGCTGCTGCATCGATGGTTCCTGTTGTTGGGGCTACTGTAGCCGCAGCCGTCGTTGGCCAAAGAGCTGAACATGTAATAGCCCAAGTCGAGGTTGGAGTTAATTCCATAAATAATGCTGCAGTGGAGATGACAAATGCAATTGCCAGTAGTAGTATGAATAAGGGGTTTCTAGATAGAAATGTGCAAAGGAAAAATGTGCATACCTTAACCCTTTAACGGTCGATGGGGTTAAATTCGACCCCATGATATTTTGTGTTATGAGGCGGCAGCGTGTTCGGTTTTGCTTAAAGTGAAGTCGTGGTGGGGGGTTCGGTTTGGCTTAAAGTGAAGTCGTGGTGGATGTTATTTTTGTTGAAGTGAAGTCGTAACATTAAATTCGACCCCATGATATTTTGTGTTATGAGGCGGCAGCGTGTTCGGTTTTGCTTAAAGTGAAGTCGTGGTGGGGGGTTCGGTTTTGCTTAAAGTGAAGTCGTGGTGGATGTTATTTTTGTTGAAGTGAAGTCGTAACATTTAATGTGTTCGTTAGAGGGTTAATACAATATGAATAAAACTACATTACGGCGGTTTACGAAAGTCTGTGATTTTTTTGCTAGTATTTAATAAATAAAATTCATTTACTGCGGTATATATTAATTTCCCTAATACTACTCGTATTTGTTATCAGTATAAAATGTTAACCACATTATTTAAAAACAAAAACATTTATTTATTTTTAGTGTTAATCATATACCTACATACTTATAAAACATATGTATATTAGCAACAATTCTATATTTTTGTAGACTAAATAATTTACAATTACACATAACACTCGAATCAGCCGTAATTTGTTTCAATTTAAAACAATTTTCAAAATGAACACCATGAACTGATGAATCTTCATATAAAGGTATGATTTCTAGGAAATTTTCCATATATCTGATGAGATCTCCCGGAATATATCCTCTATAATAGTTTAGAAAATTTTCCACTTCAACTCTCAATTCAAATTCAACAAATAATTTCGATAAAATTCATTTACTGCGGTATATATTAATCTCCCTAATACTATTTGTTATCAGTATAAAATGTTAACCACATTATTTAATTAAGTGTAGTGGTAAGCTGAGGAGCAGCCGGCTATCACTTAGATAGATACAGCTAACAAACAGAGGAGTGTCAGGCAGACATCAGATATGAAATAAGTAGTATGTGGGTTGAAAAGCATTTTGTTATTCATTCAGTGTATTACTTTTAAAGCAGCAGTTTCAGCTATAAGAAAAAAAAAAAAAAAGTAGAATGTCCACATCGACCGTTGAAATCCTCGAGGTAGTAAGTTGCCGAAAATTGATATACCTATCCTTATGGCTCTCTACGACGACTCCTCTGACGACAAAATGTTGGACGAAGCAGCGGCCGTTTGCGAGATGTACCATGATGGGCAAGACGAGATGCTCAATAGAGTGGTGGCTGAATGTGAATTTCGGTTTCAACAGAATCAAATAATAGCCGAAATAAAAGCGTTTAAAGAAGGATGGAACAATTTGCTCATGAATGAGCATAAGGACGCCATCATCTATTTCCTGCACATGGTTGAGGAAAATGAAGATTTCGGGGTGGAAGAAGAAGAAGGTAAGGAGCACTTCTCTTGCTGTCCCTGGTACCACCCAGATTGCCTTGAGGGGCCGGACACCTGTCGGTGTACCGTTTATTATTTAAGAAAAATGAACACTTTAAATTTAATTTCATTATACACATCAATTTATAATAATAATTAATAAAATGTAATTAATTTAAAATTGTATAACAAAAATAAATTGAGGAAGGAAAATAAGAAATAAATAAATAAAATTTTCAAATTGCAAATGAATGAATTAATTTGTTTAGCAAGGAAAAGCATTCAGACTGATTTTAAAAATATCATTGATAATTGCAATAAGTCTGACCGAAGTGTAGGAAAACAAAAAAGAATTACTACAGCTATTCTAAGATATCTTTGAACAAAATCAGTAAAAATAACAGAATGAATTTTTTTGAAAAATATTGATGATAATTCTGCCTCTGCCTCTGCCACTAATTCTGCCTCTGCCTCTGCCAGACCTCTGCCCGGTCCGCAGTCGCAGATGTTTTGCTTTCCCATTCCCATTCTACTTACGTCTGCTTATCCGAAAGATAATGTTTTTAATATACCCTTGTTAAACAAAAAGGTTTTAGGAATGATGAAGGATGAATGTAATGGTAAAATAATTAAAGAGTTCATTGGTTTACGCGCTAAAATGTATTCAATTAAAATTGATGAAGAGGAAAAAGAAATTAAAAAAAATTAAAGGAGTTAAAAAATGCGTAACCAATAGACTAACGATTAATGACTTTAGAAAATGTTTATTTGAAAAAAAATGTACTATGATTCTATGTATGTATTTAGATCAAAGATTCATGAAATATATACTCAACACATTAGTAAATTAGCATTAAGTTATTTAGATGATAAGCGATTTATTAGAGATAATAGTATTAATACATATGCATGGGGACATTATGCAATAAATAGTCAACAACCATCATCATCATCATATCCCAATGAAAATGTATTAACATCATCTTCAAGTGATAATATTTTACAATAGTATTAAGTGATTTTAGATTATAAGTGAATATATATAACGTGAAAAAACAATAAATAAATAAATAAATAAAGAATATCATTAAAATATTTTAAACTATAGTTATCTATTGAATAGGAATTTTAAACACAAGTAACCACAATTTATTTATTTTTAGTGTTAATCATATACCTACATACTTATAAAACATATGTATATTAGCAACAATTCTATATTTTTGTAGACTAAATAATTTACAATTACACATAACACTCGAATCAGCCGTAATTTGTTTCAATTTAAAACAATTTTCAAAATAAAGCATAGACTTTATCAACAGTTCTACAGTCATCGTTGTCACTTAATTAGTACTAAACAATGTCGGAGGAGAGAATTTTAGTTGTAGACGTACAAGGTTTTTATCTCAACAATAAATTCATTGTAAAAGAACTGAGTATTTCAATTGACGACTCACAAGTTCAAACATTTATTATTAAACCACCTTTTCCATATTCATCGTTGACAACAAAAGAAAAAGCTTTAATTGACTGGCTTTATAATCATCATCATGGATTAAAATGGAAAGATGGTGATTCAACCTTATCAAATATTATGAACTATTATATTACACATGTTAAAGACAACAATTTTATTTATTATGTTAAAGGATTAGAAAAAATTAAGTGGATTCAAAATATTTTTAAAGACGAAATTAATTTTTATAACCTAGATGATCTAAATTGTCCAAATTTGAAAACATTATATAAAAATGATAAATCTATAAATGTTTGTTCTTATCATAGGAAATATTGTATATGTGCTGAAAAAAATGTAATACTCTTAAGAAAGTTTATTAAATCAAATATTAATAAAGAAAACATAAAATTATAAAAAAAGAAATTTTTGATTATTATTATTTAACACTTAAATCGACTAAAATAAACATCAATCATCAGTTCATTCTGAATACTTGTAATGTCAATAACGATCTCTTTAACCGGAAACACTTCAACTTTGGTTGGAGAATATTTTCCTCCAATTGAACTGTCTACAAATTATGTTTGTGGACTTATTGATTTTGTAGCATTCAATTCCATACCCAATGTAGATGTTTACAACAATTTGTTTCATATAGGAAATCATGTTATTACTATTCCAGTTGGTTCATACGAACTTGAAGATATTGATTTTTTCCTAAACTCAAGCTTAAGAGATATCGATGAATCAATTTACCTAATAATTGAAGCTAATAATAACACACTTAAAACTGAAATAACCTCATCTATGGATATAGATTTTTCACAACCAAACAGTATAGGAAAGTTACTTGGATTTAGTAAAAGAAAACTAGAAGTAAATTCAACTTACTATTATAATACTAATCAAAATCTTAAAAATGATAAATCTTTGGAAGTGATGATTGTAGATGTTAATTCATTGAATACTACAAAGTTATTTGAATCTGATTTACCTACACATATTACGAATGTTAATACAATACGCATTGAAAGCAACTTAACAACCGGTTCATTTATTAATAATACTTCGAATCATACTATTCATGAATTTCCTCTTGATGTTCCTCCAGGATATAAAATAAACGAAAAACCTCGAAATGTTATTTATTTACCCGTCAACTGTCAACAAATAAACAACATAACGATTAGAATCTTAAATCAAGACGGTGAACTTATAAATTTTAGAGGAGAAAAAATCACTCTTAGACTCCACTTCAAACCAGAATAATGATCATTTACAATAAAAACATAGTGCAAAGAGGATTTCCATTCAATACCGCACCAACTCACATTCGAGAAAGTATAAAAAATAAAAAACTGTTGTCCTCATCTAATACAGAATACTTAAAATCGTTGGGATTTAATCTTCAACAATGAATGAAATACTAAATGTTCTTCAAAAACCTATGTATGATGAGAGTATTGTAAAAAGGGAATATCATAGTTACTCTCCATATCTAAAATCATTTAACAACAACGATGAGATTCGTATACCAATTCAAAATCAGGATCTCTTCGTCTTACCAAGTGAGAGTATGATTTACATTCATGGTTTTATAGTAAAGAAGGAAGCAACCGAAGAGGTTCCAGCTATAGATGTGAAATTAAAAAACAACTTTGCTTCATATTTGTTTGATGAAATTCGTTACGAAATTAATGGTTTTGAAGTTGATCGTACACGTAAACTTGGAATTTCATCCACCATGAAAAATTTTGTATCGTTGAATAAGGCTGAAAGTGATGTATTAAAAAACGCTGGTTGGTCTCTTACTGAAACTTGCGCTTTAGTAAAAAGTCATTTTAGTTGTTGTATACCTCTGAAAATGTTGCTGGGTTTTGCTGAAGATTATAACAAAATACTATTAAATTCGAAACATGAGCTTATCCTTCAACGTTCTACATCCGATGAGAGATCATATTATTCTACAAATGCAACTGATCAGTTGAAATTAACAATTCATATAACATGGAAAATGCCACACATTCAACTATCGGACTTTGCAAAATTGGAAATGTTTAAGATAATAAACAGCAAACATTCTATACCAATTGCGTTTAGAAGTTGGGACTGTCATGTAAATCCTGTTTTACCAAAGAGTACAAAGGTTTTATGGAATGTAAAGCTTTCTCCAATGTCTTTGGTCTGGAAAGATCTTTTGAAAAGAAGAAGAAAACATCTATACTTGAAAAAGATACGTATTTAGAAGTTTATAATGTTGTGGGACCATATTATTTCTCTCAAGAAGAAAAAAGTAAACATATAAATTTATTATTGATGGAAGATGAAGAACGATTCCATTATGTCTGGATAAAAAATATATCAAGGTATGTTTATCGTTATTTAAATTTATACTCAAAGTGAAATTAAACTAATTAAAAAAATGTTTCCTTTTATATTTCTTTAATTATAGATTATTAAGAAGTCAATTTACAAAACATAAAAATAAGGTGTATATTTGTAATACATGCCTCATACACTTTTACAAAGAATCATCATCTTTAAAGAAACATAAGGAGGAATGCAACAATTGTAACTATAATGCCAACCGATAAAAATTCTATACTTAGATTTAAGAATCATAAAAACCAACTAGATGTTCCGTTTGTAGTTTATGCAGATTTCGAATGTATTCTGGAATCAGTTGATATTCAAAACTCAGCTAATATTAATTCAGTACAAAAGCATATTCCATTTGCATTTAGTTATTATATTAAATGTTCGTATATAGATATACATAGAATTTATAGTGGTGAAAATGCATCAACACATTTTTTTAAAAGTTTAGTCGAGGACGCATTATATATTTATAGTAACTATTTGAGTGTAGTAATACCAATGAAACCTTTAACGTTTATACAACAAAAAAGACAAGATGAAGATATGAATTGTCATATATGCGGTGAAATCATATCTATTGGAGATAAAGTAACTGACCATTGTCATCTAACAGGTGATTATAGAGGTCCTGCACATAATATATGTAACTTAGTATCAAATTGGAAATTTTATCCCTATATTTTTTCACAACCTTTCGGCATATGATTGTCATTTATTTATAAGAGAACTTTCATCAGTAGCAGGTGATATAAAAATCATTCCTTTAAATAAGGAATTATATGTATCCGTATCGAAGAGAATTAGGGTGAGTGAAAAAGATACTATTGAGCTACGTTTTCTCGATTCATATCGTTTTATAGCATCAAGTTTAGATCAACTTGCAGGTTTCTTGTCTGATGATGATTTGAAAACTATAAAATCGGTTTGTTTAAATGATAATGAATTTGATTTAATGAAACGTAAAGGTGCCTTTCCCTATGATTATTTGGATTCAAAGAATCGTCTCATGGAAACACAATTACCACCTCGTTCTCTCTTCTTTAATAAACTAACTGATGAAGCGTGTAGTGAAGATAATTATAAACATGCTGAAAAGGTATGGAATACATTTAGATGTACGACTCTCTTGGACTATTTACTATTATACTTGAAAGTAGATGTTTTATTACTATGTGATGTTTTTGAAAATTTCCGTAAATTTTGTAAAAACATTTATAATTTAGATCCATGCCAATATTATACTGTTCCTGGATTCTCTTGGGATGCAATGTTGAAAAAACAAGAATAAAGTTAGAACTATTGGGGGCTATTCTGCGTTTCGACTCGGATCGTAAATTTCTCCGTCTGGCAGCTTTGGTATTCTGCATTTCGATTCCGCTCAGTTTCTTTCGATTGTATGTATTATGCATTAAGAACGGAGCTCCGTTTTTCTCAGTTGTTTTTTTGTTAACGGAGGGGTTTTCTTTATTTGTGTTTTTTAGTTAAAAAGTTTAAAATTGAAAAAATGTTTGTAGAAAATGAGATAAAATGTTCAGAAACGATTAGAAAACACTTAAAATTATTTTTAATTAATTTATTTAATTAAATTAATTTTTTTGTTTTTCTAATTTTTGTACCCGAATCTGAGGTTTTTTTTATGTATTACAGGTCAAAAACAACAACACCAGAGCAGTATGAAAAATTGGCAAATTTAATGGCATCCAAAGCAGACATTGCATCTGGATACCATCAACGTTCAAAGGAAGAAGTAGTAGTGTTCTGGGAGGAAGTGGCAGGAATCCTCAATGCACTAGGTCCTCCAACAAAAAATGCCAGTGCATGGAAAAAAGTAGGTATGGTTTGCGTATAATTATTGCAGAAATTAATATAAATTTATAGGTGTGGATTGACTGGAAGTGCTACATAAAGAAGAAGATGTCAGCAAACAAAAGGGAAATGATGGTCACCGGAGGAGGCCCTTGCCGCTTGCAGCGTATTAGCCCCTTGGAAGAAAAAGTAGTACAGCTGACGGGGCTAGTAACCAGTACATCTGGTATATGCGGTGCAAGAGATTTTGGTGTTGCCTGTGAGGTTCAGGAACTGACATTAACATGTATAATTTTGTTACACGTGGTATTAGGGGAGGAATTGTTCAATGTTGTAAACGACATTCTGTAGCTAACAATAAATATGTAAGTGATTATGATTCTACTAAAGAATCGAATTATCTTATTTATTTAGATGTAAACAATTTATACGGTTATGTCATGTCGCAGTACCTTCCTTATAAAAATTTTGAATGGGTTGAAAACATTGAAAATTTTAATTTTAATGCTGTGGAAGATGATTCACCATTAGGGTATATATTGGAAGTGGATTTAGAATATCCATCCACCATACACGATCATCACAATGATTTCCCATTTTGTGCAGAAAATAAAAAAAATGAACATATGAAACAGTCTAAATTAATAACGGATTTAAATGATAAAACAAAATATGTAATACACTATAGAAATCTTAAACAATGTATTAAACATGGTCTTATTCTAAAGAAAATTCATAGAATTCTTAAATTCAATCAGTCGGATTGGTTGAAAAGGTATATTGATTTAAATAATGATCATAGAACCAATTCCGAAAATGAATTTGAAAAAAATTTTTTTTAACTTTTAAATAATGCGGTATACGGTAAAACAATGGAAAATGTAGCTAAGAGAAAAGATGTTAAAATAGTTTGTTCATGGGAGAGTAGAGGTAAGAGGTTGGGAGCTAGAGCTCTTATAGCTAAGCCAAATTTCCATAGTTTACTTAAGATTCAAGAAGAAATGATTGTCATTGAAATGAGTCGAGTGCGAACGGAATACACTCAGGTCTCGTTTTATGCGGATTTTTTTTATGCGGATTCAAATTTATGCGATTTTAAAATTAATGATTTTTTTTTTAAATTTTAACAAATTTTGAAATTTTAGATGTTTTTTTTTAGCTTTTTTAGCGTTTTTGAGTTAAACCAAGTTTGCATCACTGATATTATCGTTATACATAATTTTTTTAGTATTCTGTGTATGTTACATATTATTAAAAGAACAAACTGGGGATTTCCCTTCTTTTCAACTGATGTTTTTTTTATTATGGTGCAGTGTTTTTTATTAGCTGGTTCATTTGCTTACTGTGCAGCGAGTGAGTGATTCCAGTGCTTTAACATTTTAAATTTTCACTTTGGGAAAAAGTAAGTGTAAAAATCATAAATGTTGGAAACTTTTTTTATTTGCTTAATGTTTGTTTATCATTTAGGATATAACAATGGAAAAAAAATAAAAAAAAAGAGACAAACAATATCCCTGGAAACAAAAATTGAAATTTTAGATCGCATTTCAAAAGGAGCAAAATGTACCGCACTTGGAAAGGAATATAAATTAGGGGAATCAACAATTCGAGCTATTAAAAAAAATGAGATTTCAATAAGAAAATCTGTAATTTCAGGAACAAAACTAAGCACTAAATATTCTTCTTACTCAAGAGACACGTTAATTGAAAAAGTGGAAAAAGCTCTCGTTATATGGATTGAAGACTTAACGAAAAAGAAAATTCCTGTTAGCGGATACATGATCACAGAAAAAGCTTTAACATTTTATGAGACAATAAAAGGTTCTGAACCGCCAATTTCTACGCCAAAGGATTTTACAGCAAGTAAAGGATGGATGACAAGATTTATTAAAAGAAATAACCTCCATAACATTCAAATTAGAGGTGAGGCAGCTTCAGCAAATGAGAGCGCTTGCGCAGCTTACCCAGAAAAATTTAAAAAAATTATTGAAGATGGGGGATATTGCCCAGATCAGGTATTTAATGCTGATGAAACTGGTCTGTTTTGGAAAAAGATGCCAAATCGAACCTACATTGCGAAATCAGAAAAACGAGCCAGTGGATTTAAAGCTTGCAAGGAAAGATTAACGTTTTTACTATGCAGTAATGCTTCGGGAAATAAAATGTTAAAGCCGCTAGTAGTTAATAGGTTTTTAAAACCACGAGCTCTTAAAGGTAAGGATTTGACTTGTTTGCCAGTACATTGGATGGCAAATTCTAAAGCATGGGTAACAACTTCTGTGTTTACTGAATGGTTTCAAAAATGCTTTGTGCCTGAAGTTGAATCTTATTTGAAGAAAAACGGTCTTGAATTTAAAGTTTTGCTAATTGTAGACAATGCACCCGGCCATCCTCATTTGGAACATCCAAACATTAAAGTCGAATTTTTCCCACCCAACACAACTAGCATTCTTCAGCCTTTGGATCAAGGAATAATTTCCACCTTTAAAAAATACTACATAAAAAGCACTTATCAATTCATTTTAAACAAACTTGAAAATGAATCACTTACGTTAAATGAAGTTTGGAAAAAATTTACAATTTTGGATTGCATTATTCTGGCAGCATCAGCGATCTCTAAACTAAGACCGCAAACATTAAATGCATGTTGGAAAACAACATGGCCAGATTGTGTTGCTGGAAGTACTGGTGGGGAAATATCGACACTGACTAATGAAATTATAGATTTAGCCCATCAAATTGGAGGAGATGGATTTGACTCTCTAAACCACGATGATTTAGAAGAACTTTTAGCCGAAGAACCATTAACCGATAACGACGTTGTTAATTTAGTTATTGGAACTGAAAAAAACGTGGATAGTGAAGACAGTGATTCCGAAGAAATTGTTGAATTCACTTCAAAAAAATTGCTGATATCCTCAGCACAGTTAATGTTTTACAAAATCAAGTTCTTAATATAGATCCAGATACGGAAAGAGCATTAAAGATTCAACGCGGACTAACTGATCTGTTTTCCGGATATCAAGAGTTACATAAGCAGCTTACAAATTCAAAATCGCAAAGTTTGATGACAAATTATTTTGTAAGAAAAAAAATAGTAAATGAAGCCCCAGAAAATTCTTTGATCTCGTGCCCTATTCACGAGATAATTTCTAGTGATGATTCATTTAGTGATGAAAGTGACATTGAACCAATTCCAAAACGATGCAGACAATCATTCAGTGTTTCAGATTAATCATACATATTTACAGAATTTCATTAAAAAATGTTTAAGCTTATTTTTTGGATCATTTTCTGTCCTTTCTGTAATTAATGAATTAATATTATATTTTTGTTTATTTTTTTAAAACGTGTGTTGTTTTTATTGTTTAAGTAAATGAAATAAATATATTTTTGTTGATTTTTTTTATGCGATTTTGTTTTAATTTTTTAATAAAAATTTGAATTTATGCGGTTTTTCAGAATTTTGGAACGAATCTCTAGTTTTTATATGAAGCTAGAGTATCGTTTTATGCGAATTCAATTTATGCGATTATTTTTGGAACGCATCTATCGCATAAAACGAGACCTGAGTGTATAATAAACCAATTTATATTGGGTTTTCTGTTCTAGAATTATCTAAGTTGAAAATGTATAATTTCCATTATGAATACATGAAACCTAAATATCAGGAAAATATTTATCTGAATTATATGGATACTGATTCCTTTGTTTACGATATTAAGACATATGATCTATATAAGGATATTCTAGATGATATCATCTTACAGTTTGATACGTCTGCTTATCCGAAAGATGTTTTTAATATACCCTTGTTAAACAAAAAGGTTTTAGGAATGATGAAGGATGAATGTAATGGTAAAATAATTAAAGAGTTCATTGGTTTACGCGCTAAAATGTATTCAATTAAAATTGATGAAGAGGAAAAAGAAATTAAAAAAATTAAAGGAGTTAAAAAATGCGTAACCAATAGACTAACGATTAATGACTTTAGAAAATGTTTATTTTCCGAGGGAAGGCCAGTCGGCAAGACCTCAAGCATTTCACGTTCAAGGTGACCAACGTTTCAGTTGCAAAAAATGTAACCAAAATCACCCACTAAGACTTTGTAAATCTTTCAAAACGATGTCACCAAATGACCGTATAAAATTTGTATTTGCCAATAAATATTGCGCTAATTGCCTTTCGCCAACTCATTTTAAATCTAAGTGTTTGAGCACAGGAGATTGTACTGTCTGCCACAAAAAACATCATACTCTGTTACACTTAAATAAAGCTGAAATTTCACAAAATGAAGGTGGATCGTTTAACCATTTACACCAACCAAACAGTCTCGTAAATGACTGTACTAATTCTAAATTTTTGTATTCTCTTGACATTTTCTATATATATATATATATAAGTACAATATGTACAGTCTCGTAAATGACTGTACTAATTCTAAATTTTTGTATTCTCTTGATATTTTCTATATATATATATATATAAGTACAATATGTACAGTCTCGTAAATGACTGTACTAATTCTAAATTTTTGTATTCTCTTGATATTTTCTATATATATACAGTGGTGGCCACGAATTTAAGACACGACATGTAACGAGTATAGTTATGATCATTTTTACAACCCTGTAATATTAAATTTAATCTTGGGTTTTTTCAGTGCACCCTGTAATGTTAAAAAAAAAGTTCCGTTATTTAGTTTTGCTTTTTTTTCCGTTTTGTTGGTATTTGCATTGTATTATTGTGAAAATGTGCATTTGAAGCTGGACACGAATTTAAAACATATAAAAAATATTCAGTTTTTAAGTGATTTTTCGATATTTTGTGACGGTAAAAGGTAAGCAATCAACAAGTTATTAAATTTTATTGTGGGCTACATCAAAATATTTACTTAGAGATGGCCAGAGGTACTTGGAGTTCGGATGCCGAGCGAAAACTCATCCAACAATTGAATAGTGATGGAAAAACAATAATGGAGATTTCCAAGCTACTGACATGTTCGCGATCCAAGATTTATAACGCCCTGGAACACATCAGGCAGCATGGAACCACCAAAAATGTTAAACAACAGCCTAGAGCTAGAAAAACGACACCCAGGGAGTACAGTTTAATTTATAAAACAGCTGCTAAAGATCCTTTCAAGAGCTCAAATAAAATTAAAAGTGAAATTTCAGAGGATTTTGGTATAAATCTATCTTCCAGGACAATAAGAAGGCGTCTCAATGAAAAAAATTTACGTGGGTGCATTGCACAACGTAAACCACTTGTGTCAAGAAAAAATATTAAATCCCGGCTAGAATTTGCAAAAGAACATATTTATAAAACTATGACATTTTGGAAAAACATACTTTGGAGCGACGAGTCGAAGTTTTGCCGTTTCGGTTCTGACGGAAAACGGTATGTATGGCGCCCTCCATACCAAGAATATCATCCAAAGTACACCCTTAAAACTGTTAAGCATAGCGCTGGGAATATCATGGTGTGGGCAGCATTTTCCTGGCATGGTGTAGGTCCCATTCACAAGATTGCCACTAAAATGGACCAGCACGTATACAAAGACATCTTAACAAGTACTATGATACCATTCGCCTATGATAACATGCCTCTATTGTGGAAATTTATGCATGATAATGACCCTAAGCACACTTCACGCCTAGTGAAGGGGAAATATCAATATAAGATATTAAATTATACACATATCGGTGTCAATTGTAGACTTTTTAATTAAAATTCTAATTTTATATATCTATTCTTTTTAACTTACGATTATAAGATTAAAAAATGAGTCAAGAAAAGCTAGATTCCAAGTCAGTTAAGATTATGATTATATGGCTAAATGAGTGTCATGATAAGGTTATGAAAGAAGACATTGAAGATTTTTTGGCTGGAACCAGTGAGATTTTACAGAAATATGGAACACAGGCAAAAACAAAATCTGAAATACTCAAAAAGAGTTGGCAGACCTATTTACAAGATAATCTTCATGTATCAAAATTACAATACGTCGAACTTGTATTATGCAAAATGTTATTTGGAATATATTTTTGTAAAGGTATTGATCCTTATAAGATTATTACCAACAAGACTCCGATGGATGATATTATTTGCCAAGTATTAATAACTTATTACGAATCTGATTGTTCAAGAACCTTTTCGGACTGTGTTTCTATAATATCTCGTACACATAGTAGATATTTTATTGACCCTCAAGACTTCCACCAAGAACTACCTTCTTCAAGTAATAAAAATCAAGATTTAGTTAAACTGATCGCTGAGGTGAATGAATTATATCCAAATATTCCTGGAGAATTTGAAGTTCAAGAAAAGACATCAGAACAGGACAATCTTAGATCTAAATCTACATCAAAATCTCAAAGAGAACTGGAAGATAATCCTAATAATACCAACATTCTATGTGAAGGAGAATAGGAAAAAAGAAAGGAAGAGACTGGTATAAACTTAAGTGAGTATTTTCCTTTTTTATTAACTCCTCCTCCTAGAGACTCACCCTGTAGATTCTTTTTGAAATCCACTATCGAAGGTCTTATTGATACTCAAATAAGTGGTAAAGTAGCCACAAAACTCGCTTCTATGAGTCCAACTGAAGCTTGGAAATTTTGTGATAGGGAAGTTTTTTTTTTACCTTTTCTAGATGATTTGAGGGCGAAAACAAGCGAAGTCTATAAATACGAAAACCCTCTATTGAAGGAAATTAAATTAATTTTAACAAATAATCAAAAGGAAAGAGATCCGAATAATTCATTAAGTGAATCATGGATTCAAGTGGTCGTTTAATCCACCGTACGCCCCTCACAAGGGTGGCTTGTGGGAAGCTGCCGTGAAAAGCAAGAAGCTTTTTCCAAAAAAGGGACTTTTTTTTCAACTGAAGTACAACAAAAGGAAGAAGCAAACATTGGTCCTTCGACAAAGTCCTAGAATAGGCTAGGACAGGAAAGAAGCAGTTACGAAATATTTTCGCATCAATACCAAATTAGTTCTTCATAAAATAATAAACCGGCTGAAAAGGGAATTAAAAAAAAAAAAAAAAAAAAAAAAAAAAAAAAAAAAAAAATCATTACTTTCACTAAACAGTTTTGTTAACGGTTATTTAATATTCTTCAATTTCTTCAATAAATTAAACAAAATGTCAACAGCAAAAAGAAGATGCAAATTTGACCTTTCACAAATTAGTTCTTTTTGCACGAACTTCGAAAAAATTAGTGCCCAGGAGCACACCTATACGTTTCTCGAAGTAAAAAATCAAGAGTTAGAAAGAAGATGGGCCAAATTAAACGAATCTTATGAAGATTACATGATAGAAGAAGATGCTCCCAAGGAGGATGCTAAAGACAATTTGTCAGTAAAATATGAGGAAGCAAGCGAGTTATATCAGTCCCTAAGGACAAAAATACTTTATAAAATAAAATTAAGCACAACAGAGCAAACTCAGAATGTTAACATTCGGTCGTCACTCAAATTGCCATCGTGCGAGATTCAAACTTTTGAAGGAGGTTATTCAAAGTGGCCTGCCTTTAGGGACATGTTTCAGGCAGTCATTGGTAAAGATCAATCAGTAGCTCCAGCTCAAAAACTATATTATTTGCGCAGCAAAGTGAGGGGGGAGGCCTACCAAGTCATAAAAGATTTTGACTGGTAGATGATAATTTCGAATTAGCTTGGGAGAAATGAGCCTGGAGCGGTCTGCCCGAATCAAGCTGGATTGCTTCAAAAGAGAGCAGCCCTAAAGAGAAGATAAAAACTTTTTTATTTAATACAACCATATCAGTTAAGACTCCGATTTTCAAAGAAATAGAAAAACTAATCTCCAACTTGATTAAACAGTTTACTACAGACGAGATAACAATTGAAGCGCATTTTATCAAGACAGCAGAAATTCTATTTAACCCGGGAAATCCATATATAGGAAGCAAGGATGATATTTTATATATAAGGACAGAATTGGATAAATATAAAGATGAATTTAGTACTCCCAAAATCTTACATAAAACTGCCAGCACATGGCTCCTAGATGGAGAAGGAAGGGAAACTGAACAATCCGACAAAACCACAGATATTGTTACTCCGATACCATCAACGAGCACATCCTCCGACATTATCAAGGAAATCAAAGACATCCTAGAAAAGCCAACAGGAGAATGGGAAATTACTTTGAAAAATCACCGCGAGTTGAATTGAATGAATTTCTTTCAGAGTGAGTTGAAATTCTTGAAACGATGATATTGATTGTATTCTCTTGATATTTTCTATATATATATATATATAAGTACAATTTGTGCAGTCTCGTAAATGACTCTACTAATTCTAAATTTTTGTATTCTCTTGACATTTTCTATATATATATATATATAAGTACAATTTGTACAGTCTCGTAAATGACTATACTAATTCCAAATTTTTGAAGATGTTGCAACAAGATCTAATGTAATTGTACATCCACGAACAATCCAAAGAACATTAAACAATAACGACTATCATAGCAGAACGCCTCGCAGAAAACCTCTAATTAGCTAAAAAAAAATCGTAGACTTCGTTTGGAGTTCGCCCATCAGCATATTGAAAAGGATATATATTTTTGGAGTAGAGTTTTGTTCACTGATGAGTCAAAAATTAACATATTGGAAGTGATGGGAGAGAAAGTGTGGCGAAAAACAAATACGGCATTAGATCCGAAGAACTTAGTCGCTACTGTTAAACATGGTGGAGGGTGCGCAATGGTTTGGGGGGCTGTCGCTGCTTCCGGGGTGGGAAATTTGGTATTTATTGAAGGTAATATGGATCGTTATCAGTACAAGTCTATTTTAGAACAAAATTTGAAACCATCAGTTGATGGTTTAAATCTTGGCAACAGTTGGAGAGAAACTTCGCAGGAATGGCAAAACATTACGTCCGCGGAAGTTGAAAACTTAGTTACTTCCATGCCCAGACGATTGCAAGCAGTTATAGATACCAGTGGTGGCCCAACGAAATATTGAATTTTAAAAGATAATTACAATAAATGTGTCAAACCACAGATCGTACATAGATCGTAATTTCTAAAGTTTACATAGAATTGTTTTTTTGTTTTTCTGATATACCAATTAAACTATTTTTAAACAAAAGTACATCACTCTTTTTTTTATTATTGTTTTAAAACCCTCAATCCAATCAAAATATGGGTCGTACTTAGAATTTTTGTCGGTCACTGTATCTATAATTGTTTTTTCTTTTCTATTCTATTACGGCGGCTGTCCATTTCGTAAGTGGCAATCGTTTTTTTTTTTAAATAACATCGAGGAATTTTAATCTTTTTTGGCAACGCTAGATCCTTAAACGCCCGCTAGTTCTTGCAGAAGGAAATATCCGGCGTTCTAAAGAACGTTCAATGGGTCGAATATGTCCTTTCCCTCGGGTCGCGGGAAACGAAAATCTTTATCGAAGCTGAGCAAATGTTTAAGCACAAATTCGTGAAAGAAACGAACTGATCGCGGCGGCCGAACAGTTGTATGATGGTGTGGGTATACCACTTGTGGGACGAAACTCTGAAGTGGATATTATACCAGAACCATCAGGACGAGACCCACGGGCGTGGTTTGAGTTCACGGTGGCGCGCGAATGGAGGCGAAAGATTTTATTTTTTTGTGAAGAATACTTGGGGAATTAATTATGAATCATTACACGATCGAACACAGCATATTCATAAAACTTATTAACACATTGAGTGCCAAGCGGTTTTGACGAAAACCTTCCCAGGAGGCCAAACATTTTTTTTTTGTTAAATGGGTGTATTAGTGATAAAAAACGATTTCTGAGATATCCCTAGTCCATTGTGACCCTTACTTTTTATTTTATATAGGCTTTTTTGTGTCGTACATTTCTGTACGACGTGGCACTGCACGACGGGTATGCATTTGTAAAAGTCGCTGTCGTACAAAAACGTACGACGCTTTTTTTTTCTTGTTTTTTATTTTTGTTTGATTTCTTTTTTCTTTATAGTTAAAGTAAAAATATAATAAAGTAAAAAGCAAATACCTACAATGTCGAAACGATCGTTAAGAGAAAAGGAAATATTGGAAGTCTTGACGGAGAGTGAGTATATAACTTTAGCATTCTTGGAAAAACAATGTCCCGAAATCGTTTTCAGTTGCTACTAAGCTTCATGCACTTTGCAGATAATAGTAGCATTATTCCAGGTGATCGACTTGGAAAAATCCAACCATTGTTAGATATGCTCCAGATGCGGTACCAAAAAGTTTATGTACCAGGAGAAAATATCGTTATTGACGAAACACTGGTTCCTTGGAGAGGCAGACTTGTTTTCCGACAGTATATTCCCAATAAGGCTCATCCGTATGGAATAAAACTGTTTAAACTTTGCTCTACTGAAGGATTTACCTGGTCATTGAAAATATATTCTGGTAAATCAGCTACTGGGGTAAGAGAAGTTGGCTTAGCAAAAAATGTTTGTGAATATTTAATCACTGAATTGAAAGGAGAAGGTCGTACATTATACGTTGACAACTTTTATACCAGCTACGAACTCGCTCGCTCAATGCTAAATAATAAAACCCACCTTGTCGGCACTCTTCGCGCAAACAAGAAATATTTGCCAAAAGAAGTGATGAATTCTGCGCTGAAAAAAGGTGAATTGGTGGCCCAAGAAGATGAAAACGGAATAGTGGTACTAAAATGGAAGGATAAGCGAGATGTCAGAATGCTTTCAACAAAGCATGCTCCAGTGATGATATCCGATTCAAATCAAGAAGATGATCCAAATATGCCATCAACTAGTACAGCAAAAAGACGCAAAAGTATAGTTAAGTCAAAACCGTTAGCTATCATTGAATATAACAAAGGAAAAGCTGGTATAGATTTATCGGACCAAATGGTCTCGTATGGTAGCACTCTTCGCAAAGGTTTGAAGTGGTATAGGAAATTGGCAATCGAATTATTACTTGGCCTGTCAATAGTAAACGCGCATATTGTTTATAAGGAAGCTACAAAGAAAAATATCAACATACGCAAATTCCGTCAACGTGTAGCTAATGACCTTTTGGATCTAACATCTCCGCAATCAGTAAACCCCGGCAAACACATTATAACTAAAAGGGTAGATGCCAACAATAAAGCAATTCGACGTTCTTGTGTTTTGTGTTACGCAACTGCAAAAAAACAGCTGGACCGGAAAACAGCCAGGAATCACTTGAAAAAAACGAGTACTTATTGTCCAAAATGCCCCAATACCCCCCACTTGTGCCTGCAGTGTTTCCCAAAATACGCCCATCTAAAATAATAATATGTATACTTTATTGTATCCTTTCAAAAATGAATATAATAAAAATTACTTGTAAATTTAATGCAAATTTCAAAAAAAATAAATTTCATACATTTTTCACTAATAGAAACTCAAAAAATCATCCTAGACCCATACATCTTTTTGCGAAAATATTCAGTAAAGGGTTCTTTATTTAAAAATCGCAACAAATTTCACTCAGTGTCGTACATAAAAGAACTACAGGCTCTAAGTAAAAGCAATCACTGTCGTACGGAAACGTACGACGTGGCACCCCACGACGGGTTAGGTGTCGTACGGAAACGTACGACGTGGCACTCAATGTGTTAAATTGCTTAACAATTAATGAATATAAATAAGACAATAAATATATAAGCAATTAATCAACCAGCAAAGAAATTCTAGAAGTTTTATTTACGAACTATAACTCGCACACCACACTGTATATGGTTGGTTTAAATTCTTTATAACTTTTTTAATTATGGTTTCTTTGTTTTTTTTCAGCATTTTGTGAAAAAGACTTGGGGAATTAATTATGAAACATTCGAAATGAAATATGACATTATATTTCTAATGAATTTAAGACAACTTTGTTTATATTCAATGTGTAAACTCATTCTTGACAGACTGTATAATTCTAGCGATTTTTGACGAAGCACGTTTCTCCTAAAAGGTAAGGTAAATTTATTAACCTGCAATTTGTGTATACATGAACAACAACCATATTTTGGGACAACATTCAACCCGTTTGGCCATTGAATCTTTGGAAGGCCGTTGAATATTCCCAGCAACATCCTGCCAAACCAACAAAGCGTCCCTAGTACACTGAATTCCAGAAAAGATTGCAGAATTTGTCTCACGCAAGAAAGCTGCGTAGGAAGACACGTTTTTACTGCACCAAATGCACTATTCCTGTGTGCCAACAACATTCTAAAGTTGATTATACTTGTTTTTCATGCATTCCACAAAATGAATAAAATTTTTCTTTACATTTTACCAAAATAATATACGAGCATACCTCATTCAATTCAAAGTTACGGTACCCTTTTTGCTATACAAATGCGTGAAAACGTATAGGGGTCTGGCCAGGCATATGTGTTTGTTCGAAGGTTTCAGAATATGAGTTTGACGGGGGTTTAAAAGTTCAATAACTGTGTGTGTGTGGATTTTTGGGGATTATTGTGGAATCCCAAATATTGTGATGTGAACAATTGTAGCATGCACAGTTTGTCAATACAGCCGACACACAAGTAACGCAACAAACAGTTATAAATGCCGACACATTTACATTAAACTAAGGGGTGTCAAATAACCCAAATTCCTCAAGTGCAATATTTCGTAATGTCTGCATTGCACATGCAATGCATATGGGTTCACATTTGTTTATGTTGTTGTTGTTAGCGGCACGTTTCATAACACACTTGAAAATGCCAAAATAACTTCACCTTAATCATGTTACACTTATAATTCCCAGGCTTCATATTTACAATTAATTTATATTTAATAATTTGAAACCAGCCAATCATGAATTTGGAAATCACTCAAAATTTATGATTGCCTGGTAGATTTAATTTATTTTATATGTATAGCTATAAGAAAACTTAGGCATAAGAATTTGAGTGCATTATGACATGTCACTCAAATTGTGTTGCGGGGGAATATGACACGTAGTTGCTGATCGTGTGGAACTGCTGGAAAAGGAAAGGAGAAGAATATTAACGGGAAGGAATTTATAACATATAGGCGAATGGACACACAGTTAGCAACGTAGAGGTATTTCTGTATATATATATATTAATATATGAACTAATATATATGTATAGAAGTAGCGGGAATTATAGAGATTGTTTCCAGGGGAAATAAGGATAAACGGTATGTTTTTCTCAGTTGTGATTTGTGAAGATATTTTTGAAATAGAGAGAAGAAAGAAAGGCTTTGAACAACAGTCGAAGGTACTGTAAGGTAGTTTTTTTTTTTTTTAAGAAGATAAAGGGCAATAAAATAGTGCCGTACGCTCGGCAGCCAGGGGCAAGTTTACTTAAGGACGAATAGAAAAAGCTCGATAAAAGTCTGATAGAAGGAAGGGAAAATAGTGCAGTACGCTCGGAGGCCAAATTGTAGTTTTGAAGCGAGGTACCCCTTATACTAGAAGACGAGCACATCCTTGAGCCAAGAAGTTATCTGGGGAAGGCCGAGTCGATTGCGTTGGGAAGCCGACAATTTGTCTACTGTGGCAGCAACAACCGAGACGTGTCCGGTGCAGTAGCAGACCGTGGGATTTTGTAGTAGGACCGAACAAATTAAAGGTAGGCCAGACACCCCTAAATAAATTATCCTTGGAGGTCAGAGAGTTCATGTACTGAATCCTGATAAAATTTTCATGGAATAAATAAAGTAAAGTATTCGTACGCCCATCTTCACCTAAGGAATTTATTGATTTTTTTTTTTTATATTATTGTATATATCTTTATAATTAAGTGTGCTGTTCGTGAAAGGATTGTGTGTATCGTGAGTGTTTAGTAAATAAAGATAAACGGAAATTAAGTCGATCCGAGATAATAGAAATAAGAAAAGAGAGACTCTGAATATAAATATATCGCACTATAGGGCGAGTAGACGCGAAGTAAGATAAATTTGCTAGTACAGAGTACTAAGGTCCGTCCTCAAAGAGCTCTTTTAGGCGCGAAAAAATTGATAATTCCGATATTGATTTGGTAGAGTATATCTCATCTACCCTATAGAAAAAAGGCGATATAATTGTATGTGCAAAGTGTGTGATTTCGAATTTTTTTTTTTTGATAAATGACCGCTATAACGGGCATAATTATTTGTTATATATTTTTTTTTTGTGTAGCATAAACATTTTTTGTTTGAGAGGAAACAAAAAAAATAATAATTATCTCTATTGTTTGGTTTTGTTTGTTTAATATAAATAAATTTGTTATAATGTTAAGTTGAATCTTAGTTAATAAATATTATGTTAAATTATAATAATATAAAACTAACCGAGTAGTGTTTAATTCGAATGGGATTGTTGTAGTCGAATGAGGTAAGGCAGACGGGTTGGGGGTCCATAAAATTTTGCTCTGTAGTGATTATGGCCACGGTAGGGTAGGGACAATCCGAGGTTAACAATTATAATGCCTCCCGTTATTCCCCTAACTAAAGCTAATATAATTTAAATACATACTTTAATTTGCTAACCTTTTACTTTATTCCAAGAACTTTATTTAGTTCACTATCAATAATATGCATTTCCGTTCCCAACATTTAAACACAGACAAATTTACATGGAATTGTTTTGCAATAACACATTCCATGACTAATAGATTAATAAACAATATTGATATATTTTAACTATAGGAAAATTAATTGTAAAATTAATATTTAAAAGATAAGAAGAAAAATAAGTTAGTCTAATTTAGGAACTCAACAAATAAAGAAAGAAAATACAAAAACAAAATAATTGTTTCATTATTTTTTTTCGTGTTTATAAGATATAAACACATAACTGGCGACGAGGATGGGATTCGAACCCACGCGTGCAAAGCACATTGGATTAAAAAACAGGTCTTGGATCGAATTTAAGACTGCCTTAGCTTATTATTTATCATCTGTCGGAAGTATCAAAAAACTCGTTATTGATAACGAACTAGGGTTTAAAGCCTTACCCCTTCTGGAGTATTTGCGAGAACAAGAAATAGAGTTACATTTTACTTCAAATAATAATCATACATCGAATGCAGATGTCGAAAGATTCCACAATACTTTAAATGAACACATAAGAATCTTTAAATACGATTCCCAAAGAGACAGAGATACTGTATAAGAAAAGATATTTAGATGCGTTAAGTATTACAACAATACAATTCACTCCACTACTGGCAGAAAACCAATAGACTTCAAAAATGGAACAATAAACAGGGAAGAATATCATGATATCAGAGAAAAAATTATTAGGATAAAGGAAAAAGCCATAGAAAAAATGAATAAAAACCGGGAAGAAATAGAAATCCAAACAGGGCCAATATATTTGAAAGACGAAAGAGGCGGAAAGAACCACTCTAAATTTCGAAAGACAATAGTTTCTCAACTAGACAATGACCATGTCGTTACTACTAAAGGTCATAAATACTACAAATCCCACATCAAAAGAAAAAAGAAATTCCAAAATATAAACACCAACGAATCAACTTAATTGAATTTCATATTTTATTGTTTCAGATGATTTCTCTTTTGTTAATATTAACGTCCGTACTTACTACCATAACTGCACAAACGATGGAAATAAAAGACTTATCGGACAACCATGGATATATCCCTATAAAACTTAAGGACGTAGAAATTATTGACAACTACGCTACAATTATGCACATTATTAATACGACTGAGTACGTAGAAACGACAAATTTATTGGAAGAAAACATACATAGATTAACAAATACTTATACGAACGTCACACCACTATTAGAGAGTATAGAGAAAAGTATGGAACTGTGCAAAACAAAGATCAGGAACTTAATACCAAAATTTAGACAAAAACGAGGACTAATAAACGTAATAGGAAAAGGACTAAAATACGTTGCCGGGACTATGGACAGTGAGGATGAGGAGAAGATACTTAATAAAATCCAAACACTGGAAAGGCGTAACGATGAAACCATGATAACAGTAGACGAACTGACTTATTTAAGCACTTCTATATCAACAAGAATATCTAACATTACAGATCACATAAACATACAACAAAGAACTGTTCAGAAATACGTAAACAAATTTCAGACAGAGATCGCGAACAGAATTCTAAATTTAGAAGACGAAACCATATTTTTAGAGAATATTTTTCGGATCAGCAACGATATAAATTTATTAATGGACCAAATAAATGAAATTGGACATGTAATCTTTACTACCAAACTAGGAGTAGTACCATCCGACATACTGACTGTAGAAAAATTCAGCTACATAAATAAAATAGAATCATATCTTCATGCTAAGGTATCGTTATCACACAGAAATGATTTAATAATTCTAACACTGAAAATTCCAAATTTTTTTAATGAAACGTTTGCGGAGATCATATTCGAACCACTCCCAGACAAACGAAATAAGTCGCTTATCCTCAGGAAAATACAGTCCTTATGCGTGGAAACGAGGTATATAAAGCAAACACTATAGAATACAATAAACTTATGAAAATAAATGACGAATGCTTGGCGAATATAGCGAAAAACCTGAAACCAAAATGTGCCTTGGACCTTCTTATTTTTAAGAACTACAAAGACAATATTACTACTAACTGTAAACATGTAGACCACTTTGAAAATATGACAACATAATTACTGAAATTTGAAAATTGCATTGTGAAAACCAAAATAAAAACATATGAAAACTACAAAATAAATATAAATGAAATGTATGTCTTAGAAAAATTTGTTTTAAAAATTAACGAAAATAATGTATCATACCCTAATTTAAACATTAAAAACATAGATTTTAATGAAACATTAAATATTGTAAACCATAAACTTTCAAAAAATACTTTAATAAGTACGAGTAGTAACCTAAGTTTTACTGTAATATTGTTTGCAATTCGGATTATAATTTATATTAAAACAAAAAACAGAACTTACAAAATATCTTCGTCGGAGCCTCAATCTAAGGGTGGGGGAGTTATAAAGTCTCCCGTTATTCCCCTAACTAAAGCCAATATAATTTAAATACTAACATACATACATAAATATGTACATACTTTAATTTGCTTACCTTTTACTTTATTCCAAAAACTGTTTAAGAACTTTAATTAGTTCACTATCAATAATATGCATTTCCGTTCCCAACATTTAAACACAGACAAATTTATTAGGAATTGTTTTGCAATAACACATTCCATGATTAAAATGATTAATAAACAAATATTTATATATTTTAACTATAAGAAAATAAATTGTAAAATTAATATTTAAGAAAAGATAAGAAAGAAAAGTTAGTCTAATTCAAGAACTCAACGAATAAAGAAAAATTACAAAACAAAATAATTGTTTTATTGTTTTTTTTTTTGGTGTTTTTAATTAATGAACACATAACTGATAGTCAGTTTTGAATTAGCATGTGTACTAAGACATTCTCCCTAGAATTAAGTAAGAAGAAATAAAAAACTGAGCGCTCGTCGTTCAAAAGAAAAAGTTTTTTTTTATTAATTAAAGTGTAAAGAAACTTAACTCGCGCGAATGGAGGCTTACCGAATCTATGACACGCAGAATGCAGGGATTTGGTGAATCCTCGTGCGGGCACAATAGCCGAAGCAGCCACAAGAACCACATTTTACCATGAATAATTTTTTGAATAGTTTTATTAAAATCTCATTATGAGTACCCACAATTACTGAGTTTCTTCGTTGGACCAGAGGAATCAGTAGACAATTTTACACAAGACGTATGGATAGTAGAAATTTAACAAAAGTACCCAGGGTCTGGGCGCCCTTTGGCGATTTGGTCGGTGGAAAAATGTGTCTACCAATATCATCTCACGATATTCAAGACAACACGCGAGCTCTATCCGTCTTGCATAGGTAAGTTTTTATAAATGTGAAAAAAAAATTTTTTTTTTGGTTTATAATTTCAGGTTTTATTTGTAATTATGGACTATAATTGCAAGTATTTGATTATACACAGTCTTACAAAAGTTTAAATACGGACGACAAATTTTCGATTTCATAAGGAAAACATGAATTAACTATTCCTTAATATGCATTTTTTTGCATTGCCAGTTATGTATGTAGTACGAATGCAAAATTTTTTTACTACTCGATAATACGAATAACGGTAGTTTTTGAAATAATATGCTTGATTTACATTTTTTGGGTTTTTTCTTGTTTTTTTTTTTCTGCGGCCAATTGCTAAATTTGTATTTAGTTGCTGTGAAATTTAATAGTGATAGCAAGTGTATTGTGTCGTGTTTTCTACATTTGCTGAATACGAAACGTTTAAAGTAAAAGAACTCAAAAAGAAACAAATAACTTTGGAAAATAAACTAAAAATTATAGAAGACTGTGAAAGTGGAAAATCTCTATATGAAATTTGTAGCAAGTATGGGTTATCCAAATCAACCATTGCACTATAAGAAAACAGAAGGCGAAGCTTTTAGCTGCAACAGGTGCACTAAAATCCCGCTACAGAATAGCAACTGGAGAATTTAAAAGAATGGAAGATGCGCTGTACGAGTGGTTTTTATGTCAAAGAAAATTTCATATTCCAGTAGGGAGTAACCAATTAAAATCGAAAGCTCTGGAATTTCACGGAAAGTTTTATAAAGGAGACTTTTTTGCCAGTGATGGCTAACTCACGAAATTCAAAAAACGCTTTGGTATAAGACTACTTACTACTTGCCTTTGTTGAAACTTTTGAAACTAATTTTTTTTTTTATCAATAAAAAAAGACTGAATTATTTAAGGATAATGTTCGTTCTCGAAGGATACCATTTGGTGAATTTATAATATATGAAGATAATCTATTCATCGAGAGAGATATTTTTATTCTCAAGTACAATTCAAGTAAGTGGACAATTGGACCCACAAATTTATTTCTTTGTGTGTTAGATATATATCAATCAAGGTTCCCTAAAATACTGTATTGGACTCTTTCAGATATAAATAACAAATATCCAATGAGTATGTTAAGTTTAGGTACTTTTTTTAATTCTTCTTTTGAATATCTTAGGAGCAAATTGAAGAATAATTTTTTTAAGTTTATTGCAACTTGGGAGTCACTAGTACTAGGATATACTATAAATAATAATACATGATTTAGGATTTGAACAATTATATGAGACAAGCTTAACAACAATGCAAGAACTATTAGACCTTTGTTTAATAGAATTTGATTTATCCACATTATTACCTCCTAACCGATCGGTAGATACGATCAAAAAAGAGGGTGGCGATGGCACGATGGATGGTAGTCTGCAAATTTCTTGATGTTTTGCTTTAAATTATTAGTAGAGATTGTCTTTTAACAGAAAGAGATAATATTTGCAGAATAATATTTAAATAAAAGAAAGCTAAAGACAGATCTGGGAATAAGTGTTTCTGACCAGACAGTTCGCAGAAGCATCAAGAGAAATGGATACAATAGCAGAGTTGCGAGAAAAAAAAACCACTACTTAGATCTGTAAACATTCAGAAACGATTGGAACACGCCCAGAAGTACGAAAATGTACACGTAAACGATCCTACGTTTTGAGAAAGGGTAATATTCACCGATGAATGTAAGTTTACAGTTTTCGGAGGTGATGGCCGTGCTAAAGTTTGGCGAAAGCCAAATACAGCATTATTGCTAAAAAAATGTTAATCCCACAGTAAAACATGGAGGAGGATCAGTCATGGTCTGGTGATGTATGGCTGCAAATGGTGTTGGAAAGCTAAGATTTATCGATGGTACTATGGATAAGGCTATGTACATAGATATTTTAAAGGACAGCTACCTTCCTAGCGTCGAAATGCTTGATCTCGGAGAAACTGCCATATTTCTTCAGAATAACGATCCGATGCATTCGTCCAAGATTGTGAAAGCATGGTTGTTATATAATGTTAAACACAAACTGGAACATCCTCCGCAGTCCCCGGAGCATTTATGGGACAATGTAAAACGAGGCTTAAGAAATCGTCAAATCTCATGAATTTCAGCACTGAAGGAAGCATTATTGGAAGAGTGGGGCAGAATTACACCTGAGACGACAAAAAAAAATTGGCTTTCTGCATGCCATCTCGGCTAAACTCTGTGATAAAAGCTAAAGGGGGCCATACAAGATACTAATTACCAGTTTTTTTAAGTATATTGATTGACCGTTTGTAAACTTTATTAACTTAACGTTAAGCAAAAATATGAAATATTTTATGTTATTTAATACTACTAAGTAAATAAATTCAATCAAGCTTTTTTCCTCTAATATTCATGTGTAAAACTTAAATATACCAGCGGTATGTAAACTTTTGTAAGACTGTGTATATTATATTAAATATATGTATCTATAATTATTTTTTCTTTTCTATTCTATTACGGCGGCAGTCCATTTCGTAAGTGGCAATCGTTTTTTTTTTAAATAACATCGAGGTATTTTAATCTTTTTTGGCAACGCTAGATCCCTCGGGTCGCGGGAAACGAAAATCTTTATCGAAGCTGAGGAAAATGTTGAATCACAAATTCGTGAAAGAAACGAACTGATCGCGGCGGCCGAACAGTTGTATGATGCTGTGGGTATACCACTTGTGGGACGAAACTCAGAAGTGGAGATTATACCAGAGCCATCAGGACGAGACCCACAGGCGTGGTTTGAGTTCACGGTGGCGCGCGAATGGAGGCGAAAGATTTTATTTTTTTGTGAAGAATACTTGGGGAATTAATTATGAATCATTACACGATCGAACACAGCACATTCATAAAACTTATTAAATTGCTTAACAAACAATTAATGAATATAAATAAGACAATAAATATATAAGCAATTAATCAACCAGCAAAGAAATTCTAGAAGTTTTATTTACGAACTATAACTCGTACACCACACTGCATATGGTTGGTTTAAATTCTTTATAACTTTTTTAATTATTTTTTCTTTGTTTTTTTTCAGCATTTTGTGAAAAAGACTTGGGGGAATTAATTATGAAACATTCGAAATGAAATATGACATTATATTTCTAATGAATTTAAGAAAACTTTGTTTATATTCAATGTGTAAACTCATTCTTGACAGACTGTATAATTCTAGCAATTTTTGACGAAGCACGTTTCTCCTAAAAGGTAAGGTAAATTTATTAACCTGCAATTTGTGTATGCATGAACAACAACCATATTTTGGGACAACATTCAACCCGTTTGGCCATTAAATCTTTCTTTGGAAGGCCGTTGAATATTCCCAGCAACATCCTGCCAAACCAACAAAGCGGCCGTAGTACACTGAATTCCAGAAAAGATTGCAGAATTTGTCTCACGCAAGACGAAAAGCTGCGTAGGAAGACACGTTTTTACTGCACCAAATGCACTAATCCTGTGTGCCAACAACATTCTAAAGTTGATTATACTTGTTTTTCATGCATTCCACAAAATGAATAAAATTTTTCTTTACATTTTTACCAAAATAATATACGAGCATACCTCATTCAATTCAAAGTTACGGTACCCTTTTTGCCATACAAATGCGTGAAAACGTATAGGGGTCTGGCCAGGCATATGTGTTTGTTCGAAGGTTTCGGAATATGAGTTTGACGGGTGTTTAAAAGTTCAATAAACTGTGTGTGGGGATTATTGTGGAATCGCAAATATTGTGATGTGAACAATTGTAGCATGCACAGTTTGTCAATTGTAGTATAGCATGATTGTAGTATCAACATTACCGATACTACGTAGTAACACTACAAAACAAATAAACAAAAGAATATCAATTAATATCAAAATGTAATTCGATATCCCTGTTGTTAACTGCAGCCACACACAGTTTGGTTTTGTTGTGGCCGCAAGTATAGCAAACACAAGTGTTACACAATTGTTTCAGCTCACCTCAACCTTCGCTGTAGAAAGTGAAATTAGCCCAACGGGAAATTGCTTAATAGCAAAAACACTTCTACAGCGGTTTTTAATTTAGAACACCATTCGATCGTGGATTTTGCTCAACACTCAATAATCCATGATCGAATGGTATAGCAATAACAAATTATGTTGTAAGTATTTTAATTATGTCACGAGTGTGCTTTTGCAAGCCACTCAATTTTAGCCATGTAGTTTTAGTATATAAGCAAAACATTTCAATAAAGAAAACAAGAATTCATTTGATGACTCACATGCGCCTGTGTTTATTTTAAACATTACTCGCCTATCAATAACCTGTGTTTATAAGGAACATTACATGGCGATCCTGCCTCTTCGGTAGAAAAAGCAAACAAAAATTGCTAAAACCGAGGAGCAGAAAAAAAAAAAAAAATAATAATAAACTAAACTAAACAGACATCGCTTATGCGCAGTCAAAGTTTATTCAGAATCCTTTTATTTTTAGACACATGGAGGAATCCTTAGAGGATATCCTCCAACAAATAAATCAGGCCGAGATACGCTGGGCTAAATTACTGCTAGAAGGAGCAGAACCCAATGAGAGGCTATATATATTAGATGCGGGCCCAAAGCCGTGGAGGCCAAGACATCAGAAAAAAGAACGGGAAGCTAAATTCGAAATATACCCGTTACCCAACCTTAAGAAGTCAAGGGGAGGAAAGATTAATAAGCTGAAGAAGGAGTTAGAAGTCCTACAGCATATGTCAACCTACGCAGAAGGTGAAGAGGCGGCAAAAATCCGTTCGAGTAAAATTTGAAATTAAATTAGGAAAACAAAAGAAGAATATTAAAAATGTTCAATAAAGAAAACAAGAATTCATTTGATGACTCACATGCGCCTGTGTTTATTTTAACCCTTTCGGTCCTATTGGGATAATACGTCCCAAAGAATGTTGAATAATCCTATTTCTTGTCTTAAGTAAACAAATCATATTTGAAAATGTCCCAGTCGTACTTTTGAGTTTTAGTTTATGAAATAAATAACGGGACTTAGTTTTGAGTGAGTTTGTAATAAGATTTTAGCGTCAGTTGATGAGAAGCTCTCGTAGAGACAACTTCATTTGTAATTTAAAGAAGGAAGCTGTATCCGTGTTGCAACCAAAATTGGTATATTTGTTTGAACCAGCTGAATTTATTATTTGTGAATGAAAAACTTTGTTTATTCTCTGTAAGTATAAATTTTTGTTAGTTTTTGTTGGTTTGGGACATATTGTCCCATTCGGGTTGGGCTTATATATCCCATTCGTATTATATGTAGGAAAAAATGTCGCAACTAAGTGCAGAGCTTCAAGAGCTTTTAGAAGCCGATAATTCCGATTATACTGAATCAAGTGACTCTGAGCCGGAAAATGAATCATCAGAGTCGAGTGACGAAAATGATGAAGGCAATGACGAATTAATCGATGAAAATAATCCAAGCGAAAACTTTGTAAATCCATTCCTATGGTCACTACCAGACGCAAATTTTCGACCAAGAATGCAGATCCCAATCGAAAAACAACCAATAATTTTGGCTGATGTTAACCGCAGTTCAACACAATTAGATATTTTTAAAAAATTGTTTCCGAAATCGCTTTTAATATTTATTGCCGATAGTACAAATAAAAGACTAGAAATGTTGGAAAGGGACAAAAAAAATAAAAATTGCAAAAACTGATGAGCATGAGATGTGGAAAAACTTTGTAGTACTCTACGGAACCCAGACGTTATGATAAGTTTTGATAGATTTTTTACTAGTACTCGTTTAATAAATTTTACTGACTATCCGGCAGTTGGAACTGTGATACAAATTCGAAAAAACGTTCCGCAATTCAATGGAAATTTAAACAGAAATGAGAGTGAATTTATGGTAAATTGCCTCGGAACAATTGCTTGTCGATGGAAGGATTCAAAAGACGTATTACTTCTGTCTAATTGCCACATGCCAACCACAAGCAAGACTAAACGCAAACAAAAAAATGGCGAAAAAATTGATGTTGAGTGCCCTGATGCTATTATAAAATATGTAGCCATAATGGGTGGAGTTGACATAGCGGATCAAAAAGTTGCTGTTTACGATTTGGATAGAAAGTCCAACAAATGGTGGAAAAAAGTTTTTTTCAAAATATTTATGATGGCGGTAGTTAACGCGTGGATAGTTCACCAAGAAGTAAATCACAAAAAAACCGAATTAATCAGCTTTTTGGTTCCGCTAGCTGAAGACATGATCGAAACTGGCAGAACCCTAAGCAAAACTAAACGAAAGGTATCATACGGACGTCCACCAAAACGTAAACGCAATTTGATTAACATAGGTGATCATTTACCAGTTCCATCACAAAAAAGGTCGCGCTGTGTAAGCTGCAGCGCAATGAAAAAAGAAAAAAGAACAAAAACAATATGTTCAAATTGTAACGTTGCACTCTGCATTGAATGTTTTACTCCTTATAACTAAAAGCTTTTTTTCTAAAAAAAATTATCATATATGATCTATGTATTTTTAAAATGATTAAAAATAAAATGAATTATAATTTTAGTTTTTATACGTATAATTTTTAACTTTTTTATTCAATTTAAGATTAAATAATATGAAAATAAAATGAATTTAATACCGATCCTTACTTTTATTATTTTTTTATATAAATAATTTTGACGGCTTTATGCGGAGTTTTGATACCAATGGGACAATATGTCCCGGCTGGGACAATAGCCCCAAAAATCCGAGTGGGACAATATATCCCAGGATAATTAAAGGACATACGAAAAAATTTACAATGCAAAAATCATAATTTTTGATGTTTTTTACATATGTGAAAAAAGATTTTTAATATTTATTGTTATTTAGCCAATAAAAACCCGGACCGAAAGGGTTAAACATTACTCGGCTATCATTAGCTTGTGTTTATAAGGAACATTACACAATACAGCCGACACACAAGCAACGCAACAAACAGGTATAAATGCCGACACATTTACATTAAACTAAGGGGTGTCAAATAACCCAAATTTCTCAAGTGCAATATTTCGTAATGTCTGCATTGCACATGCAATGCATATGGGTTCACATTTGTTTATGTTGTTGTTGTTAGCGGCACGTTTCATAACACACTTGAAAATGCCAAAATAACTTCACCTTAATCATGTTACACTTATAATTCCCAGGCTTCATATTTACAATTAATTTATATTTAATAATTTGAAACCACCCAATCATGAATTTGGAAATCACTCAAAATTTATGATTGTCTGGTAGATTTAATTTATTTTATATGTATAGCTATAAGAAAACTTAGGCCCCGATTATGGTTCACAACACTTAAATGTTGTGTTGTCTCGGCTACAACACAACATTTATATTTGTTTCGATTATGGTTTACAACATCTACATGTTGAGTATGTCACAGAGTTGTATTTTATGGCAGCATACATTATACGTAAAATTACATCTTTTCATATAGAAAACTGTCAAAAATAAAACAATTAAACAAATACACGCGCATTTTTAAAATTATTTTAAAATAATGGAGATAAGTGTCGATTTATTTTTTGATGATGATGAGGGTAATGAAGAAACACACATGTTGCGTATGAGAAGGAGAATCCGGGACAGTTCAAATCCCTTGGAACTACCAAATACTGAGTATGTACAATTTCTTTAAACAGCCAACATTTTAGTAGCATTACATTTTTTAGTTTCATAAAATTTTTTCGCATAAACAAAGATGGTTTTTTGTTTTTGCTGGAAGAGCTGGCTGCATTTTCAAACCCTTCTATTCGGAGTTCGGCCATTCCTCCAATTCTCAAATTAGGGTGTGCGCTGAGATTTTTTGCCGATGGTAGCTACCAAAGAAGTAGCGGAAATGATTTTAACATTGGAGTTGCGCAACCAACTGTTTGCTATATTTTAAAAGAAATCATAAAATTCTTTGAAAAGAAAATTTTGAATAAGTGGATAAACGCTCGGATGACCGAAGAAGAAAAAAACAACAGCAAAACATCCTTTTTTTCAAAAACAGGGTTTCCAGGAATAATTGGCTGCATAGATGGAACGCACGTGCGAATCGTGTCGCCCCCAAAGGAGTTATAACATTTGTACTTCAATAGGAAGGGTTATTACAGCTTAAACGTCATGATCGTAAGCATAATTCTAATAATATTAACATATTAATTCTAATTTGAATATATTTGTATTACTACACGTGTGATTATATAGTTGTGCGACTATGAAATGAACATCCGTTACGTTGATGCTCGATATCCTGGCTCAAGCCATGATTCCTTTGTGTGGAATATGAGCCATCTGAAACAATATTTGCAGCAAAGTATGGAGGAGAATACCTGGATTTTAGGTAATAAGTTAGTCGAATTTTTAACTTTTTATAAATATGTTTATACATATATGTATGTATGTATGTGTTTTTAGGTGATGCTGGATACCCATTAGAGTCATATTTAATAACGCCATTCCGAAGTGCTGACGAAGGATCCCAAGAAAGTCGTTTTAATACGATCCATGCAAAAGCAAGAAATATTATTGAAAGAACAATTGGGATTCTCAAGAGCAGATTTCGATGTTTGCTCTCTGCAAGAGGTTTGCACTACAGTCCTAAAAAAGCGACTCAAATTACCAATGTTTGTTGTGCATTGCATAATTTAAGCAGACATTTTAAAACGGAACACCAAAATGATGTGCCTCCTTTGCTGGACACAGAAGTACAAGACACAACAGAAGCTAATATTGAAGATTCTGCACGAGAAATAAGAAATAATTTAATGCTTGCTATATTACATGAATAATAATTTTTTTAAGTATGGCTAAAAAACTTCACCAACTTTATTGCAATTAAAAATAAAAACTTTATTAAAAACGAAAAATATTTATTTAACGAGTAAAAAAAAATATATATATATGTATGTATATATATATGCATATATATAAAACATAAAAAAAGAAAATAAAAACAAAACAAAACAATTCATTTGATATCACATTGGTTTCTTAAAGCAAAACAATTCATTCAAAAACTATAAACTAAAACATTTTTACTACATACATATTTACATCACATTTGGAGTCTCTTTTGCGTCAGTTCTAATTTGGCTTTTATCAATTGCATTTGTAAATCTTTTTCTTTTTTAGCTCGTACATTTTTTTATTAATTTCGTAATTTTTATACGAATTTTTTTCTATCTTTTTTAATGTTTTTAAAATTTCCTCTTGGGTCTTTGCCTGTGTTTTTAATAATGCTAAACGGTCTGTTTCTGATTTTGATCGGGTGCGGCTTTTTGGTGTACGCTGCTCGGTGTTGCGTACAGCGCTTGTTGACGATGGCTCAAAATTTGGTTGCAACTGCTCTACATCGGACTCTTCTAAAGCTTGCAAGCCCACTGCAGACCCACTTGGGTCAACCTGCGACTGCATCGACACCAGTTCAATAGTCGTCTGCTCTAACGAACTCAGGCTTATTTCAGAGTATGGACCACCACCAGTAGCTTGAATGCTCCTTTTATTGGCAGCTAGCTTTCTTTTTAAGTTAGCCTTATAGTGAGTCCATACCTATAAAAAAATAATACAAATTTTATATAATTCTATAAAATGAAATAATTAATTACGTACTCTTTGCCATTCTTTCGCATTTCGAATAGGTGGACCCAAACTATTTAATTTTGTGGTAAACTGATCCCATTTGTCCTTTAATTGCATTTTATTGCATCCAAATGAGGGTTTACCACGGCCAATATCCGGATTTTGCGCCATCAGCTCTACCAGCATTTTCATTTGTTGTTTGTTTGTAATTTTTCTGAAAAATTGTAGTTATAGATATTTGCAACAAACATAAAAAATATTTACTTACAAAATTTTCTCCATTTTAAATCTAAACTTGCCGTGGCAACAAGACAACCGGTAATAATCAGTTGTAAATTTTTGACACTTCTTACAACACATACTTGCAAATGTTGTGAACCATAATCGCAGTAAATTGACATAGACAACTAAAAATACAACACTTCCGATAAGTGTTGTAAACCATAATCACAATTTCAAATTTACAACATCAAAATAACAACTGTTGTGAACCATAATCGGGGCCTTAGGCATAAGAATTTGAGTGCATTATGAAATGTCACAATGGCGAGTAGACGCGAAGTAAGATAAATTTGCTAGTACAGAGTACTAAGGTCCGTCCTCAAAGAGCTCTTTTAGGCGCGAAAAAATTGATAATTCCGATATTGATTTGGTAGAGTATATCTCATCTACCCTATAGAAAAAAGGCGATATAATTGTATGTGCAAAGCGTGTGATTTCGAATTTTTTTTTTTGATAAATGACCGCTATAACGGGCATAATTATTTGTTATATATTTTTTTTTTGTGTAGCATAAAAATTTTTTGTTTGAGAGGAAAGAAAAAAAATAATAATTATCTCTATTGTTTGGTTTTGTTTGTTTAATATAAATAAATTTGTTATAATGTTAAGTTGAATCTTAGTTAATAAATATTCAGCTTTATTGCGAATGTCAACGCCGACATAAGTGATGTCGACGGCACTCTCATGGCATTGCCGTTGACAACATTGCCAACTTTCGATAAAAACCGTTAACATTTTGGCATTATAGAAGGCAACAAAACGGCGACATTGCCTTAGATTGGCTTTGGTTTTGTCGACAAAAATTTTGTTAACGACTCAATCCAAATTTTCAACTGTCTCGGTTAAGTGTTTAAAAAAATATTTCAAATGGAAAAAAAAATTAAAATTACTACCAATAAACAATTTGAATTGCTAATACAACAGCTTGAAAGTAACCCAAGTTTAGCCAAAGGATTTCATAGGGGCCCAAGTTGTAATAATTTTAAAGAAGAATGGGAAGAAATCAAGATGAAGCTAAATTCTATTGGACCGCCAATTAGAGACAGCGATGGTTGGCAAAAGGTAAGGATAAAAAGTTCTTCAAAGTATTAATTTTAAATGTGTCATATGTTCAGGTTTGGAGAGATTTTAAATGTAAATTAAAAAAAAAGTTAACGAACAACAAAGCTGAGCTCAATGCAACAGGTGGAGGCCTGTGCAAATTATTACCACTCTCACCTTTGGAAGAAGCTGCTTCTAACTTGCTTCAATTTGAGAAGCAGTTTAATCCTGAAGGTGTTGCCCAAGGTATACAACAATCAAATGATGAAACTTCACATGAAAATATAGCTACCATAGAACAAATAATCTGCGAGGATTTTTCGGAAGTGCCATCAACTTCCGCATGTGCCATTGAAATGTTAGAACAGCCTACTTCAAGAAAAAGAAAATCAAATGACCAACGAAAGGAATTTTTTGAAAAGCACAATTCTATGCAAAAGGAGGTTTTTAATGCAATTTCTAAAACAATCAGCGAAGTAAAAGACTGTTTAATAGAAATAAGTCGGCATCAGAAAAAAATATGTGATGATAAAAAAAAAACTTTAGAAGAAATAAAGACAGTTTTAAAGGAAACAAGCCGGTACCAGAGAAAACTATATGAAGTAGAAGAAAAAAACATGAAAATGATGAAGAGACAGGAACAAAGACATGAAGAACTCCATGAAAGAGAAATGCAAATAAAAAATATAAAGTTGGAAATAAAGAAAAAAGAATTGCAAGCTCTTGAGAACAAATATTAGTAGAGTAAATAAAATTTTTAATTTACTACCACATTAGAAACATATTTATCTTCTAAATTGCAATAAAATTTTTTAAATAAACAAGAGAAATAAATCAAGCAAACGTCAAAATGTATAGTGATGATATTTATGTTCTTCACATTATCGATAACAGGACGGCGTCAACACAATACTTTTAATTAATACCGATATGGCGTTGGGGTGACGGCGAGTACATGTACATGTGACGACGACTATAGTATTGTGTTGACGTCGATGTCGGCATTCATAATAAAGGCGATTATGTTAAATTATAATAAGATGAAACTAACCGAGTAGTGTTTAATTCGAATGGAATTGTTGTAGTCGAATGAGGTAAGGCAGACGGGTTTGGGGGTCCATAAAATTTTTCTCTGTAGTGATTATGGCCACGGTAGGGTAGGGGCAATCAGAGGTTAACAGTTATAATGCCTCCCGTTATTCCCCTAACTAAAGCTAATATAATTTAAATACATACTTTAATTTGCTTACCTTTTACTTTATTTAGTTCACTATCAATAATATGCATTTCCGTTCCCAACATTTAAACACAGACAAATTTACATGGAATTGTTTTGCAATAACACATTCCATGACTAATATGATTAATAAACAATATTGATATATTTTAACTATAGGAAAATTAATTGTAAAATTAATATTTAAAAGATAAGAAGAAAAATAAGTTAGTCTAATTTAGGAACTCAACAAATAAAGAAAGAAAATACAAAAACAAAATAATTGATTCATTATTTTTTTTCGTGTTTATAAGTTATAAACACATAACTGTTAACACCAACCTCTCTGTTGTGAATGTTTTCCTTTTGTTTTATGAGTACTGATTTTGTTGTAAGAATAATTTTTTTCTTTTTTTTTATGTTACGCCCCTGCATTAGTGAAAGGGTTGAGAACTACCCTCGGAGCGAGTAGCTAGCAGGGCCAGCTGCGGTAGTGTAGGGAGAATCTGAATCGTAATGCGTAACAACTGTAAATCTAGAATCTACTCATAAGTTAGTATATAAGTAGAGTTAATTTTAAAATTGTCAAGAAGAATTAAACAAGACTTAGAGAGCTTCACTAGGAGCTCTAAGTCGAGTAACAATAAACATTTTAAAGGAACTTCACTTAAGGAGCTCTAAAAACCAACTTTTATCTTTTTATTTGAATATACTACACAATAATAACTTTTTGTGGAATTCTATTTCATAGATTTTTTTAGTTTATAAGAATGATTTTTTAAATAATAAAATTCAGTCCTAAAGTAGCACTCAAAAAGAAAGTTTTATTTTTGAACTTAACTTATATCGCCACATTATGAACCAGCATTGGACACCGCGTACTATATGCATTTCATGTCGATTGAATTTATATATGAGGTCTTCTAACGTCAAGTAAGTACAGCTTAATACATTTGGAATATTTTATAGATATTTACAGTATTTCTTAATTAAATTTTAAATTCCTCATATTCCTTATTTAAAATTTTTTTCATTTTACAGGCGACACTTGGAAAATTCGAAGCCTATGCTATGGAGAAACACAGCGAGCTACGAATCCAATTGTTATTTTTGTTTAAGTAGAAAAAGCGGTTTTGGGAAAACATATCGGATGGTCGTCTTACCCAAGCAGGTCTGCTGATGGGTTTACACTTGCAGTTCTTCAATCCCAAGATTTTGAATATGCGCTCAAGATCGGCGTCCTAGCTGTAGTGAAGTGCTTTCATCTACACCAGGACACTCAACCTCAAGTATGTGTTACCGAGATCAGATAGTTCAGAAGGGAAGTGAATCAAGAGGAAAATACTATGCTACAATTCACATAGTTGTACAGCAATACTGGCCGTATAATTGTAGCTGTCAACATTTTTATTACTTGCGTCCGGCCGTAATTGGTTTTTTTTTCTTTTTTTTTTTATCTTGGACCAGTGCTCAGGGGCTATCCCCTACATATGCAATGCATTGCACTGGAACTAGAGAGAAGTATAGGGAAGAAATAGACAGGTGGTGAAAGTGGTAGGAAGATAGAGCTTAATTCTTGCACAACTCTGCAGTTGCGTGTAAATTATAAAGCAAAGTTGCGGCGTCTCTGATGTTTTTTGACGCATTATTTTTAAGCTAATGGAGCCATTTTATTTATTTTTTTACTTCGCCGACGTTTTATTGCTCAAATACCGACGAAGGAATCCATTATAGAAAATACAAAAAAAGATATAGAAAAATTTCAAATATACTATAACAAAGCAAAGATACTTTTTGAGAAGGCCATAATCATTAATAACACCAACTGATCAGAAACAAGGTGTAGGTAAATATGGCACAATTTAATCTAGAAACAGCTGAAAAGATAATTCCACTGTTCACAGGAAATTACAAAGAGTTAAATTCATTCCTTACAATAGCGGAACTGATCAATAATACTCTAGAAACAGCGCAAAAAGCCATTTTAATTACTTTCGTGTACAATGCAAAATTAAACAACCAATCACGTCGTTATCTGTTGTATTTAATATTTTGACATGGTGATTTCCGTTTCCTGGTACTATTGTATTGCTAATAAATATACCTGTTTGAATTTCCCTAGTAAGAATAATGCTATCTTCACTTATATCTAAATTTATAGGATGAATACTTTCTGATCGTTTTTCTACCTTTATGCAATAATTCCTATTCATCCATGATTTCATAGGTATGGTTATCTCCTCATTCCCCAAAGTAAGTGTTATTGTAAAAGTCTCATAGTCAATTCTACATAAGAATTCCGTAGTCTCTTCCTAAAATTCCGTCCGTTGGTATGGGGAATTCCCTGTCAACGATATGAAATTTATTTTTCTCCCCTATATTATTTATGTTGAAGTTTAACTCTGCTGTTCCTACTGACTTAATTCTTTCTGTAGTGATACCTGTGTAATGGTATGGTAATCGCGGATGATCTGTCATAAAGTTGAGCATAATTTCAAATTGCCTTTGCTTCGTATTAATATTTTTCGTAGCATTTTCCTTATTGAAAAAGACTATTAATACACATAAATTTAACAAATACTTACATTTTCAGCATTTGGTGTCGATGTTTTGATTTATTTAAATTTTTTTTTAAATTTCATCCGTTAGCTCAACATCAAACGAGTACAAATGCCAACATTCGAGCGACTTTGACATCTACATTCGAAGTACATAGTGATGCACATCCGAAAGTAGAGTACGACTATCCGATAATCGGATACGGCAACCCGAAAGTAGCAAATGTATTTACGAATTCGAGTTAGTTGGTAGGAAAAATCCGTATATGCCATATTGCATATACAGGGTGGCTGATGAAAGCCGCTACCAAAAATAAATTTAATAACTTTCTTTCTATTTAATGAATCTGGTTAATTTTTTTATTTTGCAGATTGATTTTTAGATTTAACAAAAATGGATAACTGGGACACTGAAAAAAGAATTTGTATTGTAAGCCTAAGGATAAAACTGATTTAGAAAAATTGCTTGTCATGATAAATTATATTAGGGAATATATCCCAAATCTAGCTGAAATCTCGCAACCACTTAGAGAGTTGTTGAAGCAAAATGTTGTTTACCACTGGTAAACAGTGGGGCGGAGAATGGGGCTTTAGGATCCCGTATTTGCTCCACCCCTTCAGTAGCTCGTGGGCCTTCATAGGATGGCCACATCTTTACGGTATATTTAAGCAACGTATTGAAGTCGACCTGTCACATGACATCATAATCTTGGGTCGGGGTGGTATGCGGCAAGGGGCTGCGAGGACTACACGAAGGTATCAGTAGTAGGTAATAAAGGCGGCAAACATAGAAAAAAGGTATAAGTTTGCCATTGAACACATTTCTTTTCCTCCGGAGCACTGGGATGATGTTATTTTTTGTGACGAAACGAAAGTGATGCTTTACTACCATGATGGACCTCAAAAAGTTTGGCGAAAACCCCTGACGGCTTTAGAAAATAAAAATATAATACCCACTGTAAAGTTCGGTAAACTATCCGTTATGGTGTGGGGTTGTATTTCGAGCAAGGGTGTTGGCGAAATAAGAATATTAGAGGATATAATGACCAAGGAAGTCTATCTAACCATTTTAAAAAAGGAATTGAGTACAAGTGTTCGCAAATTCGGTTTTGTTGACCCAGAAAACCCAGAAAAGCTCAAGTATAAATTTTAACAGGATAATGACCCGAAGCATAAGGCATATATTTGTAGATCCTGGTTGTTATATAATTGTACAAAAGTGATAAGATACCCCAGCACAAAGCCCAGACTTTAGAAAATTTGTGGGTCCACCTAAAGAAAAAAGTTGGAAAAAGGTCACCAAAAAACAAACAACAGTTAATAACATTTATTAAAGAAGAGTGGGAAAAAATACCTGAAAATTACGATATACCAAAGCTTATCCATTCAATGTCTAGACGCTTAGAAGCTGTAATTAAAGCTAAAGGAGGGCACACCAAGTGAAGCAATGATTCGTTGCTTAGTTGATCGTCATCACCAACATGGCAGCGTAACAGATTTGCTTCGAACCGGTAGACCACGTGTAAGTCGCACTGCGGAAAATATTGAACGAGTACAGCAAAGTCTTAACGAAGCACCAGAAACATCTGTCAGAAGGCGTTCTGCAAAACTAGAAATGTCTTGTACGTCACTACGGCGCATTTTAAAAAAAGATTTACACTTATACCCATATAAGGTGCAATTGGTGCAAGAATTAAAACCCGCAGATCATCGGCACCGTCTAAATTTTGCAGTTAAATTTCAAGAGTTGCCCAGAAATGAAATCAACTTTATTAAAAATTTGATTATGAGTGATGAAGCTCATTTTCATTTGAATGGCTTTGTTAATAAGCAGAACTGTAGGTTCTTGAGTTCTCAAAATCCAAGATCCATTCATCAACGCCAATTGCACCCCATCAGGTGTACAGTATGGTGTGGGATCACATCTGAAAATGTCATTGGGCCTTACTTCTTCGAGAATGAAGATGGAAGTGCTGTAAACCGTAAATGGAGAGCGGTATCGGTTTATGATAGAAAATTTTTTACGTCCTGCTCTTGAAAATAGACCTGGTATGTGGTTTCAGCAGGACGGAGCCACTGCTCATACTGCCAGAGACACAATGGCACTTTTAAGTCAAATTTTTGGAGAGCGAATAATTTCCAGAAATTCGGAAATTATTTCGCCAGCGCGATCGCCAGATTTGACAGCACCCGACTATTTTCTTTGGGGTTATTTGAAGGAGCGAGTGTATGTGAACAAGCCAGAGACAATCCTTGAACTCAAGGCAAACATTGTTGCATAAATTCGAACGCTACAGCCACAAGTTTTGAAAGGTGTTATGGAAAATGCTCTAAAAAGAGCCCATCAGTGCGAAGCTGAAAACGGTGGTCATTTAAGAGACATAATTTTTCATACTTAGTGTAAAAAAAATTTGCCTTTTGTATATTATATAATCTGAAAGAAAAAATAAAAAAAAAATTAATAAACGAAAAAGTTATTAAACTTTTACACCCCTTGGTTTCTTTAGGCCCACCCTGTATTAACTTTGGCCAAATGGGCAATTTTAATCGCTATTGTACATTTCCTTTAATGGAATGTGTAGATAAGCGAATAATTTTGTGGAATGAGCCAATGATGGAACCTGCAGCGACAGAAACTTTGAAATGTATTTTGGGCGGAGATACATGTAACGCTAAAGTTAAATACCAAGGAGATGCAGTAATAAGCCGCACTCCAGTAATCATTTTATCAAATAATGACATATTTCCAAAGGATGAAGCCTTTAGAAGTAGAATGTTTAAATTTAATTGGCGTCCAGCCAGCTTTTTAAAGGAATATAATTTAAAACCAAATCCTTTATCTATATACCATTTGTTCAATAAATATATAAATTTTTTTTTTTTTTTGATATACATATATGGATTATCTCCACAAGAGGTGGTGAACGAGTTCGGGGGAGTTCAGTTTAGTTTCGATGATTTGGTGACTAATTCATAAATGTATGCCCGGATTACAACAAGGTTAAGTTGGGAGACAGGTAGTGTAGCAATGCATTTTGCATGCGAAGTTATTTTTAGGATTGGCCCTGCAGCTCGCAGGGTTAAAAAGACTGATGGGGATAAATTATGGAAACTTCGCACTTTAACTACAAATTCTAAAGGTGTGGTCAGATACGTTCGGTTTTCCAACAAGAATTATAAGCGACAAAGGCTCAGCCTTTACATCACAAATCTTTGAGAACTTTTGTAGTCACAACGGAATCGAACACATCTCGACAACAGGAGTTGCACGTGGCAACGGACAGATTGAGCGTTAAGTTGGGAGACAGGTAGTGTAGCATTGCATTTTGCATGTGAAGTGATTTTTAGGATTGGCCCTGCAGCTCGTAGGGTTAAGAAGACAGATGGGGACAAATTATGGAAACTTCGCACTTTAAGTAGTATGAATAAGGGGTTTCTAGATAGAAATGTGCAAAGGAAAAATGTGCATACCTTAACCCTTTTTAACGGTCGATGGGGTTAAATTCGACCCCATGATATTTTGTGTTTATGAGGCGGCAGCGTGTTCGGTTTTGCTTAAAGTGAAGTCGTGGTGGGGGGGTTCGGTTTTGCTTAAAGTGAAGTCGTGGTGGGGGGTTCGGTTTTGCTTAAAGTGAAGTCGTGGTGGGGGGTTCGGTTTTGCTTAAAGTGAAGTCGTGGTGGGGGGTTCGGTTTTGCTTAAAGTGAAGTCGTGGTGGATGTTATTTTTGTTGAAGTGAAGTCGTAACATTTAATGTGTTCGTTAGAAAAGGGTTAATACAATATGAATTAAACTACATTAGGGCGGTTAACGAAAGTCTGTGATTTTTTTGCTAGTATTTAATAAATAAAATTCATTTACTGCGGTATATATTAATTTCCCTAATACTACTCGTATTTGTTATCAGTATAAAATGTTAACCACATTATTTAAAAACAAAAACATTTATTTATTTTTAGTGTTAATCATATACCTACATACTTATAAAACATATGTATATTAGCAACAATTCTATATTTTTGTAGACTAAATAATTTACAATTACACATAACACTCGAATCAGCCGTAATTTGTTTCAATTTAAAACAATTTTCAAAATGAACACCATGAACTGATGAATCTTCATATAAAGGTATGATTTCTAGGAAATTTTCCATATATCTGATGAGATCTCCCGGAATATATCCTCTATAATAGTTTAGAAAATTTTCCACTTCAACTCTCAATTCAAATTCAACAAATAATTTCGATAAAATTCATTTACTGCGGTATATATTAATCTCCCTAATACTATTTGTTATCAGTATAAAATGTTAACCACATTATTTAATTAAGTGTAGTGGTAAGCTGAGGAGCAGCCGGCTATCACTTAGATAGATACAGCTAACAAACAGAGGAGTGTCAGGCAGACATCAGATATGAAATAAGTAGTATGTGGGTTGAAAAGCATTTTGTTATTCATTCAGTGTATTACTTTTAAAGCAGCAGTTTCAGCTATAAGAAAAAAAAAAAAAAGTAGAATGTCCACATCGACCGTTGAAATCCTCGAGGTAGTAGAGTTTCCGAAAATTGATATACCTATCCTTATGGCTCTCTACGACGACTCCTCTGACGACAAAATGTTGGACGAAGCAGCGGCCGTTTGCGAGATGTACCATGATGGGCAAGACGAGATGCTCAATAGAGTGGTGGCTGAATGGGAATTTCGGTTTCAACAGAATCAAATAATAGCCGAAATAAAAGCGTTTAAAGAAGGATGGAACAATTTGCTCATGAATGAGCATAAGGACGCCATCATCTATTTCCTGCACATGGTTGAGGAAAATGAAGATTTCGGGGTGGAAGAAGAAGAAGGTAAGGAGCACTTCTCTTGCTGTCCCTGGTACCACCCAGATTGCCTGTCGGTGTACCGTTTATTATTTAAGAAAAATGAACACTTTAAATTTAATTTCATTATACACATCAATTTATAATAATAATTAATAAAATGTAATTAATTTAAAATTGTATAACAAAAATAAATTGAGGAAGGAAAATAAGAAATAAATAAATAAAATTTTCAAATTGCAAATGAATGAATTAATTTGTTTAGCAAGGAAAAGCATTCAGACTGATTTTAAAAATATCATTGATAATTGCAATAAGTCTGACCGAAGTGTAGGAAAACAAAAAAGAATTACTACAGCTATTCTAAGATATCTTTGAACAAAATCAGTAAAAATAACAGAATGAATTTTTTGGAAAAATATTGATGATAATTCTGCCTCTGCCTCTGCCAGACCTCTGCCCGGTCCGCAGTCGCAGATGGTTTGCTTTCCCATTCCCATTCTACTTACGTCTGCTTATCCGAAAGATAATGTTTTTAATATACCCTTGTTAAACAAAAAGGTTTTAGGAATGATGAAGGATGAATGTAATGGTAAAATAATTAAAGAGTTCATTGGTTTACGCGCTAAAATGTTACTTTTCAAAGTTTTTGTTGTGTTACTGATCTGTTATTTGGATTTCATGATGAAAATAAAATATATAAAGAATTATTGAGTTATTGATAACGTCAAGCTCGTCGGAATAACACAATATAATAAATAATAATTATAAAATTTTTGAATAACAAAAAAATGAGGAAACTCCCAAAATCTATTGAGGATGATATTGTCTCTATGACACAAAATGGTTGTTCTTCAAGGGAAATAGCTAAACAGAAACAATTAAGTCAGTCGGTTATCATAAGAGTACAAAAAAGGAATAATGTCCAGAATAAAACACCGATTCGTGGTCGCAGGAAGTTAATTTCTGATGCAGAGGCACGTGTGATGATAACAAGAATGCGGAAAGATAAGAACCTAACTCCAAAGGAAGCTGCTTTGGATGTTGGAAAGAATGTTAGTCGTTGGGCTGCAAGAAATGCGCTTCACAGAATTGGATTTATTTCTGCAGTCAAGAAAAAAAACCCAGCTTTGTCCGATAAAAATGTAAAGGCCCGTTTGAAGTTCGCCAGAAAGCACAAGGATTGGTCACCAGAAGATTGGAAGCGTGTTATCTGGTCGGACGAATCCAAATTTAATCGCTTTCAGTCGGACGGAAAACAATACTGCTGGCGTCGACCACATGAATCTATTAAAAGACACCATGTAAAAGAAACAGTTAAACATGGTGGCGGCAACATAATGGTATGGGGTTGCTTTACATGGTGGCACGTTGGTCCGTTGCAAAAAATTGAGGGAATAATGAAGAAGGAAGATTATTTAAAAATTCTCCAGACCCATCTTCCAGATTTTGTAGAGAGGAGCGCCTATCCGGAAGAAGAAGTAATTTTTCAACAGGATGGCGACCCTAAGCACACATCCAAAATAGTGACGGAATGGCTCTCTGGACAAAAATTTGAGTTGATGAAGTGGCCAGCTCAAAGTCCCGACCTCAATCCGATTGAGAATTTCTCAATCGTGAAAAGACGGATGGGACAGTATTCAAGAGCACCAAAAAATTTAGACGAACTTTGGGGCAGGGTTGAAACAGAATGGCGAAGTATTCCAAATGAAATTATTCAAAACTTGGTTGAGAGTATGCCAAGAAGATGTAAAGCTGTTTTAAAGAACAAAGGGCTTTGGACCAAATATTAAAAGTTACTGTAAATTACAACAAATTTCTTAATATTATAAAAGTGCATAAGTGAGTACATGCCGTTTTTTTTCTCTTTCGTTAAATTTTGTTCAAGTAATTGTTATTATTTGGTCAAGTGTTATACCTCTATCAATGAAGAAGACAATAAAGAGTAAAACAAAAAAAAATTATTTGATTTGCACTATTATTTAAAAAGTTATGCCTTGTAAACGATGGTAAGTACTAACATGTACTCATTAAAACTCCCCACTGTATATTATCAGATATGTGTATTTTTTTTATTTAATTGAACATTATTCTAAATTATAAAGCACAAAAACTCATATAAATTGCTTCAAAAAAATAAAAAAATTAAAAAAACAAAAAATTCACTATTCGGACACTTTTGCACAGTACAAGAAATAAACATTATCACGATATTGCTTTGTTAAAATGTAACGGTATTTAACCCGTTGGTTTTTTTTTTGTTTGTTGTCATCTCGTTATCAAGCTTTTATTGTTCTATTTGTGCATCATTGTTTGACCTGTGAAGTGATTAACATGATTTTTAAATAAAAAATTAAAAGATCTTCAAAAATGAGAAAAACGCCAACTGATATTGAAAACAATGTGATAAATTTGTTGCAAAATAATTATTCATGCCGTAAAATTGCTGAAAAATTAAATTTAAGTAAATCCACGGTAAATGATATAAAAAAACGACGAAATGTAGCTTGCAATAATAACCAAGGGGGTCGACCAAGACTACTTTCTGATGGTGATGCCCGGCAGATTGAACGTTTGCTACATAATAAGGACACCAAGACCCCGAAAAATGCTGCAAAAAGTATTGGTAAGGATGTCAGTTCCTGGACGGTTAGACGCGCATTAAATAGAATTGGTTTAGTAGCCAGTGTGGAAAAGAAAAAGCCAGCACTTTCCGATAGAAATGTGAAAAGACGCCTTCATTTCTGTAAAACCCACAAAAATTGGACAGTAGATGACTGGAAACGGGGTATTTGGAGCGACGAAACTAAAGTCAACCGATACCAGTCTGATGGAAAAGAATACTATTGGCATAGGCCGCAGGAGCGCATCCAAAAGCACCATGTGAAGGAAACGATGACACATGGTGGCGGCAGTATAATGGTGTGGGGATGTTTTACTTGGTGGAACATTGGACCTTTGGTGAGAATCCAAGGTATAATGAAGAACGAGGATTACCTGAATATTCTACAAACAAATTTGTTGACGAGAGTGCTTATCCAACCGAAGAAGTTGTTTTTCAGCAAGACGGGGATCCGAAGCACACGGTCAAAATAGTTAAAAGCTGGCTACAAAACCAAACTTTTGGGACAATGGAATGGCCTGCACAAAGCCCAGACCTGAATCCTATAGAAAATTTATGGGCTATTGTGAAAAGAAGGCTGGGAGCATATGAAAACCCACCAAAAAATGTTGACGAGCTTTGGGAGAGAATACAACATGAATGGCGAGCTCTTGACCGTGATATCATCCAAAAGTTGGTGGAGAGTATGCCAAAACGTATTGAAAGCGTAATTAAAAATAAAGGCCTTTGGACGAAATATTAAATTGGCAACGTTAATTGGTTTCAACAAACGCCGCATACAAAAGCGCAAACAGTGCAAAAGTGTCCGAATAGTGAATTTTTTTATTTTTTTGAAGCAATTCATATGAGTTTTTGTGCTTTATAATTTAGAATAATGTTCAATTCAATAAAAAAAAATACATATATAAAATACATACCTATATTTGTATTATTTTCATTACCTTACTTCCTTAGTGCAAAACATCCGGACAGTTTAGCTTCCCACTGTACGTAGTGAAGCTAAAAATCAAATCCAGAGAGCTCAAATCGAATACAAACGTAATTTCGACAAAAGACGTAAGGAATCAAAAGGCTACCAAATAGGCGATTTAGTCGCTATAAAGAGGACTCAATTTGTGGCTGGGCGCAAACTAGCAAGTGAATTTATCGGTCCATATAAAATCGAAAAAGTTAAGCGGAACAACAGGTATGATGTCCTTAAAGCAGTCCTGCTGCAAGGAGAATAAAGAAAACCGACGGGGATCAGTGCTGGAAGTATCGCTTCCTAAGTGTTCAACAATCTGGTGGCAAAAAGATACCAGTATATGATTTATTATATGATTGCTTCGCTCTTTATATGATTGCTTCGCTCTATCAGTTCCCATACTCGACAGCCGAGCAAGGAAAAACGGCAACAGGCACTTTGGGATCATTCTTAACATTATTCACCAGCTACCAACCCAGATTTTCTGAGGTAAGGTCACGCACAACTCATATTACTTTAAGAAAAGAAAAAGGAAACACATTTGCCATGCCAATTTCATCTTTTGGTTTTAGACTAGAGCATGCGATATTGAGTACTGGCTGTACATTCAATCCAACGCTGCAATCTGGAATGAAGCAATCATTGGGCCCAATGACAATGGCTATAAATCTAGCTATGCAGGAAAATAAACGCTACCAAGAATCTTGGAAAAAAAACCCTTGTACAGATATTTAAGTTTTGCCCATTCGCGAAAGAGTGAGCAAACTTATTATAGCTATTTTACGATAACATTGATAGAATAAATAATTTTTATGAAATTTTATTCAATGTTCCAAAAAGTAATTTAATAACTTTTTTTCTATTTAACAAAAATGGATAACTGGGACACTGAAAAAAGAATTTGGATTGTCCAAATGCAGGAAACAATTTCTTTTTTGATGCAGTGATCCATTACTGTATTAATTTTCATGCAATGGAAAATTTCAATAGATATTGTATTAGAGTGTTTCATTAGATATTGGTTAGAGTGTTTAATGATTTCATGCGAAATCCAGCAGCATGATATTTTATTTTATATTTTTTTTTTATCATAGCTCTGTAAAGTAACTTCGTTTTTTTATTCTTTATTAATTAATTTGTCGTCTCATGAGCAGTGACTTCTTCACATCGGTTCTGCATACCGTTACTCAAATTTGATTATTTTACTTTATTCTTTATTTTCATATTCTTATAATCATTAAATTCGGTTCTGAATAACGTTAGTATTCTTTTGCTCTTATTTCATAAACTCTTGTTATATGTATATTTTTCCTATTGTTAAAACAAAATGTAAAAAAAAGTTTTAGTTTGATCTTGACAAACGGTGAGTAAAGTCATAATAAATATTTAAAAATAATAAATCATTACCTCAATTTGTGGTCGTTCATTAGGATGGAAAGTTATTGCCCGCATTGAGTAAGTTTAAACGTTACACAGTGGGTTGAAATGGGTCGAAAGTGACGCTTAATTGAATTTTTAAAATTAAGTTTTTGTATTAATATTTGGTATCGGATAAAACTAGATAAAATTCTACATCACTATGTAAATTTTCAAGCATTTATCTTGTCAGCTGACTCCGTAGTGAGCTGTCAAAGTTAAAAATTTTTTGCAAATTTTTTAAAAGCGAAAAAAGTAAAATTTTGCATTAAACGAGTCCGTAATTTCTAAATTTAACGTTAACAAAGTGTTATTTTGAGAATGGCACCTTCAACTTCAGGTATTTAAGTGTATAAAAATGATGTAGTGTTTTTGAAAATATGTTTGAAAATATTTTTGACGATTTTTTTTAAAAAAAAGGTCTAAAATTGGCCTATTTTTGATGTTTCGTGAACCATAACTTCTAAGTTAGTTAAGGTTGGGTTTTGAATCATATATTTTAAATACAAATAAAATGCATAAAAAAATTAAAATATTGTTTTTTATTAACATTTTATACAAATTTTAGAATTCATGAAATTTTGTCGTAAGGACAAATAGGAGTTTAAATCAATTATGTAGAAATATTTATATAAAAAACTTTTATATAAACTTTGTTAAAAAAGTTGTAAAATTCTCGAAATCCTTCAAAACCCAAATTCAGACTTTAAATTAAACTTATGTTCATATTTATGCAAAATATATATTTATTTTTTTATTTTTTAGAAAGAAGACAATATAAGCTTTCGTTTGATTCTCATTTTTTAAAAAAATTACTTTCCATTTCAAAATTACGGCGAAAATTCTGAAACAAACTATAATTTTCCGAAAAATAAAAATGTCTATAAAATCGTAAAAAAAATTTTTTCCCGTGTATCTTTTTTTCAGAATATGCCTTTTTATGTATATTTAACGAAAAAAAAAAAAATTCAAAAAAATTTAAATTACGGCTCCCATGAATTAATCGCCACTTTCGGTGTAATCGAACCCACTGTGCGTCATAATTATATGTAATCAGTTTAAACTAATAGTCGGTTTTATAATCATATAGATATTCACGAGCAGAAAGTACAACGTTTAAGAATTGTTGTCAGTGGACTCGGAAGCGAGGTGTTAGTAGATGTTCCAAGACTGGATAGTTCATCTGGAGAAGAACAAGCAGCAGCGGTACATAAGGCATTGCAAGATTGGTAACTTTGCGACAGAGTGCAAGCTTTGTGTTGTGATACGACAAGATCCAATACTGGGAAGAAAAATGGTGCTTGTGTTTTGTTGGAGAAAAAATTGGCAAGACTTGCTGTATCTTCCATGCCGGCATCACATTTACGAACTCGTATTTAAAGCCGTTTTAGAATTTAAGTTGCCAATGCGATCATCATGTCCGGACGTTCCCCTTTTCAAAGACTTTAAAAAGTCGTGGCCACAACTTAAATCGAAAAAAATTGTGAATGGAATGAAGGATAGCAACTGCCATGGAAAACTTATTGATTTTATGGAAAATATTTCCCAGTTCGTCTCACAAGAGTTAATAAAGCGTTAAGTGCGAGAGGATTACCGTGAACTTTTGGAGCTGGCATTATTGTTCCTGTTATATATATATGTAAAGGGTGTACGGTGCCGATAGTACCCGTAATACCGACTACTAATCAGCAATACGAAAAGGAAGAAGAAAAAAACGAACGAGCGAGAGGTAACAAGAAAGAAGTTGTGGGGCAGTTTTTTAAGAAGAATTGAACAGTGTCGTTCAATCGTGAAGTCGTGAAGATCGTGAAAAGTTGCAAAGTAAAATTTAAGTTGAAACAAATTAAAGTTGCCTAAAGTTAAAATATAAGATATCATTTGCTGAAAAAATAAAAACTAAAGTTGGAAAGTTGTAATTAACCGTACGATTCATAACCAGCAAAACTCCTTCAATTTCATAACCAGGTACCCGGGTACCCGAAGTAGGTTGTTTTGCGTTTATTGAAATAAAATAATATTTTCCTGTAAATATTTTTGTTGTTGATTATATTTTGCGTTCTCAACTGTACAAATTTGATATTTGGAAAAAAACTGGTTTCTGTTCGTATATAAGTACCTAAAGCGACACAAGTAGGCAGAAACTGGTTTTATGTAAGGGTTGTTTATTTGCTTATTTTGCTTATTTTCGGTACCTACTTGCTTAATTGCTTTTGAATTAGATAGCAGATGTTCATTTGTGTCGTAAAATTGAAATATTTCATTTGCTTCGCCAGTCTGTGTTGAATATTTGAACAGTGAAGTTGGTGAAAAATGAGCCGCAACGACCGATATTTGTCTACAAGGGAATACTGGAATTTGAGTGATGAAGCAAGAACCACATATATTCAACGTTTATTTGAGGAAGTGACTCAAGATGAGGACCTTGAAGTGGACCCTGTGGAAGACCAAAATGAAGGAAATGTGTCCTATACTGGCGAAGTTTCGGAATCAGAGAATGAAGATTTGAATGTTGACAACGCAAACGAAATTGCAGCTGCTATTGACGCACCAGAGGAAATTTTCTTTGATGATGAAAGTGAAGATGATGATATGCAAGAAGATGCACCAACAACAAACCCAGCAGACTACATGACTGCACGTGACGGCACACAATGGCAGCGAACACCACGTAGTTGCCAACAAGTGAGAAGCCACAATATATTCAGAGACCGCTGTGGTCCAGCGCGGATTACTGAAAATATGACGCCTTTGCAGTGTTTCAAATCATACCTCACAGTGGAAATGGTGGATATAATAGTGCGCCACACAAATAGAAAAGCGCATGCCACATATAATGCGTACAATGAAGAGAATCCCAATAGACGTCAGTTGAAGTGGAAAGACACGACAATCAACGAAATTTATGCGTTCATTGGAATGGTTTTGATGGCTGGCACAAATCATTCTAATGACGAAAACGCAAGAGATTTGTGGACGTCACAGGCTCACCCAATATTCCGCGCCACCATGGGAATAAACAGGTTTTTCGATTTGCTGCGTTTTATGCGGTTTGACGACCCCAGAACACGGGTAGAGCGGCAGCGTCAAGACAAAGCGGCGCCAATTCGCGATATTTGGATAATGCTCAATGCAAATCTTGCCAGATATTATGTGCCATCAGAATATTTGACCATTGATGAACAATTATATCCATACCGTGGTAGAACCAAATTCACCCAATATATACCCTCGAAGCCAGCAAAATATGGCATAAAAGTATGGTGGATTTGCGATGCCAAAAACTCATATCCACTTCATGGCCAAATATATACTGGCAAACAAGAAACTGGTCGTGAAGTTGGTGTTGGCGAAAGAGTGGTGAGAGATTTAGTTGGGCCATACTACGGTAGCGGACGAAATATAACAATGGATAATTTTTTTACGACGCTGCCGTTGGCTAGGCAACTAAAAGTAGAAAAGCTCAGCATTGTGGGTACACTCCGCCGCAACAAAGCTTACATCCCTGCGGAGATGAAAGAAGACAAAAAAAAAGGCGTTGGTTCAAGTTTATTTGGCTTCTACGACAACGTAACACTGCTCTCATATAAGCAGCGGAAGTCCAACTCGGTCATCCTTCTTTCTAGTATGCATGATGATGCACAAATTGACGAGAATGGGAAACCAGAAATTATAAATTTGTATAACCAAACAAAAGGTGGGGTGGACGTAATGGACCAAACGCTCCAAGAATACACGACCCAGCGACAAACAAGAAGATGGCCGATGGCATTTTTCTATAACATCATTGATGTGAGCGCATTTGCATCACACATCATATATTATGGAAATAATCCAACTGCACGATACACCACGACGCGCAGGAAGAATTTCCTGCGTCAACTGGCAGAAAACCTGTGCATTCCTGTTATAGAAAATAGAATTTCAAATGTGCAAAGCGTGCGCCAATTTTCAACAAAAAATGCAATTGAAAGCATCATCGGAAGGCCGTTGCAGAGTGTGCTTTGTGCTGCAGGTCCGTCAACATCTCCGTCAGCACGACAAAGGGGCAGAAAAGTACATACGGGCGTGTGCTACATGTGCAACCTTCTTCCAAATAAGCACAGAAGAAAAACTAGAAAAAATTGCAGCATATGTAGCACGCCGACATGCGATGAGCACGCCATAACAATTACTAAATGCTACAATTGCCACAATAACAACGATAGTGATTCGGATGAATTATAATATAATATATATAAAATATGATAAAATAAATAAAAAAGACATTTATTTCCAATAAAAACAACACAAAAAAACGTTTTTTCATTGACATGTCAGGCATTTACATAGGAATTGCATTAGGGTACCCGGGGACCCGGTTGTGTGTTTATGGGGGTAAACATTTAAAATCATTTTTTAAAGAAAATATTGAAAATATTTTGAATTTTTTCGTATTTAAATCTTAGTTTAGCCTAAATCTCTCATGATTCGGAGTTTTATGTCCATATCTCAAAAATTATAGGCACAGCAGCACTTTTAAAGTCAAAAAGGTACACGGGTACCCGGTTATGAATCGTAGGGTTAAATAAAAAACAAAAGTTGAAAAGTTGTAATTAAATAAAAGCTAAGTAAAGAAGATCAAGGAAGTAAAAGAAGATTAAAGATTTAATATTAATTAAACTAATATCTAAACTCATATTTCTATTTACATTTAAATCTAATACCTACAATCTACATACAAAATTAATACTTAATATTTGAAACTACATTCTAACGAATTGAAATATCTATTTACTTATTTTACATTTACCTATTTATTATACCTGAAATAAATATAATTGAAGTTAAAAACCATACTTCACTGTGTTTTGTCGAACCAAGAAAATTAAAATCTTACATTTGGGGGCTCAACCGTCAGGAATTGACAAGTCAGGTTTGGATGGTTTCAAGAATCACCCAAACTAGATTCTAGTGATGTTGGTCCCTTCGCACCGTCACTTGAGGAGGGGGAGAGTATAGAAGGTAGTAGTAACAGCTCTTTAGAAATAGAAGATGATTTTAAGGATAGTATGGATAGTCCAAATATAGACTACAAAAGTAAGTTAGACTATATTAGGAGGAGTGTAAGTAGAGTTAGAGCGGCAGAATATATGGAGTTGTTACAATGTGTTATAAATTCTGATAAATATAAAGAGAAAATTAGTTTAGTCGTTAATGCAAGATTAATTGATAAGGAAGCTACTGTAAAAAGTGAAATATTTTCATATGTCATTACGTTAGTATATAAATTAATGGCCATATTGTTATATGATATAAAAACTGCAGTAGACTTCACCATTATGATACTGGATTGTATGCACAGTATTGACAGTAATTATGAGTTGTTTTTGTCTCATGATGATGATTTATATTTGACATATAGTCCTAAATATAAAATTATATATGATAAGATAGCTAAACATAAGGATTGTAATGTTTTATTTAGGTCTATAACAGTCACTATATTTATAATCTACTTTATTATTAATTGCAATGAAGGCGGTGGGTGTTTAGAAATTAATGACAAAATTTTAAGTGGTGAGCTTACATGGCTCAATAAATTTATAGGTGTTGTTGGTAGGGACCCAGATACTATCAGAGGTCATATGGATGGTTTTGATGCCATAATTACTGGCATCACCATTGAGGACTTGGCTAGCAGGTTTGGAGGCACACAATTTGTGTACTCCAAACTTGTTGACGAGTTGATATTATAAAAAAAATGAAACTTTTGAAACGTTAGCACGCGAGAAGCCACGCAAAACTACCCCCAAGGACGACAGGCACTTGGTTAGATTGAGCAAGTCGGATCCATTTTTGACCTCCACTGAAATTAGGGCGCAATTAGAGCAATATTACGACATTAAAATATCTGCGCAAACTGTCCGTCGTCGTTTGCAAGAGAATTTGTTGAATGGTCGCATTGCTAGAAGAAAACCGAATGTGTCGAAAAAAAATGTCAAGCAAAGAAAAGCGTTTGCAAGGGAGCATTTGTGGAAAGACTCCAAATTCTGGAAACTTGTTGTTTGGAGTGACGAATCTAAATTTAATGTGTTTGGTAACGATGGTAAGCCCTATGTAAGACGCCCGCCGCTACAAGAAAATAACCCTAAATATACTAAAAAAAACAGTAAAGCATGGTGGGTCGTCAGTGATGGTTTGGGGTTGCTTTACGTCGTCAGGAGTTGGTCCAATTGTTAAAATTGATGGCAAAATGACGGGTGAAATGTACAAGAGTATACTCGAAAGCAATTTGGACGGTGATTACGCGGACTGCTTACCCTTAGCTTGGCTATTTCAGCAGGACAATGACCCCAAGCATTGCTCGCGCGTGGTCAAGACGTGGATTGCTTCCAAAAATATTAAAACCCTGCATTGGCCTGCACAAAGTCCCGATTTAAATCCCATTGAAAATCTATGGGGGATTATAAAAAGGGCGGTTGCTGCAAGAAAACCCAAAAATAAAATTTTTTTGTGGCAAATAATACAGGAGGAATGGAGTAAAATTAGTCCTGCTCAATGTGCTGCGTTGGTTCACACAATGCCAAAGCGATGTGCTGAAGTACTCAGAAATAGAGGTTTTCCAACTAAATATTAGTCCCATGTAAGGTAGAAATGATTTGAGAATCCATTTCTTCTAATAAATGTCTTTTTTCCAGTGACTTAATTATATGAGCACAACATGTACTAGCTATAAAGATGTTAATACAAATAAATTTGTTAAAGTGTACTTTCAACGAAAAGTAATAGGTTAATTTTAAACTACATTGAATTTCTTTTAATTTTAAATAGTAAAACTAAAAAAAATCACTATTCCAACATGGCTGGTGATAATGAACAACACAATATGAACAAAACCAGAAAAGAAAACAAGACTTATTTCGATAAACATACAAAACAACCACAACACATTCAAATCGATGATCGCGTGCGAGTTCAAAAAGGACATCGCCACTGGGAAACTGGGGAAAAATCATAATAAAATTTATTTGAGTTTTAAAACTTTCAATTTATTCATTTTATAACTGGTATATACAAGATGGCAGAAGGTCAAATAGTATACAACTTCGAAGGAGTGGAATTAGTTAGCATGGAGTATTTAACAACATTAACTTCGGTCCCTGATAATGCGGAAGGTTTAGGAGAAGGTATTAGGAAGTGTTTTGACACATTGACTTTTTCCGTCTATGAAGGGAATAGGGTAAGAGATTTCGATTATCAAGTTATAATGGCAATAAGAGGTGGAATTACTAATTGTGCTCATCGATTTGAGTATTCTGAAAGGTTCTACATGCCCGAAACATATGAGGACTTGAAAGGGTTCTTGGCCCTTATGGAAGAGAATCGTGGAACTGTAGAGGCTCCTGTTTATAAAATTAGACAGTTCCCCGTCAATCCTGACCACATGCACCTGATTATTTCATTCTTCTCGACTTATGACTTCTTCAAACCGATATATAACAGATATATGAAAATTGGATTAGATGAGAAGGTAGTGCATAACGCTATAGCTATTAATAGTCAAATATCTTACATAGACGGACGGATGACGGATGGCAATGCTCGGGTGACTGCTCACATGCTAATCCTAATGATGGGCAAGAACTTCGCAAACAGCCCCGACCAACGAAACCATGTGACCAGTTATCTTGAAAACAGGGTAAAAGCAGTCAGATTTGTAATACATGATCACAATGCAAAATGCATCATTGATCCCTCCGAACTCTACAACATGGCTGGTGATAATGAACAACACAATATGAACAAAACCAGAAAAGAAAACAAGACTTATTTCGATAAACATACAAAACAACCACAACACATTCAAATCGATGATCGCGTGCGAGTTCAAAAAGGACATCGCCACTGGGAAACTGGGGAAAAATCATGATAAAATTTATTTGAGTTTTAAAACTTTCAATTTATTCATTTTATAACTGGTATATACAAGATGGCAGAAGGTCAAATAGTATACAACTTCGAAGGAGTGGAATTAGTTAGCATGGAGTATTTAACAACATTAACTTCGGTCCCTGATAATGCGGAAGGTTTAGGAGAAGGTATTAGGAAGTGTTTTGACACATTGACTTTTTCCGTCTATGAAGGGAATAGGGTAAGAGATTTCGATTACCAAGTTATAATGGCAATAAGAGGTGGAATTACTAATTGTGCTCATCGATTTGAGTATTCTGAAAGGTTCTACATGCCCGAAACATATGAGGACTTGAAAGGGTTCTTGGCCCTTATGGAAGAGAATCGTGGAACTGTAGAGGCTCCTGTTTATAAAATTAGACAGTTCCCCGTCAATCCTGACCACATGCACCTGATTATTTCATTCTTCTCGACTTATGACTTCTTCAAACCGATATATAACAGATATATGAAAATTGGATTAGATGAGAAGGTAGTGCATAACGCTATGGCTATTAATAGTCAAATATCTTACATAGACGGACGGATGACGGATGGCAATGCTCGGGTGACTGCTCACATGCTAATCCTAATGATGGGCAAGAACTTCGCAAACAGCCCCGACCAACGAAACCATGTGACCAGTTATCTTGAAAACAGGGTAAAAGCAGTCAGATTTGTAATACATGATCACAATGCAAAATGCATCATTGATCCCTCCGAACTCTACAACATGGCTGGTGATAATGAACAACACAATATGAACAAAACCAGAAAAGAAAACAAGACTTATTTCGATAAACATACAAAACAACCACAACACATTCAAATCGATGATCGCGTGCGAGTTCAAAAAGGACATCGCCACTGGGAAACTGGGGAAAAATCATAATAAAATTTATTTGAGTTTTAAAACTTTCAATTTATTCATTTTATAACTGGTATATACAAGATGGCAGAAGGTCAAATAGTATACAACTTCGAAGGAGTGGAATTAGTTAGCATGGAGTATTTAACAACATTAACTTCGGTCCCTGATAATGCGGAAGGTTTAGGAGAAGGTATTAGGAAGTGTTTTGACACATTGACTTTTTCCGTCTATGAAGGGAATAGGGTAAGAGATTTCGATTACCAAGTTATAATGGCAATAAGAGGTGGAATTACTAATTGTGCTCATCGATTTGAGTATTCTGAAAGGTTCTACATGCCCGAAACATATGAGGACTTGAAAGGGTTCTTGGCCCTTATGGAAGAGAATCGTGGAACTGTAGAGGCTCCTGTTTATAAAATTAGACAGTTCCCCGTCAATCCTGACCACATGCACCTGATTATTTCATTCTTCTCGACTTATGACTTCTTCAAACCGATATATAACAGATATATGAAAATTGGATTAGATGAGAAGGTAGTGCATAACGCTATGGCTATTAATAGTCAAATATCTTACATAGACGGACGGATGACGGATGGCAATGCTCGGGTGACTGCTCACATGCTAATCCTAATGATGGGCAAGAACTTCGCAAACAGCCCCGACCAACGAAACCATGTGACCAGTTATCTTGAAAACAGGGTAAAAGCAGTCAGATTTGTAATACATGATCACAATGCAAAATGCATCATTGATCCCTCCGAACTCTACAACATGGCTGGTGATAATGAACAACACAATATGAACAAAACCAGAAAAGAAAACAAGACTTATTTCGATAAACATACAAAACAACCACAACACATTCAAATCGATGATCGCGTGCGAGTTCAAAAAGGACATCGCCACTGGGAAACTGGGGAAAAATCATAATAAAATTTATTTGAGTTTTAAAACTTTCAATTTATTCATTTTATAACTGGTATATACAAGATGGCAGAAGGTCAAATAGTATACAACTTCGAAGGAGTGGAATTAGTTAGCATGGAGTATTTAACAACATTAACTTCGGTCCCTGATAATGCGGAAGGTGTAGGAGAAGGTATTAGGAAGTGTTTTGACACATTGACTTTTTCCGTCTATGAAGGGAATAGGGTAAGAGATTTCGATTACCAAGTTATAATGGCAATAAGAGGTGGAATTACTAATTGTGCTCATCGATTTGAGTATTCTGAAAGGTTCTACATGCCCGAAACATATGAGGACTTGAAAGGGTTCTTGGCCCTTATGGAAGAGAATCGTGGAACTGTAGAGGCTCCTGTTTATAAAATTAGACAGTTCCCCGTCAATCCTGACCACATGCACCTGATTATTTCATTCTTCTCGACTTATGACTTCTTCAAACCGATATATAACAGATATATGAAAATTGGATTAGATGAGAAGGTAGTGCATAACGCTATGGCTATTAATAGTCAAATATCTTACATAGACGGACGGATGACGGATGGCAATGCTCGGGTGACTGCTCACATGCTAATCCTAATGATGGGCAAGAACTTCGCAAACAGCCCCGACCAACGAAACCATGTGACCAGTTATCTTGAAAACAGGGTAAAAGCAGTCAGATTTGTAATACATGATCACAATGCAAAATGCATCATTGATCCCTCCGAACTCTACAACATGGCTGGTGATAATGAACAACACAATATGAACAAAACCAGAAAAGAAAACAAGACTTATTTCGATAAACATACAAAACAACCACAACACATTCAAATCGATGATCGCGTGCGAGTTCAAAAAGGACATCGCCACTGGGAAACTGGGGAAAAATCATAATAAAATTTATTTGAGTTTTAAAACTTTCAATTTATTCATTTTATAACTGGTATATACAAGATGGCAGAAGGTCAAATAGTATACAACTTCGAAGGAGTGGAATTAGTTAGCATGGAGTATTTAACAACATTAACTTCGGTCCCTGATAATGCGGAAGGTTTAGGAGAAGGTATTAGGAAGTGTTTTGACACATTGACTTTTTCCGTCTATGAAGGGAATAGGGTAAGAGATTTCGATTACCAAGTTATAATGGCAATAAGAGGTGGAATTACTAATTGTGCTCATCGATTTGAGTATTCTGAAAGGTTCTACATGCCCGAAACATATGAGGACTTGAAAGGGTTCTTGGCCCTTATGGAAGAGAATCGTGGAACTGTAGAGGCTCCTGTTTATAAAATTAGACAGTTCCCCGTCAATCCTGACCACATGCACCTGATTATTTCATTCTTCTCGACTTATGACTTCTTCAAACCGATATATAACAGATATATGAAAATTGGATTAGATGAGAAGGTAGTGCATAACGCTATGGCTATTAATAGTCAAATATCTTACATAGACGGACGGATGACGGATGGCAATGCTCGGGTGACTGCTCACATGCTAATCCTAATGATGGGCAAGAACTTCGCAAACAGCCCCGACCAACGAAACCATGTGACCAGTTATCTTGAAAACAGGGTAAAAGCAGTCAGATTTGTAATACATGATCACAATGCAAAATGCATCATTGATCCCTCCGAACTCTACAACATGGCTGGTGATAATGAACAACACAATATGAACAAAACCAGAAAAGAAAACAAGACTTATTTCGATAAACATACAAAACCAGAAAAGAAAACAAGACTTATTTCGATAAACATACAAAACAACCACAACACATTCAAATCGATGATCGCGTGCGAGTTCAAAAAGGACATCGCCACTGGGAAACTGGGGAAAAATCATAATAAAATTTATTTGAGTTTTAAAACTTTCAATTTATTCATTTTATAACTGGTATATACAAGATGGCAGAAGGTCAAATAGTATACAACTTCGAAGGAGTGGAATTAGTTAGCATGGAGTATTTAACAACATTAACTTCGGTCCCTGATAATGCGGAAGGTTTAGGAGAAGGTATTAGGAAGTGTTTTGACACATTGACTTTTTCCGTCTATGAAGGGAATAGGGTAAGAGATTTCGATTACCAAGTTATAATGGCAATAAGAGGTGGAATTACTAATTGTGCTCATCGATTTGAGTATTCTGAAAGGTTCTACATGCCCGAAACATATGAGGACTTGAAAGGGTTCTTGGCCCTTATGGAAGAGAATCGTGGAACTGTAGAGGCTCCTGTTTATAAAATTAGACAGTTCCCCGTCAATCCTGACCACATGCACCTGATTATTTCATTCTTCTCGACTTATGACTTCTTCAAACCGATATATAACAGATATATGAAAATTGGATTAGATGAGAAGGTAGTGCATAACGCTATGGCTATTAATAGTCAAATATCTTACATAGACGGACGGATGACGGATGGCAATGCTCGGGTGACTGCTCACATGCTAATCCTAATGATGGGCAAGAACTTCGCAAACAGCCCCGACCAACGAAACCATGTGACCAGTTATCTTGAAAACAGGGTAAAAGCAGTCAGATTTGTAATACATGATCACAATGCAAAATGCATCATTGATCCCTCCGAACTCTACAACATGGCTGGTGATAATGAACAACACAATATGAACAAAACCAGAAAAGAAAACAAGACTTATTTCGATAAACATACAAAACAACCACAACACATTCAAATCGATGATCGCGTGCGAGTTCAAAAAGGACATCGCCACTGGGAAACTGGGGAAAAATCATAATAAAATTTATTTGAGTTTTAAAACTTTCAATTTATTCATTTTATAACTGGTATATACAAGATGGCAGAAGGTCAAATAGTATACAACTTCGAAGGAGTGGAATTAGTTAGCATGGAGTATTTAACAACATTAACTTCGGTCCCTGATAATGCGGAAGGTTTAGGAGAAGGTATTAGGAAGTGTTTTGACACATTGACTTTTTCCGTCTATGAAGGGAATAGGGTAAGAGATTTCGATTACCAAGTTATAATGGCAATAAGAGGTGGAATTACTAATTGTGCTCATCGATTTGAGTATTCTGAAAGGTTCTACATGCCCGAAACATATGAGGACTTGAAAGGGTTCTTGGCCCTTATGGAAGAGAATCGTGGAACTGTAGAGGCTCCTGTTTATAAAATTAGACAGTTCCCCGTCAATCCTGACCACATGCACCTGATTATTTCATTCTTCTCGACTTATGACTTCTTCAAACCGATATATAACAGATATATGAAAATTGGATTAGATGAGAAGGTAGTGCATAACGCTATGGCTATTAATAGTCAAATATCTTACATAGACGGACGGATGACGGATGGCAATGCTCGGGTGACTGCTCACATGCTAATCCTAATGATGGGCAAGAACTTCGCAAACAGCCCCGACCAACGAAACCATGTGACCAGTTATCTTGAAAACAGGGTAAAAGCAGTCAGATTTGTAATACATGATCACAATGCAAAATGCATCATTGATCCCTCCGAACTCTACAACATGGCTGGTGATAATGAACAACACAATATGAACAAAACCAGAAAAGAAAACAAGACTTATTTCGATAAACATACAAAACAACCACAACACATTCAAATCGATGATCGCGTGCGAGTTCAAAAAGGACATCGCCACTGGGAAACTGGGGAAAAATCATAATAAAATTTATTTGAGTTTTAAAACTTTCAATTTATTCATTTTATAACTGGTATATACAAGATGGCAGAAGGTCAAATAGTATACAACTTCGAAGGAGTGGAATTAGTTAGCATGGAGTATTTAACAACATTAACTTCGGTCCCTGATAATGCGGAAGGTTTAGGAGAAGGTATTAGGAAGTGTTTTGACACATTGACTTTTTCCGTCTATGAAGGGAATAGGGTAAGAGATTTCGATTACCAAGTTATAATGGCAATAAGAGGTGGAATTACTAATTGTGCTCATCGATTTGAGTATTCTGAAAGGTTCTACATGCCCGAAACATATGAGGACTTGAAAGGGTTCTTGGCCCTTATGGAAGAGAATCGTGGAACTGTAGAGGCTCCTGTTTATAAAATTAGACAGTTCCCCGTCAATCCTGACCACATGCACCTGATTATTTCATTCTTCTCGACTTATGACTTCTTCAAACCGATATATAACAGATATATGAAAATTGGATTAGATGAGAAGGTAGTGCATAACGCTATGGCTATTAATAGTCAAATATCTTACATAGACGGACGGATGACGGATGGCAATGCTCGGGTGACTGCTCACATGCTAATCCTAATGATGGGCAAGAACTTCGCAAACAGCGCCGACCAACGAAACCATGTGACCAGTTATCTTGAAAACAGGGTAAAAGCAGTCAGATTTGTAATACATGATCACAATGCAAAATGCATCATTGATCCCTCCGAACTCTACAACATGGCTGGTGATAATGAACAACCGGTTGCGGCATCGTCATCATCTTATATTAAACCACCCAACCCTTTACAAATAAATGGAAACAATTTATCAACATCATGGAAAAATTGGATTCAGCAATATAATTGGTTTTCGACAGCGGTACAAATGGACAAAAAATCCGCAGAAATACAAGTCGCGACATTTATGTCGTCCATTGGGGCTGATGCAATCAACATTTTCAACTCTTTCTCGTTATCATCTGATGAACAAAAAAATGTTAAAACAATACAGAAAAAGTTCGAAGAATATTTTGCCCCAAAAATCAGTGTTACTTTTGAAAGATATAAATTTAATACACTTTGTCAAAACGAAGGAGAAACATTTGAAGAATTCTATATTAAAATAAAAAACCAAGCAAAAAAATGTGATTTTGGAAGTATTGAAGATTCTCTCTTAAAAGACAAAATTGTGGTTGGTATTGGAAGCGATACAGTTAGAGAAAAGTTACTCTCCCAAGACGATATTGATCTAGAAAAAGCAATAAAAATTTGTAAAGCCAGTGAAATGGCGACGCAACAACTAAAAGAACTGCATAAAACAGAAGAATTTAAAATAGAAGCAATAAGAAAATATGCAAAACCACAAACTTTTAAAAAATATGAGAAAAATGTTTCTTCATATGACTGCAAACGATGTGGTAATAATCACGAAAGTCGTAATTGCCCAGCATACAATAACAAATGTAGAAATTGTCTGCAGAGGGGGCACTTCGCTAAATTTTGTCTCAAAAATAAAAAGCACAATCTAAGACACGTAAATACATTACAGCAGAGAGAAGATGTCGACTCTGACGTCGACAGCGATTTATTCGTTCTGAGGGTAAAAACATCAGAAACCACCAAAGATGACAATAAAAACTGGTATGAAGAAATAATCATAGATGACAAAAAAGTAACATTTAAACTTGATTCGGCAGCGGACGGAAATATTATCCCATTAAGTTTCGTCAACAAAAAACATTTGCAAACAATGAAAAAAAGTAAAAATAAATTAATCGCTTTTGGTGGTGGCAAAATTGACATTTGCGGAGAGATTACTCTAACATGCATCGTCAGAGATAAGCTTTATGAGACAAAATTTCTAGTTGTTGAAGACTTTCAAAATCTACAACCACTTCTGGGCAAAGAAGATTGTGAACGTTTTAAACTTATCGTCAGGGTTAATGAAGTAAAGTTCGACTCTAATATTTTTGAGGGACTGGGAAAGGTGAAAAATTTTGTATACGACATAGATTTGATAGAAAACCCTACCTTTGAGCATTATGCTCCACGACGAATACCTCATGCTTTAAAAGCCACTGTAAAAAAAGAGATTGATGCCATGGTAAAACTAGGAGTGCTGAAAAGAACTAATGAAATAACACCAGCTGTATCACCAATGGTAGTTGTTAAACAAAAAGGTAAGATTCGTGTATGCATTGACCCTACTGACATAAATAAAAACATACAACGGCGCTATCATCCATTAAAAACACTCGACGAAATAACGGCTAACATACAAAATTCAAAATGGTTTACGTTATTAGATTGCAAAAAAGGATTTTGGCAAATTGAGCTAACGAAGCGTACTCAAAAATATCTAACAATGGCTACACCATGGGGTCGTTATTCATATCTTCGTTTACCATTTGGCCTAGCATCAGCTCCTGAAGTATACCAACAATTGATGTCACAGTTATTGGAAGACATCGATAATACAGAGGTTTCGATGGATGATATACTGATTCACGCTGAAACAAGAGAGAAGCTGAAAAATCAAACAGAGAAAGTTATCAAAAAGTTATCAAATTCAGGTCTGAAATTAAACAAAGATAAGTGCATATTTAACGTAAATAAGGTCAAATTTTTAGGTCATATTTTAAACTCAGAAGGAATCGCCGCTGACCCGGAAAAAATTGCAGCCATTAATCAGCTTAAAAAACCAGAAAATCGCACTCAACTCCAAAGAGTTCTGGGCATGGCTACATACTTGTGTAAATTTATTCCCAATTTATCGGAAATTACTGCTCCTCTCCGTGAACTGCTAAAAAAAGAAGTAGAGTGGATCTGGTCGCCTCAGCATGAATCTGCATTCAAAAACCTAAAAATAGCATTCTCTTCTACACCCTTGCTACGCTATTATGATCCAAATCTGGATGTAAAACTCCAAGTAGATGCAAGCAAATCAAGCTTAGGTGCAGCCTTGCTGCAAAATGAGCAGCCTGTAGCATACGCCTCCAGAGCACTATCAAAATCGCAGCAAAATTATGCGCAAATTGAGAAAGAGGCAACAGCCATCCGCTTCGCTTGTGAAAAATTTCACGAATACATATACGGGAAAAAATTAGTTATAGAAACCGACCACAAGCCTCTCGAGACAATTTTCAAAAAACCTCTCCATTCAGCCTCTCAGAGACTACAAACCATTTTATTACACGTTTTGCCTTACTCCCCAAAGGTCTTATATAGAAAAGGAACAGAGATCAAACTAGCAGACACATTAAGCAGAGACTGTGAAAATAAAGAACCCCTTTGTGAAAAAGAGGACATAGAAGTGCATTCAGTAGTAACAATTGCCAAAAATACAGAGGAGAAGATAATAAATGAAACAAAACAAGACTCAACACTACGATTATTAATAGAATTTGCACTTAATGGTTGGCCGACAGCAATAACAGACCTACCAAAAGAAATAAGACAATATTGGAATTTTCGCGAAGAAATTACATACGATAAAGGCATTTTATACAAATCAACAAAAATAATAATACCGAAAACGCTTCAAACTGAAATTATAAAAAAGATTCACGCCGGTCATCAAGGTATACAACGTAGTGTAAACAGGGCAAGATCAATAGTATTTTGGATCGGAATGAACAATGAGATCAAAAAGTTCATTGAAAAATGTCCAATTTGCCAATCGTATCAACCCTCAAAGCAAAAAGAACCACTGATCATTAAGCCCATACCATGCCTACCCTGGGAGATTGTATCAACAGACATATTTTACTTTCAAAACAATAATTATTTGTTAATAGCTGACAGCTACTCGGGGTTCATGGATTTCGCGCTCCTGCAGCATTCGACATCATTTGAGGTAATTAAACAATTAAAAACTTGGTTTGCAGTACATGGAATTCCACGAATTTTAGAATCCGATAACGGACCACAATTCTGCTCAAAAGATTTCTCCAATTTCACTAAATCATGGGATATTCATCACAAAACGTCTAGCCCGTACTACCCCAGGTCAAATGGACTTGCTGAAAGATATGTGCAAACAGCAAAAGCAATGTTAAAAAAGTGTTCGAAAGACAATAGTGATATCTATCTAGCACTGCTTAACTACAGAAATACGCCAAGGAACGAAGAGTTGCAATCGCCTAACCAAAGACTGATGAGCAGAATAACTCGAAGCACAATACCTGCATCTAAAGACGTCCTAACACCTAAGATAATAACAAATGTACAACACAATATGAACAAAACCAGAAAAGAAAACAAGACTTATTTCGATAAACATACAAAACAACCACAACACATTCAAATCGATGATCGCGTGCGAGTTCAAAAAGGACATCGCCACTGGGAAACCGGAACTATTGAAAAAACGCAAGAAACCGCACCTCGCTCATTTTATATACGCACCGATGATGGGAAACTAGTAAGAAGAAATTCAATTCACATTCAAAAGACAAAAGCAACAATACCAGTTGAAAAGACAGTAGTAGCCAGCACACCCGACGCATTACAAGTTTGTCAGGAAAACGAACCACCAGATCTCAATAACAGTACCACCCTATCGCCAGATGGTATGGCCACCCCACCTCGGCCTGAAGTCAGAGTTTCACGTTATGGTCGACCCATAAAGCAACCAATGAGATACAGCCCATAGAACTTCATATACCTATTTCCTAATATAAGTAAACATTTTTACAAACGGGGGGATGTCAGGTTGAATCAGACAACTCTGTTTATATTCTTCTTGGCATCTCCTCTTTACTATACTTCTTCTTTATTACTGACAACTGAATTATAAATAAAGTCAGTACAGATTTAGCAATCGACTTGTGTTGTTCATTACATCGACCATCGAATTTGGAAAAAAAATAATCCAACACCTTCCGATGGTACCTCTCCCTCGAGCAGTGTGTCTTCGCAAAGCGAATAATTTCCAGAAATTCGGAAATTATTTGGCCAGCGCGATCGCCAGATTTGACAGCACCCGACTATTTTCTTTGGGGTTATTTGAAGGAGCGAGTGTATGTGAACAAGCCAGAGACAATCACATCTGAAACATCTGTACTTCTATGGACAGGAGGATGACGATGAATAAATGATTTATTTCTTATATTTTTCTTTTATTATGTTTATTAATATTTTCACTTTTGTATGTTATTTTTTCATACATTGTGTTTCTATTACCCGCCAGTTTTCAGCAATATTCTCATTGCATATACAGGGTGGCTGATGAAAGCCGCTACCAAAAAGAAATTTAATAACTTTTTCTCTATTTAATGAATCTAGTTAATTTTTTTTTTATTTTGCAGATTGATTTTTAGATTTAACAAAAATGGATAACTGCGACACTGAAAAAAGAATTTGGATTTAAGCCTAAGGACAAAACTGATTTAGAAAAATTGCTTGTCATGATAAATTCTATTAGGGAATATATCCCAAATCTAGCTGAAATCTCGCAGAAAAATTACTGTAAAAAGCGATCACAAGTCCCTTGTGGAAATAATGAAAAAAGATTTCTGTAAGATCCCATCAGTAAGACTCCAACGTATGAAACTGAGTTTAATAGTTCGGTAACCCCTAATGTTACCAATAAAATAATTATTTAGGTCTACCTTACTTTTGTCATTAAATTCCAATGAATTCTTTTAATAAAACAATCAACATTTTACACATCCGGTCACACAGACAAAATTAATAATAATTTTGGTAACAAATAAAAATCGGTAAACAATTCCTTAGAATTGCTTACCAATAAAATTATTACGGAAAATATTTAAATACAATTTTTGTGCAACTTCACTTGTCTGCGAAGAACAAAAACAATAGTTCACCCACCCATCTACTTAAATTACACTTCCTACAAAACATTTAACAAAACACACTTACGCAGTGTCAACATAATAAAAGAATTCATGGGAATGGAAGAAAACGGTATTAATTTTAATATTAATAAACGTGTAAACTTTAATTTTAAGTTAGTCTAAAACGGGAACTCAACTAATAAAGTGAAAATAAAACAAAATAATTGTTTTTTTAGTTCTTTTAATTTATGAGGAATAATCATTATTATTTATTAATTTTGATTTACATTATAATTTATAATCTTCTTGATTTTTATATAAAATGACAAATAACAACGAATCTTATACACATGAAAAAGAAGAGTTCAATTAGTAACTACTCTAACATCAAAGCACGTAATAAGAAACCTTATTCGCGCCCTAAGCCACAGTTCAACCAACCCTCTGCAAAAGTGGCGTATGCAGAAAAATCACTACCAGCAACTCTGTCGACACGAGTTATACGTTATTATCATCCGATTCAAACTAACATCTCAGGCAGGGGGTGCTGATGGCGAGTAGTCAGCGTGTTGGCTCTGCAACCAGAAAGACCCAGGTTCGATTCCCAGCCGGGTCAAAAAACATCAGAGACGCCGCAACTTAGCTTTATAATTTACACGCAACTGCAGAGTTGTGCAAGAATTAAGCCCATCTTTCTACCACTTTCACCACCTGTCTGTTTCTTCCCTATCCTTCTCTCAAGTTCCAGTGCAATGCATTGCATATATAGGGGATAGCCCCTGAGCACTGGTCCAAAATAAAAAAAAATGAAATCATTTCTGGCGACGAGGATGGGATATGTTGGAATAATCCAAAAAAATTCCCAAAAGTGAAAAAACATTTTTACGGAATAATCCTAAAAGAAATTTTTTTTTATTACAAATAATTGTAAAAAGATTGGTTGGAATAATTCAAAAATATTTCCCAAAAGTGAAAAATATTTTAAAGTAAAAAATTTTTTATCACAATTAATTTGCAAATCATTTAAGTGCAACATTTTAAAAAGATAGAAAGAAAACACAAATGAACTATAAGGACAAATTCTACAACAAGACAACTAATAAAGTAAAAAATAAAACAAAATAAATGTATTTTTTTTAGTTCTTTTAATTTATGAACTCATTTCTTTTAATAAAACTAATATTAATTTAGTACATATTCCTGGGAAATTGCAGACTACTGTACCTGAGCTTAAGGGCAAATACAGGGTGGTCCTAAAGAAACCAAGGGGTGTACAAGTTTAATAACTTTTTCGATTATTAATTTTTTTTGATTTTTTCTTTCAGATTATATAGACAACACTTGGAGAATTTATAATGGGGAGGTTCACAATTGAATAGAGAACCAGAACAATAGAATTTTATTATTTAATTATCAGAGATCAATTATTTTAACGCAAAGAGCATATCGTCGACATTTTAACATCAGAATTTCGCCCTCTGAAGCAATGATTCGTTGCTTAGTTGATCGTCATCACCAACATGGCAGCGTAACAGATTTGCCTCGAACCGGTAGACCACGTGTAAGTCGCACTGCGGAAAATATTGAACGAGTACAGCAAAGTGTTAACGAAGCACCAGAAACATCTGTCAGAAGGCGTTCTGCTCAGCTAGAAATGTCTCGTACGGTACTACGGCGCATTTTAAAAAAAGATTTACACTTATACCCATATAAGGTGCAATTGGTGCAAGAATTAAAACCCGCAGATCATCGGCAACGTCTAAATTTTGCAGTTAAATTTCAAGAGTTGGCCAGAAATGAAATCAACTTTATTAAAAATTTGATTATGAGTGATGAAGCTCATTTTCATTTGAATGGCTTTGTTAATAAGCAGAACTGTAGGTTCTTGGGTTCTCAAAATCCAAGAGCCATTCATCAACGCCAATTGCACCCCATCAGGTGTACAGTATGGTGTGGGATCACATCTGAAAATGTCATTGGGCCTTACTTCTTCGAGAATGAAGATGGAAGTGCTGTAAACCGTAAATGGAGAGCGGTATCGGTTTATGATAGAAAATTTTTTACGTCCTGCTCTTGAAAATAGACCTGGTATGTGGTTTCAGCAGGACGGAGCCACTGCTCATACTGCCCGAGACACAATGGCACTTTTAAGTCAAATTTTTGGAGAGCGAATAATTTCCAGAAATTCGGAAATTATTTGGCCAGCGCGATCGCCAGATTTGACAGCACCCGACTATTTTCTTTGGGGTTATTTGAAGGAGCGAGTGTATGTGAACAAGCCAGAGACAATCACATCTGAAACATCTGTACTTCTATGGACAGGAGGATGACGATGAATAAATGATTTATTTCTTATATTTTTTTTTTATTATGTTTATTAATATTTTCACTTTTGTATGTTATTTTTTCATACATTGTGTTTCTATTACCCGCCAGTTTTCAGCAATATTCTCATTGCATATACAGGGTGGCTGATGAAAGCCGCTACCAAAAAGAAATTTAATAACTTTTTCTCTATTTAATGAATCTGGTTAATTTTTTTTTTTATTTTGCAGATTGATTTTTAGATTTAACAAAAATGGATAAATGGGACACTGAAAAAAGAATTTGTATTGTAAGCCTAAGGATAAAACTGATTTAGAAAAATTGCTTGTCATGATAAATTCTATTAGGGAATATATCCCAAATCTAGCTGAAATCTCGCAACCACTTAGAGAGTTGTTGAAGCAAAATGTTGTTTACCAGTGGCAATCTGTGCACGATGATTGTTTGGAGTCGATTAAACAGTTGATTGCCAATGCTCCTAAACTACGTTCATTTGATGAAAATCAGGAAATAACTGTAGAAACTGCTGCTTCTAAATCTGGAATTGGCTGTTGTCTTACGCAGAATGGTAAGCCTATTGCGTTTGCGTCTAGAAGTCTTACTGATGCGGAAATTAATTACGCCCAAATCTAGAAAGAGCTACTGGCTGTCGTGTTCGCATGTCGAAAATTTCATTATTACATATATGGCAGAAAAGTTGTAAAAAGCGATCACAAGCCCCTTGTGGAAATAATGAAAAAAGATTTCTGTAAGATCCCATCAGCAAGACTCCAACGTATGAAACTGAGTTTAATAAAATATAATATTAATTTAATACATATTCCTGGGAAATACTTATATATTGCAGACTACTTATCTCGAAATATATCGAAATTTTGTTTGAACACCCGCCAGTTTTCAGCAATATTCTCATTGAGTCTTAGTGCATCTGGCCATCGAACATACTAATGAGGAAGAATTTGTCATTGACTTATCAAGAGGAAATATCAAAGAAGCTATTTTATTATTTCCATAAAAACACCAATAGATACAAATCGGAGAAATCAATTATCAAAAAGTGTTTTTCTTCTTTCTCTGGGTATGCATATCATAGTTTATTTATTACGAACATAAATAACATGCCTTGTCGCATACGATAGTCCGAAAACTAAGGTGACTGAGCTTTCCCTGGTAGACACTAAAGGATGCTCAATGATAAAGAAGAACATCACTAAAAAAGATTTAGTCGCTCAATTGGTTCAACCAGAAGTATTTAAGGAGATAGAATACATTCAAAGTTTAATAGAAATAGAACATCTCATTTTCAAATGAGGTATCTTTGTCGACACTTTCAATCGATCAGGATTTTACTATGAACTATTTAAACTAGATTGTGTACTTGGTCACATTTATTTTATATATATAAATCACAAATTGTAACGTGAGATACTTAAAGGGAATTGAATTTCATGGTTTAATAAACGAGTCTTCTTTTCAGTTCCAGGGGTCTTTTGGAAGAAAGTATATGCATCTACCGTCAACTCTCAAAAGCAAAGCACGGCAGCCTCTAAACAGATTCGGTGGAGGATCTGTAATGTTTTGGGGATGCATATCATTCTATGGATTGGGAGAGCTCGTACCAATTAAAGGAACTTTGAATCAATATGGGCATATCGATGTGTTGAATGATCATGCATTTCCTTCAGCAAATAGCATATTTCCAAGTACCGACTGGATTCTGCAACAGGATAATGCTCCTTGCCATAAAGGATGGTTGGTAACGAAGTTTTTAAATGAGGTAGATCAAGCTGTTCTTGCATGGCCCCCTCAAAGCCCGGACCTTAACATCATTGAAAATGTTTGGGGTTTCATAAAACAACAACGAACAATTGATAAAAATCGAAAACTGAATGACACTATTGAAGAAATTAAAAATATTTGGGCTAAACTACCTCTTTCTTTTATCCACACCTTGATTGAGTCTATCCCGGCCAGGTTGAAGGCAGTAATTGATGCTAAAGGAGGAGTAACAAAATATTGACTCATTAAAATTAAAAAAAAAAAAAAAAAAAAATTATAATTCTTAATATGACCATATAATATGACATTGTGTAATTATCTTTGACACGCATAAAATGTGTGTAAGAACTTCTGACGTAAATAATCAAACAAATGTGTTGTTTTTGTGCGAAATATTCCGTTATTTTCTTTGAATTTTTGTTCGTTTCTTCTACACACTCCATTTCATCCAACAACAACAAATTTGCTTTACATTGAATACAACAACAACTATCGAAGCAGTCTTACCAAAACACAAACAATTTTAGTAATGTGTAATAACATTTGACTATGGCTGTATATAAGGAAACAAATAGCAAATCATTCAGTTCAGAACTAATAAATTCGACTTGGAGAGCTTATTACACGGAGCTCTAAGAACAAATTGAAATTGTCTATATTCTACATGGCGATCCTATGCTATGGAGAAAAACAGTGAGCTACGAATCCAATTGTTATTTTTGTTTAAGTAGAAAAAGCGGTTTTGGGAAAACCAATGGGATGGTCATCTTACCACACCAGGTCTGCTGATGGGTTTACACTTGCAGTTCTTCCATCCCAAGAAATTGAATATGCGCTCAAGATGGGGGTGCTAGCTGTAGTCAAGTGCTTTCATCTACACCAGGACACTCAAAATCAAGTATGTGTTACCGATCAGATCCAGCAATAAAATCTACATCTACAAATCACGAGTTCATCAGACAGAAACATTTCTCGCCGCGAACGTGCGATCAAGACCAGCTTAATGATGTAATTAGAGACCTTCGATTGTCGAACAGATCGTCTGAATTACTTGCGTTCCGGAACGAAAGAAATTAGGTAAAAATACCTGGATAGAAATATTTTAGTAAGTTTACCCTGAGTATTTTCCACTCGCAGAAGTGTATATAGTAACTACCAACGTACGTATACGTGAGAAACAAAATTTATTTTTCGAGATACCCTAAAGGAGACAAATCAGGGGTGGAAGAATTTCCCAACAACATTTATTTTAATCATTTGCGAAATATTTCTGGGAAAAGGAAAATTTTAAATTTTGGACTCATTATTGAGGAAACTGAAAGGGATATATTGTTGCAAAAGGTTAGGCATTTTATTAGTGTTGGGTTGCCCAGGAAATGTTCTGATGCCAAACTAATGCCATACTTTTTGAAGAGAAATGAGTTATCGGAAGAGGGAAATTACGTGTTTTGGGGTTACCGTGTGAATTCACTTTATCACTTGTATTTATTTTTAATTAATCTTAAGTGTATATGTGTGGCCATACTCATTAATTGCATATCTTGGGAATGAATAAACTACTTCAAGATGAACATTGAGTAGATTTGCAATTTGTGGAATGCTAGGGGGAATGACAGGCGAAGGTAAGTCGTAGGGCACGCTCCTACAGGGACAGGAATAAAATTTATTGCTACATTCCTGTCAAGGTGTTCGGCATATGAGTCGGCGGGGTGGGCAAATTTAGGCCAATAATGGTACAGCATCTAGCATACCAAGTCCTTTCGCTGTTCAAAATTGCGTAAACTTGTTTCCAGGCGTAACCATACAACTAAATATGCAATGTGGTGTTATAGGCAAGTGATTGTGTATTTATATGTTAAGCGTCAGGGACAACGGGTTGAGAACCAAAAACACCTCTGTTTGAGCTAGTTGGAAACCTTTATCTTGCCTCTTGGCCACTATTTTTGTCCCAGAACCATTTTGAAATACAAGACCTCGAATTTGTTTTTATCAATCTAAATGGCGCGTAACATGTGGAAGAATTATACACGCATTTTATGAGTATAGAACCACAGATGTTAATTTTTAATGCACCTACAATGACTATTTCAAATTCTTACTTAAATATTGAAGATTCACATATATGAAAAATAAGGTGGTAAACTATAAATCATTTTCAGAAGCTTATGCTGTACACTTTGTAAGACCTTGATACTTGCTTGCCTTATCTGGCCCAGAAAATTATTAAATCACTTAACCCATTACCGCCCACTGTTACATATGTGTAACGTCGATAAGGGCTAGTCTCAAACTAAACTGTGAAATTATTAAACAATTTACATGTCCCGTTTTATATTTATTATGTATATTTATGTCCAAGCTGCTGCTAGAAATCATTAAAAAGTTAGTTCTGTTCTTTTTGTGGTGGTGTAAGGTTGTTTTGTGAAACGCGTAATTTAAAGCTTGAAAAAAAGTCAAATATGACAACACGAAGAAGGTAAGATACTTATTTTTTTAATTCTAATTGTTTTTGCAAAATTTATAAGTATATACAAACAAACAAGAAGCATACAATATTTAATTAATCAAGTGTTAAAAAACATATTCGGTTTTTATTGTGTTCGATATGAAGAAAATAAATCTGGTGTTACGTATTTGTAACACTGGGCAGAACTCAAGTATTTTTGGACTACAATTTTAACGTTACAAAAATGAATACATAGCAACTAGATTGGTGTTAGATATACTTTTTAAAGTTTCTTTTTACAGATACGGGCTACTGACATTAGAAGAAGCAACGCAATATATTGAGGAGCTTCTGTCAGACGAAAGCCAGGAAGATGTTATTGAACAAGTCGTCATAGAGCCACCAAGTGCTAGTTATTTGCCATCTGATGAAGACTCCGGAGATGAAGATGGCAGTGGTCTACCACAAAATTTGTCGAAGGCTCTTTTACAACCTTGTGAAGTTACAATTCGCAAGTCCGTTACAGGTGGTGAGGCTGAACCGCAAAATCTGTTTGACGATGACGATTTGATGATTGAACAAGCACTAGAAGATGTTATAAATAATTCTTCAAATAATTTAAATATTGATTGTATTAGGTCTGTTGCTACCACACCGTGCAGTGTTCAATCGGACAAAGTCTCTTCTAAGAGAAAACCATTGGAAAATAAGGTAAAGACCCCTTCTAAAATTACTCGTTTGCAGTCTGATTCGGCATCAAGCTCGACAAATACAGCAAGAATATCAAAATGTAGAAAATCTCAGTATGCGAAATCATTGTCAAGAGAAATGAGCCAGTGGATAGAAGACGATGATGTATGGGGTCACCGTATATTCCCTGAGCCCGATTATTCTGATTGCATGGACTTGCCGCCCTATGAACAATTTGAGAAGTTTTTTGACGATGAGTTGGTAAAAATGCTGTTGCGGACAAGAGCTTTTTCTTGCCCTTTGATGACTTACCAAATTCCAAAATTGAATTCTATGTAAACTTAAATCACTTATCGTTAAATAATTATTCCTTCACAAATTGTTCAGAACTTATTTATTCAAAGGTTTTAAATGGACTGTGCTTAATGATAACAAAAATTCATTTCAACTCTTAATATATTTTAAGTATTGTTGGGTACTCAGTTTTACGTTTTTTATGCATAGGTTTTCAATTATTGTCTTATTAAGCGGTTAATATTGATAGCTGTAAAGTTTTGGTCCAAAATTCTTGATTTTTTCTACATTGATTTACAATGACTGTCTCGAGTAGCGGTAACTTGCATTATATTTATGTATTTGTTGTTATTATTTTAATGCACGAAACTAGTGCATTGACCACTGCATACGAATTTGACTAATTGAGACAAGTAATAAAAAGTATACCCAGTTGGAAATTTAACAAATGCTATGCGATGAAAGCAACTCCTATGCCGTGTATTGTGGACAGGACAACCCAAAAATAACAATGAACGAGATGCGAGTTTTTCTTGGAATCCTGATTGTTACAGGTTATGCGTCAGTTCCTTCAAAAAGAGATTATTGGTCAAATGAAACTGATTTGAAAAATGAGCTAGTTTCCGATGCTATGCGAAGGAATCGTTTTGATACAATATTTCGAAACATACATTTCATAGACAACGCAAAGCGTGAATTAGACGATAAAATCTGGAAGCTTCGGCCGCATACAGATGCTTTGAAAAAACGTTTTCTAAAACATTTCCATCCTGAGCAAGGTCTGTCTTATGACGAATCCATGATAGAATATTATGGCCGTCACGGCTGTAAACAATTCATAAGAGGAAAGCCTCTTCGTTTTGGATACAAAATGTGGAGTTTGAATACTCCACTGGGGTATTTAATAAATTTTGAAATGTACCAAGGATCCAATCCCCGTTTGAAGCCGGAATATTATACAAAATACGGAAAAAATATAACTCCGCTGTTTTGTATGCTGGATGAATTTGATGGAAATTTAAAACAACTTGAATTTTCAATTCATTTCGACAATTTGTTCACGACACCTGCTGCGCTGGTTGGTCTCAAGCAACGAGGTTACCATGGAACTGGAACTATCCGTGAAAACTCCATACCTAAGTCCTGTCCTCTACCTTTAAAAGACGTCTTAAAAAAGAAACAGCGTGGTCATATTGAAAGTATTAAAATGGCCGACACTGGTATAAAAATTACCAAATGGGTTGACAATGCAGTTGTAACAGTAGCATCTACTATTCACGGTAAGTTACCAATAAGCAAAATAAGCAGATTTTCTCGAATGGAAAAGAAAAGAATTATGGTTCCTCTACCACACGCCGTAAGCAAATATAATCAAAATATGGGTGGAACGATCGAATGGACCAAAACGTTAACGCATATAGAATTGGTGCGCGCGGGAAAAAGTGGTGGTTTTCAATCTTCACATGGCTAATAGATGTTTCCATACAAAATGCTTGGCTTCTACATCGCAAAGCAGGAGGGAGTATGTCGCAATTGAGTTTTCGCCGAGCAGTTGCCAATCGATATTGCAAAACTTATGGCATCATAAAACCCCCTCAAAGTTATCGTCGTTTAGCGGCAGACGAAAAAGAATACTCAAGTAGATATGATGGCATAAATCACTTTGTTGTCGAAATAAAGGACAAAAAACGACGTCGTTGTGCAGGTTTACATTGCAGGGCACATCCAGCTTCCATGTGTAAAAAATGCGACGTTGGTTTATGCATCAAATGTTTTGAAAAATATCATTTTTTCTCAACTAACTAAATATCATTCAAGCGAATATATATTTGTGAACTACTTTATTTTTCATTAATTTTAGAATTCTTTTTTTTTATTACAAATGGACTGAAAATTGTTTTGTTGTACCTGTTATTTAATAAATTGGAAGTTTTGTTAAGTTTTGTTTATAAAATATGTGAGTTTTATTTAAAAAAAACAAATGGCCAAAAGTTGTAGGTATTGCCCACTGTTACGTATATGTAACAGGCTCCAAAACCCATTCTGGAGCAAATAAAATTAATTTTTTTATTAAAACAAGATTATTTACGTCATACCACCTGCTGTTTAAAATTTCATTGCTCTACCTACTCTAAATCGCTGTGGGCATTAATGGGTTAAAGAGAATTGCATATCATCATCCTGGACATCAGAGATGCTACAAAACTGCTGTAAAAACAAATAACATGCAAAAAGCAGTGTTGTAAGATTTCTCCTACTATCATTTTCCTCTAGTTCCAGCACAAATGCATCCAGGATAAAGAAAACGATATTAGATGGAAAAATTATCGTTGTAGGTACTGTGTGAGCAAGAGAACTAACTCACTCACAGTGATTGTATTGTGCGGGACGAAAGAAAATATTTCTACACATACGATACTTTTTCCCCATTTTTTTTCCTTTCATCATTATTTTTCATATTTTCTCGGCGAAATTTTTCCTTTTGTAAAATTGAATGTAAAAGTATTTTGTTAATGCATACTGTAATTATAAATAAATTTTAAACGAGGTTATCAGTTTAAAAGAAATTATACACGCTGTCGCTGTTTAACGAATGAATACCATAAAAAACATGTTATAAAAATATTATCAGAAAATTATTGTATGATTAAAAAGGATAGCAATTACATACATTTAACACCCTTAATAATCTATATATTTAAAAATTATACTAGTAATAAGAATATAATAGATTCTTTGTCTCCCATTTCAAGTTATTTGTGAGCTCTTACCTTCGCATCAGTCAGCATGTTGCTAAATTTGCGTTGGAAAACAAATTGGAATTTGCTTCTTGTTGTCTTCGTTGTCAAAAATTTTTTTCTTGTGGTTGTTTTGGTGATATTAAATAATTTTGTATATACGAGATAGAGTTGACGAAAGGAAATTTAGCTGCGAGAATCATTACTTTCACTAAAACTTTGCTCGCTGGACTCTCGTCTACTACCAACTGGTTTAGGCTTGTATTCCGTTATAAATACAGTCACCGAATTCACTGTGACTTCTCTTGTTTGGGCCGTTGAACGATCAACATTTTTCAAACGGGCGGGATATTTTTTATGCTTGTGTTTATCATGGCCGGAACTATTGTGGCGAGAGCCGGAGGCTGATTTATTGCCGTTAGGCATGGCTCCTGATGCACCGGGCAAAGTGGCAGCTTGTTGTGCGACGAGCGCTGAATTAAGGCGTGGTTTACGTGTCGAAGTACCTTAAAATAATATATAAAAATTATATACATACGTTAGTATTTTTATTTTTATTTTATTTTTACTTAATATCAAATTTTTATTTTTTAAATGTAAATAAAATTAAAAATATTTTAAATTTGAATGCGAATTTTTCCTAGGAAAATAGTCAGTCTTTTAGGCGACACTGTTGGTGACGAAAATAAATTATATGGAACGATAATAATAAGCTTTCTTCCACTTGTCTACGTCGTTTATAATCTAATCAGCTCCGAACTTCATAAAGCAACGTCTATTGCTGCCAATTTGACTTAAATCGGGTAATTCTGTAGAGGAGATACATATATCGTTTACGAAAAATTTGGTTATTTTCTAAAAACTTCCAAAGGCTTCATCAAATCGATTTTAGGTATGTATCTTTTAGAGAACTCTAAAAGCATTTGTTTTTAATAACTCAGCAATTTCTTGTTAAATCGGATTAAGCTAAGAATAATGTTAGAAAAAGCTTTCTATTAGGGCTGACATAAATTATGGCCTTTAACTGCCCCTACAATATAACTCGGTTAATTCCACAACGCTTAAAGTTTTCACGCCTATTTACCTCGAGTTTTAAATCCCCGTGTTATTTCCTCCATTTTTGAAACAGAAGCCCACGTTTAATTACCATACGCTTAGCTTAATTACTCAATTCGGCTAATTACCCAAAATAAAATGTCACGTAAATTATATTCGTGGAATTGTCTCTTTGGTGTAATGACGCCAAATTTACATGTTATGCAGAAGTATGTATGTATGCGTACGCTTTTGTTAGTATAATATTTCATGCCATCTCAAAAAGCAGTGGAGATAAAATCTAAGACAACAAATTGCCTTGTTTATTTATTGCAAACTCTTTCAGATTTAGCTGATGCATGTACAAAATCCCATGTACTTATGGAGCTTAATTTCCTAACTCGTCTAATTACCTCAATGAGGTAGTTAAACATGTTCGTTTTAATGCTTCCCCGTCATAATTTCCCAAAAATCATGTAATTTTTGGCGCGGTAATTAACCGTGGAATACTGTATTTGGTAATGTGGAAAATAAAGTCTTATGGCGTTTTCATTTCAGCCAAAGGTACCTTGCATTTCTTGGCCGATTTTGCTCTATTAATTTAAAACATTTGCACTTTACAGGAGTTCAAAACCCATGAAATTTTTTGGTTTTGTAGTCAACGTGCAGGCTAGTTCAGCCATCACACCACACTATGGTGTTTCTTTTTCTAAAAAACAATGCCTACTATAAATGTTACATGCGATTAGCCAACATTTTTAAAAGCTCACCTGATTTTTAAGATGTATTGTATATTTTACGCTTACAAAAGGACACATGTTTCAACATAAAACGGTAAAGTACAATTATTCCACAACAATAAACATAAAATGTAAAAACTATATAATTATCACGAGACGAACTAAAAACTAATTTATTTTTCAGAAACAGTAGCAAAACCAGCTGTTAATATTGTGTTGCACTCATGGCGCTTTAACTAAAATTTGTGTTAAACATGTAGCATTTTTTTCCTCTTCTTTTTTTAAACTAACATATATTTTTCATAATATAAAGAAATATAAAAAGCAGACTAAATGTAGAATATTACTCAGAAAAGGAAAAACTATTAATAAAATAAATTTAATTCTTTCTTCCATTTCGTAAAAATAACACAAAAATATATCGCTTTTTCAACTGTCTGTGTTTTATTCGAAAATGGCAACACTTTTGCTCTCATTTACATTCGGGGCTGCCGGTTAAGGTTATTTTTAACTAAACTTGGCTAATTTTTTTCCAATTTGTAATGGAATTTTTTTGTTTTCAATATAATTGTGCAATTTTTCGAATCGTATAATGTATGTCATATTCGAAGCTGGGAGAATATATTAGCAAAAATGGAAATACTTTTGATTTGCATTGTACATTCAAAAGTTCCTTCTGGTTCCGATTGCGCTTTAGAACCGTTACCATTATATTTCCAAATTTAATTGGCGATAATGAAAAAAGCATTATAATTCAATGGAAACTATGAGCTCTTTCAAAAATTGGGTTAAAATAAAATTTTCCTCTTTGCTTCTTTTTTTTTTTAATGTAAGAATATTTTGTTGTTGTAATTAACACGTGAAGCATATATATACATATTTTTTGTTTTTAAATAAAACTAGTCCATTTTTGAAAAATACCTTATGGTGATTTCTTTTCTGAACAAATATGTTGCCCTTTCGATGGATAACATTTTCTACAGTTTGCCCACACCTTTAAAAAGTGATACATTTTTTACTGCCACAATGGTACAAAATATTTGAGATTTAATATTAATGTATACTTAGCGTTTCACTGTTTCTACGGTTTTTAGCACCATTTTATCAATAAAAATCGTCAGCAACATTGTTTTCTAATCATCTGCTATTACCTAGAACAAACTGCAAAAACTTTAAACCAAAAAAGTTTACATTGAAATAAATAATAAATTAAACAGAATCTTCTTCCAACAAAAGTCTGACGGACTCTAGTCAAAGTGAAGAGTATAATGATTTTCATAATTCTTATTTGTATAAAAAAGTACTTCACAAAGATGTAAAAAAGGTTATTATATCACCCCGACTTGAGAATAGAGGGTCAAATATGTTGCATATTTTGCCAGTTATTTGTGCAACATATTTAGAAAGGAACGAAATAGCTTTTTTTAATGTTACATATTTTTTAGAATGGAACAGAAACTGTAACGAAATGTAGCATATATGTAACATTTTTGTCAGAAAAGAAAACGCCATTAATTTTAGTATTTCTATTGCTTTTTTGAATTGCCATTTATAGCTGAAAAAACAATTTTATATGTAGGTTTTTTTCTAATTTGGCAACTTTCTTTTAGCATTATTGGTTGGAAATATTTGTTGGTTCGTACCAAGGCGAATTGATACCACGTAATGTCAGTAGTTCACCAACCAAAAATCATTGCATACTGTCAAAATAATTCATACAATTTGCAATTAAACAGTAATAATCAGTCAGCTTGGCTACTGAGTTCAGCTGTTATGAATTCGCTTTGGCTCGTACCAAGGTAAATTCATTACCAGGTAAACTCATTAGCAAATTCGCCCGTCAGCTGATACAAAAATTTGTAACGTATTTTTGTGCCGACCGTCAAAGTTTGTTTACTTTTTTTAGAAAGTTAATAATATAATACTATAATAAAAAGAATGCAAAATATATTACTTTTTGTAATAATTAATTTAATTTTAACTCATAATACACTAATTTAACACGTTTGCTTTACGTTATGTTATATTTCACATAACATGTATAAAAACAATTTGACGTTTGGTCAAAAAGCGAATTGACAAATTCGCCTTGCGACAACTTTGTATTAATAAACCTTGGTCGTACTGTTTACATTGCAAAAGGCGGAAAGAATTAGTAGTCGCCGCTGCTGCAAGTAATATTCGCACATTTAACGCGGTGTCTTTAGAAAATCAATAAATCGTATATATAGTGAGCAAATAATCAATAAAATATAATAAAGTGTAAAGAAAAGCTGTATAAACGAAATACAAGTGTTATTTTGAGTGAAAAGTCTTAAATAAAGCAAAAAAAAAAAAGTTCATTAAGTGTGCAAATATGAAGAAAGAACATTCAAAAAAATCAAGATGTCTGCAAGATGCAGACTGCGCTGTCGCAGCAGCCACTTATTTTTTCTTTCTTGTGTGTTGTTTTTATTTTTTTGAAATGCAGCTTGCTGGGCAAAGAATTTTTTTTTGAGTTGGCAGAGTTGTTAAGGGAAATTAATTTCATTTCCTCAAAAGAAATTTATTTTAATTTCAATTTAAATTAATTTTGTCTTCGAGCAAAGCATAAATTATTTTAAGAGTAAATGCAAGTTTAGTTTAATTAAGAGCTGAAAGTTTTTGTGGGTGGCATACATGTATGTATTTAAAATGAGCAATTTTAATATGTATGTAAAGTAAAAAGCAGAGCAAAAAAAATTAATGCAAATTAGTTAATGTTAAATTAAAAAATTTAATAATAAAAAAAGGCAATAAAAGAATTTAATAGCTGAAGAAATGCAAATGGTTTTCTTCTGTAAGGAAAATTTCGGTAAGTTTTGATTTAACTTATCTATAAAAATGACATGTTTGTATGTTTGTTTGTGCCTTATGTACAGTTAAACGCTTGACCCCATTTTTTTTTTTAATAAATTTTCACAGTATCTCTGAATATCTGTAAGCAACTACAAGCTATATAGTTGTCAAAAATTGCATCTGGGCGCTGTCACGCCCAAACATAGTAAGTATTTATTTTTGTATGTCTTGAGAACGGTTGAAGTGAAACTTTCTGAGTATGGTGCAATTGACTTTGTAGTGAAAACAAATCATCAGTTAAAAACTGCTAGGAATTGCACAAGTGGGTGTGGTACCCCCAATACAAATTAAATACTGATTTCGGTTAAAGTTCAAAAAAATTATCAGTCAAAACTGGGAGGGATTGGAAGAGTGGGAGTGTTACTCACCATACGAACTAAACATTGATTTCATTATATCTTGAGAACGGTTAGTTTTTTTTTTTGGTCAGTGCAACGTAATGGTCCCGGTGTGAAGTATCGTTGTGCACCCTTGTAGGGGCAGAAGATACACAGGCAATTGACGATAATCGCAAATTGAATATTTTTATTGGCCAAAAGGCTACACATTTTCACGTATGTGATGGAAATCGATCGATTTATAAAGTAAATCGTCTTTTGAAATCGACAGTATTGTGATGAATTTCGATCGATTTCATATTCCATATAATATTTGATAATATTATGGTTACCTTCCAAAACATTCTACACAAAGTTTATATACAATTCTGTTGCAATTCGTAGATATGCAAAGTGGCAAAACATTGCAATAAATAATTTTTTTTGGAACAATATTCTTTTCCTTCTTATAATTAGAAGTAATAAGCTTGCGTTTGCTAATGCCAGGAATAAAATGTCGGGACATCAACTTTGAACTTGATGCATTATTTTTTTTTGCTGCGTTTCTAATTCTTGGCTGCAACTTATGCCTTGCAAATTTTTTTGTTTTTGCATTGCGGCATTATGAAACACTTTACCTCATTCGAATATAAAGTCATTGACGTTTTGAAAGTCACCCTATTACAAAAACACTGCATACCAATTTGTTGCAGATGTAGTTTGACACCATTTCGCAATTATGTATGCCTTATGCTAGGAACACAATCGGGATGCACGACGAACTTCGTCGTCCTTAACAAATTCGTCGGTAAAAGTTATTGCGGCACACAATAACGACGAAAAATTGCAGCTGTCGAAATCCGCAAAGTGATTTGCTCTTCGTTTCCGGATAAAACAAAAATTACTTCAAAAAATTAAACAGTAACAGAAAGAAATTTTATGGTATATATATATATAAATTATTTATTTTAAAAATTAACTTTATTTACCAATATATTTGAAAACGGCAACTCTGCACTTATTTTTTCTTCGGCGTATGAAATAAATCTATCTCAGAATTAGTCACGCACGACGGATTTCATCGACGGCGGTATTGTGTTCATTTTCATATGCACAAATTTGTTTCATTTCTGAAGACGAAAATTCGCAAGGAATAATTCGTTGTGTGCTCCTAGCATTAAGCAAGGCTATTTATAGGATAGTGTTGTATTTTTATTTTTTTTTTAAATTTACCGACAAGTACGAGTTCACACGATTCATGTTTTAAAGACATGATTCTTACTTTTTCCTCTTTGAACTTTCTTTGTTGTTCATGTCATGTTGGCGACATGTACATATAGTTTCGTGTGTATATTCAAATTAAGAATAGGAAAGCAAAACAGACAGACAGTACATGCACATGAGTACTCGTTACCCTCGCCAATAAAGTAACAATCATGTCAGTCAAGAAAAATAGTCGGTACCCACTAGTAAATACTCTGCCTGCACTATTTTATGCAGAATGGTCGACGTCGTATTGCAAACCATAAAACAAACACACGTACACGAATTTCACATTAAGCATTTTGATAGTGTGTGAACCGTTTTAGGGGGACTATTTGATGTTCAAACGGGTGTTGCCTTTTATATACAACATACAGATTTAATTGTACCGTTATTTGCAACATACATCCATATAACAATCCACTAAACTGGCTTAATTTAAATATATTACTTTTTCGCAAATCTCACGAACAGGCATCGTTTCCAAATTGCCGGCAGACATTTGTAAAATTTGTTTAATGATGGCGATACATTTTACGGTTAAATGATTACGTCAGGAAACTAAATTGCCGAATATGGAGTAAAAAAAAAAAATAAATAAGTAAAAAATTGTGATGGTGGACGAGATGGAAAACTAACCGGCTGGATTTTAATTAGTTTTTAGTATTTTTTTTTTTTATTCTTACCACCACCAAATGTCGTCTTCTTATGCACTTTAGCTATAAAAATGTATACATATTGTCATTTATTTGAAAAGAAAAGAAATATTTTTGATCATGAATTTAATAGTCACTCACCTTTACGTACGTCACACATGCGACATTTAAATGCCTCGGCAGAGTTTCGGTACGTGCATACACTGCAGTCCCAGAAATTTTCTTCTATGACTTTTGATTGTCGCTTTCTTCTTACTGGCGACTTCTTGTGATCCATAATAGTTTTTGTCGTGGCAACAAAAAATTTCTTTGCGCTAGTTTTTCACAAACTGGCGTCGTCTTTCTTCTTACTAGAACTGCAGTAATACCAGCAGTCCATGAAGATGACGACGACCTTTAAATTCTTTTATACTGAACACAATTCTTTTTTACAGTAACGGCGTATTTTGTCCTTTTCTTAAATATGTCTTATTTAGCCTTAATTTGTGCAATATATGTTCATTTAAGCTTTCTGGCACTTGGAAAATGTGTTTAAAAAAAATCCATAAAAATTTTCACAATTTCGTGTTGAGAAACGAAGGTAGTCTATATTTGAAACGATAGCGTTTGTTCAATAGAAAATATAAAAAGGGATTGCAAAAGTCGGAATCTTAATATAGCCATCCCTGTCATGCTTTACAAAAAGTAAGTTTCCGAACAAAGCCGAGAAAAACTTTTTTCCCGAGTCATCATTTTCTTTTTTAATTTTCATAGTAATTGGAAACGTTTATTTGACACGCATAATTTTATGCAACACGCCCATTAGTTAACAATTTAAAGTTTCTCCCAAGAATTATTTTATAGTTTATTGCATTAAGTAATTAAGCATACATTTTTCCGAACAAAGACAATTTGTCGACTTTAATTTGCCAGTGCTGACGATTATGTAGCAAACAAATTGCCAACTTTTTAGGCTTCCACGAATTCTCCGCATTGTTGTTGCAATAAATAACTTTTTTTTTATAACAGTATTTTTTAGAACATAGATTTATTAAATAAATTCTTCAAAAAATCTCCGAAGAGCATAGCGCCTATCAACACATTTTCTTTACAAAACCGGCTTGTGAATGCCGCAATGGCCGCGAATGCAATGGCGTTGAATAACATTGCTTGCGGAAATTGATGGTTGTTGTTAGTGCTGCCTAGTTGAGTATGTTGCTCAGTGACGCCAACTCGCATAGAAGAACATGACATTATTACGTAGCGTCTACACGTAATATAATATCTGACGCTACAGCCACACGTACAATAATTGCTTTCAAGTTTTTTACTCGTACAGCTCCTAAAAATTCATGTGAATCGCTAACTTTGACGTAGGCTGCACAGAAGTTCTGAGCAACTTCATGTATCAAGATTGCTTCGCTGTTTATAAGAATAGGCATCAGCTGTTTTCTAGCCCTCAATTTGAATCCAAATTTTCTTCAAATTTTAAAAAGATGAGTGTGTTAACAGAAAAGTGGTAGAGTTATAAAATTTGAAGATCATAAATAGATCGTCTAACCCCCACGTGAGACAATAACGTCAAATTCAATAAAATTGAGTATTATATTAGTTGTACACTTCAAATCAATGTTATATCAATCTCATAATAATTATTATGAAAGAGTTGTTTTAAAAAATTTAAAACAATTCCATGAGATAAACTGTCAAAAAAGTACATATGCATGTGTGTATAAAAATCAGCTGCTATTGCAAATGTGTTAAAAAAAATGTTAGAAACATTACGTTCTTTTGTAATTTTATGAAATATAGAATAATAATGAGATCAATTAATAATAACAACTGTTTGCCGTTTCTAAAAAAAGTTCTTATATAATGAACGCAATAATTTTGTTATCTTAAAAAATTTAAATCGAAGAAAAGTTGTAAACAAAAATATTTCAAAATTAATAATTTGGAACCGCTCGCACAAATTTTTGTGGGATAAGATCCTTGCTGGCGTAAGGATTTGAATCAATAACAAAATATTTTCCAATAAAATTTTATTTTTTTTTCTTCTATAGATCGCTGTTCTGATTTTATTTTTGTGCCGCCATGAAAGAAATATACGTAGTTGTAATTCACCTAAACATTTTTAACCTTTTATTAATATACGATGCGAACTTTTTGAGAAAGGCCTATTGACTACAAGGTGACTTTATTAGCGAAGCTGATTATCATCTATATCAAATTAATCTGTCAAAATTTGTTAATTTTCACCACTTGTATACATAAGTTTAGTGCGCGTCATTTATCATCATATTATAACCGACCTAAAATTCTCAAAATTTTGCAATTTTTGTTCATTTTTATCTCTTTTTACATAATTTTATGGGCGCCATCTATTCCGTATAACTTTTCACAAAAATTTGATCCGCGTATTTATTTGATCAAAACCGACCCAACTTTCTTTTTATAGATTGGTTTGCACATTTCAACTAAAAATTATGGTTAGTCATTATATCATCATCTAACCGCTGTATAATGTTATAGTTAACGTGTTGCCTCGTCCCGAATTACACAACAATGTTTTTTTTTGCAAGACGAAATAAACCTGAAAGAAACAACAACGTGTAAACAACAGCGACTACAACTGCGTTTATCTGAGAAAACGTCGTCAGAATGAGATATCGAATTTTTTCATCGTTATCTAAATGTTAGGCAAGGGGCATACAAGGTTTCTTAAAAAGAAAAGGTAAATTTAGTTTTCTTCGATTACAATGGTGCTTCTTGAGTTCTTGCCAACAGGTCGTATGGTTAATAACGAATACTACAATGAAGCAATACGGCTCAAACGATCGGAAGAAAATCATGGATCCTGCATCACAATAATGCACCAGCTCATACATCAATTCTTGTTCGTGATTTTTTGGCCAAAAACAACAACCTAATCACCATATTTGGCTCCTTGCGACTTTTTCCTATTCCCAAAACTGAAGAGGCTAATGACAGGAAAGCGTTTTTCCACAATTGATGAGATAAAGTCAAAATCGAAGACGAGCTGATGGCCATACCGAAATGCGTATTTCAGAAGTCTGTCGAGGATTAGAAGAAATGGTGGATTAGAAGAAGTGAGGATTAGAAGAAGTGAATTATATCTGAGGGATTACCTTGAAGGAGACAAAATGGATATTGATGAATAAATAAATACTCTTAAAAAAATTTAAAAATTCACATTTTCTTTTGTAAAGACTATCTGTAAATCTTAGAAGAATTTATAATTCACTGGTAACGCCAAAGAAAACAGGTATTGTTTATCTATCGTAAGTTTAACGTTGTATTGTCTTCTTATAAATTTTTGCAAAAAAACAAATTATTTTCCTTATATTATTGTATATTTCATAAAATTACAAATGGTCCTAATGTTTTTAATATTTTTTCAACAGATTTTCAAGGGGTGCTGCTTTTTATACACACGTCCATAAGTGCTTATTTGACAGCTCATCTCATATGATTGTTGTTTTAAATTTTTTATAAGAACTCTCATAATATTTATTGAAAAATTGGGATAAGATTAATTTGTAGTCTCTGTATAACATAATTTTCTTTGCGATTGTATTTGACGGTCTCATCTCAGATATTATATTACGTGTAGACCCACTGAAGCTGCAGATGGGAATAATTTGTGTGTAATTGTGTATTTGCTTAAAATGTCCCCACTAATTTTAATGAATACAAAAAGCATAGACATACACCGAAAAGTATTTTAAATCTCTTCAGTGGTTTAAGACTTTCACCACATTAGAGTTGGTAGATTTTTCAACATGGTAACTTAGTTTGTTTTAGTACAAATTGTATCTGAAAAAGAAAAAACCTTACTCTCAAATCACAAGAGTGAAACTTTGTAAATTTTTACAAAATTTTTGAAGAAAATGAAGTAGATTTTGAAATTTTGGAAAAAAAATCAAATTTAAACGTAAGCATTCTACAGCCGAATTTTCAATGCCTTCAAAGTTTGTTCAACAAGTTATAATTCTTTCGCATTCTTATTAAATAAAACAAAATTACGATAATTGTGCATCTAACAGCATAATATCATTCTAAAATGGGTAAAATATTTTTAACATTTGTAAAATTTAAATTCGGAAAATTTCAAAATTGGAAGACAATCTGCTTCATATCTCTTCAACTAATTTTATTGTAAATTGGAAGGAGTTTCTTTTTGTTTCACCGCCAATGTTATTCTTCTTTAAATCTGTAACGCCAAAAAACCTCAACTTTTTCAGATGATTGACCAATTTTTCTGTACAAACATTTTTGAATTTTTGATAAAATTCAATTGGTGCCTGCCACCGAAAAGCAAGAAAGGCACCAAAAATTAAAAATAAAAGCACCGAGTACGGACTCGAGAATTTTTCGGGTCGAAAATTTTAAAAAGTACTAAAAACGGTACGAAAAGCGCCGAGTTGACAACGCTGCGCTGCTTTCACTTAAATAGTAACCCTTATTGTAAATACGTTTTTCCTCGAAATATTTCCCCTTTCCATAAATTTGCAATCGTGAAAAAATTGCCCGTCAAAATAAAATTGAGTGATTTTTTCCTCGGAGTTTTTTCACTTGATTTTTGCTGTAGAATTGCATACAAAATTAACAAATATTTATTTGCCCAAAACACTGGCAACTATTTGCCATTAACGTTCACATTAAAAGCATTTTTGTATGCCCAAAATGAGCTGCTTTTTTGTTTGTCCCAAATAAATGTTTTGTGGTCACCAAGGCGAATTCATACCAGGTGAACTCGTCCCTACAACAACAGCATTTTTTGTTTACAAATACAACAATTTTATTCAAGTTGTTAAAACAGTTTACGTATTAAAGGGTGCTTTAGACCATAAGATTTGTCGTACGTAAAATGAGCGAGAAAATAAAATGAAATTGCATCCGTATTTCAAAAAAAGAGAGTAAAAATCGAATGGTTGTTTTCTGGCTTTTACACCATTGGTATGGATAAAATCAAGTAAGATGAAAACATTCTCATTTAATTTAACTACAGCTGTTTGCTTCTGTTCCCCAGGGATGGAGTTCTTGTGCAAATCAATTTTTTTTTAATAATCTTGAAAAATATTTTTATAACTTTGGAATATGTTATTTTCGTGGTCAAAATGTTTAGTGTACTTTTGGATAATATACGTATATTTTTATAAAATTGTGCTGTCGTGGTCTAAAATGTACATTTCGATTTTATAATTGGTATAAATTTATGAAACCAGTTTTCCCTCCCTGGCTTTCTCACATTTGTTTACATAAAAATGCATCCCTGATCTAATGGTGTGTGTTGGTTTTTGAAAAATTTTAAAAAATCAAGAGAGCCATACGACTGTCAAATTTTCATCCATATTTTCTCTCAAAATCTTATAGTTTCATTACATATTACGTTTAGACGATCCGACTTGTGCTCTTCTACACAAAAATTTGACATGTCGTACGACAGATCTTATGGTCTAAAGCACCCTTAACATGCACTGAAGAACACAACTTTCACAATTGAACAGAAATCAGCTGATGAGAATTTGAGCTAATGCATTCTCATGGTATGAATTCGCCTTGGTAGTCACCTTACGTTAAACAAATATTTGACGTTTTCCAAATGGCAAATGTTTGCCATATATGACCGTACCTTAAGCGGATTTAACATAAGGGAAGAAAAAGAAGAAGAAGCGTTTAGATTGTGATTTATTTTACGTTTTATTTTGAATTGCTTTGAATCAGTTTTTTTTTTGGTTGTTTTTTTTTTTTTTTTTTTTGAAATGGTTTAAAGTGAAACTAAAACAATAAGAATAATAATTAATAAAAATTAATACAATTTGTTTATTTCTGGTTAATATTATTATTTTCTTTTTCCTCTGAATTTGGTATTTTATTTATTTCCTTTATTGGGTTTATTTCTCCTTTAACATGGCAGTGATGTCTTAATTTTACATAATTTCTCAAATTTGTTTATTTCTTTTTATTTTGTTTGCTTTTATTGGCTTGCTTTGAATTCAATTAATGAATTTAATAAATTAAATTAAGTATAATTAATAATTTGTTTATGTAGTATGTATATGTACTAAATGTAGGCATGTCTTTTCTTCATACTCTTCATAGGATACTTGTTAACATGACGATTTAATAAATGTACATAATTTTTCCTAGTGCATAATTATAATAATTTAATTTCATAATCATACATAATTATTAAATATAATATTGTAAATTAATTTCATCTTTCATTCATTTATTTATTCATTTTTTTTAAATTATTTTTTATATGTTTACACATGCATGTGTGTGTGTGTGTGTGTGTGTGTGTGTGTATTTACGGTTTCTGTTTTATATGCATGTATATATGTATGCATGTTTGTGTGTGTTCGGTATTGCCCTGTAGAAATCGCGGCTACTCCACACACGCCTGTAAAGTATACTCCATAAGGGACTACGACTAGTCCAAAAGTAACCCAAATGTATGAAATAAACGTGTTCCCTTTAACATTGCGATGTCCTAGGTGAGGACCATGTACTCCAGCCATGCATTACATCAGAGTAATCCCAAAACTACTCTATATTACTACGTCGCGCATTATCAGCAGAAAATTAAACACGATGCCTTAAAGCATACAGTCGTTAAAATACGAACACTTGTTGGTCAGCAATAAGCTCTTGCTTGAAAATAACATGGTCCATGCCTGCATTACATGGGACCATTTTGTAACTACTCCTTTTTAGCTAATATGGATCATGTAATCCACTAATTTCTGCAGGGTGTGTTTAAATTAATTTATTTTGTTATTATAGTTCCAAATACATACACACACACACACACACACACACACACACACGCTTGCGCGCGCTCTCAACTTGATATACAATATTTTGTTCTTGTGTTGTCATACTTATATATTTATATATGTATATGTATGTATGTATGTATGTATGTATGTATGTATATCTATGTGGTGTATAAAATATTACTTGTGGATATTTTCTTTAGTATGCATTTTAATACATACGACTACAAGGATGTTGTATGTGGTTTTATTTTTTTTTCATTTTAAATTAACGAAATTATTAACATAACATATTTATAATTAATTACAATTGCAAATTAAAATTAAATCACATTACTAAAAATAAAAAAATTTTTTTTAATGTTTTGTTGTTAATGTGTGTATGTACGGTAGGCCATTGTATTACAGTAAAACCTTGATAATGCGGACATCGCTTATCAGGATTAGGCGCTAATCATTACATTGCGTATCGTATAATCCGGATTGCATGCAAACTGTTGTCTAATTTTAATCTCTATTAATAGTAATTCCGAAAACATAGTTTTTTCTCCTCTTTTGCTGGAAAATCAAATTATTTCATGATTTTTTTTTATTTGCATACAATAACAATAACACAAATCAGAAATTGCTTGATTTAGTTTTGGAAAAAAATTTTGAACACTTCTCCATAACCAAAAGTGAATTGCTACTTTACAAAGCAAAATACAGTGTAACCTCGGTTCACGCAACCAATAGAAATTTTCGGTTGTTGCGAAAAGCGAGCCAAAAAATTTTGCTACTTGTTTTTCGATTGAAAAATATTTTGAACCAAATAAAAGATTTATTAAAAAAAAAACAAAGGTAAACTTTTAAAATAAAATTTATTTAATTAAAATGAAGAATAAAAGCAACAAAACAAAAATATATTTAGCATAAATAAAAAATACACAATCCATGCAAATTTGTACTGAGGGTTGTTATCAAGTTGAAGATTCATATTTTGAACGGTAAAATAGTGCAATTTTCACCTGTATTTTTCTTCTTATATGACATATTTTTTATTTATAAAAAAAAAACCAAAAAAAAACTTAACTTTGGGTGCAAAGTTGTCTTAATTGAAGTTTTTGTTTTTTCAAATATTTTTCGCGTTAACAGAATCGCCAATTGGTTAAGAATTTGGGTGTTGCGATTATCGGGGAGTTGCACTTATCGAGGATTCCGTTAACCGATGTTACACTGTAATTAGCTTTAAGATTTTTACTGTGATATACTGGAATTTTTAGATCTGGCAGCTTTAGTAAATCAATAGATTTTGTTATTGTTGTTGTTGTACTATTTACAGCTGCAAGATCCTAAAGACCTTTATTGCGAACCGTGAATGCCCCTAATATACCACAAGCATTTTTAATACAAGAACAAAGTTTTTAAATTTTTATTCGATAATCCGCATAATTTGAGCATACGTATTAAGGACTGCAACCAATTATCCAGATTATCAAGGTTTCACTGTATTTATATATATATGTATTAGGCTGGGTCAAATTGGATGTGATGGATGTGAAAAATCGTATAGCAAGAATAAGAAACTTTTCAGTAGAAACCATAAGTCGAAAATCAAATCCGATTCTGCCCAAATCCATATTTTGGATGGAGCATGTAACCTGCAAATAATGTGACCAGTACACACATGCATGTATAGTGTAGTCCACAGAAGAGTAGGACTAGTCCAAGACTAACTCAAATGTATGAAGACAACGAGGTTTAATTAACATTATGATGTCCTAGGGGTGGACCATATAACCCATCGAACTAACCCAAAAACTACTCCATCCGTATAAACACTCCATGGAGCACCTCAGAGAGCAATTTAAATGTCACGTAGTAATCGTAAATACGAAAACTTGTTGCATAACAATAAACTGTTCCTTTCAATGACATGGTCCAGGGCTGCATTACATAGGACCATGTTGTAACCAGTCCATTTCAGCTAAAATGGACAACGTAGTCCAATATTATTTGCAGGGTAATCTCAATCGATCACCCAGTCTGTGCAGGCCCGTGCAGTTCTAGCTCCACCCTCGTCTTGCAGTATCCCAGTGGAATCCTGTGCAATCCATCGATGTGTCGGTCTGTCAGGCAAGCCCCCAACTGCCCAGTCCGTCTGCTTTTCAACTTGCCAGAAAAGCACTAAAATGTACTGGAATTTAGGCAACTGGAGTAATGCAGCATCATGAAAACCCTTAATGTACTTCTTGAATGATGCGATAGTGTTTTTTGGATACAGCTATATTATTTATAGAATAATGGGAGCTGAAAATCTTTAGGTCGATTTGCACAGGATAGTATTTGAGCACAGTTCCATGGTTTTTTGGGAAATTTTTCTTCGAAGTTTTTGCTGTACGTTTTTTGACGGCAAAAAAATTTACCCACCCTAATATATATGTATGTATGTATTTATGTATGGATGTGTGTATAGTACAGTCAGTGTTTTGATAAGCATGCAATTAAAAATTTGCATAAACTTGACGAGGAATTGCATCACATTTCGTGGACTAATAGAAATTTACATATTGGAAAGTTTTAAAGAGATTTTTAAAGAACATTGTAGAGACTAAAATGAATGTATGGGGTATGTATATGGAGTTGGATCACCGCGCTAGTAATGAGGTGCGGACACTTCAATAGGGCCGTTCAGTAACTTTTAACAATTCGACAATTGTTAATTTTGTCGACACACTAAGGATTGTGCGATCCAGTAACTTGATTTTTTATTTTTATTTTTCTTGCACCGACATTAGGAAATAAGGTTTTGAAAGAGAGGGAGTAGTGTTTATGGTCAAATCAAATCAATATCAAATGGAATCACTAGAAGCCATGGCCGCCCATTTCACCAATCTATTGTTTCCAAACCACATCTCATTTTTTTTTATTCGCTTTAATTTTAGTCGTCCTTGAGACGGCAACGAGTCAAGGTGTTTAGTGGCTGTGTGGCTATTTTTTTTTAAATACAGTGTGTAACAGAACTGATCTAAAACATATTTTGCTTTTACGAAATTGCCATAAAACCATAAATTTAGAAGTTCTTATTAGAGTTAACACGTATACAATTTTTACTTTTAATTTGCTAACATTGGCGCAGCAACAAACACTTGATAAAATCGGAAAATTTTCCCTACATTTTGTTCTTTAAATATTTAAAATTTTTTTTGTTTATTTTACCAATAAAAAAATAACAAATTTATTCAGAACTGCTTTATTATACATTTCTTGTAACAATAATATTTTCCCTTATTCAAATCAGGAATGTAATTTCTTTACAATATTGTGATAAATTAGCTGTGAACTTGAACACGAGAAAATTTCTTTAATATGTAATAACTGCAGTTTGATTGAATTCTATTCGAAAGATTTTCTGTTGATTAAATTTGAATGAAAATCGTTCCGTTCACTTTTGCCTGCCATTGGAATTCGAAATTCTCTCTCGAAGCAAAATACAGACCAATTACATAATTACATAAAAGGGTGGTGGGGGTAGCGAAGCGCACCGGGTTAGGTTCGATTAGGTGGCGTAGACTCCCCGAAGGAGAACGCCCCACTTAGGCCAGAGCTTGGTCCCATTGTGATAGCATAAGTAGCAGCACCGAAGCTATAGGCGGGTCATCGTTGCGACGAAGTTCAAGATAACCAATAGAGTTGCCAACCCTACTGTTTCCTGTACACTTCAAAATAGTCTTTGAAGCATCGGCCCATACATGAGAGTTGTGTTCCATTTTCGGTCGGCTGTAGGCGGTATAAATAGTTACAAGATTAGAAGGGGTGAAGTATATCTTGCACCGTCTTAAAAAGCCGAGGCATTTGAATGCTTCCTTTGAGACCTGACAAATGTACTCAGTCCATCGAATGTCACACTGAATTTTCATGCCAAGGTTATCAAAAGCTTCGGTTGCCGCAAAATAATAATATAAAATAAAATTCAATCCTTTAAGCCTCTGTAATCAGTTTTATAAATTCCAGTCATTCTTATTTTGTTTGCATTAGCATACAAACAGAGAGACATAAATTAATGTATGTACATAATTGTAAGCAAAGCTAACAGTTAAATCAAGCCGGTATATAGAAATTTCTTTAACATTTCTCTTTAACATTTTTCTTTTCGTTTCTATAAAATTACACACTTAACAACGACTTCAGCTTGATAAGTACAGGATCGAGAACATACAAAATATTTTAAAGCTTCAATTCTTATTTCTAAAATAAATAATAACTGAACTAAAATTGAATAATGAAAGCTTAAACCAGTGTTTTTAAAGAAACTAGAAGCTCTTAAAATTTGTAATATCTCGTCTGTGACAGCTTCTGATTCCTCAATGTTTAGACCGTTCATAATTACAGTTAGCAGATGAGCCGTGATCGGGCATGAGTCGATGCCTAAGCATGCAGCATTGTTGTTGTGTTTTAAGCCTTAAAGTCGAACCTGTTCGCGTGACCCCATTCCACTATTCTCGTGAGGTCATCATTTCTCATAACATGAAAATGAAGTGCAAATTTGTTAATTGATTTGCTATGAATGGACTCGAAATGCACACTCGATGCAGTCTCTTCGAAATTGCTCAACTATAGTATATGACTGAGGAAACGGGAGTGTGAAGGATTGATTGATTGTGTTCATCACGTTGCGTGTTGTTGGTATGTTTGTATTACTGACTACATTGCATTTATTTAAATGTTTTTTTTTTTTTTATAATTTTGCTAACATATTTCTTTTGCTTTCTTTGTTGGTTCTTTTCAACGTCACAATTCTTTGCTAAAAAAAAAAAACTATACTTTCTTTTTGGATATTCCAGTTTTTCTTTTTTGACTAATATTTACACTATATTCTTTAATTCTTATAAATTTTTTGTAATTTTTTTGTTTTCAACTTGTTTTCTTAATTAAATTTACTCTAACTATAACAGGGGAAGGGAGGACTATATTGTAATTATTGTTAATATATAATATAGTATAATATAATATAATATAATATAATATAATATAATAAGAAATATTTAACTACTAACATTTTTGTTGCCTTTTTTAAAGTGAATATGTATGTATGTATGTTATGCGGTAAATATTATTTATTTTTAATAATTTTTGTAATTTTGTTTTCCTTTTTAATTTTTACTAAATTTACTTAATATTTGTATGTACTTGTATATATATGTATGTATGTATGTATATGTTATTTTATTTGACAAAATATTTATTTAAAGTTAAATTATGAATTATTTATGTATGACATCACATTATGTTTATTCAAATGTTTATTTATTAGTTGGTTTTTATGTATGTTTGTAGTTAATTATATTTATATATATGTATGTCTGTTAATTTATATCGCATCATGACCAATACATCAGTGGGCACAATTTCCACAAAATTTGTTAAATTAAAAAAAAAAAAAAATATAATTGAAAAATAATTAAAAAAAAAATGTCATAAATTGCAAAGTACAAATTATAGACAATATACATAAGTTTGTTGGTTTGTTTGTTTTTATGTAATGTATATGCCATTGATTGAACTTAAATTGTACACAAGTTTATTTAATTTAAATTTAAAGGAATTATTAGCAATATTAGAGAGGTTTCTTAATCATGTATAAATAGTAGAAAAAATATTTTGAATTTGAGTTTTTTTGGTTTTCCGTTGCTTTTTTGTTTTGGTTTTTGTTTTTGTTTTTGTTTTTTTTGTCTTTGTTTTTTGCTTCATTTTGCTTTTCATTTTGCTTTGAAGAATAGAGTTTTTAGATTAAAGAGAGTATGTAAATACTGACATTTTTTTTTTGCTGTTTATTTTTGTTTTGCGGATAATTGATGATTTGAAAAAAAAAAAGAGAAATGTTTAAGCAAGAACAACAACAAATGTACAAATTTATTTGCATGTATATATGTATATGTATAGTAGAAACTGTAAACTGTAGTGTAGTTTGTATAGAGAGATATACTATATATATATAGAGTGAGAGAGAGAGAGAGAGGGAGACAGAGAATAATAACTGTTAATTTTCCTATGTTTAGAAAAAGCTCTTTAAGAATCCAGCTGGTCCAGCCTGTAATAAAAAAAAGAAAGAAAAAGAAATTCGTTTAATTAGATAATTTTTGTAAAGCGCATGCTACACGCATCCAATATTTGTTTTTGTGTTCGTATAAATACTGAAGCCTGTGACATACTACGTCAATATTTCTCATCAATATTAATTTATTTTTTTGGGTTTTTTACCGTCGGCAAAATATTTTTTGAAGTTACAATTCTTCTTGAATGCCGTGATTCACTATCCTACACCAAGACAAATTCATTATCAGGTAAACTCACTAGCTAAAATTAGCTTGTCAGCTGATTCAACGATTTGTAACGTATTTTAACGCCGAACGTCAAAGTTTTTTTTTTTTTTAAGAAAAAGTTGAGAAAAGTGGTCGTCAATAATTTAATAATTATAATAAATTATTATTCTAATAATAAGAATGCAAAATAAATTGTTTTTTTTAATAAATAATTTAAATTTTACTTATATTACACACCATTTTTTAGATTATGTTATACTTAACAAAAATTTTAAAGTTTTTAGTTTTGAATGTCTGTATAATGTAACCTGCCTGACCACAAATCCGATTTTTTAAATTCGGTTTGAAATTTCGGACGGAATGAATTTTTTGTTATTGTGAATTCCACTGGTTCATTGTTCTGGCGTATGTGACATTTGTGCCAAATATATTGAAGCTATGTATAAACGATTGTCATATATTACAATATTGTCAGAAAAATTGTCTTAAAATGTCTAAAAACCGTGTAAACTTATAATTATTGTCTCGCAACATGGTCACACAAAGCACACAAATATGAAAATCGTAAAAACACTCGCCATTGCCATTGACAGGTAATTGCCAGATATTGTGCGGTCATTTGTTATTGTCAGATATGTTTAATTTACAATATTACCATTGTCAGATAAATATTTCTATTGGCAACGCTACTCATAAAAATTAGGAGACAATATTTAACATCTGGCAACCGTGTGGACTGTTGCCAGATAATGTGAAAATGAAATTGTAAGGTTTCTATTCAGAATGTTTAGAATTTTCGGAATATTTAGAATTTAATAGAACTACAGTTATTAAAAATTAATGAAAATTTTCTGCCGTGTTCAAGTTCACAGTTAATTTATCACAATATTGTGACTATCCCTTTTTTCCAGTGCCCACCACAATGCATTGAATGTTTGGGCGTCATCTCCTGAGTGCTGGTTAAATTTTTATATGTTTGTGTATCAACATTTTCGTTATTGATACAAAACGTCGAATTCTTTTGACAACTAAACATACGACATAAATATTAAAGATGCCGATATGCTTTACTAATTTTGTAATTTTGTAACTCTTTTCCATCTCCATATCGAGTAAATTGAGTATTGAGACACAATTTGACTCTGGCAACACCAGCTCTTGCTGAGAGAGAGAATGCTTGTAACTCATACAAACGAAAAACGTAGTAGTATAAGATGGTCTATCTCTGTCGTATGTAGTGAATATTGGTAGTAGGTCTTGTGGGATAATAAGAGCGACTGAGACTAAATCTGTCTCAAAGAGATAGAGAGAGAGAGAGAGAGAGAGCGCGAAAAAAGTCATCTTCCCATCAAAGACAAGTTACCAAAAACAATCGACAATAATTTTTAGTTAAATTTGTTGTAGTTGTTGAGAGTTGTACAATTAAAATGTGACAAAAGTAGTAACTTACATCTTGTTGTTGTTGCTGCTGTGTTTGTGCTTGTTTGACTTTTGCTTGGGCAATCTTTAAGGCTCTGGAATTGAATTGGCAAGAGAACAGTAAATTTTAATAAATTAACAACATAAAGAGGGAAAATATTATATTTTTCTTTTTGCTGTGGTAACATACTGTTGCAAGTCCATAATTGTCTTCTCCTTTGCATTCTGCTCCTCCTGAGACATCTGTACCAGTTTCAGTAATCGTTCTGTTTCAGCCGTTACTTTCTTGTTTTCTTCTTTGGTATTTTGTAATTCTTTGATGCAACTGCAGAAGGTAAGAAGTTAAGTGAGAGAACACTCGAATTAATTAAATAATTAATTTTCAACTTACGCTTCCAATTGTCTTTGTGTTTCCATGAGTTTTTTATTCAGTTCTCCGGCAGCGGCAGCACCGCCTCCCTGCGCTTGCAGAGACTTTTCTAACTGATCGACTTGATCTTTTCGTTTGCGCAGTTGAACATCGAATTCGACCATTTTCTTTTCCTTCTCTTCAATATCTTTGCGTTTCGCTTCGATTTGTTTGCGTTGTTCTTCAATAATCTTTCGTTCACTTTCGACAGCTTTCGATTGATTATCGATTTGATTGCGTATCTCTTCCAGTTGCTTCTGTTGTTGTTCCAATTGTTGTTTTTGTGCTTCGCTGGCAGCAGCTGTCGCACCTCCCGCTTGGCTAATCTGTTGTATTTGTTGCTGCAGCTGTTGTATTTGCTGTTGAGCAGCCTGCAATTGTTTCGCTTGTTCTTGGTTGGCCACCTATAACATTTAGATGGAATAAAAAATGTGTAATAAATTTGAAATGTATATGTGCGATAAGTGCAACATTCAACTTGTACCTGACTCTTTTGCAGTTCTTCAACCAACACTTCCAATTGCTGTTGGAATTGATCTCTTTGTGTTGTGGCAGCTTGAAGTTCAGTTTTAACTTTCTCCAGGTCTTGCTTAACTTGTTGGGTTTCTTGTGTATTCGCAGGTTCTTGTGGTTGTTGCTGTTGTTGTTGTTGTTGTTGTTGCTGTTGCTGTATGTGTTGTGCTTGCTGTTGCAACTGTTGTTGCATTTTCTGCATTTGAGCATGCTGTTCCTTAATATGCTGATCCATCATCTAAAAGAGACAAAAGTAAAGTTGTTATTGAAAGTGCCTGTTAGAAGGGAGACCAGAAAGCTTTATGTCATACCTGTATGCGTTTATGCATCTCCTTAGCAGCCCTGTCTGCCATATCAGCCTTGTTCTTCTCAGCCTCGATGACTTTGCGCCATTGCTCCATTTCCTCACGTGAGGCTCCACCTTGGGCGCCAGCTCCAGCTCCAGCTTCAGCTGCTTGTAAGGCCTTCTCCGAGTCTTGAAGTTTCTGTTGCAGCATTTGAATTTCCTTTTGCATAGCCTGAATTTCGGCCGGCACTGCCGGGCCAGCTGAGCCAGCTGGTTGACCATTGCGCAATTTGCGATTCTCTTCCCGGGCATTTTGTAGTTCGGTTTCGGCATTTTGGAGTTCTTTTTGGAAGTTCATTAGGATTTCCTGGCTCTTTTCTAACTGATGCACCAATTGCTCTCTTTCGATGGAGAGCTGCTTGCAGTCAGCTTCCAGTTGCTGCATGTGCTTTTCCATTTGAGGATGAGGTTTATCTGCCGGGGCATTTCTAGAGGATTGTCTTAGTGACTCCTTTTCAGCTTCAGCCTTTTCGAGACGGTCGTGAAGACGACCCAATTCAGCTGACATGCGTTCAAATTCAATACGGGTAGATTCATTGGTTTCCTGTTGTTTGGCCAAATGCATTTGAGCTTTTTCGAGTTCCTTAGCCAAACGTCCAGCTTCCAATTCGGTCGCATCGCGCGATTGTAATGCCTTTTCCAAGCGATCTCTTAATCGATCGATTTCTTGCCGTTCTCCAGCTGACAATGAAGATGTACGTACAGAATCTGCGGGACTTATGGCAGAGACTTGTTGCAGTCTTAGACGTTCGACTTCCTTCAGCAGCTTCTCGTATTTGTCTCGTGCCTTTTCTCTTTCAATATGCGCTCTCTCCAATTCATCACGTTGTTTCTCTTGGTTAGCCAACAGCTTAGCCACTTCCGACTTGGACAGTTCGAGTTGCAAAGACGTTTCGTGGAGTTTGGATTCCATAGTACCGATCTCGTTCTCAATTTTCTCATATTTGTCTCTGTACTTTTCGAATGTCTCGGATTCATATTGGGACTTGCCACGTATTGTTTCGAGTTCCATAAGGGTCTTATCCAGTTTTTCACGTAGACGCTCATTTTCCTCTTTAAGGCGACGCGTTTCACGTCCAAAGGTATCAGTATCCTGCAGTTTTCTCAGCTCTGTCTGGCTCTTCTCATAGCGATCTCGCATCTTTTCAAGTTCGATAGCGTAGTGGGAACATTCGTCTTTGGCAGCTTCTACACTGGCACTGGCCTTGCTTTGGGCTGCATGGGCACGCTCCAGCTCATAGCTAACCCGCTCGAGTTCAGATTGTAAATGCTCCTTTTCACCTTGTGCACGACGTAAATCTGTCTGTATTTTATCGTAACGTTCCCTATGATGTTCAAGTTCAGCCCGAGCATTGTCCTCGCATTCTTTAGCACGGCTTAGTTGCAGAGCCGCTCTATCACAGGCTTCTTGCAAACGTGTACTCTCTTCCTGCAGCTTGCGTAGATCTTCCCTCGCCTTCGAGGCTGCCAAAGAGGAACGTTCCGCCTCAACCTCTAAGCGGGCGCGATCCGCTTCAGCTGTATCACAGCGAGATTGAAGGCGATATATTTCATTTTGAGCACGATCATATTTCTCTAACATCTTTTCGAATTCCTTGTTTGAGGTATCCTTCTCATCAATTAGTTTCTGACTGGCAAACAGGGCCTTGTCCAATTTCTCCTTAAGTATTTCGACTTCGGTAACAGCATCATCGCGTTCCATCTAACGGCATAGAAAATTATATAAATATGACATAATAAGGAGTAATTATTGAGCAACAAAAAAAAACAAGCTCATTAGAAGATTAGAAAGGGCCAGCTATTGCTAGGAGAGAGAGAGAGAGAAAGGAGTGACAATTTTGTTTAAGCTACAACTAACAGACAGCCAATTGTTTTGAAGTACTCATGCATTTTCTTACTTCTTTCTCATTTTCCGATTTCAAATTTGTTATTGAGAATTTCTGAGTTTGTTTTGTTTACTAAAAGTGTAGCTGATAGAAAGAATTACCTGTAGTTTTTGTTGTATGGTGTGCGATTTCTCATAACGTTCTTTGAGAACCTCCAAGTCCGTTTGCATGGCTTCTCGGTCTCTTGCTGCCTTCTGCAGCAACGACTGCGACGACTCTGAACGTTCTTTAAGAGTTTCTAATTCATCAGAGAACTGATCACGTTCCTTCTGAACACGTGCTAGTTGTATCTACATGTGGGTTTTATTAGATTTTAAATAACAATCATGTACAACGTTTACTTATCTATACGTACATACATATATACAACATTCAGGACTTTATTTGTTTATATATGTGTATATATAATATATGGGGATATATGTACATATGTGTATGTGAAAATAATAGAAAGGATGTCCCAGTAAGAATGCACTCTTTAAATTGTGTGTAGTTTTTTTTTCTTGCAACTGACAGCTTTGGAGTCTGTCACATCTGTGTTTATTTAAATTTTTAGAAATGGAGCGCATTAGGCTGAGTTTAGACGAGAAAACTTTTGGAAGTAAAACATCTGGAATTCTCTTTTGTTTTTGCATTCGCCGTCACACAGATGAAAATTTTGCCGGCGATATTCGATTATTATTGTTGATATTGTTCCATTGTTAGTGTTATTTTTTTACACATGCCCTATTCCCCACCCGTAATATGCCAACAAACTAAATATTTCCCTTCCAAATGTTTCCTCGTCTAAAAAAAATTAGTAAAGTTATGCTGAGACTACTCACAAACTTCGATGAATTTTCAGCCGAGAAAGTGCACTTAATGTGTCAACCATTCGAAGAGTAGTAAAACAAAATTTTAAGAAACTAAGTCGGACAGTAAAACTCCTGTGCGTCGACGTACCGCTCGGTATCTTAAAAATATTGCTGCTGTAAAGGAAAGTGACGCCGAACGTCATTCGTTACGAGAACATGATAACGGAGTTCTTGTGGCCTCAATTGGCCGGCATGTGGTTTTAGAAAGACGGCGCCACCTGCCACACCGCGCATGAAATAATCGATTTGCACAACAAATTATCTCAATAAATTCTAATGACAAGTGGCATTAGGGGATCAAGCGTTATAACACGGTGTGAAGTGTCAGCTTTATACGAATAAACCAGAAACAATTCAAGATGCCGCCTGACCACAAACCTCGTCATACGGTCACTTTCTTTGGATGTAATGGTTTTTCGAGGACTGTTAGTGGATTTTGTGAGCCCCTTAAGCGACAATTATACTTGTTTACATAACCGTCTAATTGAGAATGGGCCTCATCACGAAAGATGATTCTGTTTGAAAAATGCTTTGCTTTCGTTCAGTTTTTCAAACAAACGTGCGACTCAAACGATGGTCGGCCGGCTTTAATTCTTGAACGACTTGAACTTTATAAGCCTGAAGATAAAGATCTTTATTTAAAATGTTGCCCAAATTGCCTCTGGTGATGCCGCCGAGTTGATGTTCCAGGCTCATTCTCAACACTTTGCAGTACAGCGGCTATGTTTGCATCACTACAGCCACTACGGGCGTATTGTTTTGGTCTATTGTCAGCAACATTACCGTGAGCCTAGAATTTAGCGATTAAATTACGCACAGCGATCTCAGAGGGAGCCTGATTACGAGGAAAAGCTGCTCGAATTTTACAAAGTGATACAGTAAAATTTATTTTCACCAATTTACTATCAAAATTTTCACAATTAAAATTTTTTCCTCAAGAGTTTAGCGTGGTCAGTGTTTAAAATTTGCCAGTCTTTTACTAAACAAATTTCAAAGGCTGACAGCTCACTTCTTGAAATTTCATCATTTGACAGCCAATTTACGCCCTAACCTCAAATTTGCCCACCCTTTATATCAAAAAGTACGTGTTTTTTTTTTAATGAAAAAGTGCATTCTTGGTAAGTCAGCCTTCATATGTATGTAAATTATAATGTTATATAAACAGCATGTGAATACGATGGAAGAAGTATTTAGAAGGAAGTTGGTGAGCTTTGTTACACAGAGTGATCTACAGTTATTACTTGAGTAACGATCGTATTAGTTGATATCGATTATATATTCCATTATGTATACATTATGTAGACTATACATATATACTCGTACATATTCTATCAGATAATAATTATAGTGATACAGATGTCTGTGATGGCGCAATAATTACCTGAACCTTTTCCAGTTTTTCGCGAATGCGATCAGTATCTAATGTGAGCGTTTCGCGCTCCTTTTGTACACGTGCTGCTTGACCCAAAGCCTTATCCAATTGTGACTGCAAATTGTCATAGTCATATGTCAATTTTTCCTTCTCTAGAACCAAACGACGATTATCAGCACTGGCCTTATCCAGTTTCTCCTGCAAATGATCCACCTCGTTTTGTGCCTTGTCCAGAGAATTCTGCAATTTTTCTTGCTGCAATTGTGCTTTGCCCAAAGTGGCTTGGGTGCGTTCCATTTCCTCTTTCATTTTATCCACCTCTGAGAAGGCCTGCTCCAAAAAAAAAGAGAAGAAAATCAAATAAAATAAAAGTTTACACGTTGGTAGAGGGGAGGGGGGAAAGTTATAAATTTACCCGATCTCGATCGGCGTGTATGCGTGATATGCCACCTTGTACTTTTTCCAGCTCTTGACGCAAACTCTCTTGCTCACCTTGGGCATTTTCCAATTTCGCTTTCAGTCTATATACTTCACCCTGGCTCTTTTCCAATTTCTCTTGCAGGGCAGCCGCCTCCTCGCGTGCTCTTTCTGCATCCGACTGCAAATTTCGTGTTTAAAAACAAACAAGCAGACAAACACAAAAACAAAAAGTTGGTATTTAAGTCACTTTCACATGAAAAGGTGTTAAATGATATCAAAATAAATGCACAAAGAGGACAGACAGAAAAAAATATGTCTACAAACAAAAGCAATTGAGCGACGAACGTTAACAATAAAAGAAATGAGGAATGAATGCAGAAGAATCTTTTATACACATTGAAAAAAGTTATTTAATATTAATTATGTATGAGTAGTCGTACGAGAGTATGTATCATCTTATTTACTGACTCGTACTTTCTATGTTGCAAATGACACTTGAGTTCTAAAAACAAATGCGCAAAGTAATTGTTTTTTTTTTTTCTTTAAAGCAATTTTACAAAGAGAAGGCAAACAAAGTGGAACAAAAATATTTAGTGGTGGAAGTTGAAAGTGCAGCAATAAAAAAAATAAAGGAAATTAATGTACAAGTTGGAAAATTACGAATGAAAGAGGCAAATAATAATTCTCAATTAGTTGGAAGTTTTTGAACGTTAATGATTTTACTGCCAGGCCGAGGATGTCACACGATATCGTTCGACTGTTTATTTACATTCACAACAAAAACAAAACGTCAAAGGTTGTTTTTGTTTTCACTGTAATTAGGCGAACGAACTTTCGTGTGACATCGTGGGCCAGGCAGTTAGTTAATGGTAATACAGTCGAGGAATTATTAGGAGTAAAGAACGTGACTCAAGTGACGAAGTACTGCTGCTTTTTTTATTTAGGAGAAGTAACAGTCAGGCAGCGATTTTCGTTTTGTTGATCTATTGTTACTATAATGGGATATGTTCTAATGAAATCAGGGAACTTGTTCCCGAAACCCGGTCATTCGTTCCTACAACGCGATCATCATTAAGAGCGCATCCATTTGTGATCGATTTGGCAGCGACTCGCACTACGTTTTTTGGCCGAACAGCACGTATGTGGAATAGACTACCCGCAGAGGTCTTACCTGGCATTTTTGACGTGGGAAAGTTCAAAGCGAATGCAAAATACACTACTCCTTCTACCATTTCTCCCAAAATCTTATTTCCTAGTTCCGGCACAATGCAACGCTCCCTGAGTGCCGGTCCAAGAAAAAAATAAATAAATGATTCCCTTTTTTTTGTTAATTATTTTACTTCGCCGATTATACTGCGAAGGAGGGCGTGGTTTGGTATGAGACTGTGATATGTCGCCTGGGATTCGCGTTGGCTGACGAGCGGTACAGAGAAGCGTGAGGGGTAGACAAAGTTGCACGAAATGAATACCCATGCGACAAATTTATGGCTAGAGTATGGAAGGCAACCAAACTGTTCTTCAGTTGCCAGTTGCTAAAAATGGCAATGCATGTCGGAACTGCATTAACTCCAGTTGCTAAAATTACAGTGGTTTTTTTTCTCTTTTATCTTGTGCGTTCTGTATTTTTTTATATCAGTGTTGTAGCGCCTCTGATGTCTAGGACACGTATTACATTTTTTAAGCTTCATTTTAGTAGCAATTTTAGATATTATTTCATTTCACTGGTGCTACACAAGGCCGACGAAGGAGGGCGTTCTGATCTGCGTGTTGATTGGTTACAGCTGAAGCCGTTACTGTTCAGTGACCAGTGACTATGCCTTCGTTACTGAAGCCTTCCGACATCAACTGCGCATAAAAAAAAAAAATCCGAAATGTTTTTATGTCTTAGTCCGAAACTGTATTCGAACCCAGGACTTTTTGGTTTTGTAGTAAACGTGCCACCATTGCCACTCTCATATGTTTAAATATTTTTAACCTTCACTCACTTGAGAACTCACAGAATTCTTTTAATCCATAATAACGCTCGATTTAAAAAGAAATATATGTATGTTCAAAATTGTTGATTAATCGCAATGGAAATATTTAAACATGAAGTCAAATTTATGATTCGATTATTAAGCATGTATGTGCATGTCATATACGCATGATTTTTAACGAACTGCAATAAATAATCAATTTTGGTGAATATTTCAAAGTGATTGCAATCATTGAAAGGTAAAGACGACAGCGAATTGAAGTGAATGATGGCGGGCGATTCTTTTTTGTTGTTGTTAGCGTAAATGCTACAAAAAATGTTTCTGTGAAATGGCTGAAATATTTTATGTATTTAATGTATAATAGGTCTGTTCCAGGTGAATAACAAAAGTGCCCGAACTCGCACAAATTTACCCAAAAGCGTTCCAGATAAAAATTTTTATGAAATTTTGAGAGAAAATGAGAAAGTAAAATTTTTCCTTTCCTGTACAAAGTTGCACGAACTTTTTCTTTGAATAAGTTCGGTCTAGAATTCAGTAATCAGCTGTTTTTGAGTCACACATGAAACTAAAAAAGTAATCAGAAAATTTGCAAAAATTTATGAAAAAGCAAAATGGAAGATTTTTAAAATACACAATTTTGTGTTTGGTTTGGCACATTCAGAGAGTAATTTTCTTTTTACTCTCAAACGTTTGGGCACTTTTGTTAAGCACGTGGAACAGAGCTCTTATGTGTGTGTTTTATTGTGTTATTCTTATTTATTCTCTTGTGTAAATGCGGTTTACGGCCATTTTCACATTTTACTCTTAACAGAAAATTAGCTAACTGGCGGTTTGCTTAACAGGCACTATTTAATCGACGGTTAATGATTTCAGTTTCACCATTCTTCAGTTACTTAACAAAAGAATTCGCTAAAAAGTATGGCAATATTGTTTGTGTTTGTTTACGAAAAATACTATATTGACAGAAAATAGAAAAAAAATCTTAATGTTTGTGATAAAAAACATTGATGTATACTGAAAGGAAATGGCGAAATATTCATAAGCAACACATTGTTTTAGCTTGGAACATTCAAAAAAACAAGTGAGATAGGTAAAATATTAAGATATATGTACACATGTTAAAAAGTTTTTTGTAGAGCCTCTAATATCACAGCAAGATTTTTTTTTTGTTTCAAATTTTTAAAATTATAAACTTTCTAGTTTTTTGACCTTTTTTTTTTTTTATTTTTTTTTTTTATTAATAACACTAATTATTTTAAGCCTAAGGTCTTTTTATATATTTTATATTTATTTCAATATTTCGCTACTCCTTTGTGTAGCTTCTTCAGGAAAATTGGTTTTTGTTTTTATTAAAAAAAAAAAAAAAAAAAAAAAAACCAATTTTCCTGAAGAAGCTACACAAAGGAGTAGCGAAATATTGAAATAAATATAAAATATATAAAAAGACCTTAGGCTTAAAATAATTAGTGTTATTAATAAAATTATAAACATTGAAAAAATATAAGTGTTGCTTTCCCATTTTTTACATGTGTACATTTTTTCTATTTACCTATTAAAATTAGCTTTGCATAGGTGTCGATTGTATTGTTAACCGCCACATTTTGTTCGGTTACATTTAACAGACACTTTTTTGTTAAATGGTGTCAGTTAAAAGTAAATCATACATTGTGAAATATATTTTTAGTTAATCGACTGTTAAAGTTCCAATTAAGTTTTAATCAGTCATTGTGAAAATGGCCGTTAGTGTTCAGGAGTGTTTAGTAAAAGAGAGAGCGAGAGTAAGAAAATTGAACGTGAGCATGAAGTTGAAACGAACGTTAGAATGATGACTTTTTAAAATATTTCAAATTGAAATGCTTTTAATTTTCTGTTAAAGGAAAACAAAAGAAACGATTTGTATATTTAGCATTTTAAATTATGAAGTATAAGTAGTAACTTGATTTAGATGTAGGTTTCGTTGGAAGCAATTACTCACAAAACGTTTGTCTGTTTCGCCCTATTACGAGTACATGGTATGAATGCAAGCAATAGATACAATAGATAATTGAGATTGGATATTTTTGTTTTTGTATTTGTATTTGTTTTAATTTATGTATGTAGTAGTATGTATGCGAGAGTTTAATAATATTGTAATAGAAAGTGAAAAAATTATATGTAAGTGGGAAATAAAACGAATTAAATTATAAATAATTAAACCGTGTTACATAATAACTGTTATTTGTTTTTATTGTTATTGTACCTAGGACTGACTACATTTGCACTATGGGGTGTAGCAGCAAATATTGAGAGATTGGATTTAGATGAATCTTGTGCATACTGAAATCGTAGAATTTGTACACAGTGTATAAATAAATAAAAATAGAGTAGTCGTAAGCCTACCACGAAGAAACTCAATAGCATTTGTTATGCGAGTAGCCCCATTGTGCAATGTAATGGAATATTTAAATTCAATTTATAAAGTAACAGCTTATGTCAAAAATGTTGTACAGTTAAGTGGCATTTAATGCACGGACTATTAAAGGTCTTAAATGGACCGCGGAGGCGATCAAATGAGCACGCCGACAACACGTAAAAAATATCACGACTGCACACACACGCACACAGCTGCTTTGACGTTTACAATAGTGGGTGTTGTTGATTATCTGCAGTGGTGTGGAATCTCATATTTCACTGACTTCTTCATAATATTGTGATTATTTTTCTATGATTCGTTGAATGTGCAAAAACTGATCTATTATTTGCTCTCTGGCCGAATGCTACTCTTGCAAAAAAAAATTAACTTAAAATGGCTATATTGTCGCGCAAAATCGACGGGCCTATCATCACTTTTAAAAGTTTTACAGATTAAAAGAATACAAATATGATTTTTTCGCACTATCATCCAAATAAAATGAAGAGTTTATTTACAACGTTAAAAACTATGCGTGAGAAAGAGCAAGCTGGTAACATTTTTCCATGGTTGCATTATTTCTTAACAGCAAGAAATAAATTGATTTTGGTAAAAACTGTTTGTTGAATTAGAAATAGAAAGTTTATAAGACGTGCCTTGATGCGCTATATCAGCATCCTTTAAAAAAAACTCAATTTAGTGTTTTTTGGTTGTTATGCCCTTTTGCATTTCAGGTGACGATATGCAAGAGCAATGGTAATAAACCCTACGACATCAGGCAGATCTAGTAAAAGTTTTCCACACAAGTTCCTACATGAGTCTGACGTCATAAGCATAACAGTGGAACAATTTGTATTTTTCATTTCAAATTATTTGAAAAAAAATAACTTTTTTTTTTTATTAAAAATTAATTTTTTTCATAATTTTATATCTCATTATTAGTATTTCTAAATGTTTTAAGTGTCTATTTGAAATGCCTTCTCATTGGCTAATAATTTTTTACTTGTTTGCTCTCACAGTATTCTGTTCCATTTTTAATTGTCAATTTTATAACAATTTATTGTAATTAAAATTTTTTACATATATTTTTTTCATTTTTAATTTGTTCCACCACACAGGAGATGAGCCCTACACATGCGATGCATTGTGCTGGAACTAGAGGAAAGAGTTAGCGATTGCAGGTGGTGTAGGGATAGACAAAAAGGTAGACGTTTCTTGTTTTATAGCAGTATTGTAGTGCCTCCGGTGTCAAGGGGACGCATTAAATGCCTTCGCCAGTAAAACCTTCTGACAATAACGCGTACAAAAGCGCTCTAATGAACATCAGAAAAAAATGTGAAGTGTTTTTTTCTGATTTAGTTCGGTATTGAGGTTGAACCCTGGACTTTTGATTTAGTAGTCAACGTCCTAACTACTTATGATTTTAAAATAAATAAATCAGCTGTTTTCTTTCTGTACCTTCCGGGCGTTAAAATCACACCAAAGCGCGATTTGAAAATGGTACGTGATTTGAAATCCCGGGATTTTCAGAACAGCGCTGTAATTTTGTAGATTTTAATCACAGGCAACAGATCCACCACAAAAAGTGGTGAAAATATATGAAATACTCAAGAGCACCTACGAGGAGGTGTAGAGTCGAGTGGAGTGGTGGATTTCGTGCATGTTCATTTCTGCTGTGCTAGTTCCAACTTATTAACGTTAAATTTCAGTTCAACAGGAAAAACATCAAACAGTGGAATTACATAAACTATAATTTGACAGAAGCTGTACTTTATGTAGAACAAGTTTAATACGTGTGTGGATATCGATTGTATTTCTGACAGTGGCCGGTGTATTGAACTAAAAAAAAAAACAAATCAACATCTTGTTTTTTAAATATTCCGAAATCAAAAGTGTATCCATATTCATTTCTTGTATTTAAAAAGAATTTAGTTTCTTGATTTAGCAAAGTTAAATTCATAACAGATAGTCTCAAGGGCCGCCCGGCGGAGATGTTTCACATTTAGTTTTTTTCCCTCGATACATATTGTTTTATTTTTACTAAATGCCCTGTGCTTTGCCATAGCTAGTTCGATGGGACTTGTGTGTCGTGTGTCACGAGGCCTCGTCTATCTGGTATGAATTTGGTTGCGATTTACTGTGTGTTGCAAGAAGTATTTCAAAAATTATAACAAGAAGCACATGTAATTCAGCTGTTGTTTGTTATCTAAAATATTATTCTGTGATTTTGCTTTTAGTTTTTAGGTTTTTCAGAAAAACAAAAAAAAATTAACTTCTAATATTTTCCAATGACCATATCATATTAACACCACTTTCAAGGCTTCTTACATAACAAAAATATTTAGAATTCACATAAAAATTAATTTAGACATTCAAATTCATATTAAAAAAAAAATAGAAAGTAAATTCAAAATCAATGAAAAAAAAAACTCAAACCAATTAAACAAGTTTAATTTGAACAAAAAAAGTATTTTATGAAGCAATTGATGATGACAAAGAACGGTCTTTTGCTACCTGAGTTACTCTGAGCTCGGCTTGGGTACGTCTTAGTTCGGCAGCTGCTTTATCAGCGCGCTCTTGTGCTCGATCCAGCTCTTGCGAAGTTGTTAAAGTTGTGCGACCAAATGTTGTCTATTATTGAAGATTGAATTTAGAAAAATTTTTTTTTTTAATTTATTAGTTTAAATTTTAATAAAATAAAGTTTATGTGGCTATTTAAGTTTTATAGTACATTGTTTAAACTAAATAATTGCAATCGATTACAAGAAAACAGTTTAAAAATTTTGGAAAAAAAAAATTCCAGCAGGAAAATAAATTGAAAAAAAGACGATTTGTTTGCAGGGTTTTTTGTAATTAAAAATTGCCAATAAAATTGAGAATAATTTATTTTAAACAAACTCGTCTTTCATGCTCTTACAATTGACCAGTGGCAAACGTTTTATATGAAAATCTTGGTTAAAAATAAATAAACAAATTTTTTTTTTCAGTGCATTCAACGCTTTAGAGTTACATACTTGTTAAACAAAAATCAAAAATAATTAATCAACACACTTTTTTTTTTTTGTAAATTATTAATTTGTGTATTCAATTGTGATATACATAAATTTGCCATTTACAAACTACTAGAATCGCCTCTAGTTTCTAACACAACTTACCGATATCTTTCCAGATTCATGTAATAATTTCTGAACCGACTGTAAGGCGTTAAGAAAGTGCTTTAAGTTAGAAATTTACCGAATGGATTTAATATTAATAATGTGACTTAAGTTATATTAAATTGCATTTACTTAATTATATTATAAATTGATTATATTGATTGTGTACAGTTACGCTCAAACATTTTTGGGGAATTTTTCTTATTATTTTTTTTTTTTTTTTGCAACGAGATCATCGAAATACAAGTTCACTAAATATGCTTTAACGGACATATGTAATTGCAAATCCTATTTGTATATCAGTTAACATTTTATAAATGCGGTTTAAAGGACATTGAACTGCAATTGCAAGCTATAGTTTGCATTTTCGTGTATTGTCCATCGAGCTGGAGTCAAAATATGAAAACGAAAGCGCACGTTTGCTTAATTCTTAATTCTTTCTGTTTTCCCGTCAGCGTGTCTATCTGAATGTGGTTTGAAAAATAATCCAATCGCATGATATTTTTCTATAGTGGAACCAAATTACGGCATTCGAGTCAAAGAAAATTTCATTAATTTGTATATGAATTTCGTTCGATATCGAATGCTGTAATTTGGGACCGGCAGAAACACTGATAATAATTTTTTCGATTCGAAAAAATACTTTTTTTCTAGAAAGTAGTTTTTCAAATATTCTTTTAAAAGCGACTTTTTCGAAAGGCAATTTTTTAAGAGATACATTTTTAGAAAGTACTTTTTTAAAAGAGTACTTTTTTGAAACGTACTTTTTTTAAAAGCACTTATGCAAAATATTGCTTTAAAAGTACTCGTTAAACAGTAATTTTTTGACAGTACTTTTTATGTAAGCAAACTTTTTAAAGGCTTTTTAGAAGATATATTTTCAAAAGGTACTTCTTAAAAGTTACTTCTTTTGCTCTTGGATCTTTGCTCAGCGGATACCTGAGATAGAGGGAGAGAGAGAGATAGATGATAGTTTTGAGAATAGACAGTTGGTGAAAGAGGTAGAAAGTTAAAGGTTCATTCACAACTCTGCACTTGTATGTTAATTATGAAGCATAGTTGCGGCGTCTCTGATGTTAATTTTGTGTCATTATTTTTAAGCTAAAGGGAGCCTTTTGATTTATTATTTTACTTCGGCTCAAATGCCGACGATGGAGAATGCTGCAGCACAGAAAAAAATTTGAGAAAAATTAATAACTTGAGCCGGCCGGGAATCAAACTCGGATCCTTTTGTTTGCGGAGCCAATACGCTAACTACTTACCCAGCAGCACATGATACAATACTTTTTTAAAAAGTACTTTTTTAAACATAAATTTTTTTTAAAGTTAGCTAAGGTCACGTTAGGTGGCAGATCGCTCAGCCCACTTCGTCATGGTCCCGTTGTGATATCTGTAAAGCATAAGAGAAGGGGGTAGCATGGAATAGAGTAGAATAGGATAGGAAGAGATGAATCATTGGACGAGGATGCGACAGAGTGGAAAGGGTCCAGTAGGAACCGAAGAAAGCGAAGGTCCAACGAATGCGGTGGTGTTAACACGACAACCAGCCGCTGCTGCTTACTTTGTATTAAAGTGGCAATTGTGCGATGGGGATATTCATTCCTTTGATCTGGACACTGTTGGACACACCGCTGTTGGCGGGTGCATACTCTTCACTTATAATTTTTGCTGTCCGGTGTAGTCTAGTGAGTAGTGCGGAAGTTTATCAGTTTTGGTGGCCTAGGTTCGATTCCTAGCAGTTACTCTGGCCTGTGCCACTACAATATGCGAACGCTTTTTCACAACAGGTATCACATTGGGACCATAATAATATTGGTCCCAAATGTGCTGTGAGCTTTCTTTACTTTTACATCCAGCAAAATACCTACCTAACCTACTTTTTTTTAAAACTACTAGTTTTAAAAGGTATGTTTTTTATGTTTGTATAGTCTATATGTCGCTGGATTTAGAAAATTTTAAATTTTTATTAAAATGTAGAATGACTTTTCTAGTTCCACATACAAATTTAAAGTTCTTTGCAAGTTCTTTGAAAACGATTTCACAAATATCTTGTAATGTGGATATACACATATTATTTGAATGGCCACGCCCATTTTTTGCATTGCATAACAAACCGACAAACACGGGCTGTAGAATGTAACATGATCGATCGATCTCTATATTATTTGAAAGCACTCTGATTAAATTCAAGCGTAACTGTAAGCAATTTCGTTTATAGCATACTTTATGGGGCTAATTTCAATTCATTCATTAAAATTTAAATCAAATTATACACATATACATACACAAATATCTATAAATATTTTTAAAAACTAGAAAGGGGCGATTACTAGCTGGTTTGCAGTTGTTAACGTTTTAATTTTCTTCATTCTTCATTCTTAATTTGTATTTTCGTGTGTTTGTTGTACAATTTAACAATTAGTTTTTTGTTTTAGTTTTTTTCTTAGCAAAACATTTCTCAATTAAATGCGTGTTGTTTTTGTTGTTATTAAATCAAAACCTTTAGTTTGGAGAATTATTGGCAGTTTTGTAAATATTTAATGATTTTCAATTATTTTCATTACATACTAACAACTAACTAAGCTAAATTTTTAAATGTACAATTATTAAGAGGTTAAAATAGAAAAAAAGAGCGAGAGAGAGAGAGAGAGCGAGAGAGAGAGAGAGAGCGAGAGCGACAGAGATAGAAATACACACAAACAAACAGAGAAGTGATTGTAGTGCTACAAGAACAACAATTTATTTAGTACAAACATGTGCGAACTTCTAACTCTTAATACACATACCTACATACATATATACATACATACTTAGTTGCATACCAATACTACTGTATATACGTACACACACATACGTACTACAAATGAATAATGTCTATAACATAATTACGCTTATTATAACAAAAGGAACTGAAAGTGCGGTGTAGTTTTTTTTTTCTCTTTTAAGGAAAGCGAATTGAATTGATTTTTGGATTTCGTTAAAGGGAAACATTGTGATTTTGCATGAAGATTGTAGTGGCTTATTAAATTGATTTTATTAGAAACTAATAGAATTAACTAAAGTGTCTAACAAATTAACTAGCTATTCCCTGCTGGCAATTTGAGTGAGTTTAGAATTTTTTTTTATTAAAAAAACGAAAAATTATTAAATAACTTAAAAAATTAAAGAATAATGAAATAAAATTCATATAAAAAATAAAAAATCATATATGTCTTACTTTATGTAGTGTGGTTTGTTCATCTAGCTGCATCTAATATATTAAATAGTAGTAGGAGTAGTAGTAATAGTAGTAGTAGTAGTAATTAGGAGTAGTAGTATTAGTAGTAATAATAATAGTAGCATTATTTTATTAAATGGAATACATGTAGTCGACAGTTACAATGAGGTGTACATGTAAAAAAATAATAACAATAAAAAAAAACAACAAATAAATAATTGTATTTCGCCTTCTTTTTTTTCTCTTATAATTTTCTTATATAATTTTAACTTTGATGGGGGAATTATTAACATTTACAAATATTTATTAAAATTATTATATATTATGATTTCTTTTGTAATTTATAAGTTTTATTTGTCAAATCAAAAATACAACATTTACGTTATTTTTGATTTTAAAACGCAAATGCTTGACAAAAGGAAACGTAATAGAAAAAAAAAATCAAAGGGAAAAATTCAAATGTTTAGAAAAATGAGAATGTGGCGAGTACCTGGGAACGTTCCAAATCGTGTTTGAGTCGTTCATTTTCTAATTCTAAGCGTGCAATACGCTGTTTGGTGGTCTCCCAATCGGCATTACTGCGTCCCATTTCACAGGTGGCTTTTTCCAATTCGGCTTTCGATTTGCCTAATTCGCTTTGTGAAGCCTCAAGCTTGATTTCTAAACGTTCACGCTCAGTGACGGCACGTTCAAGGCGAGTGTTTAGCTTTTCAACTTCACTTTCGAGTGCACGCAATTTGATTTTGTAATCGGCAATTTCACGCTCATGCAGTTCCCTTTCTTCTTGTTTCTCATGTTCGGCACGATCTCGCTGTTCTCGGAGTTGAGCCATTTGCTTTTCTTTATCACCAATGGCCTCTTCGAGACTTGTGAGAGCGCCCTCCGAACTGCTATGATGAGCTTGCATTGCCGATAACCGTGCACGAGCCATATCCACCTGGTTATCTTTCTCCTTAAGCAAATCCTCTAAGTTTTCAATCTATATTATATACACACACATATACATACACAGAGATATTTAACAAATATACATACATTTAGAAATTGGATTTATCAATCAAGTCTGTGCTGGTCAATGAGAAAACAAATGAGCGACGCAACTACTACATTTGCACGACAAGCTACTACTTTAGGCAAGCTCTTTGTTTTCCCATTCCCTGGCAGCCTGATTAATTAGTGTTCGTGTGAGGGGGTGGGGGTGGGTGGGGGTTTGTTGAGTGTTGGGAGAGAAGATAACTTCTCTTTTCTTATAGCATTAGCACCTTTCGTTGGAGTACACAGATTTTGCGATCCTTGATTTCCATGTGATCCTTGAGTTCGGTTAGCTCGCTGGTGAGACGATTGCGCTCCTGAACTGTTTGCATGGTACCCTGGTTCTTTTTCTCCAACAAGCGATTCTTCTCCTCTAGACGGGCCCTCAGTTCCTCAACATCGGACTGCAACATGTTGTAGTGTTCCTCCTTGGCACACAGCGATTCTTTTAAAACCGCAATGTGCCTTTGGTAGTCCTAAATTTTTATTATAATTTTTTTAATTAATTTTTTTTTTTTTTTTGAAAAAAATTGTGAAGAAGAGACAATGAATAAAATTCTGCTTGTTTTTGTACTTTTACTACTACAACTGCAGACGTGCTGTTTTATGTGTATCTGTGTGTTCTTAGTTACCTGATGTTGTTCTTCCAATGTTTTCATTTTGGCCGCCATTGCCAATATTTCCTGATCCCTCCTCTGTATTTCAAGACGGAATTCGTCCAACTTTTGTTAGTAATTGAATTGGAAAAATTTAGAAAAATTTTTTTTAATTAATTTCTTTTTGTACAATTTTTTGTTACAATAATTTTGCAAATTAAGTTGCTTGATTTAGTTTTTTTTATATATATAGAATATATATATATATATATTTTTTTTTTATAGAATGTAAAATGAATTTACTTTTTATGATGATTTTCTATGTCTTACGATCATGAAACGTGTTTGGTCAACTTTTGTTTTGTTTTTTGTTTTTTGAACAGTTTTTTTGCATTCGTTTTAAAGAAAAGTAGTCTATAGTCAGTGACTGCGTTCAAAGGTCCGTATTTCATTCTCCTGTTGTTTTGGTTTGCTTTTAAATTATAGAAAAATAATTTTTGTAAATCCATCATCCGCTTCTTTAATACGTGCTTTGCCAAAATACCATTTTTTTTTTTATTTCATTTTATTTAATTTTTATTTTTATTTTTATTTGTTAAAATATAATGTAAAATATATTGTTATAAAAATGTATTACAACTGATAAATAATTATAAAGGAAACATATCGGGAAAGACATTTTATTACACAAGTAATAACAGAAAGAAATAAATAGGAAAAAAATTTCGACATTGTATCAAATAAAACAATTAACTTAATGCTAAAAATGGTAAAATACTGCTTTTCTATGTATTTAAATATCGGTTAGAAAATAAACTTTTAAGGTTATATAAGTACATTGTTAGGTATTGGATTAGTTTAAGTTATTGTGAATAACTTTAGGCAAATTCAAAATTCCAAATAAATTCCAATCAAATGTAGAGAAAAACAGCAGAGTTCTGGCCCGGCTTTCTTTCACGGAGAAAGGGGTGGCATTTTCCATCATATTGCAAGGCAATTTCCCGAACATACGAAAACAATTTCTAGAGTTCTTCGTGGAGACACGAATGCAACTCGAATCACATATTTGCTTTCAGTGGTTTAAAAGCACAGTTTTCTCTTAATTTTTTTTTAATTTCTACATGCGATGCATTATGCTGGAATTATAAACTACGTTTCCAAAAAGTACCTTACAAATATATTAATTTTTTCAAAAGTAACTTCGAAAAAGCTAAGTTAAAAAATTAACCTTTAAAAACCACTTTTTTAAAAAGTACCTTCTAAAATCGTACCTTTCACAAAAATTACCGGCTAGAAAACTACATTTCACAGAAATTATCTGTTAAAAATTATTCTGCAAAAAAGTACCCTTCAAAAAACAATGTTTTTAATCACCCTTAATAAAAGTATCTTTCAAAAACTCCATTTAAAAAAGTCATTTTAAAAAAGGATGTTTTATAGAAGTACTATTGAAAAGAGTTGCTTTCAAAAAAGTTTCTTTCATAAAGCGTACATTTTAGAAACGTACCTTCTAAAAAAGTAGCTTTTAAAAAATTTGCTTTCGATATAGTAGCTTATTTGAAGTACCTTTTCCAAAAGGTACATATTATAAACTGCGTTTCAAAAGTACCTGACCTTTTCCAAAAGTACCATTTAAAGAGGTACATTTTAAAAAGCTATGTTACAAAAAGTATCTTGTGAAAAATTACCTTTAAAAATGTGCTTTCCAAAAAGTACCTTTTAGAAAAGTACTACGTTTCAAAAAGGAGCTTTTTAAAAAATTACCTTTTAAAAGAGTACTGTTTTAGCTTATATGAAGTACTTTTTAGAAAGGTACTTATTATAAACTTTCAAAAAAGGTACCTTACCTTTTTTTAACGTACCCTATAAAAATGCACCTTTTAAAAAGCTACGTATCTTGTAAAAAATGTGCTTTCCAAAAAGTGTCTTAGAAAAGTACTCTTTGAAAAAGAACCTTTTAGAAAACTACGTTTCAAAAAGGAGGTTTTTAACAAATTGCCATTTTAAAAAGTACCTTTTAAAAAATATCCTTCTAAGAAAGTAGCTTTCAGTACATAATTTTAAAAAAATTACCTTTTAAAAAATCACCCTTTAAAAAATGTTCTCTCACAAAGAACGTCTCAGAAATAAAACTGCCATTAAAAAAATACGTTTTAAAAAATGTCCCTTTAAAAAAGGTGCTCTCACACACAACGTTTCAAAAAAGAAAACTGCCCTATAAAAGTACTTTTTAAAAAAGTTTCCTGTATAAAAGTTGTTCTCTTTAAAAGAGTACCATTTAGAAAAATTAATTTGAAAACAGTACCTAAGAAAAACCCTTTTTTATGAAAGTACTTTTTTTTTTATCTTGAATCAGCATTGAGAATATGATAATTGCACAGATGCGATGCATTGTGCTGCAACTAGAAGAAAGGAATAGTTGGAGAAATGACAGGAGCTAAGGCATACTACAGTCATACAACTCTGCTTTAGCACGTTATGTGTTTGTGTAACAGTATTGAAGCGCCCCTGATGTCAAGGAGACGTACTAAATTTTGAAGTTTCGTTTTAGTTGCCATTGTTCGTAATTATTTGACTTCGCCGGTGCTACACAATACCGACGACGGAGGGCCTTCTGATGTGCCTGTGGTTTGCTATCAGCTGAAACCTTAAAAAAATCATCGTTTTGGCGCAGGGATTTTTGTTTTGCGTTTTTACAAATAATTTAGGGAACATTTTTGAATTTGCCTGGATATTTGTAAAGGTAGTGATTAGTAGTTTATATATGTATGTATGTATAAATAGTAATTAATGTATATTAATTAAGTATATTATATATTCGGTATGTATATGAAAGATTATTGTTGTAGTATAAGTATTTCCATAAATTTTTGCTTTTTAGTTTTATTTCCCAAAAAAATTTGTAACAGTCGATTAAATAGTTTCGTAATTATAATAACTAATCTTAATCATAATCATATTCGTAATCGTAATCATAATAATTGTTAATAATAGTTTAGTGTATACAATACTGTGTATATAAATGCAAATACAACACTGTAGTTTTTTTTTATTTGTTGTCAATTTTACTTTGTTCTTTGTTATTTTCGTTTCGTTATTAATTTCTAATCTCAAGGAATATTTAATGGATTTTTTTCTTTCATCAAGATGTGTGTTTATTTTGTTGGCTTGTATAAATGGGAGTATTTTAAAAGTAGTTTGCGTGTGTGTGTGGAGAAAGAAGGAGCGGGAGGGTGGGGGGGTTTGTTTGCTCGTATGTAAAAACTTTCATTAGGCAAGTGTTTTGTTCGTCAGGGCATAATGTTGTATAAAAGGACACACATAAGCCTTTTCCATTAAATATTTATGTGGCGATGTAGTATTTATTTATTTATGTATGTATGTATGTATATGCTGGAATCTAATAATTTTTGAATAACAAAAATAAATAAATTTATTCGTTGCAACGTATTTGTTTAAATATGAAATTATCAATTACGATAAGACCATAAGACTTATCTAATTACCATTAATTTAGGGGCGGTGTGTGTATTGGTTTTTGAAATGCATAAAAACACAGAGAAAAAACTACAGTGAAAGAAATTTTTGGGTGATTTAAAAAACTACTTAACAAACATTTACATTGAATTATATGGAATAAATAAATTAAAACGATTTTAAGCTAAATTCATTGATGTTGTTTGTCTTGTTCGTCTGCTAGAACATCACAGAGTTGTAAATTAAAGTATTTTTGCTTCCATTTCAAAGATTACATTGTGTTTAACTTAAATTTACAAAATACAATATTTGCGGTTACATTTGGCTTCTTTTTTTTTTGGTTTCTGTATGCTTACGTTTTCTATTCGTTTATATATTATTCTGTTTATATTTTATTATTATTATTATTATTTTTGTTTAATTGACCTCTTTTCTAATGATCACACTCTCTAGTATTTAAGACGAAAATAAAAATAAATAAAATTAAATATACATATGTACGTTTGTATTAAATCATAATTAAAGTATAAATTTATAATTGTAATTGGAAATTAAAATATTGCGCCTACAATTATGCACTAAAATTTTTTTCTTTCCTAAATGTTATTATTTTATTTTTCTGGACTAAGGAAGGAAACAAACACCAGCTATTGACTCGTATTTAAATTTTAATTTAATTTGTATAATTTGAAGAAGGGGCCTTTTTTTTTTTTTTTTTTTTTTTGTTAAATTTCAAGTTAAGGTTTTGATTTAATAAATCTTAAAGCGAAAAAAGTTGTAACAATTAAAATTAATATTGTATGAATAATGTTCACAGTCTTGTGGTTTTTCGTTATCGTGAGATGCATTTTAAAGATGAATTTGAATAAATTTCATTGTTTTTTTTTGGGTTTTGAAAAAGATTTTATTGTTGAAATGTTGCAAAATGTTGCTACAACAATTTTTTTAATATAAATTTTACAACGTTGTTAGCAAAAAAGTATTTTAGGCACTAAATTTAATTATTTGCTTGCAGATTAACACAATTAAGGCGTTGGGCAACAAAGCGATGAGAAACATAACATAAAATACACAGGTCAGTCGAAAACATTTTTTTTTTTTTTGATCAGAAAGAAAAACATTTCACTGAAATGATTATAATAACATATTTATAACAAAGAAGATATGTTAAAGTGAAAACAGGCCAGGTACCAAATTACCGCATTCGATATCGAACGTAATTCAATAAAATGTTGTTTGAAATTTCGTTCCGAATCGTATGCCATAATTTGACCCCAGTATTTTTTCCCTTAATAAAATTATTTTAATTTCATACATTGTTTATTTTTTTTAATAAATAGGAAAGAGTTTTTATTGGGAATGAAATCACTTGGTGCATACTTTTAGGAGGGGTTTAATAAAATTTTTTTATTACTAGTGATTTCCATTCCGCAAAGCTCAATAGCACTTTTCACTTTATTTATTAAAAATATTTGCACTTTATTGTTCCGCACTTTGAATGAAAATAATAAACAAAGTGAAAATAGGTTGAGCACACTGTTAGTATGGAAATCACCATAAGATTTTGATATTGTTCGAAAATACTTTGAGAAAGATTAGAAAGTTTGTAATACAAAATGCATAATTCAATAAAAAAAAAGTACGCTGAACATTCTGATAGCCGAAATTAATAAATTGTGCTGGGTGGCTCAAAAGGAGCGAAGGTGTTTAAATTTTTTATTATAATTTTGTTTTTTTTCCAGTATTTTGTAATGAAGACTTGGGAAATTTAAAATGAAATAGTACACAATTGAACAACGTGCCAAAAGCAATGAACTTTATTTCAGAAGAAAATCATGATTTTATGCGTAATTTAATTATGAGCGACGAAGCCTATTTCTAACTGAATGGGTTCGTTGATATGCAAAACGGGCTACGGAAAATCCAAGAGTAGTACATCCACTTAAGTGTACCATTTGGTGCGGTATTTCGTCGGAAAGGATAATTGGCCCATATCTTTTTGAAAATGAACACGGTGTCGCCGTTTCCATCACTGGTGGTTTTACGGCCAGCCGTGAAAAACCATCCGCAAGTATGGTTCCAACAGACTGAATCCACAGCGTACACTGCGGGGGACAAAACAACTCTTTGAACCTATACACCTTCGGTCATTTTGGTCCAACTTGTACTTGAAAAAACAACGATAAGTTCAGAAAATCATTCTGGCCATTCTCAAAGCAAAATTGCAAGAGATTGCAGATGTTTTGAAGCTAACCGAAGGCAATATATTCATTATTTTAAATAAATATGTGAAACCTCTATTTTAAAGTGGGTGCTTTATTTGCTGGTTAATAACTGAACTGGTTAAGAAAAGAGAAATATAAATCTTATTCCAGCTGAAGGATAACAAAAATCTAAATTTTTGTTTAAGAAACTGTGCCTTAAAATAAGTGCTATTTTCTATAAGACAGGGCTGCTATAGATGTAACACTGCCATATTATGAGCTGTTGTATTCACCACTTTGTTTTCAATGGCATTTTAATATATGAAATAGTTATAAAAATACAAAGTCAAGTTGTTAAGTAACGAAAACATTTTTGTAGCATACTTTTAGGAGATTCCAAAATTTGAAATTTTTAAAATTAATTTTAAAGTTTTTTTTTTTTTTTTTTTTTTTCGAAAGTGCAAAAAATATCAGTTATTTTAGATATTTAATTTTTACTTATTATTAAAATACAGTGCACTCGCGTCAGTAAGAACATCTCAAAATACGAACACTTTTTACATTCCATTTACTACGCTAAAATATGAACTTGTGCCGACCTCTAAAATATGAGCAGATTATTTTGGTAGTTACTTAAGGTGCTTATCTTTTATCTAAACAGTGTTGTGAATCTAACTCAAGATGGTTTATGGTTTCTTTTTGATTCAACTACATAACAATTCGGGAATTTTCCTAACTGTTTGTTTTTAAATTTCGTTTAGCTGTCAAATCACAGATATTTCAACAGAAAATCAGTGAATTTTTTCAAAGTTTGAAATGCTGTTTTGTGAATGCAATAAACAATTAATAAAAAATTTACATAAGAAACAACTATTTTTATGAGAAAAACGTTTTTAAAGGGAAATTCTTTGCCACACGCGCATATGAACAATCTAGCTAAAGTGAACTGGGTTTATCTTAATTAGGTCTTTATTATCGCGAGTTCACTGTATTCAGTTTGACGCCAGTTTTTTTTTTTATAAACAACGCTATAAAAGTTCTTCTTTATTTCGTAATCCTCTGGATATCTTCTTCCGAACAGAATATATTTCGTAATAAATTAATATTAATAACGATAAATGTAGAGAAAAAAATATAAATTTTAAAAATAGAAAAAATTTTGTTGAAGTAAATTTACAAAAAACAAAGAGAAGGTTAAAAAATTAGAAATCATATAAAAATTCTATTTATTTAGTCTTTTTCCTCTTGAAACAAATTAATGATGGAACTCAGTTGACAATTATTCCACAAATAAAACTACAAAAGCATATCCCCACAGCTCACATAAGAACAAATTTATTTAGTTTGATTTATATTTCAGTTCTTGATTTATAATCGATTATGACAAATTTAAACAATTAATCAAAAGGAAATATTCAAATATTGTAGTGACCAATAATATTTTAACTAAGAAAGGGGGGTGCAGCTTTCCCACTCACAATTGAATCAGCTTGAATAATCAACATGAAATTATAAGAAAAATAAATAATCGTGCACGCACCCACATACTTAACTTAAACCAAGCAAACAAGAGAATTGAAGGCACGAGGGAGGGCAAGTGAAAGAGCGCAAAATAGAATGTTTCAACAGAAATGTGAACATTTAGAAACTTCCTGCCACAATGCCCAATTCTTAACAAGAAAATCTCATTATATTTTAATTATAATTTGTAAGTAAAGCCCCGATGTTCACATATGAAAATCGCATTGAGTACATGGGGGGTATAAGCGGGCTCTGAAAGTAGCAAAATATTGTTTGCTGCCATAATTAAATTTTCTTTTTGTAAATTTATGGCTTCGACTTGCTCTTCCTAGTTAATTAATTCTCATTAGAAATCTAACGCAAAGATCAAATTGTCATATTCGGATTTCGTTATTGAGAGCTCTACTTGCCAAATAAATTAATTTAAACGGATATAGTTTTTTGTAATTTATTTCTTAAATAATTTTTCTAGTTTTTTGACCTCTTTTTATATTAATAACACTAATTATTTAAGCTTAAGGTCTTTTTAATATATTTAATATTTATTCCGATTCGATTTTTCGCTACTCCTTTGTGTAGCTTCTTCAGGAAAATTGGTTTTTGTTTATTATTTATTTCTTAAATGTTACAAACACATCACAACATCTTAATAGATAAACTTGCTTCTTATTTTTTGCCACCATATTTCGATGGCTGAATTACAGTGTACTGGCGATAATATTAACACTCAAAAATCTGCACACTTTCTTGCTTCCATTGACCAGTAGTCAACTATGTAGACAAACTATGAACAGGTTTTATTTTGTATTTTTTTACCATGAAAATCTAAATCAAAAAGGCAATGGTTAAATTCTAATTCAACCGCATAGAAATGAATTATTGTATTTTTTTTTTTTAATTCAATGAACAATAAATAACACAAGAAAATTTTATTTCGAAGGGGACAAACGTTTTTAAAGCGGAATTAAATGACATTCGCAAAATGCGCAATCTCACCATAATGAACTGGTTTTAGTTTAAATAGGTCATATTAGCGAGAGTTCACTGTAGTTTCATTCCTTCAGCATTCACAAAATTTTCGTTGACGAGTGTTGGCGCTACTTCCGAAATATAATAATAGAGATTATTTGTCTATCCTAAAAGTATGCACTGCTAATTTTTCAGACTTGGACATTTTTATTTTGTGTCTTTCCCTTCTTAAATGAGCGACAAATATTTGTATATGGTGTGAAAATATTTGCCTAAATTCTTTTTCTTACGGTCTGCAAAAAGCAATAAATCGTAAATTTTGGTTAATAGGACTATACGACAATACGATTATGTACCATCAAAATCGTTCTCTCGCTTTACTTGCTTTACAATTAAATAATAGATACTTTGCTCCATTGCCTACCTTAAGGCACTGTCCTGCCTGCTCATAGAAACCGAGTGATAATACTCGTTCAGGCATTTAAATTGAAAACAATATAAATGACGAACGAATATTTTGCCACGTCTTCTATGAACAGGCAGAGAATTTAATTTAATTTATTTTAAAATACTGACAATGCTGCTGCAATTATTATATTTTTTGAAGAATAATTAAACTGGTAATTGCGCTTCTACTGTAAAATATATTTCTATTAAAATATATTTCTAAAAATCACCAGGTTTTTGTGTTGTTTTGTGTGAAAATAGTTGATTCGTTTATTTTACTGTGTTATCAATCATTTTTATCGCCACAAAAGGTGTCTCCAGATTTTTATATGTTTTAAGTGTTTTTCTAATACAAGAAAAATTATTGAAGAATATTACTAAAGAATACATTGCATAATATATTGAAATATTTTATTGTATAAAGTTCGCTGTAGAATAGTAGCAAAATTAACCGAGTATTTTGAAAACGATGGTGGTTTTGCTGAACAGCACACCTTTTTTATGGTCTCAAATCACTTACACGCAATGTGATTTTAACAGCCGGCCTGTATTTCTCCTTTTATATTTCCTCCCCATCCTAGACTCTCAACAGCAGCTGACAAACCTATCATACGAATTTATCGCAACAATTTCTAGTATAAACTCTCTATTCCGCTTGTCGTTATTTTTTAAAATCTTCCTGGTGTTTTGTTTGCTTCTATTTCCTATAATTACTGAAATAATATTGCATACGTTAAGGGCCCAAATTAATTAATTTTAAATACAGTAGTATACTTCTGAGAGCAGCTATGACTTTTATTAATATTGGACTACCTAAACGTATGTGCTTTTTATATTTTGGGAGCAACTACACGGATAGAAATACTTTATGAAAATTTGAAGTGTGAAAATTTCAAGTGGCTTCACTCCGAAAAAATCGTTCAGTTTTTAAAATTTCTGTGGAAATAATATACAACCTTACAATCACTTTTTATCAACATATGTGAGTTAAGTTTATCTTAAATAAAAATTTGACAAGTATATCGCTCATTTTACTCAAACAAAGTCTTAAGTCAAAAATTATAATTTTTGAAATAATAACGGAGCATAAGTCACCATCGTACAGCCTATAAGCTCACTCTAAATAATCCATATAGAAAACATCGGCAGGCATTTATTTGTGTGTTTGAACTAGGTTTTTACTGTTCTAAAGTTAAATCAGAAAATAGATGACATTTTCGAGATACAAAGTTAATGATGGAAAAATTATTATTTGATTAAGTAAAAAAGCAGTTTAAAAAGCATAAAATATTTCGATAGATTAGGGTTCGAAGATTTTTTTTTAAGTGGAACAAACTATATTGAAGAATTTAAGGACACTAAATAAATTTTTGAATTGAAAACAAGAAAAAAAAAATTATTTCGTCACCTATTAAAATGTTATTTTTAATCAATTCATCAATTAAAAATTTAATTCAAATTTATTATCAATTTGAAGAATGTTTTTATTGCCTGTCAATGTAAATTAATAATTAAAATAATAATGAAAGAAATGTTCAACATTTTTGTCCATATTAAAAGTATTATTTTTCTTAATTTTATTACGTTTTTTTTCACAACTCTTGGAACAGGCTGATCACAAAAATGCCCATAAACGGGAAAATAATTTCATCCAACGCTTTAATTGTGTGACTGGCAACCTACAAATGTTTTTATCATTATTTTTATTTATTTATTTTTTTTTTAATTTAAATTCTATAATTATTAGAATCGCAAGTAGATTTACGCTCAACTTACTTTCTGGTTTTCGTATTTGTTGTCTAAATTCTAATTAAAATAGTTGAAATACTGCACTTCCCTAACGAGAACGGAAAAAATGTTCGTCTAATTTTTTTTTTCGTTTATTAATTTGGCATTATTTTTTGTTTGTTTAAGATTAAATGCATAATTTGCTCGGGGTCTAGGAATCCAACAAAGTTCACAATTTTTGTGTGTTTTGTTTCTTTACTTAAGTAAATGCATTTCTAAGCCATTTGCTAGCAGTTAGAATAAAGAAATGTATTTGTTAGTAAAAAGATGTGTAGAAAAAGGAAACGAAATAATTTGAAATGAAATTGTGAAAGAAAAGAATTGGAGAAATATTAGTTTCATATTTGTATACAAGATGCGGGCGAAAGGCAGTGTTAATTTAATTTCGGGTATCTTTTTCAATTGCTGCAATTCATACGGCAACAAGTTTTCGCCGCTGCAGTTGTGGCCATAATTATAGCAACATATTTGCGTTATAGCAATTGATTTATATATAAAAAAAAAATATTAAAATAAAAAATTGCATACCGGTAACGTAGTTTTTTTCTGTCTTCCTCTTTGGCCGGAGTTACTTAGATTGAGTTTAGACGAGAAAACATTTGCAAGAAAAACAGCTGGAATTATCTTTTGTGTTTTCATTTGCGTTCACTCAAACAAAAACGTTCCATTCATTATTAATGTTAATATTGTTTCATTGTTATTGTTATTGTTGTAAGCAACGAAAAAGAGAACACAGCGTGTCGCCGAGTACCGAACACAAAAACCATGCTCTCTTCCCCACCCGTAATATGCCGACAAACTAAATGTTTACTCGTCTAAACTCACTCTTACAAATACACAAGAGAAGTAATTCTCTCAATTAAAAAAAAAAAAAAAGAATTATTTCCAATAAAAAATATATAAATTTCGTGGGTATTGCCAGATGGTTGCAGATGCTTATAAATTTTTAATTGGAATTTGAAGTTTTTGGCTTTTGGTTTTCGGCTTTTTTTTTCTTTTTCTTTTTGTTTTAATTAATTTTTGCTTACGAATCTAGGGATAGCGTATCTACGTCAAATTTAAAACTTACTTGTCGTTTTTGCTCTTGTGGCAGTTTTGGATAATCTAAGTCTATTTTCGAATATGGTGACATGTGATGCGGATGATGAGAGTATGAGTGTCCTAATGAAGTGCTGGCTGTTAGCGGATGCTGCATGTGCGAGTGAGTATGTTGCAAATGATGGTGGGTATATGGAGAGTGTAGTAAGTGATCGTATGCAGCTGGGCCAGTACTTGATAAGGCACCCACACCTCCACCACCCATAGCACTGCGCACATCGTGCAGGGCACTGCTTGTCAGGGTGGCCGGGAAAGGTGCCGTCGTACTGGCCAGTGCGGCCAACGGATGGGTTTGCAAGTGATTTTGATGCTGGTGTATGTGAAATTGATGATCTGGATTGAGCTGCTGCTGCACCGAGGCATGTATGTGTGCTGACGGGTGAACGCTGGGCGGCAATTGGTGAGAATAGTGTTGAGTGCCAGCAAATTGCTGTTGAATATTGTGGGCCAACATTTGCTGGTGTGCATTGTATTGCTGTTGCTGTTGCTGCTGCTGCTGATGATGGTGTTGTGGTTGCTGCTGGTATAATTGCGATATGGCGGGGTTGGAGGCGTGTAGTGATGACATTAAATTGCGCTGTTGCAGAATGTTATTCACATTGTAGGCATTCACATCCGCTGGATTGTATAGCGAGTACGGATTTATATAACTACTGCCGGCCACACCCGCACCACCAGTTGTCGCATATTTACTGCTGCCCAAGCCAGCGCCCAGGCCGACGCCGACACCACCTGCACCCACACCCATACTTCCGGGATAATTGTTTAAATAGTTTAGATTCGATACCGAATACGCGGGTCTGAGACGCGTTCCACCTACCATACCACCCATGCCCATTTGGCTGGGTACCGCTTGCGGCGGCTGTGTGTATTGCTGGAAGTACATGTTCGGCTGCGACGAAAAACTCGCGGACATTTGCATAAGATTATCGTTTAGATAGGGCGGCGAGGTATCACCCGGATGTAGAGTGGGATAGCTGGATATTACGCGACCGGGATAGTGCGTCAGGGGTGTAACGGTTTGGGCGGCAGCCTGTTGCGCCTGAGCCAGTCGTGCGTGATGGCCGAGTATTTGGGAGGAGCGCGATATCGACTTGTGAGCCTCGTTGAGCAAATTGATAATATTCGAAGAGGAAGACTGCTGCATAGGCTGTGGACCTACCGGCTGATAACCGTAATAGTCGTTCATCATTGAGGCCGACGGCAGGCCGGCAATGCTATACCTGCGCCTGCGTATGGGCGACGTTTGACCATAATAGCCGGCGGCCACTGCCGTAGGATCATACAAATAACCAGCCGATGTCGACGGTCCTCCTCCATACAAATCGTACGGCCCGCGGCCTCCGTAACCAGGCGAATAATACTGTCCTATAATGTCTGGCAATGGTGGGCTCCCAGCTGGCGCATAATTGCCGTACATCTGAAAAGGGCGATTTAAATGGTTTGTTTTGGTTGTTGGTTTCTCTTGGCTGCTGGTATGAGATTTTTTTTTTTTTGATTTTGATTTAATTTATGGTTTTTTATCGTTTAAGTTTCTGGTAGATAAAACTAATTTATAGTTGTTGCTACTTTCGTTTTTAAGTGTCTTCTTTTTTTGTTTTTGTTGTTGTTATTGTTATTATTATTATTATTATTATTGTTATTGTTATTCTTGTTGTTGTGTTTAAGATAATTGACTTGTTTCTCTGTCAGTTGCAATAATTCTAAATTTATAATTGAAATTTCTAAGATTTGGAATTGGAATACAGAAAACACACACACAGGAAACGATAATAAGTGAGGATTGAAAGTAAAAACAAAGAAAAACAAAAAGAACAAAATAACCAATTTAAATGAATCAATTAGTTAACGAGAATTAGAACAATTAATAGGCGCAATGAAAAGAGCTCAATCCTAAATTGCATTGCCACTATAAAATAATATGAGCAAAATAAATTAATTATTTTTGTAATTTAAATTTAAAAGAGTTTGTTTTCAACTACAAATTGATTATCACCAAAATAGATTTTGCCCGAACACTTACGTACTACTGGCCCCATAATATAATGTCTTTACTTGTTAACTTCTTTCGTTTTTATTTAAATAATAATTTTGAAAATTGTGTACAATATACTTTTTAATTAATTTTTGTTGTTTTTCTTCTAGAGGCTTAAAAAACAAAAGAAACAAAAATTCATATGTTTTTTTTTTTGTTCGATTTAAAAACACTGCTTCAATGGGAAGCAGGCCTACTTTAATAGATTCGATTAAATGTTTTCATTAAATGCATGCAATGCTCTTACACACATACATAATTAGGAATTAATTAATTATCTTTTTTTTGTTGATTTTTGATTAAAAAGAAAAAAATATTTCTCTTTTCAAAAATATAGATTTTGGCAAGCTGCTGGTTTTTAACTTAGTCGTTTAACGTAGTCGCTAATTCAGGTCGGTGGGTCGCTCCGTCGGTCTGTCCGTCGTTAACATTAACGTCTTATTGCAGTTGGTGTGGGAAAAAGTGAGTGAAGTGAGTGTCAAAAGATAAAAATATCGCAAGTTTTATTTGTGTGGCTGAAGGTGAAGAGTAAAATAGTAAGAGTACATAGTTGCAGAGAAAAACGGGAATGTCAGATATTTTAAAAAGAGTTTTAATGTATGAATGAAAAACAAAACGTCACTATTGACTTTTTCTTTTTTTTTCAACATAACCTTCAAATGTGTTTTTGTGTGGAGTGTAAAATTAACATTGAAATTAATTATAATCAAATTATAAGCCTAAAGAAATGAAATAACGAGAAATTAAATTACTTAATAATACAGTATGAAAAAAATTCGGATGCATTTTATTTTTATAACGTGCATAAAATATAGACGGAAAATAAGTCGGTTGGTTTCTTTTCTGGCTGTGGGAGAGCAACAAAGAACAAAAAAACAAAAAAAATTGTATGTAGAGAGAGAGACAGAGATAGAGAGAAAGAAATAAAGTAACAGACAGAGACAGAAAGAAGTTGTTATTTATATGTATGTTTGTATGTATGTATGTATATGTATTTTTATTTTTACAATAAATATTTAACACACAGTAAAAAGAGACAGAAAGAGAGTTATTGAATAACATTGCAAAGAGATATTTATAAATATGTTTGTATTTTTGTAAATGAATTACATTTTTTATTAGCAGTATCTGATGTTGTAATTTGAAATGCATTGAAACAAAATCTGTCAAGATGCGTGTTGCCAAACATTTGAGATTTAACAATAAAAACTTATTTACACTGTGACGAGTATGAAAACCAAATCTAAGAACTCATTTACATTTTTCAAAATCTTTTCATATTTACTTGTTTATTTTGTGTGCTTTTACCTCAATTCTTAAAACGAGAGGTAACATTTTTTTTTTGGTTGATTATGATTCTCGTTTGGTTCTTTACACTTTCTACTTCAGCCTGATTGCAAAACTATTGATGATCAGCTGAGATTAACCCCAGAGAATAGTGATGTCAACTTATGCAAATATGGTTTTTTTATACTTTTCGAAACTTGGTTTTTGTTTTAGCGCTCAATTCGCAGTGTAGTAAATTAATTTCAAAATGAACGAAGGCGTTCCTCAAAACTTTTTTATTATAATTTTTTATTTCTTTTTGTTGTCTGTATTTTGTAAAGAAGGCTTGGGGAATTTAAAATGGAACAGTCCACAATTGAACAACGTGCCAAAATCTTTGAACTTTATTTCAGAAGAAAATCACGATTTTATTCATAATTTTTAATTATGAGCGACGAAGCCCATTTCCAATTGAATGGGTTCGTTAATAGGCAAAAAGGGCTACGGAAAGTCCAAGAGTAGTTAAAAAGAGAAAATTACACCCACTTAAGTGTACCGTTTGGTGCGGTGCGGTGGGTCGTCGGAAAGGTCAATAGGCCCATATCTTTTTGAAAATGAACACGGTGTCCCCGTTTCCATTACTGGTGTTAGATATCGGAAAATATTGGAAAATTTTTTAAGACAAGCCGTGACACACTGTGTAGCACACAGCGGCTCTTTAAACTCAAAACCTTTCGGTCATTTTGTGCCACCTTGTACAAGTATTTTAAAATTATGTGCGAACTGATAGTAAAATATGTTTTTTAAAGGTATAGAGGTAGGGCAAGTTCTGTATGAAATTGCCATCCCCTGCATATCGTGCATTGCAGCAGGATTTCAATTGATAGCTGTCGTTTAAGGAAAACCTTCGAGCACTAAGAATCTTAGATGCTGAATAATATTTCAAATTATATTTTTTTCTGTCCATGAGGATCGCCAATAGAAAGAAACATTAACACAAACCACAAACAGAAGTGGGATTTTCTTTTTTTAAGGAGAAGTAACACTCAGGCAATGATTGCCTTCTAGTGTGCTGCCTGTGTTAACTTCTAGACAAGGGATAGTGATCGAGATTACAGCTGAGGAGGGGATAGTAGAAGAAATAATGTTTTTGCAGTGCCGTTCTACGAGATATCAGTTCCGAAAAACAGTAGGAGAAATCTCTTCACCACTGATCCACGAAAATATAAATACAGCAGTTTCTCAGTTTGAAATATACAAAAATAAATAAGACACTCGGAATGATAAAACTCAACATATTTCTTGTTGTTGTAGAATAATTATGAAAACTACTTCAAGCTGAAGGTGTAACAAATCTGAATAATTATAAACATCGTTTTCTATAAATTCATTTCGTTAGACTGTAAAAAATTTAGGTTAATACATTTGAGTAGAATTGTATGCTGAATTATATATTCAAATATAATGAAGAGCGGAGGCGAAAAATAAACTTGGGACCAACATCGAAAATTTCTCTGAGTAATATTCGGACATTTACGTATGATAATGCGATATAACAACGTTACTTATCATAAAGAAATTTGATATTGGAATTGTAAAGTTGATTTATTTTAATATCGCATAATAACAGGAAAACTTCCGATACTAGTGCTGAGAGATTTTCTACGATGAAATTATTTTTATGCTTGAAACACCATTTGTGACCATCGTGAATGTGGTGGTATGCTTCGTTATTGGGATTTTGCGTATTTTATTACTTCCTTCTATTGTTTTCAAAGTACATGCAGAAATTTAAGTGGTTGTTATGCCGAAAATCGGATAGAAAAATATATTTGTAATATTTTCACCAAAAAATTTTGATACTGCTAATGTAGATACCAAAAACCAAATCGTAATTCAAAATTAATTAAGAACAGAATTAAAAATTATGAAATAAAATGAATAAATAAGAAAAAGATTAAAAACAAAAACACGTCCACATGAAGCTATTGCAGGTGGTGGCAATGTTGAAAAGTGAATTCAAATGACCACATACTAATGACGGCGTTGTATGTGGTAGGAATGTTAAGTGGTGAATTCAAATGTTCACATAGTTCTGAGAGTGTGTAGGTGGTGGGAATGTTAAATAGTGAATTTAAATGTTCACATACTATGAGGGTGTTGTAGGTGGTGGGAATGTTGAAAGGTGAATTCAAATGCCGACATACTAATGAGGGTGTTGTAGGTGGTGGGAATGTTGAAAGGTGAATTCAAATGACATTGTAATGAGACAGTTATCCGGCAAATAGGTGAGTGATAATAGGAACGTTTGTAAGTGTAGTGTTTGTCTCTCTTTTGAATCGACACGAAATGTGTAAGGCCCAGAACAGACGGTATAAAGCAACTGCAACTGCTAGTTATTGTTGAGCTTATGCCATAGACTCCTTTGAGGCCACACATGACGAGATAATTTTGAAACGCAAATCAGTTCAATTGAAACCGGAATACAGGCAACTCCTGTTTGCGTTTCAACGTTTCTCAAAGAAAACAGAAAGGATTGTGATCAGTTAATCACATTGTGAGCGAATTTGTGTTGCGGGGTGTGTAGAAAACAAATAATTTGAAAAGGGCTTCGTTGCAGTTGCGTTTTATCGTATGTTCTGGGCCCAAGTAATTAAAAATAATATAGTTGGTAATTGCTTGCAGTGATGCCAACTCAGAATTAGCTCTTTGTGATTAATTTATCTCTTTTAAAAATGCAAAGAGTTAATTTGTTTTTTTTGGAAAGTGTGAACGGCACTTTTTGCATCTTTCAGTAAAAACGATTGAAGTTCACATTAAATAAAACAATTTATTAAAAACGGAAAAAAACTTTACTTTTGCAATTTAGTCATTTTCATGGTGCTCGTTCGGTACATTTTGCGTTTGATTGTTTGAAAAGTACTAACTGAATGAGTGCCATTTTCGTCTGAAAATATTGTTTGTTCTCTCATGTAACACTAAAGCAGTTTTGTGAATCTCTGATTGGGCAAGAGTGACTTAATTTTGAATATAAATTGTTGTGTATGGGTTGCTGATTCAAAATGAACAACGAACGTTATATTTGCCTTCGAAGTATAAATGTAAATTAAATTCTTGATATTTACAAAGGAGAAAATCTAAAAGTAATAAAGTTTTAACGATTATTTCTGCTAAAAAATTAAAGAAAAAAAATTGTTTCTCTTATTTTAGAGCAAATAAAAAAAATACAAAAAAAGTGAATAAAAAAGTTTATTTACAATTTTAAAATGAAAATTATTTGAAAAATCAAAGCATTTAAGTGAAAAAAATTAATAAAACAAAAGCAATGTTTTTTGTTTTTCTGCTTCAATTTATTATTTTGTTTATTTTTATCATACTTTTTTGCAATTTCTTTCAAATCTTTCTTTTGTTGTCTCTTTTTCATTCATTCATTACTTGAAGGCTTTTCTTTCGTTTCTGTGGTGTTGGGAAAATGTTTTTTTTATTTTAATCAGTTCTTTTTTCTTTTCTTTTTGTAAAAAAAAAATTGCTTCGATAGAGTTCCAAAATAGTTTTTAGCTACTGTTCAAAAATTTCGTAAAATAGTTTATTTATTTCCTCTGGACTTTATTTGAGGTTGACTGTTTACAATAGATTGATTTTGTTTTTAGTTTTTTTGTACATTTTTTTTTTTTGATTTATAAGAACAACAACAAATTTACATTAATGGAATGAAAAAAAAAAAAAATCAAATCACAATTATGCCAATTATTTGGAGCCATTATGATCAATAAGTTTCGTGAAAAAAATCTAAATTGTTTGGCAATCAACTTGACAAAACAATTGTTAGTCATGGTTTAACAATGATAAAAAGTAAAATATAAAATTGGAAATTAAAAAGAAAAATAAAATCATTTAAAATAATTTGTTACCGAAATGCAGTTTGCTGATTTGTGTGCATCAGCAATTGAATTACGTTCCTTAATGAACAAAATCGATTTAGTTTTTCTGCATTAGATGTTGTTTGCTTTGTTTTATTGGCTTTAGGTTGTAAATTAAAAATAATATTATAGTAAAACCTTTCATTCTAATTGGTTTAAGTGGTAATTTCTTGAATTTGTTATGTTGATTACTGTGAGAGCTGTTTTTATACCTTCGTACGTACGTATGTCCTTCAAATATTTTCATTTTAATTCAGCCCTTTTATTAGTCAAACAATGTAATTTTAGTAGTTATACTGCAATTACTCTTTGATTTATGGAAGAGGTGGGTGGCCCTCTTCAATTTTCTAAACATAATGTTTTAATTTTCACTTTGACTTCCCCATGGGAGAGCAAAGTTTCTTGGGTGGGTGGCATGAGAATTTAATATTTACTTTATATGGGCACAATGCCTCTGGCCTGCTAATAAATACCCTTTAAAAAGGCATTTGGGTAAACTTTATTTACCCTAAAAATTAATCAGTTGAAAAACGTGTACATTGATCAATGGCTGTATGGAGAGACGGACATGAGTCTAACCAAAACTTAGCTTTATAAATACAATGAGAACTTTGCGCCATGTATGACAATGGTAGAAAAGTGTTTTACTGAATTTCGTTGTGGCCGTACAATTACGAAAAATGCCGAACATTCTGTATGCCGAGTTCTCTATTCCCGAACCATTAGAAAGAAAAAGACGATACGGTGCTGGCCGATCATTGAAAGTGAGAGATATTATGGCAGCCATGGGCATCTGACATGGCTCTGTGGCACAAACGCAATCAAATGACAAAAACGCAGTAGTGTTTGGCCCTATTCAACCGCAATATTGACGAGTTTTTGTGCCATTTCCTAATTTTTTTTTTTTTAAACACATTCTGCGAAGCACTTAGCTTGTCTGCAGAAACACCCAGGGTCTAGGCGGGAATCGAACTCGCAACCTCCAGATTGATAGGTTAATGCTCATGCACTAGGCTACGGAGGCACACTGTGGTCGAATCGTGGATCCATCCGAATGCACTACACACGAAAACAGCAGTCAAAGTAGTGGGTTAGAAACCCACGAGTGAATTGGCACCAGGCTAAGCTGGGCTTTTCAGGCAACAAGAAGATCTACTGAACGCAAGTAAACTGTTGCCTGTACTTCATGCCTGCCCTAAACTAACCCTATCAAGCAGCCAAATGGCAGTTATAGAAATTAATTGAAATTAATTAAACAAGAACATTTTTAAAACAAATTAAAATTTGCTGTCGCAGTCTTGTATCTCTCTACTCTTACGAAACGTCGCAAGTAAATAACACTTTCATTGACATCCATTTGATTATAAAATGTATCTTAAAATCAAATATTGTTCTATATTTGTTGGGAATATGAAAAACTCAGTTTATTGTTAGCAACTCAGTGTATTATGCATGGTGTGAAAAATAACCCTCTTAAAGCAAAAGTTTTACTTAACAAGACATCCTTTGTTTTATCTTTTATCTACTTCCTAATAAATATAATAATCTTTACCATACAAAATCTATTGGTGCTGGCATTTAAGTCAATGGGTTTAACTAAAATGTATTAATGCCTTGCCTAAAGGCAACATTTACGCACAATAAATTTTTATTAATCCTAGTGTTCTCTTTTGTTCTCCAGCAGTTATAACAAATCGATGATGTTCATTTTGTGAAACTGTGTTACTTTTAGTATCTTAATTTTTGAATTTCTTAAAGAAGAAGGTCATTTCTTCTTTTTCTGTATCACAATTCTGCAGTTGTAGTTGTACTTTTATTAGCAGTATTGGTGTTAGTTTTAATACACAAAAATAAAAATAGAGGAAGGATATTAAGAAAATAAACTAAAAACAACAACAACAACACTAAACTAAAATAATAATAATAATAATAATGTATTCTGTTCAATATTTTTTTTTTTTTGCAAATTTTGTCGTTTTTTTTTTTTTTGTTTGCTTGAGAAATTGAATAAGAGGCTGCTAAAAAATTGAGTATTTTTAACAGTTTTGGTAATACAAAAAAAGAAGACACAAGAAAAATATATGCCTGTGTATATATTTTTACACGGTACAACAGTAATAAAGAGGGGGAAAATACATATAGAAAAAGGGCAATGCTTTAAAGCAGTAAATGAAAATATTGCACAACAAAATTAAGCGAACAAATGAAAAACAGTGTTCAACTAGAAAAACAAAAATAATACGGAAGTATACAAAAGACGGCATAAACATACATACTTAAATATAAACAAACACATATAGACACACATATATATATATATATACATATATATAAGACCATGCAAGCCGAGAAGCAAAATAAAACAGTGTTGAATATAAAAATTTAAATTTAAATAAATTTCCCTTGAAAATACGTAGTACGTAGAAAACTAATGGCTAAATTATACCATTGAAAACAATCCCATTCAAAAATTTACCCACACCCACACTCTGGTGGTGAGAATAAAAATAAACAAGAGAGAAATGAGAAAAAGCCTTAGTTTTGTACTGAAAGTAGTGTTCAAACACATTCGCCATAGCACCAGCTACAGAGACTACAAATGTAGTTGACTGCATTTCTAGCGTTGTAGTCAGCTACTAAATTATTCTGAATACGGTAACTGCACCATAAAAAGCAGATTCAAATTCTTTTACTCTGGGTGTCCCATATCATACAAAATTTTGTTGTTACGAACTTCTTCAATTAGAAGTCATTAATTTCACCTCAAATATACATACATATACATATATATGTATTTGTACTATTGAGAAGCAAAAATGAAAATAAAGTGCTTACAAATTACAAGAAACCAAACAATAGAAAAATATGAACAGCTGTTTATTGTTGAAAAAGTGATCACACTTTGAGCGATACATTAGTAAAAAAAAGGGCCAAAAAACGCAATGCGGCAAAAGTGACTATTTAATGTAAAATGATAAACTGTAAATTTTCAATAAATCTATACATTATATTGAATAAACTTGACCTGAATTGTTTAGTAACTCAGTGCAGATTTGCACTTTTATATTAACATTTTAGAGGTCCAAAACTCGAAAACTTTGGGTCGCCCCAAATTTTTCTATTTAATTTTTTTTTTCATATTTTTAAGTTTTATATCACGTACGCAAATTTTGTTCCATTTCTCATGTAAATGTGTGTATTTTATTTTTGACAGCTTGCTGCGGTGAATGTGTTTAATGCTTCATGATGCATCTGCTAAGGTGGCAGCATTAAAACTTGTACAGGCGTTCGTGTGTTTGTGCTTTGCGACATAAAATGTGAGAATAAATTTGCATTGGCAATATTTAAGCACAAATAATATAATTTCTTAAAACAAAATTCCGATTGCAATAAAATTACGCAAATTAAATTGCTTATCACTTTTTGTTAATAATAAAAACTGTTAAACAAATGTGTTTGTATAGAATTTTGACATTTTCTGTCGCAAACTTAAACAGCGAAAAAAAGTAATCACCTGAAGTAGCGTTGCCACCCACCTGGTTTAATTACATTATGCTAAAAATTTGTAAAATTTTGTTTGGACTATTGTTTGTTGTTGTTGTTGTTGTTGTTGTTGTTGTTAACAGTGTTAACGGAAATGCAACCCGCACCTTCATATTAATAAGACTAATAATCATGCACTAGACTACGGAGGCACCCTGATATAGCACTTTGTACTTTGTGGAAGTTGTACTGTTTGAAAAATTTACTTGGAGAAAAACGCTCTTTTTTGGAAATCTACGTTTTTGTTTTATAAAAAAGTAGGCGACATTAGAAAAGTTAATCTAGTTTATTTATAATTTTAAATAATGAATTTTCTCAGACACGTGCTGCAGCTGCTTTATGAATTCAAATTGTTTATGCACAATTAATTAAAAAATATATGAGAATTATATGGGCACAAGTAATAAGCAATTCTCAATGAAGGTAAAAATAAAATATGATAGACTTTGTATGGGTTTGATTAAGTAAATGGAATTTATTTGTTAAGCAGCTGCATACATACACACATACATAGTACATGTGCATGTACATATGTATGTATATGTTAATGTAGGTATGCATGTGTGTGCAACAATGTAACAGCCTGCTGATTCAGAAATATTCTGGGTGATAATTTTTTTCAGCTTTTCGGTTAAAATCCTTAAAGCAAAATTGAGGTCATATGATGGCAAAAACAATTCAATAACCACGTCAGACTTGATGTCTCCCAACAAAATGTTACTCCTTTGCCCAAACAATATGTAAGTACCCAGCAAAAATAATAATTAAAATTTTGGCAGCAGTATTTACATTTTAATTGTATTCGCTTAACAATAGTAATGACGTATTGTCGAGAATACAAAAATACATGAAGTTGTGGTATTACAATGGGCCTAAGTGGCCGTTCTCCTTCCGGGAGGGTCCGCCACCTAACTGAATCTAACAATACAAGAAAAAAACAAATATTTTAGTGTTCATTTCATTCCCTTACTTTAGTGCATACTAAGAAGCACTCTTGTAAGGCAATGATACAATGATAAATATTACGAAGTGCATAATGACATAATAAACCGAGCGAACAAATTCGAATGAATGTTTTTAAATTCTAAGAGGGGGCCCAAGTGCCTAGTGCATAGCATTAGCCTCTCAATCTGGAGGTTTCGGGTTCGATTCCCTCCTAGACTTTGGGTGTTTCTGCAGACAAGCGAAAAGCTTCGCAGAATGTGTGCTGTATTTTAAAAAAAATTTCACCACATATTCCCTGCATCGCCAAGTGCGAACAAATATCCTGCCATACGTAAGTAAGCACGCTTGTAAGCGAATGCTACCTCTATATTTCCCTTACAAACCTACTTGCTGCTGTGCAGTATTTTTTGCTGGGTATTAAAATAAATTCACAAATAAACATGACAATTTCTATTATATTTAATTGCTAGTGTGTTAGTGGGAGTGTGTGTGTGTACGGTAACAGCTGTTTGTTTGCCTAAATGTACTCACACAAGTTCTTTTTTTAAATCTAAAAAGTATTTTACTTTAAAAAGCATATATTTTGCTTTGGGCTGTGTAGATTTCTATTTGCTTTTTTTTTTCTCTCTATTTATAGAAATTGAGTGTGTGTGTGTGTGTGTGTGAGTGCTTTCTCATTTCACGTTTCAACAGTTACAACAAATTTTGTTTTTGTTGGCTCTTGCTGTCATTCAAAGATACACAATTTTTTTTTTAATTTGTTTTGCATGTGTGTGTGCATGTGCGTTTGTGTGCAATTTTTGCAACTATTATCCTGTCATTTGAAGCAACATCAAAGAAGCATTTTCAAAAAAGAAGGTCAAATTTTTATCTTCTATAGTTGTTGTTCTTGTTTTTGTTGTCGTTGTTGTTTTCTTTATTAATGCTATTTTGCATTTTGGATAGTTTTCGTGTGTATTCATGACTACGAGTGCGAATGAATGCGAATATTGCAATCTTTTACTTTTCCATTGGATGATGGCAAGTGCAGTTTTCTGTGATGTTTTGCTTTCCTACTCATCGCTACATGCGATTATTTGTTGCCATCAAATAAATTTCTTAAAAATCATTATTTTATAAACATTTAAATTCAAAAAGATTTCGTAGCAATGATAGTGCATGTTGTTAAAGCAGGTCTATCAACTATTTGCTTATTTTGTACATTTTATCAAGAGAGTGTGTGTGTCAAATAAAAGCAAATGAAATGGAATTTTTAACAAAACAAAAAAAAAATAAGATTTTCAGAAGATTTAAAAAATTTCCAGTGCACATACAACGTTAAATTGTCATTCATAATTCGTTGTACGGCTGCCTCTGTAGTCTCGTGTACCAGCGTTTGTCATATCATTATAGAGGTGCGGGTTCGATTCCCGCCTATACCCTGGGTGTTTCCACAGATAAGTGATAATGGCTTCGTAGAGTTTGTGTTGTTTAAACAAAAAAAAAAAATGGGCACGCCAACAAACAAAATTATCGAATTTAGGACGATACCAGTCCTCAGGAGATCCCAGAGATGTTATAGTCTACACATAATGGCATCAATAGGTCTTTCGATGATATCTCACACAGACACTTTGTTCTATTTAATTCAGAATATTTAGAATTTAATCGAACTACAGTTATTACAAATCAATGAAAATTTTCTGTCGAGTTCAAGTTCACATTTAATTTATCACAATATTGTGAAGAAATTACATTTTTGATTAGAATAAGGGAAAAATAACAATTAATCTCCAACACGAGTTAAGTAGAATACATATTTTCTATACCACCACACACATCATCAGTACTGTTTGTGTCAACAGGGAGGCAGTTGTAAAGCCATTAATATCATCTATTTAACCCGTCAGAGCTAAGGAAAATGCATACGACGATAAATGTTACTGTCTACATACTATTGACAAAGGTTGCCAGCTTTGTTGGTTTTATGTTTTTAGTAAAGGTCATACTTCATATAATGCCAAAGGTCAAAGCTTCGGTTTTCAGTACAGCTGAGAACGAAATTAGCTTTTTACAAATTTTTAACTGGCTTTCCTTATTAAAAATATTTTTTTTTTTTTGGTTTATTAGCTCTTCATCGGATGGCAATGAAGCGCTTAATTAGGGTTTCTTCACATGCATTCGTTTGTCATCTTTTAGAGAAGAAACCATGCTACGGCTACTCAACTACTCCGTTGCTCCCCATTGTGCAATTTTAATTCACTTATTTTATTAACAAACTAAAGCCTTCGACAATTTACACAACTCGGTTTACATTTTAAATGTAGAAAATTAATTACATTTAAACAGCAGTTATGTACATATATAAAGAGCTCCTCTAAAGTCTGTAGCGGTTGTCTTCACCGATAAAAAGTATGTAAAACAAATTGTTGATGGTAATTTTAATTTTCTGAGATATACTTCCCTTGGAAAAAGTAAACAGAGCAAACATTTCATTTGCGTTTTTAACCGACTTCGAAAAAGGAAGAGGTTCTCAATTCATCTGTTTTTGTTATTTCTTTTGTATGTCTGTTATCTGAAAACTTTTTACTGCGTAGACCGATTTTGAAGTCACTTTTTTCATTATACTGAACAGTGGGCTACAAAACGTTTGAAATTGGAACTATTGATTGCCTCAGAATCCATTGGTATTGTGACTATAAATTAAGTCAATATCAGCGATTTTCCAAAAACCAATAATTAATGTGCGTAATCAATAGCAGATGCGCTGAATATCTGGGCTGATATTTCGCCACTCTACAGTTAGGAAGCACATTGGCTACCAAATGATGAAATTTTAAGTATTGAGCAGTCTTCCTTTGACATTTATTGAGGAACAAGTTGTGAAATTTTAACCACTGAACGCTACACTCTTGAGCAAAGAATTTTAATTTGGAGAACAACGCATTTTTCAACAAAATCATCTTTAGTGATGAGCACCATTTTCAATTAAAAATATATATATTTGTTTTTACTTTCCTTTTTCAAGTCGGTTAAATTAAAAAAAAAATTTTTTTACTTTAACTGAATTTATTTTGGGAATATTCATTTATATATATGATTCTAATTGTGCTTTTTCCCTTATAAACTATATGTGAAATTTATTATTACATACCTTATGATATTCTCATACAGTATGAAAAATATCATAAAGCATTTTATTACAAAAGCAACTCAATAATTGAGGAGGAAAGCATATCCATATAGTACTATTTCGCTAATGCTTACTTAGCTCATCAGTGGATTTTCCTAATTCTTGAATACAAACCCAAGATCTATATGTTTAAAATTCAATTAATCAAACGAGAATTGTTTTGAATAGCAAACATACAAACCAAAAAAACCATAAACAAAAACATAACAATCCATGAGTTTACTTTTATAACACACACATATTTCTATTTTTAGTTTTTTATTCTATTTTTATTTTTTATTATATGTAATAATAAATTTCACATATAGTTTATAAGGGAAAAAGCACAATTAGAATCATATATATAAATTTTTTTTATATTTAAATTAATTTTTTTTAAATCGAAAATATACCATAGCACATCCCATTGTGCTGGTTAAATTGAACGGAATAGTTTGTAGAAAAAAAAAATTCCTCTAAAGTTATTTGCAATCTGCTTTCGAAAGTCCATTAGCACAAGAAATCCTTGCATTTCTTTTATTTTTTAATGTCAATTCCAAGCGCATCAATAGTTTCTCAAGTACAAGACATGATATTTTGCCATTTAATTTATTCAGCGACACTTCACACAGAACAAAAATTCACTGCTTGCTAGTGAAAGAAAGAGTGAGAGAGAGAGCTAGTGAGCGTGTGGTGGAAGGGTGCGGGGAAGCAATAAGTACAATGAGTGTAAGTGACAGTTAAAACTGCTCCGGATGTAAATAATTCCAAGGAAGTAATTATTTGTTTAAATTCTCGTAGGTGTGTGTGTGTGTGTGTTATTGAGCTAGTAGATAAATATTCACAGTTATTCTGTCACTGCAAGATTTATTTCGAAACTATAATTCACATTTTCAAAATGAAGTGAGAAAATTAAAAAAAAAAAATTAATAATAATAACAACAACAACAACAATCAAGTGAGAATAAACGGCAGATGCCTGATTGTGCATAATTTAGAAGGAAAAAAAAATTGAAAATAAAAGCATAAAAGGACAGAGTATTGGAAAAAAAACTCTATTGCAGTTTCCGTCATCGTTATGGAGCTTCACAAATGAATTAACGCCCAGCTCTTGTTTTTTTTTTGAAACAAAAGCCCCATTTGGAAATAAACACACACACGTTCTAATAACACACATATGATTTGTAAGCACAAACATACATGTGAATTTTTATATGCGTGTGTGTGCATTAGAAAAACAAATCTCTATATGCAACTAACAGACAGCATTAATGCCGAGGGATTGTTTAATGAAAATAAAAGAAGAATTAAAAACAAAAAAAAAATAATAATAATAATGATAAATAACTACAACAACATAATTACAAGGTTACAGAAAATGTTTTAAATAATAGCAGCAGAGTAACAATGCAAATTTATTGAAAGAATATAGAAAGAAAGCTGCACAATAGACGATTTCACTTAAAGATATTGATAATCGTTGAAATTAATTAAATAGTTGATTGTCAGTTGATGCTGGTGCGGATGACACTCGTTACAGCATGACATTGTAGCGAAATATTTCTATTGAAATGCCTGTGAGTGGAGTGTGACAGCGTGTGCGTATGTTTTTTAAGGTTAAATAAACAAATTAAGGCTTGAACGTGCATGCACACAAACACACAAAGCGCACACACACACCCTTACAACATATGAACATGAAAATTTATTTTACGAAAACTTTGTACCGGGTGGCCCAAAATGAGCGAAGATGTTTGAATTCCTTATAACTTTTTTGTTTATAATTTTAGTTTTTTTTTTTTTGTTTTCAGTATCAGACTTGGGGAATTTAAAATGGTACATTGAAACATTACACAATATAAGAACGTGCCAAATTGGTTGAACTTTATTTCTCAAATGAACGATCCATTGTTTGTTTTCGCTGAGCGTGCATATTGTCGTTATTTTAATGTGCGGCTGGGACCCTTATAGTCAACAATAAACCTACTTTTTGGTTGCAAACTTTCGACAGCAAGGTGCAGTAAGGAACATACAGGCAGAGGAACGGTGCACATGGATGACAATATTGAACAGATACAGGAGAGTATTCGGGAAGACGGCGACGCATCAACCAGGAGACGTTTTCTTTTTTCTTCTTTTTTTTTTGTTCTCTTGGACCAGCACACAGGAGATGACCCTACACATGCGATGCATTGTGCTGGAACTAGAGGAAAGGCATAGTAGGATAAATGATAGGAGGTGAAGCTTCACTATCTTGCAGCACTGCTTTTAGCATGTTTTTAGTTTTTAATAGCAGTGTTGAATCGTCTCTGTTGTCAAGGAGACGTATTAAATTTTGAAGCTTCGTTTTGCTAGTCATTTTTAGAAATTATTTTACTTCGCCGGTACTACAGAATACCGATTGAGGAGGACGTTCGACACAACTTGGCCTCTCACGAGGGTAGCCGCAGAGAATGCATTGCATGCACTAAGAATATTTCTCACTGCGAGGCACACAATATCTCTTTTAGGCGACATCTTTAGTGAACGAATTATTTCCCGTACAAGCTAATAGGCCTCCGCTTTCACCGTATTTAAACGCTCCAGACTATTTCCTTTGGTGTTATTTGAAATAAAAAGTCTATATTAATAACCTTAGAACTAAACAGCAATTACAGAATAAAATACGCGACGAAATCAACAACAACAACAACAACCTGAAGTTTTACGAAAGATTATAGAAAATTTTTTGGAAAGAGCACGAATATGAGAAGCAGAAAATGGCCACCACTTGCAAGATACAATTTTTTATAATTAAATTAAAATTATTCTGCATTAATATACGGTTTATAAAATAAAATAAAATTTAATAAGAATGTCTTAAATAAAAAGTTATGATGAACTCAAACGCCTTCAGTCATTATGGGGCAGCCTGTATAAAAAGGAAACATCAGCAAATCCTACAACATTCTCTGCGGTTTAAGTACCATTTTCTGTATCTGTGTTTGTTCAACTGTCTAATTATATGTTCTACATTATGTATGTACACATCCATATATACATAAGTACGTGTACATACTCGTACATATGTATGTGTGTTTACTTTATCACAAAAGTTCTTAAGCAGCCTCTTTTTTAATCCATGTTATTTGTAGTTTCACGTATAATTAGAATGACGTTTAACCTTACGAAAAACAAACGTTCACAAGAAATGTACTTCTGAAAAATTTGCATAATCTTACACTTAACGAAAATAAAGTTTCGTTTAGATTGACAGAATTTCACATTTCAACAGTCCATTGGCACTCTCTATTACGCTGGGTATGCAGCTATGCAGCAGCCAGCAAAAATAATTTATTTTAATGAGAATAGCGGGATTAGTTGTTTCGTATAATTTCGACAAATTTGTGCATGACGATGCCTGCATAAACACGTATTGCTACACCAAGTGGAAAGCTTTTATTTTAAATGTATTTTTGTTTTTTTTTTTTGTTAATTTTGTCTCTTTAGTTATAGTATGTACAACTCAGAAATTAATTAAGTAATGTTTTTGTTTTTATTTTGAATTACATACGAGGGTTGTTTCAGAACGGCGCGAAAAGCCCTAAAGTCAGTGCAGAAAACAAAAACAGGAAATTTTTTTGGGCGTTTTTGCAGTCATATTTTTAATTTCCCAAAATGAAATACAGTGCCAGCTCGCTAATCCGAAGGTGTGTAATCCGAATTATCCAGTAATCCGAATTGAATTTGTAACGTATTACGTACTCTATAGTCCGCATTGGTTGCAAGCTCGTTAAACCGAATTTTTATTTTATTTTTTTTATTCTCTGCTTTTTTATTACTGTGTATGTTTTTTTAAAACTAACGGGACATCATTGAGATTAAAAGCCCTCTATGATTGATAATGTACATACATATATAATATTTATAAGTACATAAGTGTGTATGTTTTATGTCTTGTTGCAAATAGTTTAGTTATTGAATGGTATTAGTCGCATATTCTTTCTCAAAGGTGGGTTTCGGAGGATAACATCCCACTATCATTGTTACAACAAGAATTGCCTGAGAATGATTGTGTTGGAGAAACAGAAGAATTTCGCACAAAAACCAACTTCTTTCACCGCAATAATGACGCAATAATGAAATTCTTAGCTGGATTATTAACTCTGACAATACTTCGTGTCGTAGTTCAGACACAAAAAATGTAGAATCAGAGCCTATAATTATGAAACACGTTAAAAAGCAAATCTACATCACAAATTATGTTAAAAAAGAAATAATATTTAAAAAAGCTTTAATTTTGTCATTCTTGTTTAATAAAAATTAAATAAATTTGTTTGACATTCTCTGGCTTGTGTTTTATTTGCGAATATAGTGAATTATATTACATAATAACAGCACATCCAGTAATCCGAATATCTCGTTAATCCGAATCACGGTCTGCAATCATTAATTCGGATTAGCGAGCTGTCACTGTATAGCCAAAACACAGAGAAATAAAATAAGGCCCCCTCAAAATATTACTATTACTTATTTTTTTTAGCTTTTTCTCACCTTCGGCCGTGTTCAAGGATTTTCTACTCTATGGTATAACGAACACCGGCTTCACTAAATAAAGTTTCTTTGCATGACCAGCCTTCGATGTGCCTTTGGGGCCTTATTTCATTTAGGTTTTTGGGCGATATTTCATAAAAGATATTCGGATAATTTTTCATAATGAAAGATGACCCCATGTTTGGTGTCAAAAAAAATATTTTTTTGAGAACAAAACCAAAAAATAAAGTGTAATGGGTTCTGTGCGGCAAAACTGCTTTTTGAAAAAGGTAAATTTTTTTTTATGGAAAAAGGACTGTTGATATAACAATAAAAGTATCCAAATTTGATGCATATCGCTTGGTTATGGTAACAATATCTATACAAAATTTGACGAGATTAGAAAAGTTTGTGTGAGGCGGGTTAATCTAGTTTTATATAAAAGACTTAACATGTTGACGTGACATGAGCTAAGATTTAGTGTTGATAAGGACCTTGACAGCTGGAAAAAGGTTGATTAAAATTTAAATTTAAATACGACAATCCGTTGTGTAGTTATGATGTTTAGATTGCTCTCCAATTTTCTCCAACACATAGAAAGCTTCAAAGTATTGTGTTATGCCCATTAGAGTGTAACGAAAAAAAATTAAAATTTTCCACAACTACTTTCTCAATTAGTAAAACGTCAAAGAAAGCCACAATTTCTTTAAGTGTATGTTTAGATAAATTTAAAGTACATTTTTTTTTTTTTTGAAGCATAAGAAAAACAAAAAATATCAGAAATGTGTGTTGTTTCAGTTTTAATGCTAAAAATCATTAAAGTTTGTTATTTGTTTGTGTGTGTGTGGGTGTGTTTGTGTGCAAACGTGTGTAAGTGGGCTGAATTATTATTGGGAGCCGGCTGGATGTGCTCTTTAATATAAAAGTTGAATGAAATACACACACACGTGGGTTGTATAGCATGAAACACATTCGCCACAGCAGGCTACCAACTTCAAGATGTCACAAATAAAATACACACATTTAAATGAGAGCGATTATTTTGACGACTAGAAGGCAACACGACCGCAGGTTATTGTCTACGCTGATGTCGTCGTTGTAGTCCAATTCAACGAATTTCAATTCTTTTTTGTTGGCTACAAAACAAAACCAGTGTTGAAAATATAAAAAGAAAACTGACTAAAATAATAGCTTAAAATATGAGCGTGATGGAAATTGTTTTCAATTCGAAGGAAAGGTCGAAAATGCTCTTATTTCCAATTACGTCAGTCGACATTGCACGAATCGCACTATCTTTTTTAGTGTTGTAAAACGTTTAATTGAGTTTAAGGAATTGTAGACAAACAAACCCAAGCCCAAAACCAAAAAGTTGATAAATTGCGACCGCTAACAAGGAGGGAGCTGTTTGAGCAATAATACGTTAGAGAAGCAAAATCTTATATATAAAAATTACATGTTTGTATATAAACGGATGAAGCGTATTTTTTGGAAATTTTACAATATCTCCTCTCTGTATATCTGGAATGAACTATAGGCTCTATATAAATTTAAAAAATTCCAACTGGGCGTGGCATTAATTAAATATTTATTTTTGTATATCTTGGGAATGGTTGAAGTGAAAGTTTCTGAATATAGTCCAAACGACTTTGCAGTTAAAAGAAATCATCAGTCAAAAACTCGTAGGGATTGAAGAAGTGGGCGTGCTACCTCCCATACAAACTAAATATTGATTTGTTTATATCTAGAGAACGGTTAAAGAAAGAGTTTCTGTATTCCTGCTTAACTTTATGGTCAGTACAAATCATCAGTCAAAAAGTGGGCGTGGTACCTCCCATACAAACTCAATAATGATTTTTGTATATCTTGAGAACGGTTAAAGCTAAAGTAACTCATTTTGGTCTGAATTAAAAAAATTTTTGTCATATTCAAGCTCACAATTAATTTATCACAATTCTGTGAAGAAATTACATTCCTGATTTGGATAAGCGAAAAAATTTATTCAAATCAAAAATGCAATTTCTTCACAATATTGTGATAAATTAACTGTGAGCTTGAATACGACAAAAATTTCTTTAATATGTGATAACTACAGTTCGATTAAATTCTATCCTGAATATTTTTTTTTAATTTAATTTTTTTTACCCAAAGAAAAAGTTCCTGCAACATTGTACCGGAAATGATAAATTTTAATCTCTCATTTTCTGTCGAAATTGCACAAAAATATTTATCTGGAACGCTTTTGGATAAATTTGAGCGATTTCGGGCACTTCTGTTATGCACTTGGAACACACCTATCAATCACTTTCATAAGGAAGCAAATAAGAAATGTCAAAAAATTAAAGAATATATGAGCAGCAGAAAACGAAACTTGCGTAAGTAAACTTTTCCGTTCAGACAGGGCAAATAATTTCAAAATAGAAATCCAATAGACTTGCGGAAGTACTTGCATGGTGAAAATACAGTTTAACTTAACAAAATTGTCATGAACTTCGTCGATTTCAATAAATTCGTGTTTTTATTATGTTGTACTACTGTTTATTAATACTGCTGTGCTGCTTATTGCGCAGCGAATGATGAATGCCGCATTTTTTATGGGTTCGATTCAATTGTGTCATTACACTTTTTGATATGGTGTGCGTTGCGGTATTAAGCTGAATTCATGGTTGTTAATAGTGGTGCATGGTCTCTTGCAGGAGGTGCCTGGCTATGGTACAGCCAGACTAAAAGAATTTAGAAAACCAAAAATGCTGCAGTTGACGTTTTCAAAATAATTTAGTAGCCGACTACAAGGCAACAAAAGCAGTCAACTACATTTGTAGTCGCTGCAGCTGGTAGCCTGCTGTGGCGAATGTGTTCCATGCTTAAAGCATGAAAAACAGACAAGGGAGCTTCATGACTTTCTAAGGTTGGTCGAAATATTTTGTTGTTTGTCCTTTGCAAAGTCTATTTTTAGGATACGAATTTATTTTGTTATTTCAGTTTTAGTATGTGTGTATGTATGTATGTAGAAGTGGGTATATGTCGCTGACTTGCTTTATTTTCTCAATGTGTATACATGCGTGTTTGTGTGTGTTGGTGGGTTTATGTATATAAGTTTATGTGCGTGAGTATGTGTGTGTGTGTGTATGTGAATTACACTCGTGTGGGCGTCTCTATTGTGTTGTGTAGCTGCTAAAGCTCTTGGATTATGTTCTGCTTTTCTTTCTGTCACTATTGAAGGTTATAAGTGTCAATGCGTGCTTATTCAGACATTCATGTTTATCATCAAGCCGAACAAATACGCTCACATGCATTTCTATTCTCTAAATATTTTGCACGGCTGCACGCATTTTAAAATTGCACACATGCACTCTACATCGCCCTCAGCTGAAGGAAACAATGTCGAAGGAATGTCGTTTAGTATGTGTTTAATATCAACAAATGCATTACAAATATTATTTTATTTTTAATTAAAACTCTTTCACAATTATGCATGTCCTTTACGTTTTAATATTCATTATTTTAATATTATTATTAATTTTTAAATAATATAGAAATTGATAATTGGAATGATTTAAAATATTTTTTTTTTTTAAGACAATACGAACTCTACGAAGCTTTTTAAGCTTGTCTGTAGAAACACCCAGGGTTTAAACGGGAATCGACTCCGCACCTACATATTGACAAGACTAATGCTCATGCACTAGACTACGGAGGCATGTGACTGAAGCAACAGTCAATGTCGGATGAGCTTAATGAAAGACCCTGTACTATCAGATAGTCAGGCGGCGCTTATGGTCCTTCAGTTGACCATAATAACATAATAACATAAATGGTATGAGAGCACCTGAAGCTTTTCAATGAGTTGGTGAATTTGAGCTGGGTTTCTGAACATGAGGGGTATGCGGGTAGTGAATTGACAGACTATTTGGGAAAATGAGGGGCAATTGTGTCCCTCATTAGCTCCGAGCCATTCCTTGAACTTACGAAAAGCCACAGAAATGAAATTTTTAAAACACTGGGAGGAAGAGAACACGCTACACACTGGCATGATTATGCGGGACAAACGCTTCCTGCTCCCGAATAGAGCAATCTCAAATAGGCTGCTTTCGGTGCAAAGAGTGGACTTGAGACCTTTAACGGGCTACTTCACAGGGCATTGTGGTCTGAGGTACCAACATAACAATGTGCAATGTCTATCGATTTTGTGAAAGTGACACTGAGAGCTCTGAACACGTTCTTTGCGACTGTCCGGCAGTCGGCAGAGTCGACATATTTCTCAATCTGGGTGAAATTGCAGTGCCTGCATACAAGCTATGGAACACCAGACCCCACATAGTGCTTGGATTTCTTAGAAGCATTAAGATTGCGGTGTAATGGGTGGACCTTGCACAATGGATTTTTTTGTCCCAATAATAATAATATGCCCGATATTCTTAATCGTTTTAGTTTCTGTTTGCTAAGAAAAAAAATTTAAGAACTTGTCGAATGGCCGTTTCTTTAAGCTAAGTGGAGCTGTGTTATTAACAACTTTATTTCGCCCCCGTTTTATTGCTCAAATACCGACGAAGGAGGCTGCTGCACCACAGAAAACTCGGAAACTGTTTTTTGACTTGACAGGGCTGGGAATTGAATCCGGGTTTTTCTAATGCCAGAGCCGACACGTTAACTACTCAGCCATCAGCAACCCTCAATCGAACCTCTTACACTGTTTGCGGACTTTACCGTTTCGCATTCGAAAATATATACTCCTTTAGCTCGATACTCCCTCCTACAATGCAACGTTCACAACTGTTGAACTCAACAGTTACGTGAAAGCAAAAAATACAAATAAATATAAATATGGCCAATGCATATTCTGTAATAAAAACTGTTTTATGAAATTCTGTAATTTAAAATTTTTTTTTGGTAAAACTTTCTTCGATCAGCTGTTCAGGCTGAGTACACAACATGTTGAGTTAATTGCAGCGAAAAAATTTTATAATGGATTGAATGTCATAAATTAATTACTCAACTGTTGAGTTGACCGGTATACTCAACTAGCGCGTTTCTAAAACACTCAACAGTTGCGCAACAGTTACGTCTTATAAAGGCGCCGAATTTACAAAAAAAAAATTTTTTGGTCTTCTGGTTGCAGTCTCAACACGTGAACTACTCAGCCAACAGCACCGGCCGGGTTTAGCGATGCACAAGAAAATAATTCCTTGACTTATGACAGTTTTGCAGCAAAAGGCAGTTATTTTTTTCAATCACATCAAAATAGTCGTGGATTTGCAAATCCTTTTAATTTGTGAATTTTTGTTCGTACATAAATAAATTTTGTGTGCGATCTCAAGGCTTCAGCTGTGTGTGTTGTGTTTTTTTTTCGGAAGTTTTTCTAGTGTCTGTTAAATAAAAGAAAAAGTTCGTTTTCAGTTGTGTCCAATTGAATGCAAATTTCATTATTTTTTTTCAGTTCAATTCTATAGAATTTTCGTCGTCATTGTTGCTGATATTGTTGTTCGATGGCGATGACATTGTTGTTTTGTACTTCATGTCCATGAGATGATTAAAATGATTCAAATGAGATGTGGTTTTTAATTATGGTGATACATATAGAAATATATTTTATTTGTTTTTATTGCTGAGCAGATGATGATCTTAACGGTGGATTGAGTTGTATTGAAAGAGAGAATTGAAATGTGAGTGCCATATTAATTGGAAAAAGATATCCTTATTTGTTTTTCATTTGCATACTACCTTATAGTAGACGTAGGCATTGTCCATAAGTTTTGGTTTACTTTAAAGGGTTTTGTACGTTTAAAGCCTTGTGCAGCCGGGTGGGGGCAAATTAATCCTAAAAGTATGTTACGCTTCTTAAACGCAATTAATGTGTTTCGTTTCGTTTGGTTGTGTTTTTTGTTTTATTTTCTTCTCGCTTTTCGGTTAATTGCAGCTTCGCCTACTGCCGTTATATGCTGGTAGTTGTTGCTGCAGCTGCCGTTTTTTTTCTTTGGTTTTTTAATTTTTTTTTGTTGTTGTGTGTTATTGCTATAGATGTTGCTGCTGTTGCTATTGTTGTTGCTGCAGTAGTAGTAGTAGTAGTAGTAGAGTAGTAGAGTAGTAGTAGTGGTGGTGACCAGTTACTTTTAAAGGTCACTCTACTTAACAAGCTTTTAGCGTTTGTACGAGTATGTCATGTGTGTGGGTGTGTGTGTGTGGGTTTGTAAAAGAGAGCTTGCTAGAGCGAAAGAGACTTTTTAAGAGAATTTGTGTGTATTTTTCTTATCGTGCGTGTGTGTGTGTGTGTTTATGAGCTGTATATGTGTGTGTGGGTGGGTGGGTGTTTAGGCAGTCAGCCAGCCCGTCCCACAAATGAAAAACGTATGAGTATTTTCGTAGTTTTTCATCTGAATTATTAATCGAAAATTATGCTGCTCTTATTCGTTTTGATTTTGTCTGTTGTTGCTGGTGTTGTTGGTGATTGCTTTTATTTTTTTATTCTCCCTCGGTTGTTGATTATTTTTATTTTATTTTTTGGTGTGTGAAAGAGTTTGTTTTATTTTCTTCTTATGCTCCAGTATTTTTTTTTTTTGCCTTTTCCTTTTGAGTCACTTGCTGCTGATTACGCTTTGTAATGCCTTCTTCATGAAAGTGTAATTCGATAGTTTGGCAGCAGTATGTGTATGTGTGTGGGAGTTATTTGTTTTCTATTTTCTGTTTTTATGTTATTTTTGTTGTTGTTTTTTTTCTTCTTAATATGACGTTTCCTGGTTATTATCTTTCTCTATGGGTTTTTTTTTATTATTCCTGTAATTGTTGTGTGGTTATGGCTTTTGGTCATAAATTTCTAATATGGTGTTTATTTTGGTCTGCGGTTGGTGCCTTTGAAGCTCTTTTGAAATACTGGAGTTTGTGTCTGTCCGTCTGAATTGTCTGTGGGTCTTGTTTGTTTCAGTTTGTAGACCTTTTTCTTTCCAGAGTATCTTTCTAATTTGTTTATTTTTTTTTTAATTTCTTGCTTAGATGTCTAATAGAAGAAGCTAAAGAAATCTTATATATGTAGTATGTTGGTATTGTTATTGTTGTTGTCAGTATTTATTTTCGTTGTACTTGCTCTTTTTTTTACATGGACTTTTGTCCCGATTTCGTTGTGGTTTTTTTAGTTTTTCCTTTTGTTGTTGTTGTTGTTGTAATTATGTAGCTTTTGGCTGGCTGCTTGTTTGATTTCAATAGGTTTTTGTGTTGTTGTTTTGAAATTATTGATTTTGTTATATATTTGTTGTTTTCTGTCTAGATTACAAACAATTTTTTTTGCACCTTTTTTTGTGTTGGATAACTTTTGATTAATTTTTCTTTATAATTTTTTTTTATTTTTTTTTTTTCAGAAAATTATTTTTTTTTAACAATTTATTATTTATTATATGTTATTTGAATTAATTGCTTTTCATACTTTCGTGTGTGTGTGTGTGTGTGTGTGTGTGTGTTGTAAAAAGGCACCAGAGGCAATCAAAAATTATGTGTATATCCTTTTGTAAGGATGTCGATTTCTTTTTTTTTTTTTCTAGCAATTGCTTTCTTTTTTTTTAGCCTCAAACAAACTTGAAAACTTTTTTTTTTCTTTAGCACTTTTTTATTTTACTTCATCTTAAACGCGCCGCTGTGTTTTATTTTTCTACATTTTATGTTGGAAAATATTTTCCATTTTTATAAATGGCGGGGTGAGGACTTTCTCGAAGCCGTAAAATGATTAATTTTCATGCATCCAATTGTAAAGCTATTCAGTGGTATAAACAATTTATTTTATTATGTGTTGAAATATTTGTATTTCAACGTTTCACACTTCTCGCGCGTAGCTTCGTTTCGTGTTTGAAGACCTTAAACGTTGCTTATACAACTGCCCTTACATACGTAGCTTTGATGCTCGGTAGGCCTTCAAATGTGCATTCCAATGCAAGAAAAAGCTTCAAAGCTTCTTTTTTACTCAGCAAATGCATTTGTTTCTATTTTCTGTTGTGGTGTGTGTTTGTGAGTACATATTATGTATAAACTAAAGCTCTTTGTCGCTCTCTCTCTCTCTCTCTCTCTCTCCCTCTCTCGCTTCCGCTATAGTTTGTATAATGATTAAATACAGCGTTGCCATTTTGGTAACTTTCAACAAAAATTGGTTACTTTTCTCTCCAATGTGCACATGTGTACTTTTCTTTCATGTTGGTTACTTTTTAAAACAAAAGTAAGACATTGATAACGGCTGCTATTGCAGTATTATATTCTTTCCATGAAATTGTTCATCACAATTTTTTAAACATATAGCCGCAAATGTCCTGGATAACTTTACGAATTCCATCTTTGTGGTCTTCAAGAAACGATTGTGTGCCATTGGTATGGACCTTATTTTTATTGTAGCTACAGAGAAAAAATTCTAAACATGTTCAAGCATAAAATTTTGCTGGCAAATGGTGATCGCCATTTCGACCAATCATACGTTCAGGAAACTTTTCACGCCAATCCATTCGCTGCAGCTTCCGCTCCAGCCTCATTTTCATTCACACATTAGGTATGGCTTTTTGATAAAAATCCTTACTAACGTCGCAGCCGAGATATGACGTTTATGGTCGGTAGGCGTGAGTTCGTCTGTTAATTGAACTTAAAAGCCTTGAGATCAAAGAAAAATAAAATGTGTAAATACAATGCAATGCTGTTTGTGGAATGCTCAGTTCCAAGGAGAAATTGAAAAATCTGGTTTTTGTTTAATATTATGCGCTACAACACAATCCCCTGTGTTCTTTAAAAACGAGTGACTTCTCAAAACCGAATAAATGCTAATTTGGTGTTCTAAAAAATCACACGATTTCCAACACGTAGTTTTTTGCGGATTCGGTTTACAGAACATACCCGAATATTCACAGTTGTTCTGGAGTGACGTGCATAATGTGACGGTTCTTCACATCACTAGCTTATTCCAATAGCTTCGGCAGTTTCACAATTGGTGGCCGAGAAAGTGCTTTACAAATGACTTCGTTTGGCGAACTACGATCGTTTGTTTCGTTTCGTAAAGTTTCATTGGAACACCCGTTGGTTACTTCTTTCTTGTATTTGGTTATTTACTTTTTTTTTCATTTTGGTTAAACATTTTTTGTTCGTGGCAACACTGATGGCATGTCCGTAGTAAGTTCAACTCTCTCTGTGCGTGTGAAAGCTTTTTAAGGGTTTACACTAAAGCTGTTAAAATTATTGATTTCTTTTTTTTGGATAAACTTAAATAAACTACAGCTTTTTTTGTTTTTTTTCTTAATGCCAACAATAGATGATGTTACGCGGAACATTAATGCTTTTTCTACTTGCTGTTGGTGTTGTTGTTTTAATTTTTTTTCTTCTATTAATTTTTCATATCCTTGTTCTCATTTTCAACAAAAATTTAATATGTTGTTTCGTTTTAGTTGCTGGTGTGTACATTTGGTATATTTTAGCAAAGGACTTTAAACACATTGAGGGCGTTAAGCGAAAAGCAATCGTAATACATATTTATTTCTTGTTCGAAAACTTATTAAGGAAAAAAGTATTCAACTGTACTTTGATATAATAAAATTTAAGTTTGTGTGTGTGTGTGTGTTTTTTTTTAAATTCCTTAAAATTTGTTGATGCTGGTAAAAATGAAATTTCACCAATTATCTTTTGTATTGCAACGCAATGCGACAAAATATTCCAGACAAAGTGACTCCGCTTTGTAATAAATATCAATAAGCTGACTGGCAAAATCAAGTTTCAAATGTAGGGTATTTATATAATTTCATATGCTCCAATAAACTTATTGCAAAGAATTTTATTTTTTTTCTCATACAGTAAATATGAGTAATTTATAAGTAATTTTGGTGAGGACTTTTTTAATTTTAATGTGATTATGGAATGTAATGTTGTCAGTTTCGTAAGAAGTCAATTTTAAATGCTGACATTTTGCTACAGTTTTTCCCACTTGAATTCTCAGCAGAAACAGCAACAGACTAAATTTGAAATTGTAATTTTTAATTTCACAGTGGCAATAATGCGAAATGGATATCAGCAATTTTAATTTAATAATTTAATTTAATAATATGTCAAAATCAACCGCGACGAATGTGTCAATGGAAAGAGCGTGACAAGGTTTTCCTGAAGAAAACCAATTACGATTTTGCCTCTTTATTAATGTTTTATTGTTTTTCCTACTTTTGATCGCTCCTCTAAATCAATTTAAAATGTTTTTTTTTTCAACTTCAAACCATATTTTTGGAATTTTCTACCAGTCCAATGCGTTCGATATTTCTTTGGGAAATTTTCCATAAAGAGGAACTAAATTAAATTAAATTTTTAGTCATTTTCAATTTTTTTTTCTTGGACCAGCAGATGACCAGAGGATGACCTCTACCCATGCGATGCATTGTGCTGGACCTCGAGGAAAGGGATAGTGCGACATGTGACAGAGCGTAAAAGGATGAGCAGACGAAAGCTTCCCTATTTGACAACTCTGCTTTTGCACGATTTTTTAATCATTTTTTGTTTATAACAGCTTTGCAGACATATTCAAGTTCCAAGCTTTATTTTTTAGTAGTCTTTTTTGGCAATTACTTTACTTCGGTGGTGCTATACAATACCGATGAAGGAGGGCGTTCTGATGTGCTTGTGGATTGGATACATTTGATCAGTGACTATGCTTTCGCCACCGAAACCTTCCGACAACAACTGACACAAGGACACACAAATGCACATCAGAAAAAATGCGAGATGTTTTTTGAGTCTGAAACTGGAAAATTTTCCGTTTTGTAGTCAACGTGCAGACTAGTTCGACCATCGCCACCCTTTTTACACTGAAAGCTATGCTAAACTGCAATTTAAGTTTCTTTTTAATTTCCATGTGAGTTTATCCCTTCGTATATATCGAAATGTTTTCTTTTTGGGCCATGTCCATCCAACCTGCCTCAATTTTGTGTATAAATTAAGGCCCTCCGAAACGGCTCCTTTCGTCACCCACTTTACTGCTGACAGGGCAAACATGTACGGTTGGGTATGTTTGCTTATGTTTGCATATGCAGTACATAAATGCTTATTTGTAGTCGCATAAACAGGCAACGTTTGTTTGCATACGTGTGCGTATGTGTGCGTATGTGTGAAATATCTGCATATCTACTCACATACAACGGCATACAAACAATTTGAATGTTTATGGGATTTTGGATATGCATGGTTCTGTGTGTGTGTGTGTGTGTGTGTGTGTGTGTGTGTGTGTGTGTGTGTAGGATTGTGTATACTGCAGTGATGCCATGCATCGGGCAATTTAAAAATTTGTAGGGATTGTGTTTTATTTTTGTTTTTGTTTTTGTTTTTCGTTAATATCTGTAGGAGATTACAAATTCTGTACTCGTTCGTTCGGTCGTTCATTCTGACTTTTCAACTTTTAGAAAAAAAATTGAAACATTTAAGCTAAAATTTACGGAAATTGTTCATTAAACTGGAGTAATTGAAATGGAAGAAAAACAAAAAACAAAAAACAATAAAGAAAATGAATGTAACAGAAAGGGAGCTGAGCAGTTGGCATAAATTTGTATTTTGTGCCAAAATAAAACGCAGCGACTGCGATAAGAAAAAATCTTCAAGATTAACTTTTATTTAATGCTCAAAAGGATTAAAGCGAATTTGATAGTTGAACGGCATAATGGCAACTTATCTGGGTTTATGGATCACTGGATGGAATTGACAAGATGTTGGATTATTGTTTCATTTGCCATTTATGTTTCTTTTTTTCTTGATAATTCTGTGACAATAGCCGGGCATCAGTTAATTAAAACCTACATTTAAGCAACAATATTTACAGGGACGTGCAAATAATTTATTGTTGCTTTTTGGCAACAGCAGTGGAACATACGAGGTATTTTCTCGAATAAAAAAATTTCAAAATCATTTCATAATTTAAATTATGATGGTCTTTTCACATCTCTCCTTTTTTCGTGAATCAATACTCAATAGATGTTCCCTATGTATGTGCAATGCAATGCCTTGTATTGGAACTAGTATACTAGTTATACTGCAGTTATACTGTAGGTATACTGCAGTTATAATGTAGTTATACTGTAGAGAAAACAGCGATACACAGCAAAAAACCAGAGAATGTGTTACATCATACTTTTCAACCATATACTACATACCGCCTGCATTACTTAGAATCGGTTGTAACTTGATTACCACTTGATACAGAAGTATTCATTATTGTAGAAAAAAATCTCTACTCTTTCTAAACGCCGAACTGCCTTTAATACCGATCTGTCCGTAACCAAATCAGCCTGAATCATCGGGACATGTCGATTTTTAGTTGTATGTAAATAATGATGTATTACGTATAATTGAAGCGCAATGTAATAAAAGTGTGTTGCATTTACTAGCCATTTTTAAACATTTGCTCTCTATAATAAAGCAGCTATAAAACCTTTTTAAAAGTTGAATTTTTAAGAGCTTTCGTCTTTGATAGGTTCGTTGACAACTGTAACTTATTACTGCACGTATTACTTAAAAATGTTTTTCTATATTTTTTACATATTTTTTTCTTTTTGGCTGAAAAGTTACCAGGCACTGTGACACAACTTTGTCCAGTGAAAAGACTAATGTCGACAATTTAAAATCAATGGCAAACTAATTAAAGTTAAACTATAAATTGTATTCTTATCGGATCTAACTGAGTTGCTTGCAAAAATTTATTTAAAAATATTCCCTCAGGAATTTGCTAAACAAAACAAAACAGAAACGCAAAGGAAAAAAAAATACAGTCCCAAATGTCCTGCTGGCCTATTGAGAGGTGTACAGAGCAAAAACATAATAATTGCATCTGATACTTTGACAATTTAGTTGTAGGTCACAAGCAACTAAATGCACACACACATACACTCACTCATTTACTAATGGACTTTTGCTTACACTCACACAAAACAATCAATAAGTTTGACAATTTTAAACTACAAAAACTAAAAAAAAAAACAAGAACTGAAAACATATAGTATTTTTAATTCCAAACATGATGTCCTTTTTTTGTCCTTTCAAAAGTATATTTTGAGGGGGACAAATGTTAAATGAGTTTCTATACATACATACAAACACACGCACACCCATATAGACACATAAAGTCTCGCAACTAAGGCAAGCTGTCAGTTGCCATTGTTTCGATTTCGATTTCAGTTTCTGTTTTCAGCTTTCTCTTGGGGGGTTTTAATTGTTTTTATTTTGTTTTATTGAATTTTTGTTTATTCTGCTGTAAAATCTTTTAAAATTTAAGATGCACGTTGAACTCAATACGTTAAAGGAGCTGGCTGGGATAATATGCTTTTGTCGGCTAGAAACATGATTGCAATTGTTTTTAGCTTTTAGGCATTTGTAGGTCTAGGTTTATCTTTGTCTTGTCTTGTGTGATTTCAAGAATCAATTTTTACTTTTGTGTTTGTTTTTTTTTTTTTTGTAAGAAAACGGTAGGTGTATTGCATGCTCGTGCATGCTTTTGTTTATTTATTGACTAATTGCAATATTGTTCTTGTATAGAGGGGACCACATACAGAGAAACTAAAGAATTATATTAGGCTACCTATTCCTCTTTCTCTCTCCCTCTCTCGCTATCTGATATACACATATATTTTTAGATGTCCATCACCTGTATTTGTATGATTAAAAAGTGAAAGGGCATAAGGATAAGAGAATGGCCCTACTCCAGAACTACGACCGTATACAAATATGTATCTTACAAATTTGTTTTAACTGCGCTTCAGAACGAACGAAAGAAAGATTTTAAAAAATTTTAACTTGTGGACGTTACGTGCCTTTGGAATTTTCAGCCATTATAAAGCCAACAAAACTACAATTATGCATTTTTATTTGAAGCTGCACAAAACGAAGCCAAGCTTGGTTGTTCTGCAGTATAATTTTCAAAGTATTCGTAATGACGTCAATGAAAGCTAGATGCCAAATGGTTTGAGTTGAGCATTTTCGTCATCGTATTTCATACGAAGAGCTTTCTAGAGTATGTGTGGTCACAGCACTGTGCCTATACTGGCAAGGAAACTGCGAAACTGAGAAATGGGCACCTCTGATTTCACTTTCAAAGTTGTATAAGTACTGTCATTATAGGAACGGACTGCTTTTACCCCAAATTTATAATATCGAGTTTTTATCACATTTCGACGTTTTGAGGTCATGGAAATCGTTTCTGACTACTTTCGTGATTGGATGTGTGTATGAATGTATATATATATATATATATATATATATATATATGTGTGTGTGTATGTGTATGTGTGCTTATGTTTTTGTATTTAAACTTAAGAACGGCAGGTCGGCTCGGAATGTTATTGAATAAATAACCGATACGCTTCGGCACATTTCGAAAATTTTCGAAAAAAAATTATTTTTCCAATAAAGTTCAAATTACTAAGCCGATCATGTTCAACATATAAATCAGCTCTGAAGTTAAAAAAAAAAAGAATGTCGACTGTTATTTTGACTAAAATCGTGTGATCGTTTGAGAAATATCGTTGACAAAAATGTTCTTTTTTTTCTCTTTCGAACAACCACAAAAATCTTCGGCAAATCGATTTTAGACATTCACAAAAATGCATCGGATGGCGTATTTTTAAACTGGTTCGAGAGATATCGATGACGAAAATATACGAAAAAAATGTTTGTTAAAACTAGCGGGAAGTTGCAGCAGTGTAGTCCAAGATCAATCCATTCTCATTTATATGTATATGTTTTTTTTTCAATACTGCCTTACTGAACTAACATATCTGCCTTAAAAAAAAATGCTTTGCAGTTTTTGTCCTGCACAACAAATCATTTTTTTAATGTTATTTTAAGTTTCTTAATTCGCCAAAGTGTGAGAAAAAATTTGTGCTTGGCTGGAAGCTTTTTTTGTAGTGGAAACAAGAATATGAAATCGCGTGATTTTTGTTCGCAATTATCGGCTTAGAAGCATTACTTTATGTATCCAAAAAGACAAACTGTCAAAAATGCATTTTTTTAAGTATTTATATTTTTATATACAATACTTACTTGCTATGGCGCTACTGTAGTGCATATTCATAGCACTGGTTCTTAAAAATGCAAAGCATTGCTTCTAACAGCTTTTAATTGTGCACTAAACTACGGAAGCACCCGTATGAGCATGTTGCATGAGCGTTAGTCTTAAGTACAGGCAACAGCTTACTTGCGTTCAGTAGAGCTTCTTGTTGCCTGAAAAGCCCAGCTTAGCCTGGTGCCAATTCACTCGTGGGTTTCTAACCCACTACTTTGACTGCTGGTTTGGTGTCTAGTGCATTCGAATGCAACCACGTTTCGCCCCACAGTGTGCCTCCGTAGCCTAGTGCATGAGCATTAACCTATCAATCTGAAGGGTGCGGGTTCGATTCCCACTTAGACCCTGGGTGTTTCTACACACAAGCTGTAAGAGCTTTGTAGAGTTTGTGTTGTCTTAAAAAAAAAATTCGTTTATTCTTTGCCGGGGCGTGTTTGAATTGTTTAAAATAAATTCCAAGTTTTAACTAAAAAAATTTAACCCCTCAACAAAGATTTAATTTTCTAAAAAAAATTGATTATAAAAACAAATAGATGAAGTTGAAAATATGCAAAAATATGCAAAAATATGCAAAATATGCAAAAATATGCACTTGTTGCAAATGAAAATATAAATGCTCACTCACTTTTAAATATGCCCGTATGCAAAATATGCCAGCATATTCATGTACATAATATACATATATGTATGCCTTTTTAAGCACAATATGAGTATATATGCATATTTACCACCAACATTTAGCAAATTAAGCTTTTATAAAAGCATATGCAAAAATGCATGTTCTAAGTAAAATATATGCATAAACTGCATTTACGGCAAAATATGTACTTAAAAAAGTGTGATTGTTGTCAAAAAGCACATAAATATGCATTTTTGCAACGCATATGCAAAAATATGCTTTTATTTTCAATATATATTTCCACTTATATTTAGTAATCGCAGTTGGAAAGAAAATGCTTTTGCGTCCGTTTTGTTACTTTTATAATGACATGCACTTAAAAAAATTGCCACAGTTTAAGAAAATAGTAGAGCGCAACACCACCGACACACGAACAAACACTCAAACCCACCCACTCATACGAGTACATTAAAAACAAAACTTAATTAAAACTCACAATAGCAGTAGTAGAAACAATTTTTAAATGCAATTATAGAAAACAAGTCCTTGTTTTACAAATAAATATTTACTTATACACACACACACACACACACACACATATATATACACTGTTACATTGCAACTTGTGGGTGTAAAATAGTAGAACGTGAAAAAAGGCACAGTGCCTTTATCGGCATAATATTCCGTGTAGCATTAAGGATATTGAAGTAGTGCCCCAAGCTGAAATGTGACGCCAACTATAACAATGTGAAAAACCATGGTATTTAAATATAAATAAATAAAAAAAGCAAATGCAATGAAAAAGAAGAGTTATAAAAGTCAACTAAATGCATGTAATTGTTTGCAGATAAACTTTTGCTTTTTTCTTAAGGTGCGACGAAAAAGTAACTTATTAGAAAAATTAATGTATGTCAGCTAGCCATATGAATCTGTGGCGAAACAACTTAAGTCAACTTGGTAATTTTTCATAATTGGTATCATAGAAGTAACAGTCCAACCTAAATTACGACGCAAAGCTCAACGTAATTCAGCGTTTATATTTTACGCTTAAAATGAGTAAGCGAAATTAGGGCGTTAACGTTGCGCCAGTAACAATTATAATTATGTTATTAGAAATAATAAATAGAGATGAAGTCACAAAATAGAGCTGAACGTAGCTAAAGTTACCTTACTTAACAAACAACAGTACTTTTGCAGCCAACTTCACTTCTATACGCGCTGTCAAAATTGGGTTGTCCAATTGCAAAGCGTTGATGTCGCGTTATTTTGTTTGGTTTCATACATTTTGTATGGGGCATGAGAAATTTTGACAGCCAGACAACGTTTTGCTTGGTAGTTTAGGCTGTTTTGTTAAGTTTCAATTAGAAATAGGTAACATATTTTTAACAAAATCAGCGGTAGAGAGGCAAGGGGCCTCTCCAAAATTATCCAACTTTTTTATTGCGTCGTTTCATTGAATCTTGCTAAGAATTTCGCGTGAAAGTTGTGACAAGCAAAAGGGGTTGCTGTTGGCTGAGTAGTTAGCGCATTGACCAGCATGCCAGCATTATATTCTCCATTCAAGATTCGCAAACACTAAAAAATTTTCCTATTGTGTCTAGGCTAATAACGCTGTCGTTCGTTCTCAATCGGTGTAATAGAACGTCAACGAAGTAAAATATAAAATAATAACAATTTAATAATGGAAACAAAAATCAAGTAATGCCAAGGACTATTGTAAGTTAGAGATAGTAAATTTAGAGCTTAATTTAGAAGGCGTAAAAAAAAATAACGGGAAATAAATTTCGCGTACGCTATTTATAGAAAAGCTAATAATTTACGTCTACGGATAGTCACATACAGTGGACAAAATACGAAGAAAGCTCTGAAGAAGAAGGTGTAGCAACCTTCGAAAACAGCTTGTTGTTCCCTTCTGCTGGTATATGTTAATGTGATTTACAATTTTCTCTTTGATTTAGTTTGTTTCTTAGTAACTATCACATGTAATTTTGACTGTTCGTATGTTATCGATTATCAGCCTATTTAAAATTGAAGAATTTTTACTAATTGCATAAACTGTTATTCCAAAAAAGGCACTGTATACATACATGATTATATACACATATATCGAAAAATTCATATGTCGTTCGTTGGCAATCGCATCACTTCAGAACGGCTGCAGTAATTTGGCTCAATGTTCGTCAAAGCCCAACATAGGCTTTTACGGAATAATACTTTTTTTTTTAATGTTCACAGTAATCCACGCCTATTTTTACTCCCACTTTTTTCATATACGTATCTAAAATCGTTGAATTTCAGAACCGATTTCTCAATTTTTTTAATGTTTGTAATCGTTCATAAAAGTTTTTGAAGGAAAGAATAATCGTCCATGATCACTTTTTTTAATTGTTCATTGCTGTAAAACATAAACAGATCTGCATCTAGAGAGACTCATCCTAATTTCTTTTAATATTATAAATGTGAATGTTTGTATGTTTAGATGTTTGTATGTTTGTATCTTTGTTCCACTATACCACCTAACCAGCTGAACAGATTTTTGTGAAATTTCGTAGACGGATAGTTTATAGTCCAACTTAAAATATAGGATGCTTTTCATGGCGTAAAAAAAGAGCAAACATCCTGATAATGGTTCAAAAATTACATTATGAATGTCTGCCTCTCCCGCCAATTTTTCTAGAGGTTTAGGAACTAACTATTTGGGTTGCTATTTAGAAAGTTACAAGAACTAGCGCGGACAACTGCACAATTTGGAGTCAGTGGTGGTAGCGAAGCACACCGGGTTAATCTAGTATTTTATATTTTTTTTTAACATGATCACGATTGAACGAACGGGTATAATGAATATGAATATGTGAAACTATCCAAACAATGTAGTAGTTAATAACGTGAGCGAAGCCTCAAATGAAAGTTGGTAACAAATAAAATGGCTCTTCGTTAGCTTGAAAAAATTAATGCGCATCACTAGAGTTGCTGCATCAACTCTGTATTATAAATTCTCAAAAAAAAAAAAAAAACAACCAACAGCAGAGTTATACAATAATTAAACTCTCTATTTTTCACTTCATCAGCTGGTTATTCTCTACACTATCTTTTTGGAACTAATTTCGGTTTAAGAAAAAATTGTAATTTTCTATATTTTTGATTGTTTTAAATTTGGAAGAAATGATAATTTTCTATATTTTGTATATTTTTCATTGTGCTGTGGGGCATGTGGACAGACATTTTATACTTCGTTTACAAATGTAGGACCTATAAAAGCCTTAATAACCGACTAAAATTATCAGGAGTAAAATTCTTGTAACATCATTCAAGCAGTCGAGATTTTTAACTCGGTTAATAAATTCACACTTCACAACTAAATAAACGATGACACACACATATACGAGTACATATACATATATATATATATATATATATATTTGTGTATGTCATTTAATACAAAAATGGATTTAGTTTTATATATATATATACACTGATGTAGTACATCTGTATCAGAGAGAGACGAAAATCACTTTTATTTCTTGAATTCATCAGACATACTAATTTTTCTTCACGTTTTATTAAGCAACAAAAAGTGACGTTGAGTAAAATCAGCATTGTCATCGTGAACATTTCATTTATATAATAAAGGCTCATTTACCCAAGCGTAACGTTGATATAGTTGTATCAAATCATGATGTTTGATGCATAAAATCGTTTCTGTAATGTCTTCAATCGGTAGAAAATAGAATTTTATTACGACCTTACGTGACATTTGTAAGCATTTGCATAGGTTTTCTTACATCAAACATCACGGTTTGATGCAACTAAATCAACGTCACGTTTGACTAAATGAGCCTTGAGCCTTGAGCCTTAAATGTGAGTTGAGTGTTCGAAGATGTTTTAAACATACCATACCATGCAACAAAACTCAAAGATGAATAAAATCACAATCAGAATGACGTCCGCCTGTGGTTTGGTGTGTGTGTGGTGAACAATGTGACCAGATTCGAAAATAACAAAGTTCAGCAGCCTTATTCTGTAACTCGTTAAAGCTAAATCTCCATCGCTAAAAATCTAAAAAGTCGTTTTAGCGATTTTTAGCAACAAGTGGAATTCTGTAATGTACATTGCTGCTTAATTTGGCAACGTCTTAAAATTCAATTCGCCGTAATTTTAGCTTTCATTGTCTTCGCTAAAATTTTCTAATTTTGTATTCTCTAACGCCAACTAAGCGGTAGTTTTTTATTTAAAGTTAAAATTTTTAGCAACGGAAATTTTAAGCTGCTGAAAAGTAAGTAATACACAAATGGATTTTAATTGAATAATGTTGGAAATTTTTTTTTTATTTTAGCAAAACAATGGAAGAAGTCACTAAGCGGGTGACTAAGGAACAAAAATTCATGCTGATACAATATTTGGAGGAGCACCGCGAATTTGCCCGCGACAGGTAAAAAGGAGTTTAACTAACTAAAAGCCAATAAAGTAAAACAAAAATCTTTTTTAGATTTATAAACTCCACTGGGGTGAAAAGCCTTACGGAGCAATGGGATGCCTTGGCAGAGAAGCTTAACACTTTGGGAGGTGCCTTAAAAAATGCGGAAAATTGGACAGAGGGCATGGACATGTCTAAAAAAATAAGACACAACAATTTTTATTATTTGCCAAATATATAAATACTATAAACAAAAAGTGTTGCCATCTTCAAATATGTTCCCATACTTTCGTCGGTTGATGATCTCATTGGTAAACACGACATTTAATTTATTTTTTTATTTTTTTATTCAAATACATACGTATGTAAGTCTGTATATTGAGAAAATTAAAAAAATTTGGTATTCTTTTCAAAATAACTTTTATAAATACATACTTCATTATATATTTTAAAAGTCTTTTGTGGGTAAACGCCAATCATTTACAAGGAATTCCAATCAAAAAGTGCGGTAACACTAATATGACGTGTCAAGAACTATAACAATATGTTTGTCTCTTTTCAACAGCAATTTATAAAGGCAGTGGGAAAGGATAAGTATAGTGATAGCAAATTAGCTACGGCGAAAATGTAAAAATTTATCTAAGCGATTGATATTACAGAATACTAATTTAGAGATATAGCTAAAATATTTGCCCTAATATATTTTTAGCTTTTTAGCGATCGAGATTTAGCTTTAGCTACGAGAATTAGAGAATAAGGCTGCAGCTCCAAAGAACTAAAAATTTTAATTTTCAATAATAAATATATTTCCAAATAAAAATCTATGTAGAAAAACCTATTGTTTATTAAAAATACAAATGCATATAAGAAATTTCTAATATACTAGAGACGTCGAATATGGGCCAGTGTATAATAAGATTACATATATGTACCATTTTTTTTATTTATAGATTTCAGTTTACAAATTTCTTCCAAATGAATATTTAAAAAAAAAGAAGCACGTTGATTACGTATGAATTTGTTTCCAATCACACTTTGTCGTTCTCTGATCTGTATACATATGCATGTGTGGCATGTATGCAGGTACATATACATATCTGTATGTATATTTGTATGTGTGGATATGTGTGTTTGTGTTTCTGCTCTATAAATGTTCGCTCTTGTTTTATTTATAAATACGTTCGTGGTGCAACATCGCATAATTAGTTTAAGCTGCAACCTAATTGTTTATAAATTCTAGTTTTAGATAATTGCAGTTGTAGATGCTACTGATGTGTGTGTCTGTGGCAGACACACACATACACGCACACATACACTAGTACCAGAATGGGATGTTAAGATACTCGTACCTGTTCACAAGATTTGTGTAGAAATTAAAATTAAATGTACGTTGCACAATACTGCGTCTTTTACGTTCGAGTTTATTTTTCAACAGTTTCCATTTGCATTTTCTTTTTTTTTAATTTTCATAGTTTTTCTTGTTCAGGCAGGTTTCAGCTAGAAAGTGCCGCCTTTATTAAAGTGATTGCAATTTCATTTTAGAATCGTATAGAAATAATTGAAATCCCTTGACATACTGGTGGATCTGTGAAAAATATGTTTCGAAAAATTGTGGATATTTTAGGTTGTCAGAAGCATTCAAATGAAATTTTTTTTTTTTAACTAAAAATTTCATATAAATGGTCATAGAGCAGAGAAATGTCAATGCCTATAATATGCTGCTGCTGGCTGAAATAGTTAGCGCGTTGACTATACAGCTCGTGGGTTATGGGTTCAAATCCTCAGCCACTCATTAAAATTTTTCATGTTGTGCTTTAGTGTCTATTAATGGAATAAGGGAGGTGATTATTTTCAAAGAACATTTTTTCCCCATTCCTGTTCAGCGGACGTAAAGTAACTATTTTTTATAAAATTCTATAGAGTCTTCCCCGTATTTTGGTACCAACTCTTTGGTTAACAACTCCTTTATCTTGATATGAAAATATATTTAAATTAAGCATCCTTGGAAAATATCAAGTCCTTTTAAGAGGACAAAAGATGGGGTACATCAACGGCTGTATAGTCGCATTGCTGTGACACAAAAATGTGCTGTCACCCAGTGTAATCAAATAGTTTTTGTAGTTTTTTTTTAAACGCCCTGGGCTACGGAAAGAGAAGAAATTAATTAATTAAATTCATCATCTATGAAAACATGTTTTAAATAAATTTGTAATCATATAATTGCGATTAATTTCAGTCTTATTTGTAAAATAATTCATTTAAGCTGTGACCTTCATAACAGACCATTTTTTCAAACATCTGTCACTCGCACTCATCCCAACAGTTTCTGAAGACATGTTTTTTTTTTTATTTTAATTCACATTCGCATTCATATTTTCAGAACATTTTGGATTTCCTGTAACGAAATTTGTAATTATTCAAACAGGAAGCAGGAGATTATGCGACTTAAAAGAAATTTCAATAAGCGGAAGCCAGCAACTTAAATTATTTATTTATTATTCTGAACGATTATTTTTGAAGGTCTGTTTAAAAATTCAAAAAAACAAATTGCAAATTTGAGTAAAGGGAAGCCTACCAATGCAACTGTAAGGGCTGCATTTGTAGCCCTATCCATGTCAATGAGGGTGGCGATGGCTGCAGTAGTCAACAAGTTGACTATAAAATCATAAAGAGCTGAGTTCGAACCCACTTTTAGAATAAATCATAAAACAAGTTCGCATTGTTTCTGATGTGCAGTAGTGTGTGTCTTTGTGTCAGTTGTTGTGGGAAGCTTTCAGTGACGAAGACATAGCCACTGGTCACTGACCAGTAATGGCTTCAGCTGTAACCAATCCACAGGCACATCAGAACGCCCTCCTTCGTCGGTATTGGGCAGGTATCGGCAAATTATAATGATTACGAAAAATGGCTACTCAAACAGCATCAAAATTGAATACGTCTCCTTGTCATCAGAGTCGCTTCAACACTGCTATAAAAAAAAAAAACGTGCAGAAGCAGAGACGCAGCAAGTCTGCTTTAAAAATTCACAGAAAACGCGCAACTTGTTCAAAGTTGTTCAAGAATAAAGCCGTAGTTCTTTCAGCACCCCTACCACTTCACTACCTGTCCCCTTCTCTATATCATCGCTTTCAAATTGCTTCCATTGCAATGCAGTGCCTGGTTTCATAGGAGATGTCCTCTTAAAATTGTTTCAAGAAAAAAAAACAATTTCTGCAATTTAATTTCCTCCATAAATTTTTAATATTTCTTGTTTAATTGTCAATCGCTCTTGGTTTAACGCGTGCTAGCATATGAAATAAAGAAGTCTAAATCTGCTGCTATAAGATGGCGTGAGTGGGGACGAAACGAAAATACAGCAGACACCCACTGCATGCAAATGCGTAGCTTTAGATGGCATTACACTACGAGCGAAAGTGAATGCAAAAAGGAATTCAGCCTAAAGCTGGAAGACAGCACCTTGAGTTTTTTAGTCAATGTGCTAACTAACTCATCCAGCGCCACCCTTTTGAGACTGTGGTCGTCCAACTTTTTTTGCGATTCCTTCCGAACACACACAATTTAATCGAACTACAATTATTGGAAATTAATGAAAATTGTATATACAAATATGGGCAATTCCATGATCTAGAAATAAAGAAATCCTAAATTTACTTTTTCTTTTCTATGTTTTTAACATTTTTTTTAAACATTTATTTTTAATAAAATTCCTTGACATTTGCTTCATCTGACCCTGTCAAAAGACTTTTAAAAATCCAGTAGTTAATAAAACGAGATGTACTTGTAACCAAAAAACAAAAACAAAAAAAGAAGGAAACATTTATTGCTAAAGCTATAGCATGCATACGAAATCAGTCAATTTATTATGTCAGATTTTATTATAAAAATTAATGGACTTACAAATGTTTTGCTACAATGTTATCATGAAGAGATTTTTTCTAATGTGGATGAACTTTGACATTTAACGCTTGCACGTTGTTTGTATTTGGCCAGAGTGTTCACCCATGCCCATATGCACACAGCAACACGCATTCATTTCTATTCTCTTGTTCCGTAAGCCCGTAATAAACAATTAGCCATGAATATGTTGAATATGTTAGTTCGCACAATTGTTGGGTGGGGTACGTGGCTGGGCTAAGCACAGCCACCAACAAGCGTATACTGTGGCGTATACTTGATGTGAGTGGGGAGATGTTGACTATGACTCTGTACTACGATACTGATACGCATTGCATGACCATCAAAAACTTTTTACATTTAAATCATAAATTGCTTTCTGTTGATTATTAAAACGAGCACTGGTATGCATGAGTAGGTGTGTGTGTGTGTGTGTGAAGTTTTTATATGATTGTTGCTTGTTAAACATGCTTGGCTCTCCTTAGTGATTGTTGTATTCATTCGTTACTCATTTACATTCATATTTAATAAAAAAAAGAAACAATTTTTCCCTATAAATGGCTGCTTTTAAGTGACATTAAACATTGTTTCAGTAGTACTAGACATTTTTTGCTTGCATACCCCAATTTCTCTGGAGAATGTAATCGTTGGCAAAACGAGATGCAATGAAGAAAGCGAGTGCGTTGTGTATGTTTGTGTGCGCGCGTGTATGTATTTTGAAGTACGAGTATAATATTTCAAGGATAACAAGTAAAAATTGGGGTATCCGTTTGGTTTTGTTTTGTTTCTGTTGTACTTTTTCTCGTTTTTTTTTTTTTTTTTTTTTTTTTACAGAAAAGTGCTTTTAAAAGCGCACCATGAAAGTTTTTTTTTTTTTTTTGTACAAACAAGCAAAAATTCCATATCAAAAAGCAAAAAATTAAAAAAAAATTACAAGCACTTTCTGCAGAAGAAAAAAAAAGCAGAAACGAATAAAGTTTTATTTATTTCACTTTGTAATGGAATAATATGTTCATGTACTTTTTGTTAGAAATACATACAAACATATATACTTTTCCATCAAATATATACGACATGCAAGTGTACGAGTACAATAATGCGTGTTTCGAGATTATGAACGGAAAATTACAAATGTATATACACACAGCTCAAATGTTTAGAAGAGCAGCCAGAAAATCTAATAAAAATGTTTTCAACACAAGTAAACAATTCTACAAACAATTCATTGCAATAAGCAAATAGACTAACAAACACACACACATATATGTACATATTTGAGAAGCTTACATATACATATGTATGTATATTAATATGTATGTACATATTTTTATTCAAATATGAATTGTATAGATATGTTCTATCTATGTGTTTGCGTGTGTGTGTGTGTATGGGCGCGTGCTTCCTTGTGAATACTTTGTATAATTTAGTGACTCAAATAAATGTGTATTCATGACAGACTGCAAATTTAAATGGTCATTTTGTTAGTCGCTGGAATGTTTAAACACCATGAAATGGTTGGTTTGATGCCAACTAACTTGGAAGTCGTAAAAGAAAATGTAAACATGTGTACAGACATACACACACAGACACACATGTACACACAAACAAACATGCACACAAGGAAATTCATACATGAAAGTCATACGAAATTTCAATTTAACAGTTTATTGTACTTTGTAAAAAGAAAGCGAAACAATAAATTAAATCCTGATTAAAAATCTATTGCTTAAAAATAATTGCAAACACGTGTTACTTTAATGATGAAATGTACACTCAAAAAATATTCTCTATATAAAATTAATTGCAATTGCAATTGAAAATAAAACAGTTTCAAAACTGCAAAACCGCTCTACTTTTGTTTTATTTTAATTTAACGAAAATTCCATTTAATTTTTAATGGTACAAAATTAAATGTCTTAAATTACTTAAAAATGATTGTTCACTTCACTTCACTTCACTTTGTTTCTTTTAATTTGCAAAATAAACCAGCAACGATTTCAGTAAAAATTAAAGATTTTCAAAAGATTCAAATAATCCTCCCCCAATTCCTTAACAACAACTGATTTTTAACTGACAGGACACAGACTTTTAGTATGACATCTTAATGGTATAGATCAATCAATAGTGGTTGCACTACTATAGACGACCTAACGCCATCACATAATAATAGACTAGACTTGGTGAAGTTTACTCGCCTTAGACTCGGCCATACCAGAATTTCCCACGGACACTTGATTAATATTGACACACCATCTTACTGTGACTGTAATATACCCCAGAGTAACCCACTTCACTTCCTTGTGGAGTGTCCAAGATTCAATAGAATATGCAATCAAGTTTTCCACAATTCCTGCCCAAAATCCTACCTGTCGAATCCATCTCCAAATAATATATCGCTAATCTCACAATATCTCAGGAAAATAGGCCTATATGGAAAAATTTTATGGTATCTTTATGTATTTTATTTAAGTAAATCTATATCAATATATACCCAAATGAATGTACTATCCGAATTCAATATTTTACCCTAGTCATTATTATCTTATTACACTATTATCGAGCTGTAGGCCTACGATGTCATTGCTCGTTAAATATTAACATATAATTTGTAATTATTTTGTTAATAAGAATAATAATAATAATAATAATAACACTTTGTTTTTTTATAGTTCAACCGTGGAATATATAAATAAATCAAATAGAAGTACTAGAATATATATGTATATTTTTTATTATTATTAATTTATGTTTGTTGTTTGGCTTGAATTTCATGCGCAGACATTCAACAAAACTTTTTCAACAACTAAATAATCTCACATGGTTTTTATATAAAAATTCCCCCATAACTGTTTGAGAATTACAGCCTATTCACAGAAGAAGAGTGAAAATACTGTTTTGCTCTTTTATATTGAAAAATACCGGAAAAGAACACAAACCAACGATTTTTTACAATCGGTTTCCATGAACAGGCAATTAGTTTTTATTAAATGAATCTCAGAATCAGTTTAAACTGAAATTACGTACAATTTTAAATGTTGATTCATTTAAAAATAACCGAACGAAACACATATCGTTATATAAAACGTAAAAACATGTAACTACAATTTTTTAGATTTTAAAGGAGAGAGAAAAAACTAGATAACACTGGTTAAGTAACCAACATATTTTTTTTTTGAATAATTTAAAAGAGAGCCAGAAATTCGTCGTATGCCGATTTTTTTATTTTTAATTATTTTATACGAGGTCTGTTCAAAAGCAAAGGTGAATTTTGAATTTTTTTAAATTTATTTATTTGTTCATCAATATCCGTTTTGTCCCCTTCAAAGTAATACCCCTCCGATATAATGCACTTATGCCAGTGCTACTTCCCATCCTCGAAGCACTTCTGAAATGCGCTTTTCGGTATGGCCATCTCAGCTCGTTCTTCGATTTTGACTTTATCTTATGAATTGTGGCAAAACGCTTTACTTTCATTGGTCTCTTCAGTTTTGGGAATAGGAAAAAGTCGCAGGAAGCCAAATCTGCTGAATAAGGTGGTTGAGGCATGATTAGGGTGTTGGTTTTGGCCAAAAATCACGAACAAGCATTGAAGTGTGAGGTGGTGCATTATCGTGATGCAGAATTCAATTCCGATCGTTTGAGCCGTATTCCTTTACGCAGTCTTCTTTATGCACCGTACGACATGGTCAGCAAGAACTCATGATGCACCACGTCAATGTAATCGAAGAAAACAAAATTCACCTTTTCTTTTGAGCAAACTTCGTAGTTTGATTGAAGCCATTTAATTTTTCACTAGTCAAATTAACAAGTAAATGGACTATAGCTATAACTGGGCAAGCTGCATTTCTTATAAAGGGTGGTTAAATTTCAAGGGCCGATGTTGATTTTGAATAAAACACAAACTATTTAGGAAATTATTGTAATTTTATTTTATTATGATATATTGGTATTACTCAATTATGTATGGAACAAAATATCGGCCAAATGGGCGCCGCGACCACGGCGGCACACCTCCATCCGATGGTCCAAATTTTCGATGACCCTGAGGCATAATGGAGGTTATATGCCGTTAATGTGCCGAATTATCTCATCCTTTAGCTCTTGAATTGTTGCTGGCTTATCGACGTACACCTTTTCTTTCAAATAACCCCAAAGAAAAAAGTCCAACGGTGTCAAATCACATGATCTTGGCGGCCAATTGACATCGCCATTACGTGAGATAACACGGCCATTGAATTTGTTGCGCAAAAGAGCCATTGTTTCGTTAGCTGTGTGGCAAGTGGCACCGTCCTGCTGAAACCACATATCGTCCACATCCATATCTTCCAATTCGGGCCATAAAAAGTTCGTTATCATCTCACGATAGCGAACACCATTCACAGTAACTGCCTGACCGGCCTCATTTTGGAAAAAATACGGCCCGATGATGCCGCCAGCCCATAAACCGCACCAAACAGTCACTCTTTGTGGGTGCATTGGTTTTTCGACAATCACTCTTGGATTCTCATTCGCCCAAATGTGGCAATTCTGTTTATTGACGAATCCACTGAGGTGAAAATGTGCCTCATCACTGAAGATGATTTTCTTCAAAAATTGATCATCCACTGTTGCCGTGGTCGCGGCGCCCATTTGGCCGATATTTTGTTCCATACATAATTGAGTAATACCAATATATCATAATAAAATAAAATTACAATAATTTCCTAAATAGTTTGTGTTTTATTCAAAATCAACATCGGCCCTTGAAATTTAACCACCCTTTAGTTTTCAGCATAAAATTAGTCAATTGATTTTTTTTTTTTTTAAACTTTATCCAAGAATTAGGCAGATATTATAGGTAAATCAAGATAAAAATTGTACCATATAAGCTGCGTTCCCGTACTTTTATTTTTATAAACGTTCTGATACGAGTATCAAAGAAAAACTGCCAGCACATGAGTAACGTACCCATGATTTTTTTGTGTAAACTTAAACTTAATCGGTTGTTCGTAGCATATTCAACATTCTTTTTTTGAAGTCGATAATTTGTGAAATAAAATAAAATTAACAGGTAAGTTCTGTAAACCGAATCCACAAAAATTGTTCATTTTTAAAACGAATACAAATCCTAAGGTATGCCGTAACCCGAATTCGCATAAATTTACTCGGTTTAAAAACGATTAGATAAGTCCGTTCGAAACTAAATCGAATGTACTATTTTCCTAATAAATAACTGATGAAACATAAAAAAAAACAATTACCAATTTTTACTTGAAGTCTTTCGTTTATTAAATTAATTCAAATTATAATTAGTCTGTAATAGATTTTCATACAAAATGATCAATTTAAAAAACACTCCAACATTTTTCCATGTTGTTGTTAAAGAGTGCGGATAAAGTAGATGAATGAATAAAAGCACATTTTCACTAAATTCATTAGAGAAGATCATTAAAAAAAAACACACTTTTACATAAGAAAAAACATTATTGTGAAGAAATTTTCAGTAGCTTCATTGGCGTTTTGACGTTTAAAAAATCTCATTTGAAAGCCAGTTCGAATGTTGGAAATCGTGAGATTTTTAGAACACCAAATGAGCATTTATTCGGTTTTGAGAAATCACTCGTTTTTAAATCGTCTTGGTTTACAGAAAAGGGGGCGGGTGTTCTTTCTACATTTACCAGAGGTTAGCAATGAGTACTCCAAAAGTTAGTAGACTTCAATCATGCAGCATAATTTCTTGTACCTGAACTAAAACGCTTTCCTACTTAAAAGTAAACAAACTACTTACGAACGTACTCGTATCTTTGAGTGGAAGCAAGGGTATAAATTAGACGGTCTGTGAAATTAATCAGGTGATATTTTATTGCCCCTCTTATGTTCACATACTTTGGTTGTCAAAAAATGTTTACATTTCAAGCGGGCCACTCTTATTTTTACACATTTGTTTACGTTTGCGAGAGCAGTGTCAAAACACTTAATACATGCATAAATGAAATTTAATAGTTTTTTTTTGCTATCAGCTGTTTTTGACAATCTCGTTAGAAGTTTACACCAAACAAAAAAGGCCTGCTATTTTTGGTATTGTTATAGAGTTGCATCAACCTGAATAAATATACTTTGATTGCAAGTACACCAGAGAAGTAGAATTTCAGTGATGCGTTATTAGCAAAAAAAACGAGTCATTGCTGATCACTGACATCAAACGTGAAAATGTGTGAATGTTTGAAATTTATTTAATAAATTCAAAAAATTGGAAAAAGATGAATAGGAAGCATATCTTTTAGTTTTCCTTCCTAGCCGAAAATTGCTTATGGAAATGTAAGTTGTTGTTGTTATTTGCATTTGTTAGTTAAATTATGCAAAGCAGTTCGAGACAAGTTCCAAATAATCTGTGTGCAAATAAGAAATTATCATCTTTAAATGGCAACATGATGATGATGCTGTTCTTGATGAATAAATTTTTTTGCGCCTGCTTGCTTACCCAACAAACACAAATTCAAGAAATTGTCAGCGTTTAAAAACTTCTGATATGTGCAGTTGCTTTGTCTACTACTTTTGCTACTGCTACTTAAAATACAAGGAGTCGAAGTCAAAGAAAATTAAAAAAACGAAAAGTTCAAACAGTTGTAGTTGAAGTATAATACAAAAAGAAGAAGTCGCAAGAAGTCGTAGTATTTGTAGACTTTAAAAATATAAAAGTAAACACAACGTAGTACTACAGAAGTTGACATGTTCGATCATTCTTATGTTTGACTGACTACAACTTTTGATAAATTCCGAAGTTAAAGCATTAAAGACATTGTGTGTTTCTTCTACAACTTCTTCAAAAGTTATACGCAAAAGAAAAATAAGAATTGAAATTAATAAAAAGCAGTTACTTAGATCATATATTGGGCTGGTAACCGAAGATTGCATTTCTTTCAACATTTTAATTGCCCCTAATAAAGTCTACAACAACTACGACTTCTTGAATTTTTCGTTTTTTTATTTTTCTTTGACTTCGACTCTTCGTATTTTAAGAAGCATTAACTTAAACAACAGATTGTGTTTGTGTAGTGACAAAAAGAGAAGTCGAAAAAATAGAAAAAACTTACGACTTCTGCTACATTGACTGCAGTTTTTTAAACGCTGGAAATTGTACATTTCGAATGGATTTACACTCACTGCCACATGAGGTGAGCAATCTTCTGCTCCTCCTGCGCAGACCCACAGCTCCTCCAAAAATCTAGATGGGAAAAGCCGAGTGTATCGGATTGTCTTCTGTGAGCAGCGCGACAGTGCCATGCAATTCAAGCAATAAAGGCCGTTAGTCTTCTTCTTATCCAAGTTGGTCCAGCAGAGTCTGACAGTACCACACGTCGCCTCAGGTTGGCAACGAAACTATGCCTCTATATACAGCAACCGAACGATAGCCATTTTAACGGAGGCAATCGGACCACCCATGCCCTTTACTAATTCTGAAAATGCCCGCCCGAAATGACACAATAAAAAATAAAAAAATAACCAAATATTTATAAAAAAAAACAGAGATGTTTAAGGGAACTTCACAGAGTGAATAGCTGGGCTATTGCACACATTTGACGGACATTTGCTGGGTTGTGTATAAAAAAGCAGTTGTGCATATATATAGATGTGTGTATGTGTGTGTTTGTGTTATTTGAAATTATTAGTTATTTAGTTTTATAAAATCTATTTGTTAAATAAATTAGCGTTTCCATTATTTAAATTATTAATAAAAATCATAACAGTTACAAACACATAAAGACAATTTTATTTCACGTAAAAAAAGCACAAAATTAAAAACCAACTAAAAAAAAAAACTTGAAAAATAATAAAACAATTCAAGGTTGCATTTAACAATACAATGAAAAATAAAAAAAAACAGTTAACAATTGTTTATTATTATTTTTTTTTTTTAATTCTCAAAACAAAATCAAAACTATTTAAACTAATTTGTCAACTTCTACAATACGAGTGTTTCATTTATGGCTGGAAATAAATAATTTTTGTTTTTGTTTGTTTGTTAATTTTGGAAAATTGCATTAGAAATAAATTGATGAGTTTTTCAACATTCTGTTAAAGTTTGTATAAACTATTGATGATTAATTTTATTTTTTTGTTTCTAATAAGATGAATTAACATATATGCAGTTTGAAAATGAAAGTAAAACGAATTCAATTGAAAAGAAAATTTTAAATAAAAAAAAAAAAAATAAAAAAAAATAAACAGAAACTTAATTGTTGCTAAAATAGTGTTAGAGGATTCAATATGTTTTCGTTCAATTAGATACTGCAGTAATTAAGTTGTTATGAGATTTGTTTGATTTATTAAGGAAAAGTTATCAATTCGAAATGATGTTGGTATTCAAAAAAAAATAATTGCATTTTTTAACAAGCGTTACCTGTTTTTGAGCCATGGCCTGCATCTGTTGGAACATTTGGCGTTCTTCTTCTTTACCTAGACGGCCGAATAGAAAACATAATATAATCAGTTTTTGTTTTTTTATAAATATTCTCACAATTGAGAAATGAATTTAAAAATTATTATTATTATTAGGTCGGACGTTTGCTTGAAGGTAAAGGTAAAGAATGCTTCCAGCCCACTTGGGTTTAATTTTATTATAATCGCATTGTGCTACTTGTTGTGAAAAAACGTGGACGTATTGTAGTGTTACAGCGCAGAGTGTCTGCTAAGAAACTGATAAATTCACAAAACTACCGGGGCACGATTTATTATTATTACAGGGGCAAGAAAGCATCGCGACCGAAGAAGATCTATTGCGCAAAGCCCATCACATTTTTTTTTTTTTTTTAAAGACAATACAAACTCTACGAAGCTCTTAAGCTTGTCTGTAGAAACACCCAGGGTCTAATCGGGAATCGAACCCGCACCTCCATATTGATAAGACTAATGCTCATGCACTAGACTACGGAGGCACCCCATCCCAAGGTTCCTAAGCAATCTAAGTGCCTTTTGGGGTCTGGTGTTTCACAAGTTTTGTAGATGCACAACAGTGCCACCCAGATGAAGAGACATGTATCTGCCTTATTCAGGACTATCGCAAAAAATGTGTTCCGACCTCTCAATGTAACTCTTACAAAATCGACAGCCCAGGTCTCTCCGCTAAATGAGGACCTCACGAGAATATCGGAATGGGTCGATTTCAATGTCCAAAAGATCCAATGCTGCATGCTTATCCATCGGCGTATGGACGATCATGCTACCTCATCGGTAATTATGGGCCTTATAAGTATTGAGGATTCAGAACCTCTTGATGGTCTTGGCATGAAGACTCAGTGTGATGTTCGATGGACTGAGCACATTTTTAAGGTTTCAAAAGAAGCATTTAAGCTTGAAATACTTCATCCCATCTGATATCCCGACTATTTATACCGCCTACAGCCGACCAAAAAAGGAATACAACTCTCTTGAAGTTCCTCGACCGTGTACAGGAAAGGGCGAAGAAACTCATATTCAAATAAGCTTCTGGAATAATTTCCAAATAATTTCTATAAAATTCTAGAATTAAAATAATTTTCCCTTAAAATTATTTATGTTTTTTGAAAAAATTTCCACTTTCAACAATCTAAAGGTTTTTGCTGAATGTACAAAAAATGCTCTTTTCTGGGACGACAAATGCTGACCTCTAATAACAACGACAGCATTATTTCGTCATGTAACTAAAGAAAATGTATTTCTTTCAATAAAACATTTGTAGTACAATCAATAATTGGAAAGATTTGTAGTTCCAAAAAAATGTTTGCAATGTTTTTTTTTGATTTTATCAAATTATGCTGCTGATAAACTTTAAAGAGACATGCGTGTCGCGTGTTACAAATCATTAGCCCAGGCCTGTTTTAACTAATAAAAATATGGTAAATTAACTTTTAATTAATTTCATGAAAACTGAAAAACGCCGCTACTCCACCTCTCAGTGATTGGTTGGTGTGTTTGTATTAAATATTACATATCACCCTGTTAATATTCAACAAATTTATGTCGTGTAAAAAAAATTTTATGTGACAAGAAGAAAAGAAGAAAATAATAAGAATTTGTTATGAAAACCATGACACATAAAAAAATGGTTTTTCATTTTATTTTAATTTCTATTTAGTCGGACGTTATTTACAGAAATTAACTAAAATTCGCCAGTAGTAGGAGACCACTTTTTGTTTTGTACCAGTGCACAGGGGATGTCGACTATGTATGTCGACGCATATTGTAATTGCACCGCAACTACTTGGAATTGGATGTTGCAGAGAAGAGAAAAAAGGTGCTGAAGTGATAGGAATGAATATTCTGCGGTTGCAGTATTCTTAAAGGAAAAAGAAAGCTGCTGCTTTTCTGACGTAATATTTAAGCTAATGGCTCTCCCCATTTCATTTCTCATTTTACTTGGCAGACGTTTTATTGCTCAAATACAGACACAGGAACGCTCTGTTAGCATAGAGACATTAGATATATTTTCGGTTTGACTGGGGATTGAACTCGCGAACACTGCTTGTAGAGTGTGCTAACAAACTGCTCAGTCAACTATAGACCCCAAATGTATGTTGCCACTAAAGAGGCGAATCGCTGTCTGTAGTGAGTTTTTGTTGTGCAACAACTTATTTTCCATAACACAGATATTAAAGAAGGAATATGCCTTTAGCAACATTTAATTAGAAGAAATAGTTGGGTTAAATTATGGTTGCAGGCTGCCATTTCCCCCAGCATAAGGTCACTTGTGTTTTTGAGGTGAACTTGTGAGGGCTGGATGGGACGGGGGAAAAAAATATGAGTTTTCTCGGTTATACTCATCAATCAGTATCGACTTCTTCTCATCTTCTTTCTTCTTCTCCTCCTCCTTCTCCCCCACCTTATCATCAACCTCCTTCTCCTGTTTCTCCTCCTCTTCCTCCCGACATCTTGGGATGTGTTTTATGGAAGAAACTTTCTCCTAGTATGCCGACGTTATGACAATGTCGCATTAGTACCGCCATTCTCATGTTTAACTGATTGTCAGTGTCGGCGTTCTATATTCGATTGCTAGCGGAAACTCTGATGTTTTACTACAACATAAACGGGACTCAGTGATGAGACTGAAAGTCTACAATTGCCGCTCGACTGGCAGAGGTGAACCGACTCTAGAGAAAGGTTAGGTTTGGCGCAAATCTTGATGATTGAAATCGGTGTGCCACTTATTTGATGTAACGGAAATCTTTGGGACATGAGGGGGGTCAAAAAGCGATCCAATTTAGTGGTGGTCTGCTTCGATTACCACCAACACTAAAAAAAAACCTTGGCCAAGTTAGTCCGCAGTGACCTGGTTTGACATGGTTAAATACAGGACATTATAAAATAAAAATTTTTTTAAAATTATTGCTTCTCATATTTATAAGAATATTTTCCAAACAACTCGCTTCTATGGAAAAGACAGCAGCACTATCTTGCCTTCTCCAGCGAACTTGGCACTCATATGGCAGCCAGCGATGTGTGAATTGTTTTTGCTTTTTTATTGGCTGCTTAATTCAAACTTCTGTAAACATTTCTAACCTAAATGTGATTTATGCACAAACTATTGGAAAATTTATGTTCAATGTACTGACTGACAGTGACTACAAAAAAACCAACAACAACAACGGCACCATTAACAGCAAATGCACTTACCCATTCCTTTGGCTTGCAGCATTTCCAATAATTTTTTAATACTTTCATCGCGTGCAATCAATGTTTGTTTTTGCGTTTCGACACGACATTCTAAATCCTTAATTGTTTCGCGTAAAATGCTAATTTCACGTTGCAAATGATCATTTTCAGCATAAACAGCTTCAATTTGCTGCTGCATCTCAATATTTGGCTGACGCATACGAGCACGTAGTTCCTCTTCTAACTGACGCACCAGCATGGCTTGTTTCTGCGAACGAGAAGAAACAAAAAGAAAAAGAACAGAAAAGAAAATCAAATACCAGCAATTGCATGGAGATTCTTACAAGCGCCGTTCATTAGCTTCAACATGAACGCCAAAAAAAAAGGAATTTTTTATAACTGAATTTTTTTTCTTCCAACGGAATAAATTCACTGAAATCGCTTATAAAGAAAATATTGAAAGAATATAGAATTTGAATATTTTTTTTTTAAATCAAACAAATTGTTATGCTGCCAAATCGCCCAGTAGTTAAGAATGTGCAGATAAGCAGTGATAAACATTTTTTTTTTGTTACGTTTCGCTTGTCATGTTACTGCACGTTTTCTTAATCTATTGATTGTTACTTCGAAAGACTTTTTCAATGCGAACGTGTCGCTAATTTTTTTTCTTGCACCGACGTTCAGACAAGGCTGGCTGTGATATTGACCCCCCGTGAGGAACCTCAGAGCAAGTTTGCTGTCCGTCATGATGACGAAATCCTCATCCGATATTGCCCTGTACCTCAATCAGTTCTTTAAAAAAAATAAACAAAAGTTTTCTCACTTTCGCCAGCATCTCCACCTGCAGCAGGTTAGTTTCGATAAGGAGATTTTTTTAAGAACCTGTGGCTGAGAATTATTTTTCATTGCTTGAATTTTCTTGCTCATGTCTCATGTCTTACAAATTCTGGATGTGAAATGTAAAAACTCACTTGATTTTCAGTGCTCAATAATTTTAGTTGATCATTAATTAAACTATATTTGGCGCTCTCCTCCTTACGCAGCGCCCTCTCCTTTTTTAGCTCTGGTGACCAAAATGTTTTGATGCTGTGCATGGAACTGCCAAGCTTTTGATTCGTCAGCTCTAGTTCACGTTTCAGTTGACCTAATTCACGTTGCAAGTCTGTATTTTGGTGTTGCAAATCGCCCAGATGATAACCGCGATCCACTGTGGGCATGCCGGAATTAAAACCTGGAAAAAAAATTAAATGAAATTTAATTTTTTATTTCTTTTTACCTTTTCCTTTTTTTTGCATTTGTATGTTAATTTTTTTGTTTTTGGAAAAGTTACCTAAAGGATTTGGACTTTGCCTTGCCGAACGACCATATAGTTCATCTTCCAAATAAAGACCTCTTTCGAGGGATCTATCACGGGAGCGATCGCGTGGTTCACGTATGGGTATGAATTCACGATCATGATGATCGACTAGGCCACCTCTATCCAGAGATTGATATCTGGGGGCTCCTAATACCAAAAAAAAAAAAAATAAAAAGAAACGAATATAAAAAAAAGTTAAATTAATAAATATAATTGCCAGACTTGTTGCCTGCTGAAAGTTCAAGTTCGTTAGTAAAGGCACTAAAATTCGCAAATATTTGGCTATTGGAAAGCAGAAACCGAAAACAACGTAAAAATTTTAGGTCAGCTAGTGAATGCACCCTACACCACAATAACTGTCTTCTCAGCGAGTTCGTGTTTTCGTACAATTTTAAAGATGTTTTCTGAAAACCTCAGGTCCTTAGTGTGGAAGCGTGTAACAAATTGACTGTGTCTTCCCCTATATAGCGAATGTGAACATAAATAATGTTAAAAAATACAAGTTTCTTATTTGATAACATTTTTAACTCCCTCTATAGAGGATGTTAATTATTTTTCGCTGATTTCCGAAGATCGAGTTTTTCTTGGATCGTTCGTTCGTTACCTCCCATCAACTTATCCGCCATTTTTTTCTTACAGACATTGGTTTTTATAAAAAGTATTTATTAAAAAAGTGCCATTTCCAATAAGTACCCTTTTCAAATAGCACGAAGTACCTTCTTCAAAAAAGTGAAGTTTTCCGAACAGTATTCTTTTTTGTTTTAAATTGTGTTTTAAAAAAGAACAATTTCCAAAAACTTATATGAGCATCAAAAAAGTATTTTTTCAAAAGGCAGTTTTTCTGATAACTACCCATTGCACATAAATATTGGTTTTTTGAAAGGGATTCATTTGTTACCCATATCCTAGTGACGAACAAAAAATAGTAGGCCGCTATTTTGGGCGCCCCTCATATCGAGATTTCATTACATTTTATTCTCCCTTCTGAGAAATACCTTTAATTTGATAGGCATATCATGGCAGTCGATAAAAATATTAAAAAATTTCCATTTAAATATCATAAAAGTACCATATATAACAGTACCCACATATGTTCGAAAACGAAGAAAACGCATCCGAGATTATTTTCTTTCTTCTATGTGCATGCAATAGTTTTGGAGATGTATGTCTGAAAAAAAGGTAGTAAAATTAAGCTTTTGCCCATTTTAGCTACTGAAAGTACTAATGTGGAAAACTACCAAACACGTTGCCGCTTATTTTTCAGCACTATTTATATCTATTTATAATATTTACAATTTTTAGAATTACACCAACTTAAGTGTACCGTTTGTTGCGGTGTTTCATTTGAAGTGATAATTGGGCCCATATTTTTTTTGAAAATGAATACGCTGTCACCGTTTGGGCCGCTCTGTATAATAAATATTTCATATTTTGTAAGCGAAACTCAAAAGAGTGAAACTATAAATATGTGTAATATATTGAAAAGTTGTTTCTTCCTCCTGTAAAAAGTAAAAATGTTAGTTATGTCGATTTGCTTTTCACCTAACGATATACAGATTAATCGTAATTAATTCCAACTCGCCAATGTTGCCAATACTGGGTACCCACGAATTAATACCATAAAATTAAAAACAATTCTTGATAGTAGCTGGCATTTAAAGGTTCTCTATCAGTTGGCCCAGGAATAAATACTTTATCATTGCTAAAAGCCCACCTACAAAAACAAAATTGACTTTATCAGTTGGCCTCGATACTCAGTTGTAGGGTATACAATATTCGTCACTGCCATATTGTATGCAAATGTTTTTTTTTTCACTTTTTGTTACTCTCACAAAAGAAATATTTTCTAAGATTTGCGTTTCAACTTACTGGGATAGTCAAGTCCATGTGACATTACTGGTCTGCTGGCGCTGCGACTCCTGTGATGTCCCGCCCCCGCAGGACTTGTTGGCTCATCCATGTCTCTGTAGTATGGACTGCCCATTGCTGAAATTCATATAATTATGGTGATGATATTATGAGGATGATGGGTTGAACGGCTTGGGTATTTTGAATAAAACAGTGCAGGGGTTTCTTTTTGTATTTTGGAATTGCTAGTAGCGTTTTAAGTTGAATGCTCTCAAATAGTAAAATAAAAAAAATAAAAAAAAAACAAACAAAAAATGGTGAAAAAATATAAGAAAATTAAATCAACTTGAAGTTTTTCAACACAAGATTTTACTACAGAAATTAAAATGGCTGAAAGTTTGAGTTTGGGTGAGTGGGGTGATGGAAATTAAAGAAAAACATATCTGGAACCACTAAATGTCAAGTGTGTTATAAATTATAATTTGCTTTACACTGAAGCGATTAATAATGGTTAACTATACATTCGACCGTGCCTTACTTTGGACGCCATTTTCGAAAAATTAAGAAAAACAAAATATTTTATTGCCGATGGTAGGGGTGGCCTTTTTAAAGTTTTTTTTATATCTTTGGCATTTGACGTCAAACCTTAAAGAGTGATGTGTCAATATTTTTGTCTCAAGAACATCAATATTCTGCATCAATGGCCATTGAGTTCAAGTATTCCAATCTATTATTTATCCACCAGATCTCTGTTTCTACCACCCTAATGCACCATTCTGATATCAGAAAATTAAAGCTCTCAAAAAAGCAATACATTTTTGCTAAGGAAGTAATTCGATAATTCCTGCAAAACAGTTGGCATTTGTAGTCTGATTTACATATCAGTATGATGTAACGAAATCGGATCTATTTTTTTATACGTTCCTTGCTTCTCTATACCGTTCGATTATTCCAAACTAATAAATACAACTGATTTTTATAATCATGCCAAACATTCATCATACTAAAGTGCTGCCTAAAGATTGCTCTAAAATGAATTGCCAGTGGCTGGGAATTCACCGACGTCACCACGTTTTACAATACATCCCAGCAATAAGTTTAGATATCAAGCCCTCCCTGAAGGTGAACACCCAACTTAGGCAAGAACTTAAGACCTTTGTGATACCACAAGCCGTTCACAGCCGGGGCTCAGGCATCTGCCACACAAAACACGCGGAAATTCTCACCGCGGAGAGTTTAATTAATGAATGCAGGAAGTGTGAGGCTGGGCACTGCCGCATGAGGTGAGCCTCTGTCTCTCCTCTTCGAAAGTCTCACAGCTCCTGCCAAAAAATCCCCATAGTGAATGCTCGCTCAGCAATAAAATTCCAAGGTATTTTGATTTCTGCCAATGTGTTCTTTTGTAGTCCTAGCAAACTAAAATTTTTTCGTTACTGCCGAAGCCGAAGTGATAATGTTGTTAACATTTGAGAAGGCATTTTTTTATCTTGGACCAGTACTCAGGAAATAATCCCTACACATGCTGTGCATTGTGCTGGAACTATGGGGAAAGGATAGTAGGAGAAATGAGAGGAGGTGAAGCTTCACTATATTACAAGTCTACTTTTGCACGTTATTTGTTTTATAGCAGTGTTGAAGCACCTCTGATTTCAAGGAGACATATTCAATTTTGAAGCTTTGTTTTCGTAGCCATTTTTAGTAGTTATTTTACTTCGCCGGTGCTACAATGGAGGGCGCTCTGATGTGCCTATGGATTGCTATCAGCTGAAAAGCTAATGTTCAGTGGCCAAAGTCGATGTCTTCGCCGCTGAAACCTTCCTACAAAAACTGACACAAAACACATCCGAGAAACTGGGGTCGAACAAAGAACTTTTTGGTTTTGTAGTCAACGTGCAGACTACTTCAGCCATCGCCAACCTCAAATAAAAAATTAATTCCGATAAAGAAGTCATGAAAATACCATGGTGAATGCATTCACTATTTTTTGCTGGGATATCTGGTATTCGTACGTTGCCGCAAGACGCTAAAATTTTTTTTTGTTAATTTTTTAAATTCGTTGCGCAAAAATAAATTTTTCTGAATATTTCGTGAATGAAGAGTTACCTTAATTGACTAAAATGAAGAGTAATCATCCAGGGTAAAATTCGTTCGCTTTTATGAAATAATAAAAACAGTGGACAAAGTGTGTATGTTTTGTAATTAAATTTTTATAAAATAATGATATAAAAAGGCGGCGGTGCAAGGCGGTAGGCGAGCAATTTTCGCTTTTAGTTTTTAATTGTCAATTTATATTTGTTACCATAATTGCAATCCAGTTTGAGGCTTTTCAAATGTTAACTCGTCAAGAAGTGAGAAGAAGCACGATAATTATTCACCACTAAAGGTGAATCAACTAAAAACTACAATTTATGCTTGTTGTTGCTGCTACAGTTGCTGTTGTTGTTGCCTCTGCTCTTCTATTTTGTAACTACAAATCTAAAGGTGTTTTTTGTTGTTGTTTTTGTTTGTTATTTTTTTTGCGTTACATTACATTTTTAGTTGCAGTTGCGGTGGTTGTTGTTGTTGTTGTTGTTGTTAAAGCAAAAATAAAAATAACACACATTTGACAGTGATTTTGTCGTCATTTAGTGTCAAGTGTTTTTTTATTTTTCAAAGAGTTGGTTTGTGGGTTTGTTTATTTTTTTTTTTTTAATTGGAAATTTATGTTGCATGTGTTTATTTTTAAATGGTTTTCATTATATATGTGTAGTTATGTGTTTTTTTTTTGTTTGTTTTGTAATAAAATGAAAAGAAAATTAACAATAAAAAACCAAATGTTTTTTGTTTTTATAAAAACGCATCAAAAAAAAAAGAATGTTCATGCGCATGCGTGATGTAAGATAATAAAATTAGTTTAGGATAAATTTGTTAATTTGCACTCTTAAAATTAAAATATTTTTTAATTCAAACATTTTTCACAAATAAAAAATACACAAATAAATTATAACAATAGTTGTAACCTTTGGCATGTTTTATTTATTTTTTGTACAATAAAGTGATAAACTATTGCCTGTTGTCGTGCGTGCATTCATTGAAAATTTTGACAAATATTTTTTTCAAAAATTTTTAAGATTATTCTTTCAGTTAATCAACATTAGTCAAAATTCATTACGATTATTTATCTATGTTTGTTATATGGTTTAGCTGGGCTATATGCAGCATTTCATTTGGTGCTAATATCAAAATCTTCCGTAGACCTTTAACCAAATTCTTGAAAAAAGCTAAGAAATTTCACATGTTTATACAACAACTTCCAAAAATGTATTTGAGAATTTCGGCATATAGAAACAATGTTGTATTAGGAAAATTTTTAAATTTTTTGTAGTGCTACGAAAAAGTGCAAACCTTTTAAAATTTATAGAGCAAAATCGGGCAAAAAATGCACTGCACTTTTGGTTGAAAAAAAAACGCCATGATTCTAAAAATTTGTTTTTATTTTAAATGTAGTTGTGCTTATGAACGAATTCTTTCGACATAATGGGGCAGGCAGTTAATTTTGTTGCCTGAAAAATGGAATGCTTAACAATGAAGTTTTTTTGTTTATCTTTCAGGTGGATATAACCGTCAACACGTTTTAAGGTAAGAAAATATTTCTTTAAAAGCCTAAACCCAGAATAGTTGAAGCCCATTCCTTAAAAAAATTAGGTACTTTGCCTTTTTTAGTCCCATCATAACATCTCGCATATCCTTGCTCATGGCTTGAGATGACCAAAAAATCTGGAAAATTGTTAATTTCGCAAAAATTGTTGGCATATATCTTTCATGCTAATCACGTGTACCATACGCATCTCTAAATCAAAACAAAATAAATATGGTGTTCGCATGACGGTCGGTAGGCAATTCAAGACTAGTAAGCTCCTGACAAAATTTTTTTTTTTTTTTTTTTTTTTTAAAGAAAACCGTGAAAGTACCTGGTATTAATGAAGAATTTTTCTTTCAGTGTTCCTTAATTGTTCATTTAAATGAAAATTAAATTTGTTCGTTTTAAGTGCCATTTCGACACTCTCATTTATTGCATTTTAAAAGTCATTTCGTTACGAACTTTAATGACACTTGAAATGTTAAAATTTAAGAAAACACCTGCCAATAATGTCTGTCGTTTTATATTTTGAAAAATAAAATAATTTCTTATTTAAACGATGACTTGCACATATGTATATAAGTTTGTTTTCATTTTCCTGGCGGTATATTGTCACATTTTACATATCGTAAGTTTGCCATCTCTGGCAAGAAAATAACCATCGTTTATGAAACTTATTTAATTGAAAAATGCCCTACAAGAGACTGTTAACAATGTAATAAATTACATGATTTCTTTTTTAATGAATTTTATTTAAGAAGTTTGTCAAAGGCGCTAAATTGACAAATAAAATAGTTTCCTAAATGCTACTGGAGCAGAAACTTTAACAGGCCATAAAAGCAAGAAATCATGACTAAAAATTAATGGCTGCTGCTAAAACAACTGCATCCGTTAATATAGATTTTTCCATTTTTTTTTTCGTCAATATTTTTATTCACAAATTTTTAAAAGTACCCATTTGATTGTGTCATAATGCTGTTAGAGCGACTGGTGGAGACAAATAAATTTAAATTTTTTATGGAGCCAGAACACAGCATGTTGGCATGCTTGTGAACTAGATGCCAGTAAAAGAAGATGCTGAACAGCCATCTACACTGGCTTTGGGCTTTTGTAATATGGGACAATGTCAAAAATGGGACAATAAAGCCATAAAGTTGAAACTATTTTTATAACGTTGAGAAGAACGAAAAAAAAATTAGCAAAGAAACGTTGTTAAGAGAATATTTGGCTGTAAATCTTGTGGAGAATTGTTAAGTGGCTTTATGAAATAAATGTACACACATACTTTTGGAGACGTATGTACATAAAATTCATATACAACAGCAGTAATGTATATAGATAAGTATGTATGTATGTAAAGATCAAATAATTTAAATACGTAATGCTGGCTGTATGCGTATAACTTTCTAAGGCGACATTAGAAAATAAAAGAAAATTGTGGTAGAAATTTTTTTAATGCTTTGAGACTTGAAGATTTTAAAGGGCTGAAATCTTTATTATGTTGGAATATAGGCGCTCTTTTTATCTACTTACTAAATAGGGCAATATTTTTTTTTTGTGATTTTTTTTACGATTCCCGTATATTTTTTCTCCATAAGCCCTCATTAATATTTGGATAGAAATGGGTGAAAGCACTGGCTAAAAATGTACGGTTTAGTATAGGAATTTTTTAATTACCAGCTTTGATTAGCTCAATATATTTTTTCAATTAACTGTTTAATCAAGTCAAATAAATTTTTAATTAATTTTTGGTCTCAATACTCAAATAAATAAATAATTTAATAATAAAATTGAAGGCAGTAATAAGGTTTATAAGTCGTGTGTTCTGTCATTGTCATCATCATTGTCCTTCTGGTCAAAGTGCTTGACAGACATTTAGGTAAAAATACAGCGTCAGTCCAGATTTATGTTTGGATTGAATTCTTTAAAGCCACTTACTATTCTACAGCTATAAATTGCACAAAATGGCACATTAATTAAATACTTATCTGATTGTTTTATTTTATATATCGTTAGCTGCAATGCAAATCCACGTAACTAATAATTTTTTCTTTTTTAATACACATATTTCTGGTTACATTATTTTCGCTTATAAAATAGCAAATTTTTATTATACAAATCTAAAAATCTTGTAAGAAAAAGAATTTTTCTGATTGATATGTATCGCAATCAATCAAAAAATCAATTTCAAAATTTTTGTTAGTTACGTGTTTTTGCACTTCAACTAGCGATATGCCACAATCTTTATGCAACTAGAAATTATTACCCAATGAGCATTCGAATTTAATTCAAATTTTATTTTTATTTTTATTTCTATTAAAAATTTCATTGAAATTTTGCAAACATTTAATTCAATTTTTAATTACACTCATTAAATACTTAATTGACAATTAATGCAATGAAGTCAACAATAATAATTTAATTGATACTATTAGTTTCTGGGTGCGGGTCTGCCCCACAATGCATTCTGTTGCAGTTGCCGGAATTCTGATAGGGAGGAAACGGTCTGCCACGACCATTGCGAGTGGCCGCCGTTCCACTCGGTGCGGCGCAGAAAAAATGTAGTGAAAAATAAGGGGTTTAGACCAGAGATAGGTAAACGTATACTATTACGTTTTTCGGTTGTTGCCAGAGTAGAATTGTGTCTCATATACCCAATTTAAAAGGCAAATTAATTTAGATATAGAAATGTAGAAAAGTTACAAAATCAGTCTCGGTATGATTTGCAGCTTCAATATTTATTTCATATAGGCAACTTTTTTTATGTGTAATAATTTTTCAAATTGTTTATCTGTCAAAAAAATTACACTTTTTGTTTCAATAAAGGAAAATGTTGACACACAAATATACGCCCATCGATACAAACATTGAATATAATTTGAAAATCATATTATTTTTTTTGCTTATTACATACATAGATCTGCAGAAATATGTCTCCAAAACCCTATTCCACTAGCAAGGGGTAGAGGTAAGGCTTCCCTCATATTAATTAGTTTTGCTTTAACTTCGTGATTTTGATACATTGCGCATCACGTAACAAGGATTCTTAGGCATTTCGATAAAATTTTATATTGTTTTACAGTCACAAAAACGACAGTTGTAATTAAATAATAGAAATTGAATGTGTGAGGGGAATGATTTCTCATGCGTGTTAAGAAACCAAATATTATAGTTTGCAAAATAATTATCTGAAAATGTCTTTAGTTCATATTGGCCATTAAGCATATTTTCTTGCACTTTTTGCTGAGGAGATATTTCGTTTATGGCAACAATGATTTTAAGCAACAAGCGATAACACAGCCTGCTTCTTTGAATGCTCAAGCCGGAATGAATAATGTGGTTTGACTACGTGTAAATAAGAGAATAACAAAGGGCCCAAGGGCGGCATTTTCCTTGACTCTGCTTTAGACACACCCAGGGCGAATTCATAACAGGTGAACTCAAGAGCCCAGCTGGCCGATAAAATATCACTGTATAATATCAAATTGTATGAATTATTTGCACAGTACACAATGATTTTGAGTTGTTGTTGTTGTAATACTGAGTTTACCCGCTATCAATTTGCCTTGGACACATCGAGTACTGCGACAATGCTACCGCCAATTGGCAACTCTACTGGCAGCGGCGATAAGCCTTTGCAAAGGGATTTGAAAGGCAACTGCTGCTGCCATGCACACAATAAAATACTATCAAAGTGGGCGTTATGATTTTTTATAGTAGCATAGGCAAGAGTGCTTCTCAGCTAAGCTTTTTATGACTGGCATACGGTTTGAACCCACGACTTTTGTGTGTCTGCAATGTCAAAGTGCTAACCACTGCAGCCCTCGCAAGCCCAAATGATTCATATGAAACTTTGTAAATCCATTAGACTACGGCCATTGTATTTTATAGTGGGCGGTGGCACGCCCATAAATATTTGAAATTGTACTTTATGAACTAAATGAAAATTGTTACGTTTTAGAGTCCTGTTGCGCAAAGAAAAGTGGAAAATGCCACGCCCCTAAAAATAAAAAATAAAATTCTTTTCACAATCAAATTTGCAAACATTTGAAATTTACTTTCTCTTAAAATGTTAAATATCAAAATATAATTTTCTTTCTGCCAAGCCAATTCGAAAGCGAATTTCTTTAATTACTTTATAATTTTCAAAGCCATTATTTTGTTGTCAATAGTGGAATGATAGAAATGCACGATAACAGACAGTAGAATAGTTCAAATGCGTTTCCATTGAGTTTTTTTTTTTTGCTTTCAAACTTTATTGAACGGAACAGTTTAAATTTAAATTGCAATTAATTGTTTTTTGCCCTGCTGCTCTTATTTAATTTAAGCAAAAATCATAAAAATACACAAAAATATTATGAAATAGAAAGAAAGAATATATTCATTCACCTAAAGGACTTCCACGTGCACCGTAATCCCGTGATGGTGAACGATCAACTGTTGGCAATTCCGTTAGTCGTCTGTTACGACCCGGACTACGAACACCAGAGCTTGTTACAGGATTGTAATCGTCTCGTGACATACTATGCGGCGGTAAGGCCGCGCTTTAATTTCAATTTGTATCTTTTTATCTCTAATCCTCTCTAACGTACGAACACTCTCGTTATACGCAATTGTCTCGTTTATTATGCACACAACTTGCGTTTGGGGCGTTTAGGAGGTGCGTGTGATTGTAGCATCTGCAAATGCAAGAGAAAAAAAGAAGAAGAAGAAATAGAGAGAGATAGAGATACTTATAGAGAGAGAGAGAGAGAGACTTAGTTAAATTACTTAATTGCTTTTATTGTTGAACAGAAATGCAAAACTCTCAATAATGGAAAGTGACAGTGGTGGGAGAGTGTGCGTGTGTGTTCGTTAAGTGCATTAAAAATAAAAATGTGCTCAGTGCGTATGGTTGCTAAACAAATTAAATATTCATTTAAAGCATAAAGTAATATTGTATTTAAACGGAAATTATATTTGTTCTAAATAACAACTAATTGCCGGTTTGCGCTAAATGTGAACGTAAGTTTCTGGCGAATGATATGAATGAAAATCAAAATGATGTATGAATTTTTTACGAGGAAATTGATTGATTATGAGTAATTATGACGTGTTGCTACATGGACAGTAATGTAAACATGCCAGTTATTTTCCGATGAAATTCTGAATTATAGAAATATTTTGCGAAAAAACAAGAGAAAATAACCACATAAATGCATAATGGAAGGAAGATGATCTCAAGTCTCTAAGCAACATACATACATACAGTTGAAATTAACAAGATTGTAATTGAAAGCAAAACCAATGGGCGAAATTAAACCAAACGATTTAATTTTTTTCATATTTCAAGGGGCACGTTGGGTGCCTCCGTAGACTAGTGCATGAGCATTTGTTTTATCAATCTGGAGGTGTGGGTAAGATTTTCACCTAGACCTTGGGTGTTTCTACTTGTGTGCTGTGTAGAAATTGTATTGGCCGCCCGCCGCTTTTGTTCTGTGCAGTGTCAGCGAGTGGAGCCGAAAAAATTTCAAATTAATTAGATTTCAGATTCAGATTAGAGAGTAGGCAATTTCTTTTTTAACATTTTTCGATTTAGACCTAGAAAACACTGCAAATGATTGAGGAACTTATAGAGAGTGGCCCAAATTAATCGAAGGGCTTTGAGTTGAAACACCCTTTGTGTTCCATTCTGTTGGAACCATACTTGTGGATGGTTTTCCACGGCTGGCCTTAAAAAATTTTCAAACAGTGTCCGATATCTAACAGCAGTGATGGAAATAACGTCACCCCGGGTTCATTTTCGAAAAAATATGGCCCAATTATCTTTTCCGACGAAACACCGCCCCAAACGGTCAACTTAAGTGGCTCTAATTCTCGCTGTTGCACTACTCTAGGATTTTCCGTAACCCATTTTGCCTACTAACGAACCCATTCAATTGGAAATGGGCTTCGTCGCTCATTATTAAAAATTATGATTAAAATCATTAAAATTCAACGATTTTGGCACGTTGTTCAATTGTATACTGTTCCATTTAAAATTCCCCAAAGTCTGCTTTACAAAATGCTGAAAACAAAAAAAAAAAAAACACACGAAAGTTATAATAAAAACTTCAAACAGCTTCGCTCATTTTGGGCCACATTTTATTGATGACGTTCAAAATTTAGTTTTTTATTCACTCTCTGCAACATACTTAATTTGTCGATGTGCTGTCAAAATCCGATTTTTGAACCGCACAGCGTTACATGGCATGAAAACTTTTGACAGCTACACAACGCCTGCCGCTTTTGTTCTGTGTAGTGTTAGAGACTAGTTCTATAAAAAAATTTCCGAATGGTTTTCGGCCTAGGCCTAGTAAATACTGTAAATTGTAGAGGAATTTATATAAACTTGAAAGTCGTTTTACCGAGAGTGAACTGTACATAGAAACGTTTCAATTTATGGCTGGTGTTGGTCAGTGTTAAAAAATAATTTTTAATTTTACAATTTCATTACTTATTGTTGGTTTAATTTCATTTCAAGAGACATTAAATAAATTTAAAAATGAAAAAAAAAAAAATAAATGTTGACGCAGGAGCATCAATATGATTTTCAAAGCTACACAGATGACATCAGTTGTAAAATTGTGAATTGTGAATAATTTGATTCCGCATCATTACAAACTCTCTTTATTCCAGGCAATAAAATTGAACTTTGTGGGTTAACAATCCCTTTTAAAATGCGCGTTAGAGACTGCTCTGAAATGAAATCAATTTACAAAAAAAAAGAATTGTGTTTTTTTATTTTTCATTTCACAACAAATAAATTGTTGTAGTAAAAGTTTTCATTTCTATTGTTGGGAATAGGAAAAAATTTCATATCTCTATTCTCACAGATACGTGTATCAATGCAGAAAACAACAGCAAATAACAACAACTTCAGCGTACTTCACATGCAATGCCATGTGGAAAATAATTATCAAATATTATTTATTGACAAGCTCACTCACACACACACCCATACACAGCCACAGACCCCTGTGAGTACGTGTATATTAAAAAGTGAAAAAAAAAATAAAAAAAAAAACTCCACTCTCATACATAAATAATTTAATTCATAGAGGAATATGGCAAAATTGATAACGTGTTTGGGAAATGAGTACAAAGTCGATTCCATCATCGATAACCATAGACACGACATTGCATGCATGGATGACGGTGCGCCGTAACCAACACCGAACAACAATGTGTGAGTGGAGTTACCATCATCCTGCCATACGGACAATTTTGTGCGAGTCACAATGAGCCAAATCGAAATGGGAAAATAGACAGGCACATACTACTTGCTAATGGACGGACAGCATGTCTGTCTATCAGCCTGCCAAACACTCACGATTAGAAAATAATTTTTAATTTTTCTTCTTTTTCTATTTCCATTTTAATTTCCATTTCAATGTTCGTCGTTAGGAACGTACATACATACGTGTGCGTGCATTTGTCATGTCTGTTTAGCATGTGAAACTATTCTTCACCTGCTCCATTTCTTGCTTTCCAATTCCTTTGTGAAATGTTGTATATTTTCGGATTGTAGGGGCGTTCGACACCGTGTGACAGATACTTGATTATAAATATTTTATTTATGGAATGCGTTAATAAATATTTCTATTCACTAAATGAAGAGGTTATACTCGCATGAACAAACATACATACGAGGTCTGTTCAAAAGAAAAGGTGAATTTTGAATTTTTTCAAAGCTATTTATTTATTCATCAATATCCATTTTCACCATTTTTGGTTGAGGCATGATTAGGGTGTTGTTTTTGCCCAGAAAATCACGAACAAGCATTGAACTGTGAGGTGGTGCATTATCGTGATGCAGAATCCATGAATTTTTTTCCACATTTCCGATCGTTTGAGCCGCAAACGTTGCATAACTTCCTTGTAGTATTCCTTATTAATCGTACGACCTGTTGGCAAGAACTCCTGATGCACCACGGCTTGTAGAAGAAAACAAAATTCACCTCTTATTTTGAACTGACCTCGTATGTATGTATGTATGACCAACTACGCGTACAGAGTAAGTCGACTTGTAATAACCCTGAAGATAGCCTGCGCCGAAATATCTCGTAGTCAGCACTTTTGTCGCATTGATTTGTATGCAGAGAAACTTTTGTCAGCTGAAAACTAATGCTACTTCATTTTTGTTTTTTTTAATTGTTTCGTTTTGTTGAAAATAAATGTGGCCCGCGCAAAATTAAATGTTTTTATTAAAAAGTGTAATTTTGTATAAAAACAGAAGCTTTAACCTTTGGGATTATATGAAGTATGACCTTTACTAAACCGAAAAAAACAAAGCTGGCAACCTTTGTTAATAGTATTTTTTTTTTAACTTGGACCAGCACTCAGGAGATGTGCTGCATTGTGCTGGAACTAGAGGAGAGAGATACTAGGAGCAATGATAGGAAGTGAAGCTTCGCTATCTTACAACACTGCTTTTTGCACGTTATTTGTTTTTACAGCAGTGTTGTAGCGTCTCGGATGTCCAGGGGACGTATTAAATTTTTGGAGCTTCTTTTTTAGTGGCTATTTTTAGTAATTATTTTACTTCGCCGATGCTACACAATACCGACGAAGGAGAGCGTTCTGATGTGCTTGTGGATAGGACACCACTGAAACCCGTTACTGTTCAGTGACCAGTGACTATGCCTTCGCCACTGAAACCTTCCGAAACAACAACTGACACAAAGCCACACAAATTCACAACAGCAAAATGCGAGATGTTTTCATGAGTCTGAAACTGGCGTTGAACCCAGGAAAAATTTGTCGTTTTGTAGTCAACGTGCAGACTACTTCGACCAACGCCACTCTCAATGGGGACAGTAACATTTATTTCTGGAATGCATTTTCGTAATCTTTGACGGGTTAAATAGATGATATTAATGACTTTACAAGGACCTCTCTGTTGACACAAAGAGTACTGCTGACATGCGTAGTGGCCTAAAAAATAAATATATACGTGTTCTACTCAACTGGTTTTGGAGATTAATTGTAATTTGTTGCTTCTTCAAAAAGCAAAAGCTACGGTCCGCCACCTGACCTAACCTAACATGATTTTAATCATTTCGTCATGTTCAGTTTACATTGGAAGTTTCTTTTGTGTGTGTAGCAGTGTTGAACACGCCTTGTGTATTGACGTTGTATATTGATAGTAAAATTTTTAAAGAAAAATTTTATTTTATTTTTATTTTGAGCGCATTTAATCAATTTAATTTTAATTTATTTTATTAATATCTCCAAAAAAAAACAAAGTTCAAGTTTCTGTAAAATTGCTAAAAAATAAGTAAAATATTAAAGAAAGAAAGAATGAATGAATTCTACAAGATAAATTACAAAAAAGTAAACACAACTCAATTCCCTTCAAAAGATGGATGTTCCACCAAACAGTGGTGTCTACTACTCGTATTCTGGCATTTCACTAAATACAAAATAATGCAAGAAATAAAACGAAAGAACTCAGAAAATTGTAATCGGCTTTTAGAGCTGTTTCAGATTTAGTATGGACGAGTGCATGAGCATTAGCCATCTAGAGGTTGCGGTTTCAATTCCCGCCGAGACCCTGGATGTTTCGTAGAATCTGTGTTGTTGAAAAAAAAAACAAAAGAGGCACCAATCTAAAAAAATAGCAGTGCTCACGTTGCCGAGCCGTGCATGTTTCTGCGTATAAATTAAAATTTCCATAATTACAGTGATTCCTTTTATAACAATGCCCACTGTGCAAAACCTTCTTGAATGGAAATTATGTTGTATGCACTCATATGTGTCATCTGTACCGTTAGTGGCGTGTGCTTGTATGCGTGTTATACTGCAGATTTCCCCTTTTGTGTTACAGCATCCAAGTAGAATTGAAATAAGAATAATTGAAGGACACAGCCAAACATTATGTTTGCGCTATGGAGGGTATAAAAAGTGCGACCTCGCCACAAGTAACACTCGTGCTTGTTGCTGGTATTTATTTGTTGAAAAAGTTATAAACGCTGCTGCAAACCGCCAACCGAAAAAATAAAACCAACAACACACACACACACGGTTTGATTCGTTACCACGTTTTTGATTATGTTTTCAATTGTTTAAAATTATAAATCAAGGAGAGTGAAAAACAATTATACGTTTTTATATTTCATTCATGAAGATCTAGATTCAATAATCGTACAGCCTGCCTGACTGCCAGTGGGAAGAACCGGGCTGGATAGTTCATTCGTTAAAGTATCGACTGTGTCAAGCAGTTGCTGGTGCCGTGGGAAAATACGTTTGAATGCAAGTTTGTTGCAGTGGTAGTGGAAGTAATTGCTGTTGTTGCTATTGCTGTTGCTGTATGGTAGGAATGTATGTTGCTTGCGATTTTAGCGTGTTGCAGTTGTATTCGCCTGATGTTGTACAAAATGCAGAAACAATTGCTTGTACGTGCAACATGATGTGAATTGTGGGCTGTGGATACGCCCGTCTCGTCAGCGTTATTATCATTATTATTGCTGTTATTAATGTGGGCTGGCAGGCGGTTAGGCAGGCAGGTAAGCAACGGTAACAGCTCCAGCAGCAGCAGCAGCAACAGCCACAGTCGCAGTCACAGCCACGTAAGTGACAAGAGGAACGTTATTATGTTGTTGTTGTTGTTGTAGTTGTGCTGCATTGTGTGGGCGCATAATACCAGTGTGTGGTTGTGTGCTTTTTATTTTCTAAATTTTTTTTTTGTTATTTCATCTTCTATTTCTGTGGCACTGCAACACAACAATATTAAAATTTGTTTAGGGGTTCGCGTGCATTTGTTTTTTTGTAGAAACACATGGCAAGTTTTTCTTTTCTTTACTCGCTTTTTTCCACGTTTTTTTTTTTATTATTTTTTTTAATAAAAAAAAAAACTAAAAAGCATAGAAAGAGAAAAGAATTGCATTTTGTTTGAATCATGTTTAATACACAGACGAGTGCACTTGGCAGGCGATTTGTTTGTCAAACAGCACAAAACAAACGGAAAAAAAGAAGTTGACTGTTTTCGTTTTGCCCTCCCCTTTGTTTTAAAAATAATTTCGGCTACATTTTCAATATTGTTAATGTCTTTTAAATGTAACTCAAAAATATTTGAACTAAATACGTTTGCAGTTAGTTGCTGTAGCAGTCAGTATCTTTGAAATTGGGCTGGACTACTTTAAATAATGAATATGCATTTTTGTTGCAGTTTCATTTTCTTTTCCGTTTGCTAAATATATTGTGCTGTTGCAATATTTTGCATGTTGTTCATTCATTTTTGTATTTGCACATGAATGCAACTACTGCATTACAAAGCAAACTAAAACTGAAATTAGACTTCTTAAAATTAGAAAATGTTTGCGGAAGTTGCAGTCTCATGCAATTTGCTGGAATTTTGTTATTTTTCTTGTCATTAATTGTTGTACAACAAAAGGGAGGGCAGACAATTGGTTCAACAAGCAAGAAGTACATTTAAAGTATTTACTACTACAAATGAACTTTTAATTGCAATCGAATGACATAATGAATTGAGAAGAAATAAGCAGAAGTAGAGGAACGCTTTTCTATCCATTTAGGGCACCCCCGGGCCACAATGTTCTCTTTGAAATGACAGACAGACAGACGGACAGACACGATCAACAACAGCACAATTAAAATTATAAAAGAATAGTTGAAAAGTTGCAGAAAATTATTCGAATAATTAGAGCCATGATCCATTAAACAGTTTAGATCGATTCATCTCATGTTTTTTTTGTAGTGCTGCGTTTTTAAAGTCAGAAATTGTTTGCATTTATTGTTTTTATATGTCTCGTATATTATAATAATATATGTTGACATTATTATTAAATTTTTCTTATTTTATAAACAGTATATTAATGCAGAATATTTTTAATTTAATTATGAAAAATTATATCTCGCAAGTAGTGTACATTTTCTGCTTCTCATATTCGTTCTCTTTCCCGAACATTTTCCATAACCATTCGCAAAACTTCAAGTGTTATGTTGTTGATTTCGTCGCCTGTATTATTTTGTAATTCCTGTATGATTCTAGGATAATTAATATAGACTTTTTATTTCAAAGAACCCCAAGAGAAACAGTCTGGAGCGTTTAAATCCGGAGGCCAAATGAAATCGCTTGCACGGGATGTCGCGCCAAAAAGCCCTTGTGTCGCTCGCAGTGTCAATTTTGTATGGAAACATTCTTATGGTATGCAAAATTCTCTGCAGCGACTCTTGTGAGAGGCCAAGTTGTATCGAACATCTTCCCCAACACTCTCCTTTATTGCTAACCCTGTGCACCGTTCGTCGTCTGCCAACACCAGGAAGATTCCTTACTGCCCCTTGTTGTCGAAAATTTGCAACCAGACGGTTTATTGTTGAATCTCAGGCTCCAACATGCATATTAAAATAACGACGATATGCACGCTGAGTCAAAACAATGGATCGTTGATTTTGGCACGTTGTTCAATTATTTGCTGCTCCATTTTAAATTCCCCAAGTCTTCTTTACAAAATACTGAAACCAAAAAATAAAAAAAATTTATAATAAAAAAGTTATAAAGAGTTGAAACACCTTTGCTCATTTTGGGCCACCCTAAATTATGCTGTTCACGCTCCTATAATTTTTTGCATTAATTACTTCTTTTCTCAGTGTATTTAAAGTTGTAAAGCAAGTACCTCAAGTATACTGCTGTGTATCATGTCATAAAAAATTTACTCCATATTTTTCTAACACAATTTCAAATATTTTTTATATGTTTCGGCTGCCATTATATTAATTGTGCTTTTTAAGCTGTTCACTGGCTTGAAAGTCACATTTTTTTTTTTAATTTTTTATCAGTCCAAAATATCCTATATTTATTAATATGAAATTATAATAACTTCTAATACTTATCTTATGCTCTTGCAATAGTTAAGAGTCATTGTTAACACATTTATCAAGTTCGGCTCGCGTTCAGTAGAGAGAAAGTCATTGTAAATATTTGATCAAATGATTAATGAATGAACACTAGTTTTTACTTAATTAAGCACTTTTAGAAATGTATTTGGAGTACCTGAAATTGTTCCTACAATTAAAGCTGAGCCTGTGAGAAACTAGTAAATCTTCGTAATAATTGTATTGTCATAAAGACAAATTCCTGCATCATGACTTGGAGTTAAAAAAAAAAACACCAATTCGTTAGCACATCCTTAAACTAAAACCATCTATAGATCTGAATAGTTCCGTGTTTTTTTTTCAAAAGAGCTTTTAGCTACAATTTAGTTGCTTAATTAACACCTGTTAAACACTGTAATTTATTATTTCTCATTCGCGTCAAAACAAAAAAGTTGAAAAAAAAACACTGAAAAAACCCAATTATTTCCCCCACCACCAAACCAGCAAAGGGGAACAAATACGAGCAACTAAATTTAACTAGAAATAATCACCTTTAAAGTTTATGCATTCGAACAGTTAAAATTTTTTACCCAACCGCAAAATTTCAAATATTCACTAACTTCTCAATAGCCCTAGAACATTAAATGGATGGTGGTATTTATTCATTAAACATACTTATGTGTGTGTGAGTGTGTGTGTGTATGTGGGTAAGTGCCAAGCAAAGGAAAAAAATGCAAAACATTTCCCTAAACAAATTGAATATTTTATGCATTTCGTAGTAAAACATGGAACACAGAAACATGGAACACAAACAAACACAACAACAATTCAACTCTAGATTCAGCTTTACGCGTTTATTGCACCCATTCATCCCGTCATACACCCTCTGCTTTCAAATTACAAGTTGCAATTTCAACACGGCGATGATATTCACCTCATGACAGTGTAGCCCAACAACAATGGTGACAATATGTGTTGGTAATATGTATTCCGTTTGTGGAGAGAAAACCTGATGGTGAAGAGTCGGGATTTATTTTTACACAATTCTGCTGTTGTGCATGCAGATGAGCACCATCTGGAGTAGACACAATAATTTTGAAGATATATTACTGGGGCGATTGCTAAAACTGCTCAAATACCGAGTATTGATCCAAATGCAGATCAGAAAAGTTTGTGCTGACTAGAGGAGGCTTTTGAACGCTTCAACTCCGGGCAGTTAATCAACAATAACCTCTTTCTAATGCCATTTGAGTATTCCAGATAAAGATTAAAGTTTAAATTAAACGTGACTTATACTGGGAAGACAATTGGAACGAACGACGAATATTTCGTTGCGAACTTTAGTCATCGGAAATAAAACACATTTGTGCATATAAAAATTAACACAACACCGCCGTCAGACGAAATTCATTGACGAACTCTGCGGTATATTTATTTCCATTTCATACGCCGGCGAATGACGAACAAATTAGTACAGAGTTGCCGTTTTCATTTTAGTTTTAAATATATTAGTAAATAAAATTAATTTTTACTTTAATAACTGTTTAATTTTTAAAATAAATCATTTAAAGGTCTACTGAAGATTTTGAAATTACCACCAAATGAAATGTTGCATACAGACCATCTACCCATATAACAAATATAGATAAATAATCGGAATGAATTTTGACTAAAGTTGAATAATTGAAAGAATAGTTAGATAAATCATTTAAGTTAAATATATACAATTATTTACCATAAATTTGCTTTTTAATTGGTTTTTGTTAATGTTTAACTTTTTCAAGTAACTTTTTTTATACGGTAACACAGACAGCCAAAAACTTTGCTGATTATGACAGCTGTAAATTTTTCGTCTTAATTATGCGCCACACTGTGCATTTAAGCAACGAACTTTTACCGACGAATTGGCTGTGCTAGACGAAATTCGTCTTTCGTCCTAATTGTGTTGCCAGCATTAATCATAACCAAAGAGAGCCATTGAGCGAAACAATCTTATGGCGACTATTGCAGTCCCTTCTAGGTGACTTATAATTTTGCCATAGCCACAACCATAACCATAGAGTGCACATGAATTTTACTTTTTTACCATAACCAGTGTTGCCAATTTTTTTTTAAATCTTCATATCCAAAACCTTATTTTCCTATTAAAAATCTTTTTTTTTTATTGAAATAAATATTTTTTTTAAATCAAATTTATTAAAAAATATTTATTTCCATACATTATATTTGCAAATTTTTAATACTCGGAGTAATATTATACATTTGTTTCTTACAATTTTTAATTCATTTATTTTTATTGTTGAAATTTTCTGCATTTATGATAAAATTTTTTCAAAATGTGCTTAAAATACCACACTATGGATCGTTAATTAGTTTCTTATTTTGTTCATATTCATAAAAAATTCTTTCAACGTTAGCTGTTTTAAATTTTTAAACGTGGTAGCAATGCCTTTAGTACACGCAATTTAAGGTTGTATTTTATGAAATCAACTTAAAACCAATTAAAAAAAGTTTGAAGATGGTTTTAAGAAAACATTGTTATATTTTAAAACCATGTTCGAATAGTTAAATTTAACGTAAAAACTTTTGCTTTAAAACCTGTTAGTGTGAAAATCACATTTCAAGCGCAATTCTCTGCAAATTAAATGAACCATAAAGAGAGATTGTATTTTGAAGAAAATGAAGGTTCAAACGATCTCGATATTGCAGTAAAAACAATATCCCCTGTTTATAGCGCTAATCAACAGTAACACTATAAGCTTCCGTCATCTACATTCCTCTCCCTGAGTCGGCAAGATCTGGCAATTAATATGGACACTTAAAGTCTTAGCAACGTTACCATTTTTCATAATTTATTGGAGTTAATTGCGATAATATTTCAATATTTCATACAGTGTCTGGCATAAATTGTTAAATATTCTCTTTCCATAAGTGTGAAATCTCCTGTGGCAACACTTTATGAAAGTAAATTTGGTTTTTCCTTCGTTATGCACATACGAGTCAGTGATGTTAACCGTATAGTAATTACGGTACTGTACGAAAATTTAGACACCTGAACGGTAGACAAGTAATTTTTATATTTGTACGGTGATTTAGAAACTGTTTTACTTTTTAAGTGTTAAATACCGAAAGTTTATTTTTCATAATGTGTCTACTCATGATAAACATATTTCTCATATAAAAAAAAAAAAATTCATAAAAAATACGGTTTCATTACAACTATGAAAAATAACGCCAATTATAGTTAAATTCTATAGCTTTCTGCTATATATAGCTTAAAAAAATAAAAAAATTCATACATTGATTTTACTAAAAGTACAAATTGTAGTACTTTATTTTATTCTTCTACTTGTTTCTTTATGTTTCCTGCTGTTTTTTTTTAAATAATTTTACAAAAATACGGTAATTTTTTAGGACTGTACGGAAATCCAAATAAAAAAGTTAACATAACTGATACGAGTACATATCGCTCATTTACTTCAATAACGTCATAATTCAAAAAGTATACTTTTTGAATTAATAATGCGGAAAAATTCTTCATATCGGCCTTTATCTTCATGCAAAGAGCTTCAGAACTCACCTCGTGACACAAGAATAATTTTTCATTTCAATATTAAGAGGCATGGCAATTGAAAACTTTAAGTACGTTTTTTACAAAACCAGTGTTTTTGAATTATGACGTTGTTGAAATAAATGGGTGATGTATATGTTTAAGAAAATATAAAAAGAGTATTAAGAGCGAATATGAGCAAGTGATAGAGGGCAAATGAGAATTATCACACCGCCCCTGGTACGTTACAAAGAGATGACAATGTGGTGATTTCGATTTTAGGGCTCTCTTTTACTTTTTATTTCCTTAAATTTCTCTATCTCAGTCTGTCACATTACTCAGCATTTGACTGACATCGTTTAATGACGATAAAACGATAGCGTCATATACACACACACATACATACATACATACATGGGGGTATATGCACATGGGGGTAAAGCACGTTACAACATACCGACATTCCACCTTCAACAAAAACATTCGAAACCTCTTCTCGAGTCGTTTGCATTATTTCGTTTTTATGACAAGACAACAACCAGCATTTCAAATGCAACATAAAACCATCGTCATATGATGAAAGAAGGTTAAAAAACGAAATCAATAAATATTATTGGGCTGATCTAAAATTAGACGTACGCAAGAGAGCATTGAATTATGTCTGCCACCATTTTTGGCCCACAAGCCACAACAACACACAATCAATTTATGTAGCAAAGAGTGCTTGAAAAAGCAAAAACAAAAAAAAAAAAAAGGAAAAGAATTTCAGCTACAAGTGTTCCAAATGCAAATATACTCGTAAAACTATTAACCCATATTGACTCGAAAAGGTTGACTGACTACATTCGTGTTTAATAATGAACGTTATGAAGAGCATTTCATTTTAATTAGCCACTCAGGTGACAATAAACGATTCAATTAATAAAGACTTAATATAACTTTATTGTTTCACTGCTTCTTTAGCTAAACTTGTGCTTATGATTCTGATTGGTAAATTATTTGGTTTTTTTTTAAAGCAAACACTGCCTTAATTAATGAAAGCGAAATTTAAACAAAATTTAATTTAATTAGAAATTAAATTCATTTCTACTTTTCATATTATAGTTCTTGTAATAATTTATATTGAAACCAATATTTGTTCGATTGTAATAAAAATGTGCTAAATAGCAATGAGACAATTTCTGCAGAGTTGTAGCGTCCCTGGTGTTAAGTAGATGCATTAATTTTTGACATAAACGGCATACTTTTTGCTTAAGTGTCGTTTTCCGCATACAACGCATACAACTAAATGAGGAACGTAACAGCATCGAATAGAAACATTATCAATTTGGTAAACGAAAGGAATACAGAATCGTCTGGGTAGCCGTCGGTACTGTACATAGAAAAAATTATTGTTAACTCTTTGCTCAGTAAATCTTTTTTTTTTTCAATTAAAATTTTAATTGACTTTGTCAGTCTCTCAAGACAGTGCTATCAACAGATTTGATTCAAAATACCATAAAAGGGTAGAAAATTATAGCATATTAATTGCGCGTAAATAGTAAGTATATGCTTAGTTTTCATATGTGAAACTTATCTAGTTTTTTTTTTCGATTAATTCTTTAATTGATCTCGAAAAAATTTTTAATTAATATTTTAATTGAATTTTTAAAATTTTTTAATTAATTTCTTATGGAAAAAATCGTAAAATGTTTTCAATTAAAACTCATAATTGAATGGACGATTTTCGTGATAGGTTGAAATCCTATTATTATTTTAATTGAATCTTCGTTTTTCTTAATTGAATCTTGATTTTAGTTTGTTCTGTGCAGCAACGAAATTTCATATTTTTAATATGTGATTTCCTTGAGTTCACCTTTTCCTTTTCCCACCGAAATGATCAGATTTCAGAAACGTGTTAGTGAAGAACAACAGCGTTTTTCAGTTTCAGTTTTAGTTTTCGGCACCGATTGCAGTGTATGCAGTTACGAAGCTTTACTACACTTCTTTACCGACTTTGTTTAGATTGCTCTATTAGCGACCAATGTTTTGCTAACTTGTTCGTAACTCGCACACTGAAAATAAAAATCGTACTTTTAAATCCATGCGAAGCGGTGTGAAAAGTACAGTAAGTATGGATTTCACTTAATTCCATTACGGAATCATCGAGCGCTAAATACTTACTGTTAGTTATATTTCATCCCAAATCTGTACTTGAAACAGGCCGAAAACGAAATTGATTTAAGAAAAACCAAGATCGCATCAATAATAAAATGTGTTTGATTCAAGAATTTCTAACTTGTGTAATGGATTAATAGACGTCATTGAATTTATACATATACATATACTTGTTGTATGGTTAAGGTGGGCTTAATTGTACTTTTCTTTGGTGCTTCTACCAACTGATCAGTAGACCTTCAACTAAATTTTTGTAAAAGCTATAAAATAATTTCATGTTTGTACAAAAACAACGAAGAAATCTTTGAGAATTATATAAATGCAAAATAGAATTCCGTACTTCATTTATAACTTTTTCTTTATGTTTGAGAATTTTTTATCGAACTGTAGTTAATGTAACTGTAGTTAATGAAATTTTTGTCGTGTTCAAGTTCACAGTTAATTTATCACAATATTGTGAAAAAATTCCATTTTTGATTAGAATAAGGGAAAAAGAACAGTTAATCTCCAAGACCAGTTGAGTATAATACTTATTTTTTATGCCACTACGCACATCAAAATCTAGTCAGCTGGGGTTTCAATCGTGCAACAGTCTGCTGGGAATCTCATGAAGAGTATGGATGAGCGTTTTTTTTAAATCGTCAAGATTCCTCGCACGGGAGAAACTGTTACGCGAGCTGATTGTGCACTGGGAAAATATGTAAAAAAAACAGATGACAATTTTTTTATATTTTATTGGGAGTTTGACGATTTTTGCAGAATTTTATTTGGCAGCCATGGGTGTGCGCGTGTGTAAGTGAGATGAGTTTACTCACTCAATCAAGAAAAATTAGAGTTTGACGAGTCAGCTGGGTGTGAGCTTTTTCTATTAAAAATTTACTTTTTCAACGTGTTTTCAAATCGAAAATAATTTGATGAATATTTTTCTGAAGATGGTAATAAATTAGTGAATAAACTCAAAAAAAATTTTTTGTGTATTCGAAAAACCATTTGAATTTGCTTGCAGTAACATTGTAGGGCAATTGCAAGTGTACAAGAAATGAAAATAGGACACTCCTTCAACAATCAAAGAACTCAAAGTGAAAGGCTGGCCTCTCTATAAAATTAAAAATATTAAAAATCTTAAAAAAAATATATGTATCCATGCAGGGTGCACAAATTTGAGGTTAAGAAGTAAATTGGCTGTCAAATGATGACATTTCACGAATTGAACTGTAATATATATATACTTAATAAAAGGGTGTTCAACAAGAACGCAATATTTAAATTTGGCGCCATTCGAAGTGTCATTGTTTGACATGTGAACAATTGTTATTGTTTGCTAGTAGAAGGTACGAGGTTAGTAAAAATGGAGCGCTACACGAATGAACAACGCACTCTCATTGCGAAATTGTTTTACCAAAATGTTTTGCGGCTACAGTTCGCAAATTGCGATCAATTTGGGGTCACAATAATGCTCCAAAAGAGTCAACTGTAAAGAGATTAATGTATAAATTTGCCGAAACTGGGTCTGTTAGTGATGTAAAGACAACAACGCGCCTTCGACCAGGTCGATCGACCGAAAATGTCGCAGCTGTACGTGATGATGTCGCTCAAACTCCATCCACCTCAATTCGACACCGAGCTCAGCAAATTGGAGTCTCCAAATCCACTATGCAGCGAATTTTGACGAAAGATTTGCATCTACATGCATACAAAGTTCAATTGACTCAGGAACTGAAGCCAGCTGACCATGGACAGCGAAGGAAGTTCGTTAAAATTTAAATCTTGCGTTCTTGTTGGGACACCCCTTATTACTGAAGTCATATTACGGTTCTGTTCTAATTCCTTATAAAAATTATTGAGCCATGATATGGATGAGGGGAATTCAATTTCAAGAAATTCCTTTATGACTTCCTTGTTTGGTAAAATTTAAAAAAAAAATTTCAAACTCTTGTTTTTCTCTATTAAGCCAAGCAAGCCATCGATGTATATTTTATTTTTTTTTTAATATTTTTAATTTTGTAATTTTTATTAAAAAAAAAAATAAAAATAAATTTTAAAAAAATTTCGAAGCGATATTTTAACAACTACAATTCTACGGGGCTGTAACATGCAAAAAAAAAACATTTTATTTTTCTTGAATATGATAATAATATAATAATTTAATGAACGTCTAATTTTACCGCGCACTGTATGTATTATTGTACGTTGCTATACACTTGAATATGAACGATGAAATAAATATGGATGGTTAAAAATTAAATTCGACTGTACAATTATAATTGTTTTATTATTAAATACAATTAATACTGGTTTTTTTTTAAATTGAAATATCGGCGGTTTCCTTTTACCGCCGGCCAACTCACCTGCTTTGCTTAGTCTGTAAATTTTGAATATTTCCTTTTAAATTCTGGTGCAAAAATGGAATTTCCAAGCGATGTTGTTGTTGTTGTTATGTATATCTTTTTGATTTTTGTCCTCTTTTTTTCAGCTTCTTAATTTTCTAAGACGTTGAGCGATAATTTATTTATTTTTTATTTTTAAATATCTCTGGCTGATTTTCAAAAAAAAAAATGCCTGCTGTTGACTTTAAGCGTTGGAATGCCAATTAAATTTAAGCATTCATCCTTGTAGTAACTATCTGGCTTGCGACCTGGAATTGTTGTCAGTTGTTTTAAGACGTTGTTTTGCTTTATGCATCGGTGACCGCAGAGAATACACGTTTAATTGTATAAAAAGAAAAGTTTCATTTATTAATTTTTATTTTTTTTTTTTTTTATATTTAAAGATGCAAGTTCCAGTACGCCTGGAAAAAAATCAATATACATATTATTTTGATTATATGCCCACCAGCATAATCCACACCGTATTTCAATTGTGAAAAGGAAAAGTGTCCGTGTTTAGTTTGCAATTTTCTAAGTGACATGTTACTGTTGAAGTAAAGTTTTTGGTTACTAGAAAAAACTAAATTTATATGTGTCTTGTATATATTTTTTATTGTATCGATTTTAGATTAATAAATAATACAGTCAAGCCGCGATAATTCGTATCCCGTTAATTCGTAAACCTCAGCATTTATAGAAAAAAAGTTGCATTATTCAAAATGATCTGACCTATGGGCGTATACGTTATAATCAATTAGCTCAATTTTCTGTAACGTATACGCCTATAGGTGTGATAATTTATATACGTATACGTTGCATACGTTGCTCCTAATTTGCCTATAACGTATACGCCCAGTACTACAGAGTGTCTGGTGGGAAATTTATATTTTTAAATTCGAGTACATATTTCAAAAAGTAATAAACGGTGCGGAGGGAGGGTGGCGCCTTTGGAATTAACGATTATGCGGATTTGTCAGTCACGACGTCGCAGTGGTCGAGTGAGCATCGCGCGTTCGCTGTGGAGACATTTTTTAAGAGTAATGATTCTTACGTAATTGCTCGTCGACAATTTTGTTCAAAGCTCGGTATGCGGCGAATAAGTGATGGACCGAGTGTAAATTTAATTCGGTCGTGGGTGCAGAGATTGCACGCAACTGCTTCGGCTATGAATGCCCCATGGGCAGGGTCCAGTCGATCATCAAAGACTCCCAAAAATATTGAACTGTTTGAAAGATGTTTACTTGAAAATCCGCAATTTTCAAAGAGCAGCCTTACTGGCACTTCCAAGAGCGATTATTCATGAAATTTTAAAAAAGGATCTAAATGACATACTCTTTAAAATATAAAATCCGCATTTCCATTCTATCGTTCGATGCTCTTAATAAAACTTTGTGTCAATTATTACGTTTTTTATTTAAGTTTGAAAATATAAATCTCCTACTGGACACCCCCCTTTACTTTTTAAACTTTGCAACAACGTCGACGTTTAGAAATATTTGTTTGCTTTGCATTATAAAAAAAAAAAAAAAAACAATGTGTCCGAAAAACTTAATTTTGAAAAGCAATTAATAAGAATAATAGTTATTATTTAATGAAATAATTAAATTTTTAATTGAAATTAAGTATTTATTTCATTGAAATTGTGTACCTTTCTTCTTTAGACGCCATTGCTTACAAAAAGCATTGTCAATCTCAATGATGCTTTTGTTGCGTTTATTTGCGCATCAACTGTGCATCTGATGCCTTTAGGAATGCCATACATCGTTAAAATTTTAGGAACATGAGACATTGTCACACTGCAAAGCAGCTGATGTTTATGAAGGCATCCTACTTCAGTTAGATTTACAACAATAGAATTGGGAATGCCATGTTTTCAGTTTAAAGTTTTCATGTGTTTTTTGGCATACTCTATACTTGTAATTGTTACATAAATTTTAAATTATAATAATAAATAAATGTTAATGTTAATTTTAAATTTAAATCCTGGATTTAATTTTAAACCAAAAATGCAAATCAAACACTTGTTTCGCCCGGCTAAGTTAAACTGCAAATTGGAAATGTAATCTAAGGCGAGTACATTGTTATAAATAAACTGCTTTATTACTGTGAGTGGTTGCGTGTACTTTTTATTTCACAGTATGAATGTTGGCTTAAAGCCGCTGTCACGCTATTTAATGCTTAGTAACCGGAAACGAATATTCCTGCTTTTTTTTATCGTTTTGCTTGCATGTTGCACCGTGCAGCCGTAAGGTATGCTTTAATATAATATTTAATGGTTGTTTTTCTTATTGGTTTAGAATTATGAAACACATATGTACGTATGTATGTAAAAGGGATAACACAATAACGTATTTAGCTTCTCACAACTGGAAATGGTGTAGAATTTGTGCGAGTGTGCATTTAATTTTGTCTTTCATCAATTTTATTAAGCTTTTGTTTTTGTTTGTGGTGCTTTTTTCGTTCTTTTTTTTCAAATTTTTTTGTTGTGTTTAAACAAATATTGATAAATATTTGTAATTCTTCGGTTTTTGTTTTCTCTGGTTTTTTTTTTATTTTATTATTTTTTTTTTTTTCGTCTTCCTTAATATTATATCACTTGCTGTGTATTTATGGTGTTGTTGTTGTTGCTGTTGTTGTTGTTGTTATTTTTGTTTGTACTACATACTTGAATAGTAATTTTATTTTTAAATCTGTGTATTCACTGGGTGTGTGTGTGTGTGTGGTTGTGTGCTTGCGTCTTATTTAGTCATTTCCTTTGGTAAGCATTTTTCTTTGGCCGCTTGCAATTCTTTAATATTTTTATCTAACAATTTTCATTGTTGTCAATCTTGTCTGATGTCTCGGCTGAACGTAATCGGTGTAATTTGACGTCGTCATGTTTTCCCTATAAAACCACTGACATACATTTAATATATTCACCCAGAACAGCCATTAACAAACAATATACACAAACACACACACACAAACACACATGAAACCACTCTTATGTACATACATAATGATGTTGGGAGTATGTGCTATTGCTCCTAAAATGACAAATCCTATTCCCTAAAATATACTGGAAGAACTCATTTTATCGAAAATGCTTGCGTGAGTATAAGTTGATATTGTTCAAAAATATGTACATACACAACTGCATGCATGTGTTTGTGTGTGCATGCTTGCGCTTGTATGCGTATTAGTGCGCTTTTTACTCTACGCACTTATGCACAGCGCAGCGAGAGGAGTATTATGTGAAAAAAAAAAAATAAAATAAATAAAATTTTTCAGAGTATTTTATTTTCCTTCTTTTATTTCATTTTCTTCTTTTCTTTTTTGTTTTTTTTTTCTTTTTGTTAACTGCTACGAAATGTTTCAACAATCCAACGAGAAAATTATTGAAAATTTACCCTACATACACAGATAACAGCACATAAAATAGTATATGAGTGTAGGAATAGAGTGCTGGTACGCAGGGATGGATAGTCCAGTATAAATCTAAATATAAACAGCGCTTAAATTGGAATAATAACTTCGTTTTGTGTGACAATCTAAAACGCTTAAAGCATGTTTTTTTTTCTCTCATGCTAAAAATTAAGCAAAATTTTTACTTCTAAATAAGCCATATATATAAATAAATATAATTATATACGGTGTCCCCAAAAACTACATTACTCATGCCGTCGACCAAATTCCCTTTGGTTGATGCAACAGAGTCATGGAAACTTGGACATTTTGGTTGCGCTCCACCCAGAGAAGCCGTGGCGAACGTTTGAACGATCTTATATCCAACATATAATGGCATCAATAGGTCTTTCAAGCGAATAAAAAAATATAAGGTGTAATAATTTCAGTTGATACGCTTGTAAGACAAAATTAATAACTATTGTATAGTCTAACTTACATTTGTTCAATTCGCAAGCTGAGACGATATGACTGTCGACTACATGTGCTTGTAAAAACCATTGAATATTCCCACGGCTACTTTCAAAACATTTAACACGCAGTCCCTCAAGGTGGAGCAATTTGTTTAGGTGTAATTTTTTTGGCACTTTGTAAGGGAACTTCTTCAAATTTTTCCAATATTCTGTGTAGGCACAGATGTTTCCAAGTTTAACATCAGTACTTGCCCATATTGCCTAACATGAAAAAGTTCTGTACACCGAGTGATGATAACGCGCCCCTAACGCCCCCCACCATATGCATGGGAACATGCATATTCATGAGTACCAATTCGAGAATATGTGATATGGTATGACCTCAATCTTGGTGAGGCGCGGAGCACTTCTAAAACTCCACAAAGAGCAACATTTGCTCTCTCCGCGATTAAAGTTGCTTCCACAAGGGAGCCTCATAAAACGTCAGGCAGGGACTATGGTTCCTGCAGCTCCTGGTACCCGTGGTACTAGATTTAACACACAATAAATCCAGCCGCAAGAAAAAGTCTCTTTCATCAACCACATAGCAACAATAAATTGTTACAATGCAATTGATCAAAGAAAAATGTCACCCACCAACAGATAAATTGCACGCAAGTCTCCGGTCCGACTTCGTAGCCTAATCCAATAGTTGAAGCCCCAACGGTTTAGCACTGGTGGCCTTCTCTGCGTAGGGATCGCCAGCTATTGCCCAATTTCTTGACACGTCATCTGATCGATGGTCCGAGCTCTTGGGCTACATCAACGATACCTGGGAATATCTCGTGCGATTTTATTCTATTATACTTTTTCTTGGGCGGTTTTCTTAAGGCGCAGGAATATACATATAAGCCATATATATATATAAAGAAGCGGTTCTCATGCCGTCGGTCAAATTCAGCTTGATTTATGCACCAGAGCTATGGGAACTTCAACATTTTGAACACAGAAGCCGTGGTGAACGTTTCAACAATGTTTTTCAAACGAATAAAAAAATTTTGTTGATATATCTTTTAAATCACACTTTGTTTGATTTAAATTAAAGATATGCAATGCTCATTGAAAGATCCTATGAATGTTAATTATGGTTTTAAATATAAAAGAAACCATTGAAAATAAATTAATTTAGAAAATAGTGTCTTAATTCGAACCTCATTTTCACATATGGAATTAACTAAAATGGGCTAATGATCGAAAACATACAGGCAGTCAAAAAGACAAAAGATGTAAATTATGAGCTTTAAATAGTTGTTCCGTTCTTCTAGTGTTTGTCAGTATGAATGACAATTTTTGACTATTTGACTTGGTTTGTTTCTTAGCAACTGTCACATGTAATTTTTGATTGGCTGTGTCTTTTCGATCATTAAATTAATTTATTTATTGCCTTGTCGGGAATAACATCAATTTAGATTTAGGATGAGTTTGAATTAAATAATTCCAAGAAGAAGAATATTTGCTAAAGAAAATTAATCAAGATTAAGTGTGTTGAAAATTTGAAAAACCGTTCAAAAAACATTTAATGGCATTTTCAAAATAACTGCAGTATTCATAAATTAGAGGTTAAAGGTTTATTAGACAAATTTCCATACAAAATTCAATCAATATATGTACATGTATATCAATGTAATATCAATGTACCTTTTAGAAATGCAAAAAAAAATTTTATGACTCCGGCAGTAAATTTTATTAAAACATAAAGCAATTCCGTTAGTTATCGTATACAGAATGGATCTTAATGGAGCTATTTTTTACGTCTGCTGTCTGTGTTCAGTGAGTAATTTATGCAGGCAATTGCAACTGTACATCCCTGTGGCAATCATTAACTTTATTTCATTTTGCATGCCTGTTAATATATTGTATTTGTTGGTTATGTGCATGACAATGTAGGCTGAAATATGTGTGTATGTTCGAAGTCAATAATGAAAAAAAAAACAAAAAAAAATTCATCAAAGTTTTCAAAATCCGCAAAAAAATTTTCTCCATTTTCCATTCCAATTCCTTGTTTTTTTCTCTCCACGCAACATCAATCGATAAATGCCGCTTGTAAAAATGTTCTCTTCAGTTTTATTTTATTTTTTTTTTGTTTTTTAGTGTGAACGGAAAACATTATTTAATATTTTCCCAGAAATGATTCAAGGAAATTATTTTTTATGTACAATTATAGAAGTTATTGCAAAGTTTTCATTCAAAAATTTTCCGATTTGCTCCTTTTTGTTTTTTAAATCACTCCATTTTTCTGTATCTATAACAGCAAATACGTGAGTTTCAGCCGTGTTTTTTTTTTTTTTTTTGGTTCACACAACACTTTTTCACTGCCGTTATTTTAACGTCAAAGAAAAATTCCAGCGTGTATGTATGGGTGCAAGTAAATATTTTCTAAACCGAGTTTTCTCTAGATATGTGTGTATGTATGCGTGTATTTATGTATTTTCCATAATTAAATATACCTTTTTCCGTGAAATGCCGTTGTTGAAATTTAAATGATTTAACAATTAATTAATTTGGTGGGTTAATTTTGGATATATTTTTCGTTAGCTCGTGGTTTTTTTTTTTTTTTTTGGTAAAATTTTATTTTATTGCAACTCTTTGCATTTATTTAGAGTTTAATAATTTTGTTAGAACTTTAAGCACCAATTATTCCGACGTAGGCAGCGTTTTTAACTTCGATTTCTATTCTTGTTCTAAACTTCTTTGCAACTATACAATTTAATTTTCTTCTCTATCTATAACGATGTATGTATAAATACAATATTTTTCTTCTTCTTATTCTTTTGCTGCTCATCTAATTTAACACACCAAAAAAAAAATTAATAAAAATGGTAGTAGAAGAAGAAGTTATAAGAAGAAAACTGTGTGGGGGTGTTTGTAGTAGTTAGTTTGTATGTAGTTGTTTTTAAATTATCTGTTATTTTATTATGATTAGTTTTATTTTTATTATTCTATTTCTTTTGAAATGATCAACCCAATTGTGCGGCACTTAAAGCCAGCCTTTTGATTTAACGTCGTTTTACAACTAACTACCCTTAAAGAACTGATTTGTTAGACCCAAGTTGTTGGCCAGTTATACCTCGAAATTTTGTAGATGATAAAAGAATTGTCTATTTTGTTGACTTTCCTTTAAAGTTTAAACTCACCACTCTTGCTCTCTCTCTCTCTGTATTTAACTCTTTAACAATTATTTCCTTACATATTTCTAATCAATGAAAATACCGTTCTTTATTTAAGCACATGCGCTTTAATTACCAAAAAAAAATCACAGCTCTCTTTTTACAATCTCGGCTGCGTTTTCTCTATTTTAGTGGAAAGTAAAAGGGACGAGAATTCCATTACTATTTTTGAGTTGAAGAAGAAAGTAAACAGTCGAATGTGTTGGCATGTTTGTATGTATGCCCAGTTGACAAATGGAATGCTGGAAATGTCAGTTGAGGAATTTAACTGAAATCAATGAGAATGACATTTGATGTCAGAATTGTGAAAAATGAGTTCATTTGGTAGTGCCAGGCCATAGATGGAAATTAAAGCAGTAAACGAATTTCTTTCAACAGGGGACAGACAGTTTATGCCGTTACATTTAAAACATTACACGAATGCATGTAATTCTCAATGCCTGCATAATTAAGTAGTGAGGCCTAACATGAGGTACTTGTCAATGAAAAGGCAGCTTTTCGTACAGTAAAATACAATTTCGTTATACAAAATGTACACGGAAAAAAAAATTTTACTTTTTTTATTTTAAATTAACACTATTTCTTATTGTCTTGGACCAGCACTCAAGAGATGACCCCTATGAATGTACTAGGCTACGGAGCAAAAAAAAAATTATTTATTTATTTATTTAAGTACTGAGGCCAAGAATTTATCAAAAAATTTAATTGAATTTATGAAATTTTTTATTAAAAACAATTATTATTCTAATTAAGGGTGGCGATGGCTGAAGTATTGTGCACGTTGACTACAAAACCTGACTACAAATTCCTGCCTGAATCATAAAAACATCTCGCATTTTTTGTTATGTGCAGTAGTGTGGCTGTGTGTCAGTTGTTGTCGGAAGCTTTCCGAGGCGAAGGCATCATAGTCACTGGTCACTGAACCGTACCGTCTTTCGTTGATACTAATCCATGGCTCATCACAGCGCAGAGTTGTCAGATAGTGAAGCTTCACCACCTGTCAGCTCTCTCACTATCCCTTTCCCGTAGTTCCAGCACAAGGCAAGTCATGTGTAGCGGTCATCCAAGATAAAAAACTAAATTTAGGTTGTTTATGGCCAGTTTATTCAATTTATTAATATTCAAATAAAACAAATACAGGGTGGCCCAAAAGGAGCAAAGGTGTTTGAATTCCTTATAATTTTTTTTTTCAGTATTTTGTACAGAAGACTTCGGAAATTTAAAATGGAACAGTACACAATTGAACAACGTGCCAAAATCGTTGAACTTTATTTCGGAAGAAAAATCATGATTTTATGCATAATTTAATTATGAGCGATGAACGCCATTTCTAATTGAAAGGGTTCGTTAATAGACAATACTGCAGGATATTGGCTACGGAAAATCCAAGAGTAGTTCAACAGCAAGAATTAAAGCCACTTAACACAGAAAAAATTAAACCAAGATTCAATTAAAAAGACGAAGATTCAATTAAAAGAATATATAGATTTCGACCCATCGCGACAAACGCCGAATCAATTAACGGTTTTAATTGAAAAATTTTTTAAAAATTGGCCACTGTCTTGAGAGAGCAACAAAATCAATTAAAATAAATGTGTATTCAATTATTGTTATTATTATTATTATTACTAATTAAAAAACAAAATTTTTCTGTGCAAAACAATGAGGATACAATGGTTCTTTGAACCAAAACCTCTTCTGTTATTTTGGGCCACCCTGTATATTTTATATTTTTTCTAATTCTAAACTGATTTCCATAATTTATGTCAAAATCTTATTTAATAATAATTCATAAATCTCATTTGTTAAGCCGCATTCAATTAAAAACTAATGAATGCCTGCCATTAATATTTTTCTCAGTGTCTCAATGCTGAAAATGACAAATTCAGTTCAGCAGAGTTGTTCACGACTTGTTTCAGTCGATTTTATTCCAAATTCAAATAGAAAAAGTTACCCACTTCGCTTTAGTTTTGTCGTGTCTTTATCGTGTCTTTTCTTTCTTTTCTTTTCTTTTCTCTTCTTTTCTTTTCTTTTCATTGCTTTATTATTCTTTTTACATTCGCTTTAATTATACAATCGTTAATTTAAGTTTTTCATTTCATTGTGACAAATACAAATAAGTTAAAATTTTTTTAAATTAAAAACTACAAAATGGACTTATGAACAACAAATAGCTTCATTTAGAATAATTAATATTTATTTATTTAAAAGTACGAGTAACAATGGAATTAGAAAATCTCTAATCGAATCTAAATATTAATAAAATGGAGTACGTTTTTCTTTTTTGTTTGTTTTTTTTTTTTTTTAAATACAATAAATTTTCTTAAATTTGCTTGTGTTTGAATTAAAAGTTAAAAATTATTTACATGTGAACTCCTCATAATTGTCTTCACAGACATCACATTGTACCTGACAGCACCATTTGAACTGGCAACGGCACTGAGTGGTGCGGCGTATTGAGTGCGTATTATAGCCACGCCCACAACAAAGTAAATCACAGCTTTGAGGTCCATGCAAGGTGCGATTACAAACACGCCCCTGAGTACCCTGTACACCTTCCTGCACATTACGTTCACAATAATTGGGTGACGTTTGCAAATAAACCAAATCCATGCGTTTGGGAAAACTAAGAACCTTGCCGGCACGATTTTTTCTAAAAAAAAAAAAAAAATGCACATGAGAAACGAAAAAGCAATAAAAATTTCACATTACAAACTCACTTGCTTAAAACTAATTTCAGTCCATTTTTGCCTTTGGCGGCTTGAACAATTTTGGCTTTTGTGTACTTTCGCATTAAAACATCGCCCACGATGCGAAACGAGGGTAGACTTTTCCAGCAGGTTTTCATTACACACGACCCCGAAACACCGTGACATTTGCAATCGGTTTTCAATAGATTTTTAACCAGCTGAAAGTTGAAATAAGACAAAGAAAAAATCAAGTTAATTGCAACAATTATGGGTGGCGGCGTACCCGTCTGCCTGCTCGGTTATTGTGTAAATTCATTAAACTTCTGGCGTCACCTTCTATTTCACGGGCATCGAGAAATTTGCGTGCAAATTTCATGCCAAATTCAATGTCAGCCGAACAGCCACCCCATTTCCAAGGCTGTTGCGCCTCACCCAGTGCACTTTCGAAACCCGTGTGTGAAGCTTTGCGAGACGTGGGCTTGTGGCGTACATCACAGCCACACAGCGTAATGTTACCTCTGGCACAAGCCGCTGTCACAGCATGTGCTGCTCCCGCACTTGCGATGGCGTAGGTGAAAGCAGCCTCTCGAGATCCTAGAAAAAGACCATAATTGCAAAAATGTTTTTTTTTTGTTTTACCACTCCCTTCGAAACATTTTCCACTTGATAAATTTTTCCATTATATATTTTCTATTTATCACGCACTCACCCACAAACATGACATGAGCGAACACATCCTTCTTCCACACTTGTGTGCAATTCCAACGATGACCTCTGAATTGATATTGACATTCTTGTGCGCCCAATTGATGACCCTCACCCAAGGCAATCAAAGCATCTGGAGATTCACTGCATAGTTGTCTCTGCTGGAACGTCAATCCGGGTATGCGCGCACACAGAAGTGACGATGTGAAACTGGATACTAATCTGACAATAATTAATCGCAATAAAAGCAATTTGTTAATCAAACATAAAACGGCCATAACAAAATAACAATAAAATCACATTAGAGACAAATACAATCAAAGTTACGGACGAGTACACACATACATACGACTGAGATGAAACAAAATCTATTTGATATTTAACATTTTGAAGAGAGAGAACAAAAAAAAATATAAATGAATAAAATAATGAAAGACAAGACCATTCATTTTGTGATAAATTTGCCGTCAAATAATTAAACCCACATGCAAATTTATTCAACAATACCAACGATTATTTATTATAACAATATGTTCGTTGAATACACTGAGAAAAAATATGGGAGCGATTGTTTTTTGGTTGTTTCGCACGAAACACTCAATACATGGCAGCAAAGAGATTTTGCGGAAGCAAAAGATATGATTTTATTTTGTATTTCTGTTAGAGCAGGAACTCACGCAGAAGAAGGAGAAGCTAGAGTAGTCTATTCAGGCCAAAATTTGGTAGTATTGTTGGTTGGCTTGTTCAATTTCTTCGCATTTTTTTATACACCGCCACTCAGGGGAAGACCCTTACACAAGCGGTGCCTTATGCCGGAACTAAGAAATAAGATTTTGTGAGAGATGGTAGAGGTAGTAGTGTTTATGGATATTTGATTTGACTTCTCACACGTCAAAAGTGATAGGAAAGACTTTTGCGGCGAGTTTATTCCACATACGCTCTGATAGGCCGAAAAATAAATTGTTTCTGTAATGCGTAGTTTGATTCGCTGCCAAATCCACCACAAGTGGATGCGGGCAGGAATGAATGGGTTTCGGGAACAAGTTCCCTGATCTTATTAGAGCACATCAAATTATAGTAACAATAGCAGAGTGAAACACGCCCCACATTCAGTCGATGCTCAAGAGAGTCAATAGAGTTGGGTACCCTACTGTCTCCAATGAATTTCTTCACCCTCTCCTGTACACGGTTGAGTAACTTCAAAATAGTCTTTGAAGCAGCGGTCCATACATGAGACTTATATTCCCCTTTCGGTCGTATGTATGCGTTATAAATAGTCGGGATATCAGAAGGGGTGACGTATGTCTTGCACCGTCTTAAAAAGCCTAGGCACTTGAATTCTTTGTTTGAGACCTAAAAAATGTGCCCAGTCCATCGAACGTCACACAGAATTTTCATGCCAAGAACATTAACAGCTTCTGATATCTAAATATTTATACCACCCATAATTACACGTGCAGCAGCATGATCGAGCATGCATCGGTTCGTAAGCGTGCAGCATTGTGTGGAATATAAGTTTCCATGAATCTGGCGCATAAATCAAGACTAAATTTGACCGATGTCATGGCTAATGTTTTCTTGGAGGACCGTTTAGTTGTATATTTATGGCTCCTTTGTATAGACCTGTGACTTAAGAAAATACCAGAAAAAAAAATTTCAAGGGGGTAAAAACGCATGATCTCGGTGGCCATATCACATCACCCATTAAATCGCTCGTGCTGAATATCCAATGTGGCACGTAGCGCCGACAGAAGTTGGTATAGCGCTCGCTGTCGACAGTTATGGTTTGGCCAACGTTATTTTGAAAGAAATATGGTCCGATGATGCCGCCAGCCCAAAATCTCCACCAAACAGTGACTTTTTCGGAATGCATTAGGCGCTCTTGGATCTCATGTGGATTGGTAACGTTCAAAATTCGACAAGTTTGTTTGTTCACGTACCCATTCACGTGGATATGGACCTCATCGCTGCCGATGATTTTTCCCGTGCACGTTGAACGAACAGAACACTGATTTTGATAAAACGATTTCATTATTTGTACGTGTTATTGAATTCTATGTCCGTCCATGGTGCTTTGGCAAAACAGACTGAATAAATAACAACTAATTTGACATATGTAGATGGAGATGTAGATGACAAGAAGGCCGTTATCAACTGTCAAAGTTCGGAAACTCCTGATGGAAGACCCTTTAGTAACAAACAATAAATTGCTTGCCATAGATATTCTCCAGTTATCGTGCTTATCTTGCTTAAAATAAACATTCTATTCAAAAGCAGATCTTTGAACCAGCAAAATAACCCTGGCAGAAACTGAATTCAAACTCCAGCTTTTTTAAGCAACAATGAGAGCCGGCAAGGCCATTTCATACACTCCTCTTCCTGCCGTGTAGCTTTGCATGTTTTCCAAACCGCAACATTGTTGTAGTTGGTGTGTGAATACGAGAGCATGTTTAAATTTGCGGGTGTTTGGGTGTGTGTGTGTGTGTGTGTGCTTTTAACTTTGTTAGTTAGTTGGCTTATTAGAAAACCAAAACTAACAAACAAATCAACTGACAGGCAGTACGTTTGGCATGAATGAATGAATGACTGGCGGCATTTTAAAATACCAAAAAAAAAATACAATTGTTGTGTTTTTTTTATTTGTTATAAAACTTAAATATAACTTTTTTATTATTAACAACGAAATTATTATTCTGCTGCTTTTTAAATACGTTTTTTTTTTTTTTGTTTTAATAACCTCTTGCCGCCTTTTTTCTGCTGGCAATTCAATACAAATACATTTACAACAACAACAACAAAAGCAGTAAATAATAGTTAATAAAAGTTTTTAAGTTGCTAGAGATTAATGCGTTAACATGACGATTTCATGCTGTGTCAAATGTGCTACCAAGCCATTGTTCTGTTTCGAATACTTTTGTGTGTGAGTGTAGTTTTTTTTGTTTTTTTTTGTTTGGTTAACTTTTGGTTTTAAGTAGGTAATTACATAAATCTTGCGATTATAATCGTGTAAGTAAAAACAAATCCAATTCTACTTTGTTGTATTCATGTCATTTTGCTTTCAAGCAAATTCAAATTGACATTAACAGCATTTCAATTCGTTGATTTAGAAAAAAAAAAGAAAATTAAAAAAAATTATGAGAGACAAAATCATGCAAAAATTCATAAATTTAAGAGGGTAGAGAAAAAGCGGTTTCGTTACACGCACCGCAAATAATACTGAAAGTGGCCAGATGTATTTTTGGTATTTTTTTTTTTCATCAACATTCATTTTATAAATTATTTTACTTCGTCCATGATGCTGCTTAATACAGACGAAAAAGGACGCTGAAAGAACGATGTTGATCCGCTTGCCACTAGATTTGATCCAACAAAGAGCGCAATTGGTAGTTGTTTTTCTCAAAAATAGAATTTTATTTGCTAAATTATTCCATATGCGGCATTTCGGTTTGCGTCTCATTTCTTCGTACGAAAATCGTTTCACAAATATTCAATCAAAATGCACAATACTGGCCTTAGAATTGTATCTTCTTTATTAACTCCCTCGCTTTTAGTTCTGCATTCCATTTTCCTCCTCACAAATATTTTTGCAATGATTCGAGACAAAAAAGACAACAACAGCGAAATTTTTTTTTAATCCAATCAAACAACAAACCAACCCGCTGCCTGCCTGCCTGCCTGCTGCCTGCTTTGCTGCCCACATCAAACTCATTAATTGTATGTGGCACGACTTGGCAGTTAATTGTCTTAATTCCGCCATAATTACATAAATCAAACTGAATTTAACTTCAGGTGGAATTGTATTTAAAATTTTTAGATGCACATCACTTGTGCTGTCCGTCCATCCGTTCGTCCGTCCTCACATACACATTATCAAGCCAGTAAATCGCACAAGCTCGTATGTATCCGTGTTTGTTTTTTTTTTTTTTGTATAAGAAAGTGAACGCTTAAATTGAATATCATTCCTGGTGAAGTTTCGTTTAGTGATTCATATGCGATCTACATTTAGTGGACATTAAAAAAGTCATTGGCTAGAAAAATATGTAAATGTATGTATGATTGAAATTTTACACACAGTGAGACCTCGATTATCCCCAATGCTTATGTATGATTGAAATTATATCTAAATGTACACACAGTGAGACCTCGATTATCAGCAATGTTTATGTATGATTGAAATTATTTCTAAATGTACACACAATGCAATGCAAGCAATGCTTAGGAGCATTCTTGATAATCAATTTAAATTTCTCAGAACTATCGTTGCACATTAATTTTTTTTTAAGCAAAAGAAGAGTCATTTTGTTTATTACTTGACTTTGCCGTCGCTCTCCTTAATCAAATAGCAACGAAGTTGCGCTCTGTTATGGGCAGATGAACATTTTATAGCAGTGATACTACTGTAAATGACTTTTGATGACTGGAGTACGAATTTTTTTTTTTAAAGAAGTAACACGTGGGCAATGACTGCCTCGTACTAGGTGTTAACTTCTACGAAAGGAATAGTGATAGCGATTACAGGTGGTGAAGGGATAGATAGAAGAAGGCTTAATTTTTTTTACAATACTGCTTTTGCACGTTTGTTGTTTAATAACAGTGTTGCAGCGACTCTTATACCAAGGAAACGTATTAATTTTTTTAAGCTGTATTTTATTGATTATTTTACTTTGCCGCTGATGCTAAACAATACCGACCAAGGAGGGCGCTCTTATGTTACTTGTGGATTAGTGTCAGCCGAAACCGGTACTGTTCAGTGACCAGTGACTTATGCCTTTGCCACGAAAACAGTGCGACAACAACTGACACAAAGTCACACTAATGCGTATCAGAAAAATGCTAGATTTATTTTTATAACTCAGTCAGAAACTGGGGGGTCGAACCCATGACTTTTGGTTTTGCAGTCAACGTGCTAACTACCTCAACCATCGTCATCCATCTTCCGCTTTTTGCTGCTACAATACGGGGACTTTTTTTTTATGTTTAATCGGTGTTGCCGTATATGTATATATTTGATTACTCTGTTATTTGCAATTTGTAAAAATATCAATTAAACGGGTAATACGGAACATTTTTTTATATGTTCAACTGAAAAATAAATACTAAAAAAATTTTAAATTTATATAAAGAAGTAGGATAAAAAATATTTAAACTCGGCAACACCGTTTATGACTAACATGAGAATAATGAGAGTTAAAGAAAGAAATAAAAGAGAAATTTCTAAATTGCCCCCTCAAATCTTGCTGCTCTTCACCTCTCCCCCATAAACTCATGTCGCATGATTCGTGTCGCTGCCTCAAAGCGCAGTGTGTGAATTGGGTATATCTCCGTAGCCTAGTGCTTGAGCATTAGCCTATTAATCTGCAGGTTGCGTGTTCAATTCCCTGGGTGTTTTTGCAGACAAGCTAAGAGCTTTGCAGAATGTGTGTTGTTGTTAAAAAAAAAAACAAGTGCTGCAGAGAATTTCTGCAACTCCTGCCCTGTTTATATCTGCATTAAATTCCTCATTAAAAAATTCTACCAAAATTAACAATTCTATGAAATTTATAAAACTTTTTGTAGGCATTAAAGATTGTCTATAAATTTATAATTATTTGTTAAGTAAAAAATGTAGCGATTACAGGCCACCTGTACGGACGGACGGGTATGGACAATTATGTGCATGTAAAAATATAAATTTTGCATAAAGCAGAAGATTGAGTTCCATGAATCCTCATAAATATGTGGGTAAGTGCAACAGACTTGCAACATTCAACATTCAAATAATTGAGAGAATCAAATATGCGTGTTTTATGCGATGCCTAAATGATAGAGACGCGCTTGCGTGCAGTTAATGATGAAAATGAAATTGTAAATAATTGATTGAAATTATAGACAGACACAGGAGACAGACCGAGCAACAAAACGAATAGGTAAACTGTGCCATGCATTCATACTTTTAACTTTTATTTATTTATTTTGTTGTTGTTGTTGTTGTTGTTGTTTTATTTAGTTTTTGTGTAACAAACTGTTTTCATGCATTAAATCCTGAGAGACAGCCAAGCTGAATATGTTGTTTGTCCAGAGCATGAACGTTTTTGCTTTGCTGGTCGCTGTTTATGTTTTAGTTGTAATTGTTGTTGTTGTTGTTGCTGTTGCTGTTGCTGTTGCCATTTAAAGCTGTGGTGTTTGGTTTGGCATGTAGGTGAGATATTCATTCAGTGGGCTACCGTGAGGATGTTTTGACACACCTTTCGTTTTTATTTTTCATAAATCATGTTGTATCACATGTTTTTATTTATTTAACTTTTCCCCCTTCTTTTATTTATTTTATAAGCAAAAAAAAAAAAACTAATTTTAATTTTATTTTTAGCAACGTTGTTGAACATTAAAATCGTTGTTATCACCAGTCACCCGGTTAGTATAACAATATAATTATTTCGTTATGTTTGCGCTCCCTGTTACGAGTGCAACTCCTAGTCGTAATTCATGTTTGGCAAAAGCTCGCATTGCAATTCTATAGATTTATCACGCTTTGCAGAAGCAGGCTCACTGAATAAATACGTATGTTTGTATTTTGCAAGTGAGTGTAGGGTTGTCAGTTCCTTTGCCTTCAAACTGTATACTTAAGAAAAATAAAGAATTACTTTTAATTATAAGATGCTGATGCTGTGAATGGCATGCCTTCAACAACGAGGGTTGTACGAGGTTGCACAGTATGAAAAGTTGAACAGAAATTATTGAAAATATTTTCAGAAAATCAAAATATTGTGCTAAATTTCACTAAAATTTTTTCCGATTTCCATATCAGCAGAAGGAAAACACAAATAAATCATTTGTCAGTTATTTCTCCCATCAAATATGATAAGAAGAAAATGATGTTCGAGAAAAAACTTCCAGATTTCCAGCATTCGATTCGAATCAAAATTTCGAACAAAAATTTTTATTAAAATTTATAAGAATTTCGTTCGTTATCGAATGCCGTAATTTAGGCCCTGGTTGTGGTTCTAATTTCAGAGCGTTCATTACTCTTCTGCAAATATGTGAGATTGTACTGTAATCACAAAAATGTTTAAAATCAACAGTTTTCACTGATAGAAAAATTATTCATTCGGGCAATGGAACGAATTCATTAAATGCTCTGCATTTTATTACTACAGGGTGTCTGGTGGGAAATTTATATTTTTAAATACGAATATTTCAAAAAGTAATAGACGGTGTGGAGGGAGGGTGGCACCGTTGGAATTATCGATTGTGCGGATTTGTCAGTCACGATGTCGCAGTGGTCGAGTGAGCATCGCGCGTTCGCTGTGGAGACATTTTTTAAGAGTAATGATTCTTAGGTAATTGCTCGGCGACAATTTTGTTCAAAGTTCCGTATTCAGCGAATAAGTGATGGACCGAGTGTAAATTTAATTCAATCATGGATGCAGAGATTCCGCGAAACTGCCTCGGCTATGAATGCCCCACGGCCAGGGCCCAGTCGATCCGAAAACATTGAACTGGTTGAAAGCAGTTTACGTGAAAATCCGCGACTTTCAATACGGAAGAGAGCAGCCTCAGTGGGACTTCCAAGAGAGAAGTTCCATACTTTTAAAATTCAAATCGTTCAAGAGGTGAAAGAAAGTGACTTTGATTTACGCAAAAATTTTTGTGAAACGATGTTGGAGCGTTTTCAAACTGTAAATCCCTTTTTTTTATTTTTTTTTTTTATTTAGGACCAGAACTCAGGAGATGACTCCTACACATGCAAAGCATTGTGCTGGGAACTATAGGAAAGGGATAGTACGAGAAACGACAGGAGGTGAAGCTTAATTAATTATTTTGCAGCTCTGCTTACGCACGTTCTCTTTTTTGTTTTTTTTATACTCGTAGCAGTGTAATTTTTATTATTATTTTACTTCGCCGGTGCTACACAATACCGACGAAGGAGGGCGTTCTGATGTGATTGCGGATTGCTATCAGGTGAAGCCGGTATTGTTCAGTGACCAGTGACTATGCCTTCGCCACTGATTCCTTTCGACAACAACTGACACACAAAGACACACTAATGCACATCAGAAAAATGCGAGATGTTTATTTTTATTTTAAAATTTTTGTCTGAAACCGGGTTGAACCCAGGTCTGTTTTTTTGGTTGTGTAGTCAACGTGCAGGCTACCATCCATCGTGCCATCGCTACCCTCTTTTGGAACGACGAGGCTCATTTTCACTTAAACGGCCACATAAACAAGCAAAATTGCCGTTACTGGTCTCCAAGAACCCGCAACCATTGATTGAAACTTCAAAAATCATAGCATTGCCCCAGGGTCACTGTTTGGTGTGCCTTATCCACGCATGAGATAATTGGACCATTTTTTTTTCGAAAATTCTCGAGTCCAGGCGACAAATGTCAACGGTGAAAATTATCGAAGAATGATTAGGAAATTCTTTTTGCCAAACCTGCGAGCTCATCCATCGTACTATTTGCGGACGTGGTTTCAACAGAATGGGACTACCTCAAAGAGACTGTTTATAATGACAATCCCCAATCTCTTGTGGCTTTAAAGGAAAATATTAGTCGAGAAATCAGCTCAATTGAACCAAGTTTACTGCAGCGTGTGGCGCAGAACACAAGGCTCCGTTTTGAACAGTGTGTTCAACTCGACGGAAGACATCTGGATGACATACTCTTTAAATCCGCATTTCCATTCTATCGTTCAAATGCTCTTAATAAAACTTTGTGTCAACTATTACGTTTTTTATTTAAGTTTGAAAATATTAATCTGCTACCAGACACCCTGTTCTATGAAATTCTCAAATGATTATTCGAAAAATGTTTCTATTAAATTAACTCGCCATTATTCGAGCACTTGTTTTTGTACGTCGTTACTGGAGGCGAGGGGGGGTGTGTGCTTTTTACACCCCCAGCTAAACTTATTTATTTTTTAACAACAATGAGCAAATAGATGAAGAAATTCATTATCTCAATGAAACTGTTTCTATCAGTCTTCATTTACATCGCGGTGTTATCAAATATCCTTAAGCGAACCATCCACTTAAAGAATGACATTGGCATGCAATTGTCCAGCCCCGATGTCGGCCAATTATTAAAAATATGAATGTTTATGTAAAATATGTCTGAATTATATTTAATTGTTATTAATTATAAACATGCTCATATGTTTTCTTGATCATTTTTTTGATTTTTTAAATTATGTTGGCTAAAAATATAATCAGGCATTTATTTTTAAACTTCTGCGAATAAAAAGGCTTTTATACCGCATATAATTATAGATGAAGAAGAAGACGAGAATAAAAATATTTTAATTTTGTTCATCTACTTGAAACCTGCCATTAAGTGACCCCTGGGAACAGATCGTTTTTATGTCCATCATCATCATACCCTGCCCTCAAACCGATAATGTGATATTGAATCGTTAACATATTTTCTGGTTTTCACGGAATGCGAATTTTTGTTATTGTTGTTGTTGTTGTTGTTGTTGTGATTATTATTTCTGTGTATTTTTTTAATTTTTCGCCAACATGTTAAACATGATTTTAACATGTCCGCATTTTTTAAGATTTTTTTTTTGTTTTTAGCAATTTGGTAGTAAAGTAATAATTGGTTTCAGTTAAAATGCTAAATGATCGACTACTGACTGTTTTTAAGGCAGACAAATAAACAGACGAACGTGCAGCACACGGAAAAGTGATGTTGTGAGTGATTCCCACTTGAATACTCAAAGTTGAAAGAATGTGAAGGAAGATATACACACATACATACGCACACACACGCACACAAAGCGCGAGCTTATAAAATTTTATGAAAATCAAACAGAAAGTAAAAATAACTGGAAAGATTTTGTTAAAAAAAAATAAAATTAAATAATTCTCGGGGAGCCAACCAAAAGCCAACATAAGTTTTTGTCAACAACAACTGCCACATCATCATCATGCTCATCATGATGCTCGTCATTATCAACATCTGCCAGTCATCAAATTCGATTTATAACAACCCAGTAGTCAAATTGCCGTTGATACATGATAAATAAATTAAGTTAAATTGTTCCTTTTCTTATTTCTTTGTTAAGAAGTCTATAGCATTGGCAGAGCGATTGAATGCATTTTTTTTTCTTCTTTAAATATCAGTTTTTGCTGCTGATCGAGATGCCAGCAAATTTATGTTGATGTGCGCTTTTGTTTTTCTCGTTGTTGTTGGTTGTGTTAACATACAAAGTTTGCTCAGATTGAATGCTCAACATACAATAACAATGTTGTTGCTGTTGCTGTTGCTGTTGGGGCATTGTTAGTTGTTGCTTTTGTTATCAACATCATTGAATGTGACGGCTGAAGCGCCTCAGTAAACGTCAAGTTTGAACTTTCGACTGATATCTTTTTCAACGTCAACAGACAAAAATTGCGAGTAATTATTTGCCATTGTTCCTGCTTTTTTTTAACAAAAAAAAATAAATAAATTCAAATAAAACGGTGAATATTTTTCACTATTTTTTTTCGGTTGGCATTCATTGTTGGTGATCATGGCGTGACCGTTATGGCCTCAAAATTTTCATTGTTATAATATCGCATCATTCATTTTGATTTTCTAAGGATTGGACAAATAAATAATGTGTGAAAGTTGGTTTCCCACCAAATAATTATTATGCGATACATACGAGGCGGGTTCAAAAGAAAAGTGCGCTGAAATTATTAGTCTGATATGATTTACCTCCGCGACAAAGGCAAAGAAGCACAACTGCTATCACTCTTGTTAGGCCAGAATCTTTTTGTGCGGTAGCTGGTCAGCTGTTAACTGGATTACGAAGGGAAGCGTCCTTTTAGATGGGAAATTTATATTGAAGTAGCTTGTGATTTGTAGGAGAGCGAAGAAGGAAAAAGTTAATGAAAACTTATGGATTTGGGTGTGTTCAAAGAATACGGAAGTTTTAAAAAAGAACTGAAGAAACTTGTTTCAAGAAAAATTTCACAATCTCATAGCAGACGAAGAGCTTGTGCCTGGTTATTGATATTCCGTCTAGACACTACAGACTGAACCATCTCCAGTGGAAGTTTTATTGGGTGTTATACCTTTATTTCGTTTATGCATGGAGGAAGATGAGATGATGTTAGCGGACAGGTCTTTCACTCTGAACTTTTGTGTTCTTTTGATATTAACCGGACTTCACCATTCTCTTTGTTGATTTTCATAAGCCGAGTCTTAAAGAGGTTATTGCATGTTTAGTTACATGAAAGCAGAATTTCATACGCTACGATCTTTGGACCAGCTATTACGGGTATCTAGTCTAATCTAATCTAACTTCCTATCAGTTTTATGTGTTGAGTTCTGTTATTATCTTGTGCGTGGTCCATAAAACCGATTATATTAGATGTGTTGTAACAGAGCAAACTAAATCAGGCTGCTCATCTTCTCTTTTATTCTGAACTAAAAGTGTTAACGTTCCCTTAGGATTGCTTTAAAAATTAGTTATCTTGTTCATTAAAAACCCAGTAAATTGAAACAGTAATAGATATAACATCGCTAAATTGGCTTTACTTTCGAAATATCTTTACTTGCAGCCAACTTCACTACTGCCTAACACGATGTCAGGGTTGCATTTTCCAGTAGCAAAATAGTGACACCAAACTATTTGTGTCTTTTCTGTGAAATTTTTCATCGGGCATGCTAGACAAATAGACGACGGTTTACCGTCTGCTTAACATACATTCATAGACAGAACTTTGCATACATCCAAAATGTCTTGTAAATCTCGTAGGCCTTTAATAAGAATACTATGAGATTTTCTTCTTACGTTTTCCTGTCCGTCACTGCAAAGTATGTTAAAATTAGATTTATCGATAAATGGAACCATTTTCCCAAATCTCTTGTCATTGTTCATATGCTCCTGTGCAAAAAGTAAGCAAAGTTGCCGGTTTTGCGACAATGTTTTCCGTATAGTTCGATGATGTACAGATACTTTTGGCAATGCCTTCAACTAGTTTAGAGGAATATATTGTGCCAAGGATAAACTAGGTTCCTTGGACATCCACTGTAAACACATTACACTATTGAAACGAGACTTGTCATTATCAAAAATCACAAAAATCGCTGAGTGTACACTTTTGTCACCATTTGTTGCTTTTTTCCTAACTGTTTGTTGAATTTTATTGCTTATCGGGTGCCTCCGTAGCCTAGTGTATGAGCATTAGTCTTACAAATCTGGAGGTGCGGGATTTATTTTCTCCTAGACCGTGGGTATTTCTTATGGTATCACAATGAGCATAGACTCTGGCGTAAGTGGGGCGTTCTGCTTCGAGGACGGTCCGCCACTTAGCCTATTGCTTAAAATTAATTTGAAGAAAACCTGTATCGTTACTTTGGTGGGCAAATTTTCAAAATTCCAAATTTAAAAAGAAATATTCAGGGTATTTAGACTTTTGTCCATGACTGTATGTATGTTTGGCTGTCACATACATATCAATAGCCTTGCAATAATTTTTAATGTTAACTGCAACCTGTGATTACAACAGCCCATTAAATTCACATTTTTATGGCAAATTTGTGAAGAAATTACTGCCAATGAGATGGTACATAACTTAGCCTTACACACTGTCTGATCGATTGCATCGATCCGTTGGTAAAACTTGTAGGAGAAATTTTAATCTCAACGTGTAACAAAGTAATTTTGTCATCTGATTTGTGACTCTCTGCTGTGATACCGGTATGTTTAATGAAAAAACAAATTTGTTTAACTCTTTTTTTTTTTTTTTTTTTTTTTTTTTTTTTTTTTGTTTTTTTTAATCAGCTTTCGCACAATCATTTTACATGTGATCGATCAAACATCTCTAAGCATGATGAGCTCAGTGTTTGTATGATATAATCCCTGCTTCAAACCACATGCTTATCAAATCCAACCAACAGTCATAAAATCATCATAATTGAGGTACAAATCAAAAAAAAAAAAAAAAAAAAAATATTTGTTTATCCAACCGTAAAGACTTTAAAGAAGACAATTTTTCTTTTTTGTTTATTTTTATAATTTGCTGTCAGCAGTCAACTTTGTTTTATAACAACAATTTTATTATTATTATAATTATTTTTTTGGTTGCTTTGTATTGTTTAACAAACAATTTTGCTGTTTATTTGTACCATTGTTTGGTCATGATTTGCCTGGTTCATACACGAGTGTTTTTTTTTATAGTGCAGTTGAAGTGATTGTTTACTGGAAAGTGACGTGAATAATAGTAATTCTCACCCCCTTTATGGTATTTTAATGACAATGAATATGGCAAAGCGACTGACATTCAACACGTGTTAACTGCTTGTTGAACTTCATTTATTCACTTCTTTTTTTTTTTTTGGTTTTTTTCTTCTGTCATTGAAAAAAAGCAAAACGGAATAATGAACATTAAAATCTTTACGATCTTAAAATATTTATTTTTTTTCTGAATATTATTTGGGTTTGGCTGCAGGGACTTCCGTTTCAATTAAAAAAAAAAAAGCAAAAAACTGTTATTGGAGCATTTGATTTGCTGAACTTAATTACGGAAATAAAAAGTTTTCTGTGATTTCGTATCAATTTTCTCTGAATACTTTTTGCATGTGTGTGGCTTTTAAATCTGCATTGGTTGAGGACAATACAATGCTTTGTTGAACATACAAGGTGTTGCAAAAAGTTGTAAATTTTTTTTTAAATGAAATTATGTGTTTATTACTATACAGAAAAAAAATTCGAAAATGAACTTCAATTAAAAAGTTTCTTAGTAAATTGTTCTTGCAATTATAATGTTTACCAATTTTCAGCCAGCAAACAAATTGATCATATCAATTAATATACTCGTAGTTTTGTATTTATGAGGGTTTTTAACATTTAAAGTTCAATTAAAATCTTATTAATCCTTTTGTATTCAAATGGATGTTCATGGACATAAAAATTTAGAATTTTTTCAACTAAAGAATTTAATTGGTGCAATTAAAAAATTGTTTGAAAGAAAGACTGAATACAATTTTCATTTAATTGAATTTATTCCCGCGAAATTTTTTTCTGTGTAGACTTGCTGTCGCATAAATATGCTCAGTCGTAGAGAAAAAAGTCGTAAATTAAAAAATCATTTTTGTTAAGAATAGGAAATTAATTATCATTGAAGAGAGAAAAGCGTGTCTAAGATGAGCACCTGCCGTGCGGTTTTATCACACGGTGATTTTAACAGCGAGTAAAATTATTAACGTTATCTGCTTTTTCTGGTTGTCGCATTAGCACCACCGCATTCATCGGACCGTATTTTTGAACGCTTAAAACAACCATCTACAGTTTTTCATATTCCCATGGGTGAAATTATTTTCCGTCATACCAATGTGGATTTGCTGCAACCAATCACCATTTTACAAATGAAGTCCTTAAATGCAACACTAACTGACTCCGGAGGGTGGCGATGGCACGATGGATGGTAGTCTGCACGTTGACTACGAATCCAAAAACAGACCTGGGTTCAACGCCAGTTTCAGACTAAAAATTTTAAAATAAAAATAAACATCTCGCATTTTTCTGATGTGCATTTTTGTGTGTCTTTGTGTGTCAGTTGTTGTCGGAAGGTTTCAGTGTCGAAGGCATAGCCACTGGTCACTGAACAATACCGGCTTCAGCTGATAGCAATCCACAATCGCATCAGAACGCCCTTCTTCGTCGGTATTGTGTAGCACCGGCGAAGTAAAATAATAATAAAAATGGCTACTGAACCGAAGCTTCAGCACTGCTACGAGTATAAAGAAAGAACGTGCGAAAGCAGAGCTGCAAAAATAATTAATTAAGCTTCACCTCCTGTCGTTTCTCCTACTATCCCTTTCCTATAGTTCCAGCACAATGCTTCGCATGTGTAGGAGTCATCTCCTGAGTGCTGGTCCCAGATAAAAAAAAAAAAAAAAATTTATATAAATTCAAAAAAAAATTATTTACGTTGCTATTTCATTATACCATATCTGAGAGCTTAAATATAAATGAGTCAATTGAAACCAATTAACAAATCATTAAACCCAGTTATTTCCATAAAGTTTATGGGACACAAAAATGTTAATCGTCTTAAAATATAACTAAACTTTTTTAATTTTAAATTTCAAAAAAAAAAAAATATCTCAATTCCTTTTTTTAATTTGTCTAAAAACTGCAATCGTAAAACCAAATTCTTAAATATTCGTAATAAAAGAAAATTGTCGCACTTTTTTTGTATTGATTGTTGATTGTGCTGTGTGGTGGTATGTTGGCATGTGCAACAACAATTGAGTCTAGAAATCTGATTATCATATCTGACAAGCCGAAACGAGATTAACATATTCATGTTATTAAAACAATAACCCAAATAACCAGCCAACAACTATTTATCTAGTCTCGGTCCAAACTCATTTATTGCCCATGCAGCACAATCATTTAAAAACTCATAAAATTATAAAGAATACTTTTCAAAAATGGGCATATTTATTTTTCTCTTTGCTTTTGCTTTTGCCACAGCGCAGGCGTACGTACAAGCACGTACCTACTTGTCGTACACATTTTGGTGGTGGTGACCACCACCAGTATTTTTACTAACCATGCCATAACCCATAAGCCACCAAAAGCTGCAAGAGAAAAATCCACAGTAACATGCATTGATCACAAACGTGTGCCAATAAGTCGCTCAAACCACACGACTACAGTTAATACACATGTATGGACGTGAGTTTTCTTGGTTGCGATGTCCGCTGCCTGGTAAGTTGAAAGTTGTATTTGTTATTGTTGTTGTTCTTGTTGCTATCGTCGTCTACCCACCGCTGTGGTGTAAATTGCCATTGAACGTTTGCGTACTCAGTGCATTGAAATTGGGAAATGTTTTCGTTCATACGCTCACAAAATTTATGCTAGTTATTGACTGGATATTAAAGCGTCATGGCTTCTTCTTAATTGTTGTTGTTGGGCAACAAGAACTGCATCAGGGAAAATTACACAGCAAGATTTAGGAAAGGAAACTTTGTTGGTTCATGCAGATCTCCTGGATTCACTTCAGTACACCGAGAAAAAAAAATGACACCATACGTGCTCGAACTCACCACATTCGTTGTCATTTGTTTATCAACATGTTTGTGGTCAAGTTGGGTACGCCGTTGTCAATTCGACCACATACCGTGGTCAATTCGAAAACGTCCATTTACAATTGATCACAGAAGTTGTTGATTTTGCAACGCCTTCATTCCCTGGGTACTACAGTGTTTTTTAATTTAGAATTTAAATTTTATTTTTTATTAACTGAATTTATTTTGGGAATATCTCTTTATACATTGAAGCCAAAAGTCATGGCTGCGTATTAAAATTTGAATAACTTTTTTGTTTATTATTGGTTTTTTTCGATTGAGTAAGAATATCATATTTTTACATGCAGGCGTGACTTTTGACCCACCCTGTCTACGATTCTAATTTTAAAATTGTGCTTTTTCCCGAATAATTTTATTTTTTAAATTTAATTTTAACACCCTGTTCTATTAAATTTTCACTTTTATGGGAATTTTTAAACATATTGTCGCATATTTAGTACACTCTGCGCGTATTATTTCCATATTGTTTGTGCAATCTGCTCATTATACGACACAAACTTTGTCGGCATGGCAGAACTTTCTTAATGTTTTTTTTTTATCTGGGACCACCACTCACTAAATGACCCCTACACATGCGATGCATTGTGCTGGAACTAGAGGAAAGTAATAGTACGGGAAATGACAGCAGATGAAGCTGCATTATCGTACAGCTCTGTTTTTTCCACTTTCATTGTTTTTATAGCAGTGTTGAAGCGCTTCTGATGTCAAGGAGACTTATAAAATTTTTAAGCTTCGTTTTTGTAGCCAATTTTAGTAATTATTTTACTTCGCCGGTGCTACACAATACCGACGAAGGAGGGCGTTCTGATGTGCCTGTGGATTGGATACACCTGTAGCCGTTACTGTTCAGTGACCAGTGACTGACTATGCCTATGCCACTGAAATCTTCCGACAACAACTGACACAAAGACAAATGATTCTGAAACTGGGGTTGAATTTTTGGTTTGTAGTCAACGTGCAGACTACTTCAGTCATCGATATTTAACAAATTTCATAACCCAAAGAAAGTGGCAAAACTATCCTCTTAATAACTACGTACTTGCCCACAACTTGCCGAAAATGTTGAGTGTATTTAATGCGGTCGATCGTTAAACATTGAACATTAAAACATTTTATATTTGAAGTTAAATGTAACGAAAGTTAAGTATCAATGCTTTTTTTTTTAAATATAATTACTACCTCACTGACAATGTGAATATTTATGTTTAATATGGTTATTTTTTCGTTGTATTTTCTTCATGGGAAAGAAGAAAAGCAGAATAAAATGTTTAAGCGAAGGAATGTTTTGATGATGTGCATTTTGCAAATACTCGTGCTTCTCGAAAGTAAATGGAAATTTAACCATTCTGCGGTTAAAATAAAATTGTTATTTATTTTTATGATCGCAATGTGTAAAATGAACAAATAGAAGGAGTTGCTGTTGCTGCAAAATAGAAAAATTATTTAAAAAAAAAACAGCAGCTTAAAAAACATTTGAAATATTTTTATAGAAAATTAAAAGTTTTACAATTTCCTAAACGCACTCAATATTTCTAATTTTTTAATTGTGTTCAAGACTTTTATTGCTGTTGTAGAAAAATTAATCGCCGTCATTCATTATCCTACACAATCGCGTATGATCTGGAAAATATGTCCACAGTGTCAAAAAAGTGAAGTAGTGTATAATCAAATGTATCTGTGTGACAGATTTTTTTGTTTGGCAAGTCGTGCGATTTGGAAAACTTTATGAAAATTTTCTTAAAATGATAATTTTCATTCGATTTTACCCAAACAGCTGAAAATTTTGTTGGCACTAAATAAAATAAATCAAAAAAAATGGATACCAGGAATAAAAATTAATTTTCAATTATACGCTATCTAAAACCCGGCGTGCTTCGCTACATATATTTAAATTGAAAAAAAGTTAATTATAAAGCATATGTTCATGAATTAAATTGAAAAATCTGAAATAAATGTTGAACTTCTGTGATTATGACAGTAAACCACGCGTAAAATTTCGCCCACTTTTTGTGTGATTATTTGTACTGACCATATAGTTACTCAGACCAAATACAGAAACTTTCACTTTAATCATTCTCAGGATATAATGAAATCAATATTTAGGTTCTGTGGGCATTATCACGCCCACTCGCCCAATCCCTCCCAGAGGAGGAGGAGGGAATTTTTTAGTGGCAACACCACTCGACGCAGAAGACGACGGTCTCTGTAAGTGCGAAGGCATTTTCAACCCTACCTCACACGCCAAAAAAAAAAAAAAAAATAGTTCCTTCCAGATATACAGAGATACTGTGATAATTTCAAGAAAATCAGTTCAGCCGTCGCTCAGAAAAATTTTATTATTATTTTTTTGTGTGCAGTGAAAAGGGAATTCGCTTTCCTCCCACTTTCTAAGAATTTAATTTCTATGGTTTTTCGTTACTCCACAGAATGGCTTGGAACCAATTAGAAGCAAATTTTTCCAGATTGTACGTCATTTCGTTACACAGATTGTTAATGATTTCTCCTTTGAGTCTCTGAATTTATTAATATAGTTTGTAAGATCTGAAGCAGTGCTAAATATTCACATATGGCTACTTTAGAACCCATGAATATGCCATAACTAAAGAAATAGTTTTAAAAAATTATTGGAAATTTTGGTTGTCTTAAAGTTCATAGTTAATTTAACACAATAATATGAAAATTGTTGTTGCTTTTAGAAGAAAGGAAAAAGAACAATTAATCGCCAACGCCAGTTGAGTAGAACACGTATATAATTATTTTCTATACCACTACACACACAAGTCATCAGTATTCTTTGTTTCAGCAGTGAAAATCTAGTTACGTTCTCACCTGTACTAGAAACAGAATCTTTGACCTTTGGCATTATAGGAAGTATGACCTTTACTAAACCGAAAAACAACAAAACTGGCAACCATTGTTAATACCGGGTTGGGCAAAATTCACGCCAGTGTGTAAAAATTTAATAACTTTTTTGTTTATTATAATTTTTTATTTTTTTTTAAATATAATATTAGCTTTGTACGATCTAAATTTTAATTATAAAATATAATATCAGAGAGATCAACACCACATTCATCGATGCTTCGATTGGGCTCTAAACAGGCGTTTTTAATTCAATTTTGATTTTCTGAGATAATTGTGTTGCCCATATTCGTCTTTGATGGTAGTCAACTGGTAAACGATTAATTGCGGTTTGGTTAGGTGAATTTCTGGTGTTGAAATAATTTCGATATGCCCGTTGCGTCAATGAAATTGAATAAAATTCTACCGCTTGTGTTCGTTGCTCGGTCGTTAAATTTCGCATGGTGGTGTAACACGGTTCGATGAATAAAATCAAATAAAAACAACAACAAATAATAATAAACAAAAATGTTATTCAATTTTTACACGCAGGCGTGACTTTTGACCCACCCGATAGTATGTGAACAGTAACATTTATTTCTCGTATGCATTTTCCTAAGCTCTGTCGGGTTAAATAGATGATATTAATGACTTTATAACAACCTCCCTGTTGACACAAAAAGTACTGATGATATATGTAGTGGCATAGAAAATATGTATATACGAGTTCTACTCAACGGCTGTTCGAGATTAATTGTTCTTTTTCCCTGTGTCTAATGAAAAGTAATTCTTCACAATATTGTGATAAATTAACAGCGAATTTGAATACGACAAAAAATTTCATTCATCTATCATCATCATTCTGGCAACGCTGATTGTAGTTCGAATAAATTCTAAATATTGAAAAATGTTTTAAAGCATAATTCTCTGCACTTCTCTCTCCCACCGTCCCACAATGAATTTCTCTAGTTTCTGCTCGTTAAGAAATAAAACAATTTATTTTGTAGAGAAACTTCTGGAGAGAAACTCCTACTTATGGTCCCTCATAAAATGACTAAGCCACTCGCAAGATAGTGAACATTCGTTTCCACATTTTGCAACATTTTTCGCCTATGCAAATCAATAAGGAAGAGCTAAAATCCAATTTCCTTATTATTTAAATATCATTAAGACATATTTTTTTTTGTGTGATTTCCATCAATAACATTCATTTATCTTTTTCTGCCTTTAATTGTTTGATATACAACCACATGGAAGACAACCAGACGCATTTAGCTTGTCATAATCTTTAATTAAAATCTATAATTTTCGTTGTTGTCAAGTTTATTTTTATTATTTTTTTTTATTTTTTATTTTGAAGCCAAGTTGTTGAAATGATTTTTGTTGCTGTTAGTTCTGACTTGATTTTGTTTTTGTTTTTGTATTTGTTTCTATTTTTCATCGATAAAGCAACCTTTCAATAACATCAAAAATCATGTAAATTGTTATCGAAAAACGCCTAAACTCTAAAATGTTGGCTTTAAATCGTTATTGGGTTCAAAATGCATCGCCAACATTCACTTAAACGCTTTTCTGTTTCCGTTTATTTGCATGAAAATGTAAACAAACAAAAAAAAATCTCATTAAAATGTCCAATTAAATTAAAAAATAGAGAAAATATGCATCATAAAATAAAAGCAAAAGATTTCCACTATTTTCAGATCAACGGAGATCGATCGTTGATCGCAGCCATTATTTAATAGTTGGACATTTCATTGTCAAACAGTGTGCTTGTTGTTGAATTTTCAAAGTTTCTAAGATGTTTGAAAAAAAAAAGTTATGTAACGGGTGGTCCAACTACAATGCACAACGTTAATTGACCTTAACGTCAGGTTTTTTTTCGTCAAACTTAATTTGACAGTTCTATGTTTCAGTGTTGGAGAAATTTAACCATGCAGAGGTACACAATAGAGCAGCGCGTTAAGTTTGTTGAAGTCTGTTACGAAAATGGGCGTTCAAATTAAAATTCGTATTTCGTGCACTTCGTGATTTTTTTGGTCAGCAGAATGGACCAAATGTGTCCACCCACAATCGGGAGAATTGTGTGCAAACAGGGTATATATAGAAAATGTAAAAGCAGCTGTGCGTGCTCGCGCATGCTCATTCTGCGAAAAGCAGTGCTGTTGTTCGCGATAGTGTAGCAGAAGATCCCTCAACCTCGATTCTTCATCGTGCTCAGCAATTGAACATCTCACGAACATCACTGATGCGAATTTTGAAAAAGATTTGAATTTACACGCTTACAAGGTTCAATTGTCTCAAAAGCTGAAGCCTGCTGAGCATTTCAAGAGCATCGTCAATACTCCGAATTGTTGGTTGAACAGACAGAAGTGAATGGTGACTTTACAAAGAAAATCATCTTCAGTGACGAGGTAGTTTTGCACCTCAGTGGATTCATTAACGAGCAGAATTGCCGCATTTGGGCAAATGAGAATCCATTAGTGATTGTTGAAACGCCGAAGCATACACGAAGAGTGACGGCTTGGTGCGGTTTATGGGGTGGTGGCGTTATCGGGCAGTACTTCTTAGATAATGAGGTCGGCCAAGCAGCTACCGTGAAGGGTGTTCGCTATCGTGAGATGATAACGGACTTCTTGTGGCCAGAAATTGAGGATATGGAGCTGGACAATGTGTGGTTCCAACGGAATGACAGCACTTGCCACGCAGCCAACGACACAATAGATGTTTTGGGGGTGAAATTCAATGGCCGTGTTGGCCTTCACCAGAATGTGATTTGACACCGTTGGATTTCTTTCTTTTTGGGATATTTAAAAGCAAAAGTGTATGTCAAAAGCCAAGAACATTACAATACAAAATGAGATAATTCGGCACATTGAACCTCAATTATGTCTCAGAGTTATAGAAAATATCGACCATCGGATAGAGATATGTCAACGAAGCCGTGGCGAGCATTTGGCCCATATTTTATTTCACGCATAATTGTCATCATTCTTTCGATCATAATAAAAATTATTAAGATATTTCTCTGAAAACTTTTTGTTTCATGTACAATTATTTACCAGCGTGAGCTTTGCTTGGACCACCCTTTAAAATGAAATGAAACGAAATCACAAACGGGAAGAAAGAAAGAACAAATGAAAATACAAACAACAAAAAAATAAAATTTTATTCCAGCAACTTTAAACTTCTCAGCAAATTTCGTGAGATTGATCGTCGTATTTAAAATAATGCCGTAGTAGTGGCGAAGAAAATCTCATATTTACTGAAAAATGCATCAAATGTGAAACTGAGCCAAGAATGAATACCTCATTATACGTGTAGAAACAGACGCGTAGTAAAGTTATTTTCAGAGAGGGGAACAGTAATATTCGAAAAAAAAACATTTCTGTTTCATTTAATTTGTACTTTTCTCGCTGTTATGGATACAGTTTTGCCATTCCCTTCATTTGGGAAACTTTACCACGCACCGACACCCATCTTTAACGCAAAAAATTAGGGCGACGTTCATCGGTGTTACATACAAAAATGGCAACACTGATTGTCACATATTTTTGATAAAATAAGCGCTATACGACCTTTAACCTTAAAACGAAAATTTCTGCTTCAGTACCCAGCTAAATTATTCATTGTCCGTGGCCAAAAAAAAAAAAAAACATTAATTAAATCAAAGTTTTGAACCACCTATATTTCGAATCCTACCAGGCTCCCTCCCTCAGGTGAATTGAAAATTTCCTTGCATTATTTTAATTGTAGTTTAAAAAAAACTGCAGTATTTTATGCGTTCTAGCAGAATTTGAACTCGAAACATTTGCGCAAACTTCTTTGGATTTTGTTCTAAAATTGCACAACATATTTTCCCACTGCACAACTACGCCACTGTCTAAAAAGGCCAGAAACAACCAACTGCTGAACTGAACAAATGAGTCTCGAACATCATCAAAACAACAACAAGGAAACATGTTGAATTTTTGTAGTTACCAACTATTAACCAGCAATAAAAACAACTTAAGCAACCAACAATTTTACTGTTTCAAGTTCAGTGTTGTAAATGTGACAACTCACTTATTTCTTGCTTAAAACTTTTAAAAATTTTTTCGTATTAAAAATTGACTTTTATTCCTTGAGTTTCTGTGCCAGAGTGCTTTGCTAAACACAGCAGGTTTCCATCATTGTCTTCCCCGAAGGAATGATTTTGTTTTTGAAAGAACCTACCGCAATTGTTAGTAGAATCAGCAGCAGTTATAAAACGGTTAATGTTCGTTTATGTATACAATTTCATTTATTAAGCATTTATAATGGATTTAAAGTGTTCAATATCTAGTTTGTGCATTAAAGCTGAATTAACACTTGTTATTGGACTGCAAATTTAATAGAAAATCGTAATTTTTCTAGGTTATGTTAAATTTGAAATGTAGGCAGGCTATGGATTTGCGAGTAAGTTTGCCAAATTGTATGTGCCGCACATGAGTGTGGCAATCCATACCCCGAATGTAGTTCCTCCAACGATGCGGCTTAGTTCGGTCACCTTGTGATACCCTGCGAGCAGCCGGCACTCGATGAAGATCATTCCATTTGATAAGCTGTCTCGCCGAACCATTCCGATTCCTTCCATTCACATTGCCGTTGCTGAACATTTCCTTGATATATTTTTTCTGTGTACGACGAGTATACTTTTGCTCGATAATGGATTGCAGTCGAATTTCACAAATTTGTGGTTGCCAAAAGAACACTAAAAAGCTCTGAAATTTAGGCAAATGGAGTTAATGCATTTTCTATCTGCATTACCATTTTTTGGAACTGGAAACTGAGCATCAGTTCAGTTGCAATCCAAAATCGAGCCATAAAAAGCACTGAAATGTAGGCAACTGGAGTTAATGCAGTTCTGGTCTGCATTACCGGCATCAAAATTTTTGCCAACTGGCCACTGAACAACAGTTTGGTTTTTCTCCATAATATACCCATTTAATTTATCAGCACCAATAAGTTCCACGTTCACATTATAATGAATTGATTATTTCACAGTCTGTTGAAGCAAAAAAAAAAAAAAAATGATGATAATGATGGTGATTTCAATCGGTAAATAACAAAAAGCCCTTTTACACGCGCTTACACGATTTTAATGGATGCAACAGCAATGAGTTGCAGATAAAATAATAATAAATGCTGGAAAACATCACTAAATTGAGGTTACCGCTCGTAAACATACTCGATATTTGATTGCAAACGGGCATGTAACAATTGCGCAGCAACAGTCGTTCGTAGCAGCGGTAAAAATTGAAGACGATGATGAGTGCAAAACGATCGGCAAGTTAAAAAATTACAAACATATTTTTGCTACACAAGACAACTCGAACGTTTCTTTTTTTAAGATGAGTTTTTGAGTGAAAATGCTTCGAATACCTTTTTGGGATGATTAGCCCTTGTTATTGTTGCTGTTGTTGTTGCCGCTTCTCATATATATTATTTTACTGTTGCTAAATTGCTTGGCCGACTAACTGGCTAGTTTGTATGTTTGTTTGTAGGTTTGTTGGTTGGTTGTTCACTCGTATTTGTTTGCCTTTAATGGGGAACCAATGTTGAAGGCAACCACAACAACAACAACAACCGCAGTAAGAACAAGAAAAAAATTATCCATTGCAATGGTGGTCAAGCTCAGACCGACCGACAGACAACATAAATGTGATCAAGATCAAACGTTCGTTAACCAAAATAATATAAGAGACCAAAAAAAAACAAAGAAATCAACAACAATTGTAAAGTAGGAAAAGGAATTCGTGTTCTAGAAGGCAAGGTAACATCGAACTATGAAAGTATTTGGCAAAAAAAAAAAATAAAAATAAATAAATTTTAGGAACTAAAAATAAGAAATCCCACCAACATCTTTAGCAGTGTTTTTGTTTGTTGCTGTTGAAACTGACAATGCAACATGAACGAATGACTGAAGTCAGTCAAAAGTACGAACAACCCACCAAACGCTGATGTTCAACACGGGAATCGTATAAAAATCAAGCTTCATTTCTTTCTTTGATACCCTACTCGGGTTAGAATAAAATTGGGTTTATGGAAGTGAATTAGAAAAACAACTGAAGGGAAACAGTGCTGCAGTTCTACCAAATACTTCGCAACGAATCAACATTGTCAAATCTGCCTCAAAGATTTAAACTTTTCTAGAATCCGAGCACTATTGCCGTCCATTTTCGCAAATAATTCTTGAAGGAGTATGAAAGACACCCTACATCCGTTATTAGTTGTAAACGTGTAGTTTACGTAGTAAATCACAGATAGAAAATTTTAATGGCTGTTACATTTCTAAAGGGGAAAATCCTTTTTTGTTTGCTAAACTCTGTTCATAGAAGAAGTGCCGTTGCAATGTTTTTCATATGTATAGGACTGCTCCCCTCAGCTCTGGTTCAATTCTCATTAGCAAGCAATAGCTGTCCTTGCAAAAACCAATCGTAAATTCTTTGTTTTAAAATCACGTACACAACTGAGCAGTAGGGTAATTCACAAATGGTCCGTTGGCCAGTTGCTCTTGCAAAGCTTTTAAACATTAAAAAAAAAATATGCTTGACTGTATGCCAGCCGATATAACAATAACAACAAACAATACGCTCCATATGCACCGAAATGAAAACAAAAACACAACCATCCATGATTATTGCCCTCCACTCAACTGCAGACGCACATCAATCTTAGCATTGCAGCTCAATAGGAAGAAAGAAACGACAGATTCAACATTTTCTTCAACAACAATGAAAACGTGCACGGATCGGGCGAACTAAAAAAAAAAAAAAAAACAAGAAATAAAAATACTCCAACAATACAAAAATAGTTTATGATGGGAAGGTATTTTTTTTTCCTCTGTACTGCCATAGATTTCTTGTAATGGCCATAACAGATTGAGTTCAATTTTAGAGTTGGTTTCTGTTTTTTTTTTTTGTTCCTTTTCTCTTGCTTGCAACTTTTAATGGAACGAGCAGCCAGGCAGCCAGGCCAAGCAACCAGCCAACAAAGTTTAAAAGACAAACTGCACACCAGCCACATCCATCACTAGACTTTTATAAAATAATCATACTTTTGTATTGTAAATTATGATAATTATTGTTATTAACGTTGTCAATGGGTTTGAGCATTTGGACCGATTTAAATCTTTGCAGTTGAACCGCTTTCTTTGCATGCAGTGGTATTTCCACTGCGAGACAGACACGCGGTCAAAGCGATGCACGGTTAGAGCAGCCAAATCATTATTCGACTTAAACAGGCATTTTGTGAAATTGGAAAAACATTTTTGTTTTTTTCTGTGTAAGTAAAATGGATTTATTTTTCTCTTTTTTCTTCTTTTAATGAGTCTCTTTTAAAAATTTCTGAAAAATCTAAACGTTTTAAGTTTGTTTTTTTTTTTAACAATAAAAATTTAACATAATAACGGGACATAAATCTTGGAATTTTTTTTTTACTTTTAAATTTAATCCAAGTCATTCGTCAACATAATAATAACGGGGGAATTATTTGCGGGAACAAGTTTTGGAAAATTGTGATGTAAAATATACACACATACATACAGGCAAATGCCGGTACAACGAACGATATAATCTCAGGCCCATTCGTAATACATACCACCGGTAAAAGCGTTCTCTTCAGAAGGGCTTCGATTTAGAAAAATCTGAATAAAAAAGCTTCAGTGCATTTCATCTTTCAAACAAAATTGCTGAATTTGTATTTTCGCCGTAGCACTGTGAACCCATTCACTTTACAACTTTTCCTAAACGACAATTCAGATTGAAATTTAATAATCTTTAGGCAAATAAAATCAACAAGTCGCACAAAACAACATTTCACATAAAAACAAAAAGAAAAGCAATACTTTTAAGCCAACTTTGTACGAGTGTGTCTAATTAAGTGGTACAAGCGAGTGATAAGATTGGATTATTCAAATATTAGCATTTCAATTTAGAAAAATTAGCAGTGTGAATTTAAATAATAATCAATAACAAGTGTTATGTTACACAAAAGTTTTAAGATTATTTTCGAAACTTGTTTCAAAACTTGATGCAATTCAATATCTGACAAGTTTCAAGTGCACGTCGGCATAGAAGTTTAAAACAAAGAAACACATACTGGCTGCCGTTCTAAAATATTTTTTTTTTGTTCGAAAATCTAGTCCAAAAGGTCTTAACAAAAATCATGTACTTATGTCAATTTTCGGAACTCGAATTTTCAAAAGATTTCGACTTCTTGAACTCGTGGAACTCCATTCAGACTATTTTCGCGGTGCTGTCCTTATGGGTGAATGTATGAGTTTATACTAGAGGGCTGCGCAAGCACAAAATATTGCATGTGCAGGGGTCATCTCCTGAGCGCTGGTCCAAGATAAACAAAAAAAGAAGTACCAAAAGAAAATTACTAAATTTGAGAGCATTTAATTATTTTTTTAAGTCAATTGGCGATGGCACGATGGATGGGTAGTCTGCACGTTGACTACGAATCTAAAAACAGACCTGGGTTCAATCCCAGTTTCAGACTAAAATTTTAAAATAAAAATAAACATCTCGCATTTTTCTGATGTGCATTTTTGTGTGTCTTTGTGTGTCAGTTGTTGTCGGAAGGTTTCAGTGGCGAAGGCATAGTCACTGGTCACTGAACAGTGACGGCTTAAGCTGTATCCAATCCACTGGCACATCAGAACGCCCTCCTTCGTCGGTACTGTGTAGCATCGGCGTAGTAAAATAATGAAAAAAATGGCTACTCAACCGTAGCTTCAGCACTGCTACGAGTATAAACAAAGAACGTGCGAAAGCAGAGCTGCAAAAATACTTTATTAAGCTTCACTTCCTGTCGTTTCTCCTACTATCGCTTTCCTATATTTCCAGCATAATGCTTCGCATATGTAGCAGTCATCTCCTGAGTGCTGGTCCCAGAAAGAAAAACGTGAGAAACTTTTAGTTTTATGGGAAAAACATTTTTATCGGGAGAGTAGACATCTTTCGAAAGTATGAACAATCTCGCTTGGTTTCATTTAATTCATATAATCGCCAGTTCACTGTACTAAAATAATGATTAAAATGGCTCTGATCTAGGCTCAAAATTAATGCGTCAATAGAACACCGGAGACGCAGCAGCTCTGCATGACAAATTAATTTAGAATTAAGCTCTTGCTCACTCTATCATTTCACCTACCTCTTTCCAAGTAGTAGTTCTTCTGCATGCAATGATACATAGAGGACATGTCCTGACCACTGCTCCCAGCAAATAAGAAAAGACTGTCTGTGGAGGTCCTTCCTGCCATTTTTTGCGTGGGTAGATGCAAATCGAATAATAACAAACAGTTTTCCCCTCTCAAAATCACATTTCCTAGTGCCCATGCAATGCACTGCTCATGTAGGGGTCATCCCCTGAGAACCGGCCCAACAAAAAATAAAATTTAAAAAACTAAAGTTATGCGGGTATCTTGTTACACACAGAAGGGTTAAACATGTGGCAAAAGCAATTAAAAATTTAATTTACCACTCAGTTTACAGTTGGTGGCACAAAAATCTTGTACTTCATTTTGAAATTAAAATTAAAACTAAAACAAAGTTTTATTTTTGCACTTAAACGGTTGTCACTCAAAATCTAGAAACCAATAAATAACATTTTTATTTCACATACAAAATAATGTGCACTGTGAATTGAAATCACACAAACTAAAGGAAAAATCCAGTTCAATTGAAAATTAAATATACAAATTGTTCAACACTAAATGTTTCACTTGCATTATTGGCAACTGTTGCAAGCAACTGCGGTGCAAAGTGTCGCAGTGGAAACGTAAAAAAGATTTATTAAAATCTCACATTGCAGTGCTTAAAATTAAAACATTCATTCATTATTCATTTAGTTAATAATAAATGCAATTTATGTTTATTTTACAAGCAGTTAACATTTTTTTTGTTTAATAAAATGTTAAACAGCAAAATAATGAATTGGATTTTATTTAATTTTTAATTTTATTTTAATTGCGTTATAAATAATTTAATTTTTTATTGCCTCATTTAATACTCGTATACAAATCAACGGCGGCAAGAAGTTGATTTATGGAGTCTTAATTAAATTTCTCATGTAAATCTCAGTGTCAGAACATAAGTAGCACGTCAAATGGAGGTGAAGGTCCTTCTCAGAAGTACAAGAATTTAATCAGCTGGTAATTATTTGTTACAGGCACTCGAAATTGGATTTTTTTTTCTTCTTTTTTTCGTTTTGAGAATTTGTAAAGCACAGTTGCTGCGTAGCTCATAATTTTTTCAAGATAAAGGAGACAAATTTCATTTATTCTTTGTTACTCAGCAAAAAAAAAAGTGAATGCCTCCACTATGAATTGGTATTTTCATGACACTTCCTGATATAAATTCATTTTTAATGCCATCTTAAGTGTTAACGAAATTTTTACTTTTGAACTCCGGCAAAACACAGTCTACAAACAAGACAAGAAGAATGCTGAAGATGAAGCAGTGTATCTCAGTGTGATTAAAATTTTTGTCTTTTTCACTGCCTGCCTATCGATCACATTTAATATTTTAATAATTAAGATGCAAACATTAAATCAAAACATCCTGTTGCGTCATAGCGACTGGATAAAATCTTAGCTAAGTCTTTCGAACGTACTAGCATCTCTTGGTCTGTTATCATTGATAAAGAAATATTTTCTGGATGGGTTAAGTAGGCGCTATTTTCCATGCACGGACGGAGGCGCTATTGAGCATCATTCGGCAACAGATGAACCCAAGATATATATTGAAAAACGTGGCAACGTCGGTGAGTTGCCAATCACTGGCAATTTAGATTATTTTAGAACGAGTTTTAGAGATCACTTTAGTATCAAGCCATTTACATGGTGAATGTTTGGCTTGATTGTAAATAGCATTTGTATTTGTTTAGAAGCGAACGGTATAGAGAAGCAAGAAGGGTATACAAATAGACCCGATTTCGTTACATCATCAGATTATATGATATGTAGAGCAGACTACAAATATCGTCTGTTCTGCAGGACTTATAGAATTACTTCCTTTACAAAAATGTATTGATTTTTTGCGAGCTTTAATTTTACGACATTAGGGTAGTGCATGATGCGGGTAGAAGCAGCAGATCTGATGGATAAATACTAGAAAGGCATACTTGTAGTCAATAACCATTCATATAAAATATTGGGCTTCTCGAGACAAAAACATTGATATGTATATCCATTCCTTAAGATACGACTATGCAAATGCCATAGAAAAGTTTAAGAAGGCGAATCTCATCTTCGGCAATAAAAAAATTTTTAATTTTTTCGAAACTGCCGTCCAAAAATAGTTTATTTATACATTAAGGAGGGGGGTATTTGTTTGAGAGAAAAAACACGTGACAGCCATATGGCAAAAACAAAATCTGCACAAAATTCGAAGAAAACTATCAGAAGAATGTATGGGTCTCTAATCAAAATCCAGCTCCCGCCAAGAGACATCAAAGTTCATATTTGGGTAATTCCAAGCCAAATCAATGTTAAATTTTCTAGTCTGCCTCTGATGCCAATAAAATTTGTTAATCTTGTTATACTCGCCAAAAAGAAACCAAAAAAATGGACATTTTTAGCCCGCTAGGTCTACAGGGGCCACAATTTGCCCTAAAATTCCCAAATCATTACACTTCTTACACACAAACTTCTAAATTCAATATCCTCGATTCTATTGCAGCTACAGAGGCCAATTTAGATTTGTTGCAAAGCTCTTAATGTTCACTACGAGACTAATGTTACCAAAAAAAAAAAAAATTTTTTTAAAAATATTATAGCCCCCTAATAATTCAAGGGTCATACCAAAGAATGGAAAAAATGAGAAGGATACTTAAATCGGACTGTTTTACTTGATATTAAGAAAAAATTTCCTATTGATCGCTTTGCAGTCCAAAAACGAATATATTTGAATATGTTCTTTAAGACTTACGGTGTTATGCAAAAAAAAACTTAAGTCAGGTTGGTAAACCAATGTTAAGCATCGTTAATTATAAGCAGGCAATTGTGAATGATGGTGTTGCCAGTATCGACATATAAAAGCTGTTGAAGCATACGAGTTCATTTGTTAAAATTATGTTTTGCATACCATTTTTTTAACATTGGTTTATTAATCTTAATGTCTCTGGTAGCTTTTGCATAAACTTCAAGTCTCAAGTAATAATTTTTTTCTATAAGACAGTTGCTCTTTAACAGCTCAGCTTTCCATTTTCGCCACTCTATGTCACGATCCTTGAACTATGAGGGCTCGCCTGATATTTTTCAAAAAGTTTTTTTTTACTGTGACTATGCCTTCGTCACTGAAACCTTGCAACAACAACTGATACAAAGTCACAGTAATAGACATCAGTAGAAATGCGAGCTGTTTTTATCAATAATGCTGGGAACACAATTGAGACGAACGACGAACTTCGTCGGTAAACGTTCGCTGCGTAAATTCGCAGTGTGGCAGACAATAACGACGAAAAAATTGCAGCTGTCATAATCAGCACAGTTGTTTGCTGTCTGTGTTGCCGTTTAAAAAAAAAATACTTGAAAAAATTAGAAAGCAATTTTATGGTAAATAATTGCGTATATTTAACTTAAATTGTTCATTTTAAAAATTAAACAACTATGAAAATAAAAATTAACTTTATTTACTAATATATTTGAGAACTAAATTGAAAAAGGGTAACTCTTTTGTTTGTCGTTCGTCGGCGTATGAAATAGAAATAAATATATCTCAGAGTTCGTCACGCACGACGAATTTCTTCGACGGCGGTATTGTGTTAATTTTCGTATGCACAAATGTGTTTTATTTCTGAGGACTAAAGTTTGCAGCGAATAATTCTTCGTTCGTCCCAATTGTGCGCCTGTCATGAGTCTGAAACCAGACCAGTGACTATGCCTTCGCCACTGAAACCTTCCGAAACAACAACTGACACAAAGCCACACAAATTCACAACAGCAAAATGCGAGATGTTTTCATGAGTCTGAAACTGGGCTTGAACTCCGAACTTTATGGTTTTGTAATCAACGTGCAGACAGACTACTTCAGCCATCGCCATGGGGTGTACGAACATTTCTTTTCTGAGGTACATATTTGTGCTTTTGTAGAACCGTGTACTTTTCCAATAAACGTTCTTATTCTATAAGACAATAAAATAAATAAATTATACAACAAAGACAAATATGTCAGCACTTAAGCTTTTCATCACACTTGTCAGATATTAATCTTATCAAAAAATTAAAAAAAAATACTGCAACATGTCAGTTTCTAATGGATTTTGCAGTTCTACAATATTTGATATTTTTTTTTCTTGGTTTTTATTTTTTCTTACGGTTCTAAAAACAATTTTTCTTGTAACAATAATTTTTCTCTTTATGGTTTTCGCTTTTTGTACTCGTCTAATGGAACTCATAAATATTTAAATTTCAAGATAAGAAATACAATTTTATTTTATGGGAACAAAATTATATGAGTAATTAAAACTAAAAATCAATAATAAATGAAATTAATTAATTAATATTCACCTTATTTTCATTATCCAAAGTAAAAATATCAAGAGCTTATTACGTTTATACCACATGTCTTGAGCGTATTCGAGCGTCGTCGTCTCATATTATGCTGATCGACGGCGATAATAGTTTCGATTTTGACACTTGATAAAATATCATTTAAATATTAATTTTAATTCTATTATTATTAATTTATGCTTTTTTCTTTTTTCTTTTTATAAAATTTTAATTGAGTTGTTGTTGATGTAATTGGAGTGTTGCATAAGACACGCTGACTGATATATTGATTTATGATGGACGTGTTTCTTAAAAGGCTTTTAATTCACACAATTAATTTTTTTGTGGTTTTCATAGCACGTTCACGTTTGAAATGTTTTCAACAGATTTGTTTATTTTTATTATATTTTTCACACATTCATTTAGAGTTTTATTAAGGTCCGCTCTGCATGATGTGCCACATTTGGTTTTTATTTTTTTCTTGTGTTTTCTTTTGGTTGTTTGGTATTGAATTAAGTTGTTATGGAAATTATAACTGGCTTAGAACACACACTTGCATTGGCCCAGTCAAGCTTTAGACACTTGACAACACTTTGATTTTAAGTGAGTCTCTTTAGAACACAACAATGCCTATTGGGAATTTGCATAAATAAGCATCAGCATGAACAGCATCATGATCATCATCACCTGGCAAAGCATGTACCTTGAGTGCAAAAAACAAAAAAACAAAAAACAACCAACAGCGATTGGCAAGTCACAGTGTATGTCATATGCGGCCACATTTGCATCATGATCATTATTCATCAGCTTAACGAGCTTCTTCTGGGTGTTGAAATGCAGCTTTTAGCATCCTTTGAGTACTGCAACAGCAATAGCAGCAGCTACGGCAAACAACACCTTAATTTTTCATTTCCACTCAACAGTATCTGGCTATTTGGCGAATCCACTACAAAATTCAATTCAGCATCATGACTGCAGATGTATGACGACGACTGCTTGAATGCGATTGTGCCATCATTATTAAAAAAACACACACACACAAAAATAAAATAAAATGAAATGAAATGAAATGCATGTGAAAAGCAGCGTCTGACAATAATAATGTTTGTGCGCATGCGTAAATGCAATATTTAACACTTTTTTGCTGTTCCTTCAATTCTCAAAGTGTTGCAAGAGCTGCTTGTTGGGTTTTGAAGTGTCTGTGTTTTATTTTTTTCGGTGGTGCTGGTTATCAATTGGTGTTGATATTTTTTGAAATATTTAAACGAACCTTTTAATGCAAAATCAAAGAAGTTTAGACCGTCATTTAAATAAACAGTGGGATGTCTTGATTGGCGGTAAAATGTCTGTTTAAATTTGAAGGGATTGTTTGCTGGCTGTTGGCTTAACTGTTGCGTTATTAAAATTTCGAATATCTCAGCAGGTGAATACCACACAAAAACTATTTTTTTTTTCTTTTTAACAATAAAAATATTACTTTTAAGGTTTATGATAATTTTTTTTGAAATAGATTTTTCTCTTTTTTAAAACTACAAAAGATGAATTAATAATCCCCTGAGGCTGAGCATGGTTAATAATGCAACTGCTTAGGGCATTTAATTAACATTTGAATGACCACAACTGACAGACACAGCATCGTTTGCTTGTGCACATGTTAAAAGCCAACAACAACAACAACAACAAAAAAATTCGGTGTTAAATAACAAAACAAAAAATAAATAAAAAAATAAGAGGAAAAAAATTCAAATAAAATTAGAAACCGATTTACCAAAACATTCCACCGTATTACGTGCATCTCTGACTTATCAGTTTTTTGTTTTTGGTTTTTTTTTTGTCAATAAAAGAATTTTTTTCATCTCAACCGGTTAACGATAACTCACTAATTTTAGCCGGCCGTCTAACTCACTAACAACAGCTTTCATTTTCGGACCAAAATTATTAAAATGAAAACAAAAAAACAGCCAAACAAAGTAACAAATACACGGCTCACAAACTCGCCACGACTCAAGCCGACGAATGCCAAATAAGAACTAAACTTGGTCTGTTAAAAAGTGTTTAGAGCCATTCATTATTGAGTGTTTGTTTTTATTATTTTATAAATTGTTTTTCTTTTCGTTACAAGAGCAACGCCATGTTCGATAGCCAGTCGTCCACAGGCAACTCGAACACACAAGCAACTTGCAGCCTGCCTGAGCAACAAACCCACCTGGTACATTTTAACCAATAATAACGGTTTATTTACTTATTACTGGCAGGGTTGTCAGATGTGGCGCAATCTCATCAAACGTAGCGATAAAAAATTTTTCTGGCCGAAGAAAATTCTAGAATGACGATTGGCGATATTTTTTTTAACTCTGCTTAATACTTCATTTACCATATTATTTTGCAGCTTTTTTTTTATAAAAAATTCTACCTGGCAGCTTTGTAGAAACACATAAAAACGAGTGATTTCTCTAAACCGAATAAATGCTAATTTGGGGTTTTAAAAATCACACGATTTCCAGCATTCGAACGTGCTTTCGAATAAGATTTTTTTAAACGTCAATATAAACAGAAATCACCCATTTTTATAGCGAGTGAGAAAAAATTTATTCAAAATAATGTTTATTCTTATTTAAAAGTGATTTTTAATGATATATTTTTTTTGAAATATATTTATTAAGCTTGAGGTCTTTTTTATATATGATATATATAATGAATTTATATTAGTATCACTTCTATTTTTATTTTGACCTTTATTAACATTTTTTAGTCATATTTATTTTTGAGCGATGGTCTTTTTTATGAAAAGTTTTTCAATTATTATTTATTTCTCAATATTTCGCTACCAAATAGGTGTAGCATCGTCAGGAAATAATAATTTGTATTAACAAAAATATTTTTTTAAAACAAAGAAAAGAAAATATTTTTGAAAGGAAATGAAAATTTTTTTGTCATTAATATTAAAATTAATCTTTATACACATGTATAAATGTGTGTACATGTATACATAAATAAACAAGTTTTCAAAATTATTTTCTTTTGTACATATGTATATAAATGTATGTAAAATAACATATTTCTACAATGTAATAATAACATATATCTATTAGAATATAACATAATTATTAATAATTTATTAAAAAATAAATGACCTATGACTATCTATTATTAACTATTATTTTGCATAAAAATATATATATAATACATAATCTAAATCTAAATTGTATTAACTAAATATCTATAATTTTGTGCTAAATTATCTACATCTGATTTATAGTTTATTCTATTGTCCGCAGGTATTTTAATTATCTGTAACATTTCCAACAAAAAACGTCGTTTATAATTAGTTTCTTTCTCCAATATAGTTGTGTCTTCAAATTTTGGATAATGATCTAATGATGCACAATGTGTTGTTAATGCTGTTTTTTGTGTATTTATATGTCTGTATTTTTGATCTGACTTACGTCCTGCTAATCTAGTTTTAAGTTTGTTCTTTGTTGTTCCTAAATATACTTTATCACAACTTTCCAAATTATTTCCCCTACAAGGTATCCTGTATACTAAATTAGATAATTCTGTGTTTTTAACTCTATCTTTCATTTTATTAAATAATTTCCCTAAAGTATTATATGTTTTATATGCTATCCTATATTTTTCAGTATTAAATGTTTTCGATCTTAAAAGTTTATCCGACATATTAGGTATATATGTAGTAGATTTATAAATTCTAGGTTCCACATTATTATTACCATTAATATCATCCCGTTTACCGTATTTTTCCAATAATTAATGAATTACTCGTGTTGGAAAATCATTTTTCCTCAATATATTTATAATTATATCCTTATTTTTCTTATGAAATTGACTACTACTAAGATTGAAAACTCTGTCAATTAAATTTCCTGCCGTATTCATTATAACTCCCTTTGGATGTTTTGAAAAATAGTTTATTATTCTATCTGAGGATGTAGGTTTATGATACCAATCTATTATTAAATTCTGACCTCTTCTCTCAATCAATACATCTAAATATGGAAGTTTTAAATTCACTTCCTTCTCTATTGTAAACTTAATATCTTAGTTAAAATTATTAAAAATTGTCAACATATTATCTATTTGACTATCCTCAATAATACAGTATATATCATCCACATATTTAGTTAATATTCTAGGTTTTAAAATTAATTTTCCAATACAAGAATCTAATAGCTTTTCCATCACAATATCCGCTACAATTGGTGATGCTGGTGATCCCATAGGAAGTCCTTTACTCTGAATATATATTTTATTTCCATATTGAAAATATCTGTTATCCTGTATACAAAACTTGACAATACGTAGAAAAAGATTCCTATTTATATTCGTATGTCTTTCTAACTTATCCCATTTTTCCTTTATTATATCTAATGCTAAATTAACTGGAATACTTGGAAATAAAGATACAACATCAAATGATATTAATCTATCATCCTTATCTATATTCAAAGTTGCAACTTTATTTTTAAATTCCAAAGAATTTTTAATATTATAGTCTGAATTAATAGTTAATCTTTTCAGGATATTCGATATATATTTACATAGCTCATATGAAGGTGTATTTATAAATGAACAAATATTAATATAATATAAATATAATAAATAATAATAATGAATTTAGTGAAAATATCCATATACTTTATCTGCGTACTTTAACAAGAACATGGAGAAATATTGTAGTGTTTTTTAAATGGATTATATTGTATGAAAATCTATTACAGAGTATATAATTTGACATAATTTAATAAAAAAAAAAGACTTAGGCAACACACAGCTTTATTGTTTGTATTCCATTTTATTATTATATTTTTATTTAAACACGTTTAAACGCTGAACGAAAATAAATGCTTGAAAAAATTCTAATGTAAAAGCGAAAAGAGTTTGAAAGCAACTTTAAACGAAAATAGAGAAAAAAAACCGGCGCGTTTATTGCAAGGTGTAAATACGGACTAATATTATTTTATATTTTGGCGATATTCGGTGATATATTACCGGGCATTTGGCCAGGAAAATTTGAAAATCAAATTACAAAAACTAGAACTCTGGTAACAAGCAACTTCACACTCACGACAACAACAACAACAACAACAACAACAACAAGAACGCACACGTATGTTTTGGCCCTGCAACAAGTTCCATGGATTTGTATTATTCCAGCAATTAAACTTGTCTTTGCTAAATAATTTCACCATTAATAATTAAATTAATTACAATTGTTTGAAGCTGTTATAGAGTTATTTTCTAATTTGCCTGTCAATATGATTATTGTTGTTAGCGCTGTTGTAAATAATACTTTTAATAAAAATATTTATGATTTTTATGACATTAAAATCAATTACTTTCAGACAACATTAAGCCAACATTCAGTCAACGAATGTATGTACATATATGTTGTGCTGTTGTTGTCAATTTCATATAATTTACTATTTTTTTTTTATTAATTAATGAATTGTATTTTAGCGATAATTACAATGATAAAAGTTAACATATGGAAAAATCAGTAAATAATCTGCCATCATTTGTTATTTGATTTGCTGGCCAATCTGTGCAGGCCGATATACATGAACACAATAAATTTTAAGCATTTTTTCCTGCTCATTTATTTTTAGCAATTTTTTTCTAATTTTTTTCCTAATTGACATTTGAACTTCTATCAGTTATGATTATAACACACCTCATTTCAAGTGGATAGTTTTTTTTTTCATTCTTTTAGGAAGTACAATTAATTACAACGCAAAATCTCTGTCATGAGAGACTTAAGAAATTATAATTAATTCAATAAATATACAGAGAAATTAGTTGAGTTCACACTGCATTCGGCAAGTGTTAAATGTTGCTCGTGAAACTGCTTTAAAATTTTTTTTTAACTTTTAAAATTTTCCAAAATAAATTATACCTGGCAAATTTTCCCAATTTAACGAATAAACAATTGCCGAAAACATCACCACCCGCAAATTTGTATCTCCAAGGTACGGATTGGCACTCTGATGTGCGGCATATGTTTTGCACTCTCCTTCGCAAATCCGTACCCAGGGGTGAACTCAACTATCTGAAAAGCTTAATTGTGTTAATAAAAATAGTAGCGACTCAATCTGGGACAACTTTTTTTTTTATTTTTATCTGGGACCAGCACTCAGGAGATGACCCCTCCACATGCGATGCAGTCTCCTAGAACTATAGAAAAAGTAAAGTTAGAGAAACAACAGGAGGTGAAGCTGAATTAATTATTGATTTTGTAAGCTGAAGCTTCGATTTAGTAGCCATTTCTATTATTATTTTACTTCGCCGGTGCTACACAAAATAAAAAACGTTGATGTTTTAATTAATTTTCACATTAAAAACTAATAAAGAAAAACAAATTCACTTAAATGTGTTAAATTTGTTGATAATTTTATAAATCGAACGGTGGTATCACAGCGCAATCACTAGGGGCAGAAATATTGATTTAAGCAATTCGCATCCAAGTTGAAATTCAAATATTTGCTCATCATTGTTTTTATAATGATTCGCTACAATCAATTTCAATTGCATTTGTATCAGATTTACAATGATATGAAGTCACCTGGAGTGAGGTAGTTTGCCTACGATCGTTGAGGCAATACTTGTTTTTTTCTTGGACCGGCGCTCAGAGGATGAACTCTACACATGCGGTGCATTGTGCGGCAACTAAGAAATAAGGTTTTGGGAGAGATGGTAGAGGGAGTAGTGTTTATGGACATTTGATTTGAATTTTCCCACGTCAAAGGTGACAGAAAAGAAACTTTGCAGGGAGTTTATCCCACATACGCGCTGTTCGGCCTTAAAATTAGTTCTCTCTGTAATGCATAGTGCGATTCGTTGCCAAATCGACTACAAAAGGATGCGGCCTTAATGATGAACGCGTTGTGCGCAAAAATTAACGGGGTTCGGGCACAAGTTCCCTGATTTCATTAGAGCAATTCCATTGTAGTAACGAGGTAACAACGAAACGCACTCCACGTTGCGACGATGCTCCAGAGAGTCAATAGGCTACCCTACTCTCTTCAAAAAGTTTCTTCACCCTTTCCTCTACACGGTCGAGTCATTTCAAATATTCGTTGAAGTACCGGTCCATACATGAGAGTTGTTTTCCATTTTCAGTCGGATGTAGGGGGAATAAATTGCAATGAGATCGGAAAGGGTGAAGTGTATCTTGCACAATCTTGAAGAGCTGAGGTACTTGAATGCTTCTTTTGAGACCTGGAAAATATGCTCAGTCCATCGAACGTCACACAGAATCGTCATGCCAAAAACATCAAGAGCTTCTGATTCCTCTATATTTATACCACCCATAATTACACGTGCAGCAGCATGATCGGGCATGCATCGGAGCGTAAGCATGCAGGATTTCGTATTTAGAGCTTTGAAGTCGGCGCTGTTCGCGTAACCCCATTCCGTTATTCTTATGAGGTCACCATTTAGCGAACTATACATATTCTGCTTCGACGTTGCGATACGCAATGATATCCGGCTACCGCCATTAATTTCCATAAAGTCTAAAATGTTTAACTCAAATAGCAAAATATAACTTGATTGACATGGCCAGCAAAATTTCTACACATACACACACACACACACACCTACATTCAGAGATTAAAGTATAAACACACCTTAAAATCCCATACTTTGAAAATAAATATGTCATAAATATTGATTTAATATCACATGACATGATATTAACAGATATTGAGAGATATTCGAAGTGCAAATTTCTACATGTATTTAAACTTTACTGTCGTACTGTATGTAAAATACATATTTTCTTCCAGCTAAATTTAGTTAAATTTAAAATACTGTTAAATAAATTTATGATCTCGTGTCTGGCTTATTGGCCGTCAATTAATTTCATACAACTTTGTTCGTTATAATTTTAAAATTAAGACATTAATCATGAATGAAATGAAAAGACTAACTTGAATTGTTAAACGTTAAATTGTTTATAATAAAAATGTATAGTTTAGCCAGAACTGAACACGAACACACATGCCCATGCAAAGAAGTACACATCCACTTTGCAAAAAAAAACCGAATAAAAGTTCCATTATTTTAACAAGTTGATTCTTAGAAATGGGAATGATTCTCTTTTTTTAGTGTTTGTTTTTCCCTTCAACCAGTATAAAAGAGGATATTAGGCGGCTGCAAAAGAACCCCAGCTTTGGAAACACACGCGTATCTTGAGAATCATGATACAACTCCACGAGCAAACTACTCTCAGAATGGGGTGGTGCTACTAAAAGTCTGGTAAGACCGATGAGAATGAAATGGTAAATGGCGGCAAAGGCGAGTGTTATTTATTTTTTAAACAGTTTTACCTCTTCACTAATCTCGTGAATAGTGGGAAATATTAATGACTTTAGTGATCTGTAAAGCAGGCAAAGCTCATACGGTGGTAAAACGATACACAGCCATATACAAAGCAATAAGAAATTCATTCAATGGCAAATTTGAAGTCTGGTATGATGACTTCCTTCATAAATTTTTGACGGAGTTTAGCTCTCAACGCGTGCCTCCGTAGCCTAGTGCGTGTGCAATTAGTCTTATCAATCTGAAAGTGAGGGTTCGATTCCCGCTTAGACCCTGAATGGTTCTTGTGGTATCCCCAGCATCAACGAGTATCTTTCCTGTCACTTTTTTTGTCTTGGAGCAACACTCAGGAGATGACCCCTACACATGCAGTGTATTATGCTGGAACTAGAGGAAAGGGATAGTTGGAGAAATCACAGGTGGCGAAGGGATAGACAGAGGAAAGCTTCACTATCTTTCAACTCTGCTTTTTCACGATCTTTGCTTTATTGAAGAGTTGCAGCGCTTCTGAACTGAAGGAGTCGTACTCAATTTTGAAGCTTCGTTTTAGTAGACATTTTTAGTAATTATTTCACTTTGCCGGTGCTAAACACTACCGACGTAGAAAGGCGCCCTTATGTGTCTGTGGATTGTTATCAGCTAAAGCCGTTACTGTTCTTAGTGACCAGTGCCTATGCCTTCGCCACTGAAACCGCCCGACAACAACGGACACAAAGACACATTAGAAAAAATGCGAAATGTTTTTATGACTCTACTCTGAAACTGGCTTCGAACACAGGAAATTTTTTGTTTGGAGGCAACGGGCAGACTACTTCAGCCATCGCCACCCACAAGTTTTTGATGTGGGAAGAATCAGATTGAAACACTACTCCGATTAGCCCGCTTCCAAAACCTTATTTTCTAGTTCCAGCATAATGCATTGCATGTATAGAAGTCCTGCTCTGAGTGCCAGTCCAATGCAAAATAAATATGTGTCTGCCAGTGGGTCTTAGTCCAAAGCCATCCAAAGCTGAACTTTGGCATACTATGTTTGGCGCCGTCTAGACTTCCTCCAGTTATACTCGGCAAATATCATCCTCCAAGAACGCCGCTTTCCAGACCTATGATATCTCAAGTTGTCGTGTCCGTAATGAAAAAGGCCAGGTCAAGGTACCCCAATACCTTATCTGCTGCCCTAACCAAGTGCTCAGTGAACACCATGCCGGTCTGTCTACATGTTTGTTTGCTTCCTTTCCCCTACGTATGCAATGCATTGCAATGGAACTAGTTGGATATGGATAGTCTGGAGAAGTAGCAGGACTTGAAGTGATGGAACGATAGAGAGCACATGCGGCTGGGAATTTTAGAGAAGTTGTTAGGGAGACCTGGTGCCTCTCAGGCATTATGTAGTCACACAAATTTTTTAGCTAAAGGAGTATCGTTGAAGGCATAAATACATCAAACAAATTTGTGCTCTCACATAGAGATTAGAACCGCAGAACTGCTGGTTACAGAGTCAACACGAAAGCTACTCAGCCAACAGCAGTGAATGTCATCTTACGACATCTTTTTTACGAATCATGGAATCCAAACACCGTAGAAAGCGGTGACTAGGCATTGCTACTGATGGAGGGCAATAATTATCGTTCGACTATTAAAAATCACTATCTATGATTTATTGTCGAGTTGGCTATGCGTCAGGAACCCATGACAGTGGTGGTCTACTTTGATACCGCCCCTACTTACTGGAAAAAAAAAATTATGCTCCGCATAAGTTTTTGTGAAATTATAATTGAAGACAAAGTACAAGACAATTTGAAAATAGAACTACTTGTAGCTGATTAATTGTAGCGTGCATGCCAAGGCGACGTTGACCGTTTAACCAGTTCTGTTAATTGTTTATTATAATAGAGAACAGCACTACTTACTACTCTATTAAATAACTATACACGGGGTATTTATTTACAAAATATCAACAACACTTATCACAACGACAATAACAACAATCGTAACAAGAAAATCACTATTGAAAGCTGTGCAAAACAATGGTTGTGTGTACTTTTCTTTTGACGCGACAACGTTTTTAGTTTTAAATTTCTATTCATTTCATTTGTTTGTATGTTTGTGTGTTTGTTTGTTTGCTAGTTGGTTGGCTGGTTGGTTAGTTTGTTCATTTGTTAAGCCTACTGAAACAGCACTCATGCCAGTCACTTACTTACAAACAAAATATACGCATCAGACGAGTACTATACAGAGAATGAGCTAAAAAAAAATAAAAATAAAAAATTGGATCTGATTTACAATGTGCATAGTTTTTTTTTTTTTTTTTTTTTTTTGTTTTTTTGTAGGTACTCGCAATCCATTTGTTTGTGTGTAACGTAGCAATTTCCGTTTCTTTTAATTATATGAATTTGTTTTATATAAAAAAATAAACAAAAACCAGTGACCAAATATGCCAAAAAAAAAAAAAAAGAAACATCTAGACAAAATCGACAGACCATGTCAGATAATTCGTCTTCTTCCGACAGAATATTTCCACTGCATAAAAACTAAGCGACACTCGTATTAAGAAGAGCTTTCAATTAATGAGTGACCAATAATCAGCGTCAAGTAGCCAAAAAATATTTGAAGGTAACGGTGGACATATTTCCATCTTTCAATCTTACAACTCACGGAATATTGTAACAAAAAAAAATAAAAAATAAAAAAACAGAATTGTTGAAAAAAATTACGTAATTGAATTTAGGGCATTCAGCTTGTTGTGTAATTTTAAAAGCTAATATTGTTTCGTTTAATCTCGTAGTGTTATGCAGGAGCATTTCTGCGGATCACTATTCACGTTGGTCTGAAGAGTCACAATTACCAGTGATTGCTTGTGCCTGACCCACTCTCCCACCGTATTTCTTATCTATCTTAATGACTTTCGGTGTCCAACACCCAACCCTGTCCTAACTCTTCTGCACATGACAGCGGCATTGGTCACTCATATTCATTTAGTCGTAGGCCAACATTGACTATGATCAAGGTTCTGAGACAGAATAGGAATGGTTCATTGAATGCTGAATTAAATGTAAGAATTAGGACAACATACTCTTTCTAGCAACTCTGTTCAGTATTCGACTTTGACTTGGGATTAACGAGTATTTTATATATAACTGACGAGTGAGAGTAAATTGACAGAGACGAGACGAACTTTAGAACATTATAAGTTTGAACGTTGACTACGACGGAAGCACGAATAATAAATAATATAATATAATTAAATAGTTCACTAAAGCTATGTACAATATAAGATCTTTATTTTCTAAATAATAATCCATAAAGCACTTTAAAGCATCTTTATTTTAAAAACCTACATAAATCTTTAGGAATCAGAAGCTCTTGATGGTCTTGGCGTGAAGATTCAGTATGATGTTCGTAGTACTGAGCACATTTTTCAGATCTCAAAGGAAGCATTCAAGACCCTCAGCTCCTCAAAACTGTGCAAGACTTCACCCCATCTTTTTTTTTTTTTTTTTTTTTTTTTATCTGGGACCAGCACTCAGGAGCGGACTCCTACACATGCGAAGCATTGTGCTGGAACTATAGGAAAGGGATAGTAGGAGAAACGACAGAAGGTGAACCTTAATTAATTATTTTTGCAGCTCTGCTTTAGCACGTTCTTTGTTTATACTCGCAGCAGTGCAGAAGCTTCGGTTCAGTAGCCATATTTATTATTATTTTACTTCACCGGTGCTACACAATACCGACGAAGGAGGGCGTTCTGATGAGATTGTGGATTGCTATCAGCTGAAGCCGGTATTGTGCAGTGACCAATGACATTGCCTTCGCCACTGAAACCTTCCGACAACAACTGACACACTAATACACATCAGAAAAATGCGAGATATTTATTTTTATTTTAAAATTTTTGTCTGAAACTGGGGTTGAACCCAGGTCTGTTTTTGGATTCGTAGTCAACGTGCAGACTACCATCCATCGTGCCATCGCCACCCTCATCTGATCTTCTTATTATTTATATCATGTACATTCGACCGAAAAAGAAATACAACTCTCATGTATGGGCCGGTGCCCATGAACGCCTTGTGCGCAAAAATTAACGGGGCTCGGGCACAAGTTGCCTGATTTCATTAGAGCACATTCCATTGTAGTAACGATAGAACAACGAAACACACCCCACATTGCGACGATGCTCTAGAGAGGCAATAGAATTGGCTACCCTATCGTGCCCTATGAGTTACTACGCTCTCTCCTGTACACGGTCGAGTAACTTCAAAATAGTCTTTGAAGCACATGAGAGCTGTATGCCATTTTGTTTTTGTGTTAAAAAGAAAATCAAGCACAAGTTTATTTTTGTCTCAAAATCGTGCAAACAAAAACTTCGCGTACAATTAGGATTAGGTGTACGAGGTCTGTTCCAAAGAAAAGGAGAATTTTGAATTTTTTTTGAAAAGTATTTATTTATTCATCAATATCCATTTTGTCCCCTTTCAAATTAATCCCCCTCAGATATAATGCACTTATTCTAACGATTCTTGCAATCCTCGAAGCACTTCTGAAATGCGCTTTTCGGTATGGCCATCAGCTCGTACTTCGATTTTGACTTTATCTCATCAATTGTGGCAAAACGATTTCTTTTAATTTCTCTCTTTAGTTTTGGGAATAGGAAAAAGTCGCAGGGAGCTAAATCTAGTTGAGGATTGATTAGGGTGTTATTTTTGGCCAAAAAATCACGAACAAACATTAGCCCAACTCACAATCTTGTGCATATGGTGTTGCATCATTGCATTTGCAAAAAGGTATGGCATATTTTTGCATTGCTGTGTATTTTGTTACTGTAGAGCAAAAATATTCTATACTTTTTTGCAAATGCAATGATGCAACACCATATGCACAAGATTGTGAGTTGGGCTATTGATGTGTGAGCTGGTGCATTATCGTGATGCAAAATCCATGATTCATTTTTTCACAATTCCGATCGTTTGAGCCGCAAACGTTGCTTAACTTCCTTGTAGTATTCCTTATTAACCGTACGACCTGGTCAGCAAGAACTCATGATGCAACACGCCATTGTAATCGAAGAAAACAAACCTCGTTTATGAATAAATAGATTAAAAAAAATACGTTTTATGATTATTAAATGAATGTAATGAATTCTCAAGCGTTATCTAACACGAACACATGTCCAACAAACACTAAAATTCATATCAAATTACAAACGGCTTAATGTTGACAACAGAAAACCTAATAAAAGTCGCATTATTTTAAAACAATTGCTCAAGCTTTCAAACTTAAATAGGCTTAAAAACTTAATGTCGACTCATGTCGCATAAATATTAGAATTCCTTGCAATCTGCAGTCGCGGCAAAATAACGTTGCCAAGAGACCTTTGAGAAAATAATTCATGCGAACATAAAATCAAATCAAACGAAAATGATCATCAAAGACTGGCCGGCTGATTAACCAAGAGTATGGCAATGCATTATCAGCACAATGAGCGCCAAAGTGTTTGTGAAATTTAATCGAATCTACTTATGAAGCAGATATTTTAGTAGTAAAGCGAGTGGTAATGCGAGCAGATTTGCTCACAACAACAACAACAACAAGATAATTGTTTTAACTGCAACTTGCATTTTGATTTACAGTGTTTAGTTATTCATGCACTGTTTCATTCATGCATTTATTCATTTATTCAGTCAATAATCATTCATTCATTCATTCACTCAGTTATTCATTTATTTAATTTTAAGAAAATAATTTACTGCTTATACAATGAAACCAATAACTAAGATTAAATATTTTTATTGAATATTTACAAAGCATGAGACAGCGACCGCACCAACCGCTGTGCATCCAAATGATATTTCACCAGTGATCCTTAATACCAAAAATTAAAACAACAAAAAATGCGGTTTATCTTCGTTTTCAACTTGCAGCGCGGTGGTGCTCTTGCTATCCAATTGGCTTGTTGACTGCTTCTGGCTGCTCATCATTTAACAATCGAATTTATGTTTAATGTATTCTTTAGCTGCGATAATTACTATGTTGCTGTCAATATTCTACAATAGATACATTTAAAATACTGACATGCTATTGATTCTCCAGTACCTTTTTCTTTTACTTTTTACACACTCAACTGGAAGCGATAAAAAGTGCAGATACACTTGTAAAAATTGAAAAATGCAATGTGTTTGGGTCGTGTTGCTTTAAACTATAAGTTGCAGATTTACAAATTAAACAACAGTTAGAAAATTGGGAAATAGTGTCTTAACTCGAACGTCATTATTATATACATATGTAAATCATTAAAATGGGCTACTGATCGAAAACTGACAGCCAGTCAAAATTTACAGGTGATAACTGCTAAAGGGCCATTCAGACTATTATACTTTGTATTAATACTTGTCAAAAATTCAAATAATACGTGCAAGTGTGATACTGTGAACGCAAAATGTTATGAAAACCACAAGTATTACGATAAAAAATTGACAACCCATAATACATAATACAAATTGAAATACATAATACAAAAACGATAATACTTTTCATCTGATTAAAATTCACAAGCCAACTGTTCCGCCGCCGGTGGCGTGCCGTCCATTTTCTGTTATTTTTTTCTTCATAGAAAGGCCCAACATTTTTAAAATTTTAATCGCATAGAAATATATTTCGTCTTTAAAGCTTTTTTAATATTATTCATTTAATTTATTTCCTTTATCTAAATCGAATATTGTAACTGCTGCATACTTTCAAGAGCCGGCACGTTTGCCATCTACGTAAAAAAACCTGCCGCCGTTACCCAATAATAATAATTCAATATGCGCATGCTGCTTGTGTTTCTTTATTATAGCTAAAGCCATCATAAAAACTCCCACAAATTTACATTTATTTCTTTTTTGAAATAACATGACTATTCCTTTTTTTAATTTTAAAACACTTTTGTTTATTAAAAATTGTTTTCTCAACTTCTGTTTTTTTTTGTATTTTCTCTCTATTTGAAGTTTGATGGTGTGAATACAAAATGTCAGTTTACGTTAGATTTTTTGACAGTCGCAATAAATGGATTTAGATTTCTGTATCGTAAAATGTGATGAAAAAAATACTTGTATAATAGTCTGAATGGCCCTTAAGAAAGAAACAAAGTCGAGAGACAAAAATTGTAAACACACTGGCAAACACTAGCAGAACGGATCAACATGCTGTTTCCGAAGGCTGCTACACCTTCATCTGCAGAGCGTTCTTCGTGTTTTGTACACCGTGTGTGGTTATCAGTTTTTTATATTTTATTATTTTCTATAAATAGAATACGTGCAATTTCTTCCCCTTTATTTTTTTTTTCACTTCTAAATGAAGCTCTAAATTTACCATCTCTAACTTACAATAGTCCTTGGCATTACTTGATTTTTTGTTCCCATTAACCGTGCGCACATGTTTTTTTTTTGGTTTTTTTGTCTTTTTTCCTGTTCTATTTGAAGCAAAGAGTTTCCTTTGTTTCGTCAAGTGTTTTTCATTGTGTCTACGAGGATAATGAATTATACTGCTACGGGTAGTATTATTGTATATTTTAATTATTTACATTTTTCATTCTAAAATTTCAAATTTCTAAAATTTCCAATAATAATTTACTATTTATTAAAAAACATACTGATGGCTGAGTAGTCAGCGTGTTGACTCTGCAACCAGAACGACCCAGTTTCGATTTCGGGCAAAGTCAAGTCAAACATTTATTTAAAATTTTTCGGTTTCGCAGTATCCTCCTTCGTAGTTAGTTGAGCAATACAACGCCGACAAAATATAAAAATAAATAAAATGACTCCGCTGAGCTATAAAAATAAAATAATGCCGCAAAGATTAACATCAGAGAGACGTCGCAAATTTGCTTTATACAGTGGACTCCCAATAATTCGTAATCGCAAGGAACCGGCCATTTCTTACGAATTATAAGGGTTTTCGATTTAGCGGGGTTTCGATTTAACGGGGTTAAAATAAAATAAATACGAATTAATTCTCTTTCTTGAAGGATTGAAGTAAGAGTTGATGGGGCAATTTCAAACCGCTTAAGGCCCGTTCAGACTATTATACTTTGTATTAATACTTTTCAAAAATTCAAATAATACGTGCAAGTGTGATAGTGTGAACGCAAAATGTTATGAAAACCACAAGTATTACGATAAAAAATTGACATCCCATAATACATTCTCATTTTTTGAAAATTTTCTAAACGATAATACTTTTCATCTGATTAAAATTCACAAGCCAACTGTTCCGCCGCCGGTGGCGTGCCGTCCATTTTTTTGTTATTTTTTTCTTCATATAAAGGCTTAACATTTTTAAAATTTTAATCTCTATTTCAAGTGTGATGGTGTGAATACAAAATGTCAGTTTACGTTAGATTTTTTGACAGTCGCAATAAATGTATTTAGATTTCTGTATCGTAAAATGTGATGAAAGTCTTAATACTTGTATAATAGTCTGAACGGGCCTTTAGCAACGTCTATTTTTTCCTTTCCTTTGTCAATGGATGCAAAAATTTGTTGTTTTTGTAACTCCGACAGAGTTTTATGCGTGCGCTTTGACATTTTTCTTTATTATTCATGTAACAAACTGATCTTAAGAAAAGCAAAAACCATTCTTTCCATGTTTCTGTTGTGTTTATTACGAATTAAAAGTGGTAGTTAGCAAACAATTACGATTTGTAAGAGGTAAAGAAGATTTTATTTGAAAAAAAAAAATTACGAATTAGCGAGGGGATCAAAATGTTGGGAAATTTTACGAATTAACGAGATTTTTCAAGGGACCGACAGTTTATTACGAATTAACGGGAATTACGGTTTATCGGGTTACGAATTATCGGGATTTGACTGTAATTAACATACAACTGCAGAGTTGTAAAAGAATTAAGCTGAATTTTCCTAGCACTTTCACCTGGTTCAACAACACAATATATGGGCATGGTTTGATCTGACAGGCCTTCCCTGAAACATACCGCTAATTTTAACTCACTGAGGGTGGCGATGGTCAAATTAGTCTGCACGTTGACTACAAAACGAAATTATTTTCCTGGGTTCAACACCAGTTTCAGACTCACAAAAACATCTGGCATTTTTTCTGATGTGCATTTGTGTGTGACTTTGTGTCAGTTGTTGTCGGAAGTTTTAAGTGGCGAAGACATAGTCACTGGTCACTGAACAGTGACGGCTTCAGCTGTATCCAATCCACTGGCACATCAGAACGCCCTCCTTCGTCGGTACTGTGTAGCATCGGCGAAGTAAAATAATTACTAAGAAATGGCTACTGAAAACGAAGCTACAACACTGCTGTAAAAACAAATAACGTGCAAAAAAGCAGTGTTGTAAGATAGTGAAGCTTCAGCTCCTATCATTTCTCCTACTATCCCTTTCCTCAAGTTCCAGCACAATGCACCGCATATGTAGGGGTCATCTCCTGACTGCTGGTCCAAGATGAAAAATTGGTGCCCCCGTAGGCTAGTGCATGAGCATTAGTCTTATCAATATGGAGGTGCGTGTTCAATTCCCGCTTAGCCCGTGGGTGTTTCTATAGTTAAGCTGTAAGAGCTTCGTAGCGTTTGTGTTGCCGCATTTAACAAGGTTTAAGGTTAAGGTAAATTGCAAATTGCAAATCCATAATCGAGCCATAAAAAGCAATTTCAAAATTACAGTTACCCTTACGAATGACAACCGTAATACCATATTCGGCAACTGGCAACACAACTACAGTTCGTTTGCCATCCATAATCGAGCCATGAAACTAAACTTTCAAAATATATTGACAAAGTTCTTAATATTGATAACAATTTAAATTCAGTGTATTTTAAGAAGCATTTTTAAAATGGATTCTTCTCATTGCTAATAATTCATTTCAGAGAACTAGTAATTTGTTAAAGAAAAAAAAACACATAAAAAGTGGAATTTTCTCGATTTAATATTTATTTCAGGCATAAATTAAATTTATTATCACAAATTCAAGAGAAAAAAAAACGTTTTTATTAAAGAAATAACTTCAAAGATCATATGCTAATGATGTGACCACTTTCCTACACATGCAGGCAGGTATGCTGGCATGCAGGCATGCATTTTTCCAAGTGCAATCGAAAATATGCATACATAATGCATTTTTATTTTAAACTAATTATCAAGTCTTCTAAGACTCTTTGAATGTGACTGCTGCTGCTGCTGCTGCTGCTGTTAGCTGCTCTTTCTGGTTCTATTACTAGTTTTATTCTTATAATTTTAAATAAATATTTTTATTGAAAAAGATTGTATTTGGAAGAAAGTAATTATGCCTGACAGCAAACATGAACATTCGTTTTATATAGTGGAGGCAAAATGGAACGCCGATTTCCTCTCTAGAAATGAAAATTAAAACAACAAAAACGAAAAACAAAGAGGAATGGCATTTGAAACTGTTGCTGCTGCAACAGGCAACATTAACCCACTTTTCTTAATTTATTTACATACAAAATATTCATATTCCTTTTTTATTTGTATTTAAGTGAAAATAAATAAATTATTGAAAATGAGAAATATTGGTGGAATTTTTGTTTTTATTGAAACCATAATTTGTTAATTTCCATCTTTTTACTTTATTATTTATTTATTGATATTTAATGCCAACTAACATTGTTCATAAAAATTATTTTATTTTAATTTTGGTTTGCAGTCAAAGCAGAATGTATCTTTTATATTTATTGCTTCATTAAAATATCTGCAGGATTATTGTCGTTGTCATCATTATTACGAACTATAATTATTTTTACGATCATCATTATTGAGATTTTTACGGCGATTATACATACAGTTGCAGTTTCGCTTGTCTAATATTTGTTTATTTATTTATTGTGTTTTTTTTTTATGAAACAACTTAAAATGTATGAATTATTAGTATTTAAAAATCGTATTATAAATAATAGTTATGACCACTTTAACATGCCGTTAGTTAATTTTTAATATTGCAATAAAATTCAATTCATTTACCCTACACTCGGACGATAACGCTAGTTATTGAATGTGTTATTTGTAAGAAAGTGATAGACAGAAGATGTTCTTTTTACTTACACGAAAGTGACAAGCAAAAATACTTCAGTTCACATCGCACATTTTCTTCGGTATTTGAGCGATAAAACGCCGTCAAAGTAAAATCTGCAGGACCGGGCAATTTTGTTTGTTATAGACGAAGTTCCTTATAACCGCAGTAAATAATTTTCTAGTATCTACATTGTCTTCACAATATTTTCTTTATTTTCCAAAATTGTTGCGAATGTAGAGTTTGAAATTTCATTAATTTCACTTTTTTTTCTTAACTGTCCGTTCATAGAAGCCGAGTGAAAATATTCCTTCAGCCAAGTATATAGGAAACAAAAGCAATTTGAGTTTTTTTTTATTGTTGTTTACAATGTAAATGCCCGAACCAGTATTTTGACTTGTCTGCTATGAACAGGCAGTAAGGTTTTGTTTTTTAAGTTTTTTTTGAACCTTTTATTTGGAAAGTGGCATGAGTCACTTTTTCTAAAATTTCAAGTTAATGACAATTTGACGGCATCTCCTTTTTTTAAGAAATTTGCAATCAAATGTTAAGTACCACTAGAATTTTGATAAAATTTTGAGTGCAAATTTCCTAAAAAAGAGGAAATTGCAGTTCAGAGAGCGAAATAAGTGATTCATGTTCACGCGGACAGCAATATTCGTGGTTCGCTCTCTCATTAGTAGTTTGTACCCCCACCAGCGTTTAAAAACTTCTGATATGTGGAGTTGCTTTGTCTACTACTTTTGCTTCTGCTACTTAAAATACAAGGAGTCGAAGTCAAAGAAAATTAAAAAAACGAAAAGGTCAAACAGTTGTAGTTGAAGTATAATACAAAAAGAAGAAGTCGTAGTATTTGTAGCTTTAAAAATATAAAAGTAAACACAACGTGGTACTACAGAAGTTGACATGTTCGATCATTCTTATGTTTGACTGAGTACAACTTTTGATAAATTCCGAAGTTAAAGCATTAAAGACATTGTGTGTTTTTTCTATTATTTTTGCATACATACAGCACATACATAAATATGTATGCATATGAATTTTAAAATAATAATAATAATAAATAAAATAATAATATATTGGACTGGTAACCGAAGATTGTATTTCTTTCAACATTATAAATTCTACAACAACTACGACTTCTTGAATTTTTCGTTTTTTTGGTTGCACTTCAACTACAACTGTTTGAACTTTTCGTTTTTTGTGTTGTACTTCAACTACAACTATTTGAACTTTTCGTTTTTTTATTTTTCTTTGACTTCGACTCTTCGTATTTTAAGAAGCATTAACTTAAACAGCAGGTTGTGTTTGTGTAGTGACAAAAAGAGAAGTCGAAAAAATAGAAAAAACTTACGACTTCTGCTACATTGACTGCAGTTTTTTAAACGCTGATTGAAACTACTTAGTTCGCCGTACACAATTTTGATAGCAAACCATGGCGGTGCATTCTGAATCAAGTAAGAACCACATAGAAATTACTATCATCTCTAATTTTGATAACAAAATATCGCTAGTTTATCTGAACTAAATAATAAAAAAAAAAATAGAAATAAAGAAAAAACAAAAAAAAATGTGTAAAATAAAATAAATGAAAACCTTTTTTTAAAAATAATAAATAATATATATATGTATGCATATGTATTGTAGAAAATACATTGGTATATATAAATAGGGAAAATTTAAAGAAAAAACGAGCTGACAACCTAAACCAAGAACAGTCGTGTAAAATAAGAACAAAACGCATTTTTTTTATTGAAACATTTTATTAAAAAATAAAGAAATGAAAAGATTCCGAAAAACTTAATAGGTTTGAAATCAAATAATGAAATGTTTGTTGAATGAAGAAAATTTTTAAAGAATCTATTTGGTATGTTTTGTTTGTACATTTCGTTATTCTCAAATATTTTTTGGGAGTTCTTGTATAAACATGTGAAATTTTTTTAGTTTTTTTCTAGAATTTGGTTAAAGTTTCACTGAAGATTTTGGTATTAGCACCAAATGGAATGCTGCATATGGATCCATATAACCATATAAAAAACATAGATAAATATTCGTAATTAATTTTGACTAACGTTTAGCAATGAAAGAATAGTTAAATAAAGAAAAAAGTTACATATAAAAAAGAAAGTGCTTTTTCTATACGATATTGAACTTTTTATGTTTTTTTTCTTTTTAAAATTTTCAAAACAACAAAAACTTAAAGCTTTAGTCATTAAATAGCGTTGTTGACAAAAAGAGCGTGATATGAACAGTGATAGAAAAGAGTAAATGATATTCGTTGTTTCGACGAAGGGTTTACTACTCTTATGTAGAGATGGAGTACGGCAATTTTATAGTCCATTTTGGGGAATTCACAATATTGAATTTTACCATAAATTTGATTTTTGAATTCAGCATGCCGTCCTTAATGAGGAAATCAAGGTGCTGAATAGGAAAATGTTTTTCCTGTGTGGCTTCCGATATTTTGAATTCATCATTTTATTTTTCGTATTCTTCTCAAAATGCAGTTCAAAAATATAATTTGTATGTTCCCTTGAGCATCCGCTTTCTTGATTTTATAGTGAAGTTATTGTGTTTTCTATATTCTTCTTAGCAAAGAATTTCATTTGAAATCCGTATCAGGCTATCGCACACAAAACAGTTTCTTCGCCATCTTAGATTGAGCATGAGGCCATTCAGATAATCTCATGCGTTGCCAACCAAACGAAAAATTTACTTTTTCTTTAAAGTTACTGCTTCTATTTAACTGTTACCTTCCGTTAGTGATTAACTTGGTCTTCGCGACCGACTGTGGTATTCTATTTCTCATTAATAATTTTATTGTCATCTTTTTAGTTGGCCGGTGTTTTTTTATTATTTTCAAAATTAATGAGTTTCTTTTATACGTTTTCCGTTTTAATCTTCTGGTTTTTTTTTTTTTTAATTCAACAAATAAATTAAGTCATAGACATGTGTTGTGATCAGTTTCACTTGTAACATTCAAATTAATTTTTTCTCAGCACGAAACGCATTCTTAAGAATTTTGACCACAATGTCATCAATCAAATTATTACTGCAGTATTTTTTTACAAATATTTACGTATGTGACGGCCATAATTAGCTAAAGTGTATTGTTTCTTTAAGAGCGTGAATTTTCTGTTATTAGAGTGGTGCATTATGGTGGTAGAAACAGATATCTGGGTGATAAATACTGGAACGGTATGGCCATTGATGCACAATATTGGGCTCTTAGAGACAAAAACATTGATATATGATTCCTTAAGATACGACTGGAAATGCCAAAGATATAAAGAAAAGTTGAAAAGGCAACTTTTTGCTTGGCTTTTTCGAAATTATTTTCCAAAAATACACCCCCTCCATATGGTGCACGAAGAATTTTTTTTAAGTACGATCTATTGTACTTGCTTACCTGATTTACACATCTCTTTGACAACAAACTTAATTTTTTTTTGTAATTCTAAACGACTTTTTTTCCTGATTAGAAAGCAAAAAATTTAAAATTTTAAAATATACATCGTTGACTTATGGCGTTTTTTGATTAAATAAGCCATATGTACATATGTTTTCACCACATTTTTGTTTTTTTCTTCTTTTTAATTACAGCAAATTTTCCACATTTTATATTTTTTCTTCTTCTTCTTCCATGATAACCAAAAATTTTCTTTCTATCCAATTTCCAATTGAATTTTAATTTCAAAAGCGTGCTCTCTTTATGAGCCGCTGCAGCTACTGTATTCTAAAACTTTGCTAAATTTATTCAATGCTAATATTTTATATGTAGACTTTAATGTGGTATCGTATTTACAAATCAAATCATTATTTTATGAGCAATAAAAATTCAGTAAAAAAAGCCGATAAAAAATAATTATCAACAGAACAACATTACAAAACAACTATGAATGTAACTATTTTTCAATTATTTTAAACATTGATTCTAAAATTTTTTAACAAACATAAATAAATAATTACAAGACAACTACAAACATACATAAGCAAATCGAAAAAAAAACACCGCAAATGCATACGATTGGTTTGAAAAAAAAACATTCATATGTATAACAGATTAATATACAAAGTATCTCTCATCTCTTTAACTAATTTAAAGGCAACAACAACACACATGCATAATTATTCACCCCCATTTTGTTTGCAAAATCAATTATTCCATGACTGGTGAAAAATGATGATGCATGGTGAATGGTGGAAGAAGAGCATATCAGATAATTTACATACATATACAAAAACAAAGACTGCATATAAACTGCTTAAAATATTGTGTACTTGTCAAAATGTTTTTATAGTGTATATGAAAACAAAAATTATCGATTATATTTTTATAAAAAACAACCTCGAAAAAAATCAAACCTACAATAATTATTATAACTCGTATTTTGTACTTTTTTGTATTATTTATTGATGACATATTGCTGACATTTATTTAAAATTGTTTTTTTTTTGTTTTTGAAAATTTACACTCAAAAAAGAACTCACCACTTCCATCACGTACTGTGAGCGTAATTAATTTAACGGCAAAATGTTTTGTTTTTGTCACTAAATCAATAAAAATTTAGGAGAAAAAAAAATTATTACGTATTCGAAGATGAAAATATCGTTTTTGGGTCACATATGTATGTTTGTTACAATCATCTAACAAAAATGTTAATTAAACCAACTAGAAGTATCATTACCGCCGTCATCTTCATCAGCAAAATAGGCGCATCTTTGTTGCGTACAGTAGAGACAGTAGTGTAGTGCGACAGTGAGACAGCGTATGAGTGTAACCGTTTATGATTAGTTTGATAATGATAATGTGTTGGTAGCAGCTAGCAACGGCAATAGTGTTAGTGGTAGCAATTGCATTTAGTTGATGTTCTTGCTGGAACAGCAACATTAAGTTTTTTCATCGGCTTCTTGTTCTTCTTCATCGTCTTGGCCACTCATCCAGCCATTTGTTAGTCCATTCATACATTTAATTTTAATTTTTATTTTCTTATGTTTCTAATTTCATTGATTGCATGTGGGATTTTTTCATTGCTAGTATTAGTTGTTGCTGTTGCTGCTGTCGCTGCTTCTTTTATTAATTTTAATTTGTTGCTTTTGTTCGAAAGGTAGTTGTTTATTGCTTTATTTTTGCAAAAGTTCACAACATTTCTCATTTGCCACAATTAGCTGTTAATGTGCCAGATATATGTTTTGACTGCTGCTGAAGATGTGTTTCTGTTTGCAACTGCAAATGAAACTTGCAGAAATGTATATACGAGTATGAATACAAACATATTCAAGATTCATGTTCTTATATGAAGGAACAGAGTCATACAAGAGACATACTTGATATGCTGGCTCCTCTGTTTTCGTTGCATTCATTCTAAGTTTTTAATGATTCTCACTTGCATTCGCCATTTTCGTTTCGTTTTTAATGAAAAAATTAATTATTCACGAAATGTTGAGGGGTTTGCACTCATGTGTGTTACCACATGTTTTATTTCTTAATTCACTTCACAGACATTTACTTTCTCAATGCGACTACATTTATGCCGTTTGTTTTTTGTTTTAGAAAACAGAAAATTAATAAATTATTATTTATTATTTATTGTATCTTCAGCATCTATTACATTAATTAACAAAAAATATGGAGATCTTAATTCCTACCAGAATATATTTAATATATGTAACCATAACCCAGCTTCGTCTTCCAGAATGGTGTGAGCGGGACACGAACATGGAATTTATGTACTTTTGCAAGTGTGTGTTCTCGTTTTACAGATCAAAGAAAAGCAGAAATGATTTCGGATAACTTATGCCAAATTCGTATAAAGCTGCAAATTAAATACACATAAAAAATGCATATTCTACACAATATGCACTCATTTGCGCACCAAATGTCTATTCTGACTGGACTATTAGAAGACAAGGAAAAATGTTATGAAATTAAATATTGAAAGCTTTTCTAAGTTTCCACAAACCTATTGTTTGGTACCATGTCTCAATGACTTTTGTATGGAAGATGTCCAGGGAAATGGACGTAAGAAACTATTACAGCTTCCTGTGTTGTGTGTATTTAACCAATGAAAACAGGGGTGAAGTAATAAAATAAAAAATTAAATGAATGCGTCTAATCAACACCAGAGAGGCAGCGACCCTGATTTAAAAATGATCAAAATGCACAGCACAGTGTTGTGCTCTACTGTAACACTTCAGCAGCTGTCTCGAGTCTGCAACACCGTTTTAGCATTGTTGTTAGCCATAGTAATTGTTCGATTGTTATTTTTCTTTTCAAAAATAGTTATGGATTTTGGCAATACCAATTTGGCTACTGTTTGAAATATGAACCAAACGATACGAAACTGAACTGAACTGAACTGAAATTCTTTAGCAGAGTATGACTGCAGCTGAGACACTCATTTGTCTGTCTTGATTTGTTTGTTGTTTCTTTTTTTTTTTGTCTAACCTTCTTCTCTGTAGCACGTTCTCACAGTGGGGAGTCGAAAAAAATTTCCAAAATAATTTACAACTGTTAATGAAAAACGGCAGTCGTATAACAAGATTTGAACAGCAAATAATTCTCCACTACTTATTTGGCATGTACATTTGGAAACATTTATGAAAAGCATTAGTTTGCTGGTGCTGCTTCTGCTTCTGCTGCTGACATTCAAGCGTGGGTTTTCTGTGTGTTTATTTTTATTGCGAACTGTGATAGAAAAATGTCACAGTTTGAATTGTAAAATGTTGACAATGTACATTTGAATTAAAGTTGCTTTTAAATTATATTTTTAATTTTAATTTTAATTTTATCAAACACATAAATCAATCAGTTTGATTTGCCATGCAATTGTTATTTCAATGTGTGAAATCGAAAAGTATTTTGTTTTTCTTGTAGACTTGTGCTAATTTAATTTATTCGCTATAGAAACTTGTATGGCTGAAATACTTGTCAGTTGTTGCTGTTGTTGTTGTTTTTTTTTCAAACGTTTCTTGTGAAGCAGAATAAACTTCAGTCAGCAAATGTCTGAAGTTAAGGTCACGTTGGGCAAATATTTGACGAAATAACAGTGAATTAAATCGTACAAGTTTATCAGTGAAAATGTTCTTTCGCAGTAACGAATGATTAGTGAATTCAAAGGGGTTTTTAATTTTTTCAATAAATAAAATTTTGGTTTCACTAAATTCTGCTCTTCTGCCGGATTATCATTTAATATTTTGTTGCCGTTATTGTGTAACATTTTGCTACTGCAAACCCACTGTTGTTAATTGAAGGGATTGCATATTAAAATTCGTGTGTTTGTATCCGCACTCATACAAGTCGTGTCTGTCCGCTCATTTTGTTATTTGCATATGCATGTCTGATTTTGTTTTTAAAATTACCTCCACCTTTTCGATCCAATCGGATCCAATCAAATCAATTAAATCAGTTGTTTGCATATCAAGTTTTTAACATTTAACAATTTGTTTCGACACATTGTAATGTTATCAGTGTTGTAAAATTACTTGTTCTTTCTGTTGCTGTTTCTATTTGTTGTTCGTTGTTCGTTGTTTGTTGTAATAAATAATTGTTAACACAAAATCCTTCATAGAATTCGAAAAAAACAAATGAAAATCAGTGTTAATATGAATGTGAGATGCAACGAAGGCAGAACCTTTGACTTTCATTGGTTTCAATCATGTTGTTGTTTTTTTTGTTTTTTTTTTGCTTTAAGACCAGAGTATGAAGGTTTGTTGTTGTAGTTGTGAAGAATGGAATAAAGCAGCAGTACGGATGCCTTCTAGAAGGCCTTTGTACTCCTTCTTTTGGATGTACAACGGCTGCTGCATCCATTCCATTTTCGAAGCTTTTTCACACACCTTGTCGTTGCGCGGTAGGCATACCACTGTCGCTTCTTTCGCCAGGCCTTTACGAAAGGCCTTCAAACTTTACTTTTTTGGTTTTGCTTTAGCAAAAAATTAAAACTAAAACTAAAACATTTTTTTTTTTTGAAAGGCAATACAAAACTCTACGAAGCTCTTACACCAGGGTCTAAGCGGGAATCGAACTCGCACTTCCATATTGATAAGACTAATGCTCATGCACTAGACTACGGAGGCACCCAAGAAGGCACCTAAGAAGGAATTGTAGAATATGTATCCAATGTTTTATACGGAAGAGCCGACGCCTTTTATAAGGCATTCTTTAGCTGTTACATCAGACAGATAGATAAGCGATGGTGGCGATTGCTGAAGTAATCTGCACGTTGCCTACAAAAGCAAAAAGTCCTGGGTTCGACCCCAGTTTCAAACTGATTCATAAACACATTTAAAATTTTATCTGATGAGCATTTGTGTGTCTTTGTGTGTCAGTTGTTGTCGGAAGGTTTCAGTGGCGAAGGCATAGTTACTGGTCACTGAACAGTAATGCCCTCCTTCGTCGGTATTGTGTAGCATCGGCGAAGTAAAATAATTATAAAAAAAAGCTACTAAAAACGAAGCTTCAAAAATTTAATTACGTTCTAATTAACATTAGACGCGCTACAACACTGCTATAAAAACAATGAACGTGCAAAAAGCAGAGTTGTGGTGTAGTGATGCCTCACCTCTCGTCAGTTTTTCTACTATTCGGTTCCACTAGTTCCAGTACAATGCATGGCATGAGTAGGAGTCATCTCCTGAGTGGTTGTCAGGTGTGGGTAAAGCCGGAGAACGATCCTTATGGACAAACACACAAGAAGACTTACTGCATCAACGCGGCGGCCACCCTTCACATGCTCGAGTCTCGGTCTTTCTAGGAAATCTCGCCCACCCCGCCCACACTGAGGACTGTCCTAAGTATGGTGGGAAGCGAATATATATATATTGATATTAATTGCCCTTGATTTGATTAGTAGAATACGGATTCCTGCCTAAACGTGCCATACCACAATGTGACAGCATTTTGGACAGCTTCTGTAGATTTAACAATTTTTTCTTTACATTTAGCTGGAATTTCTTTTATTCTAGGAGCTGTAAATTTTATTACAATTGTTAGTAATATACGTTCAGCTGGTATTTCTTTTGATCGGAAACCTTTATTTGTTTCTTGATATTGGCCGGTGGCATAACAGAATCTATCGGTCTTCGAAGGAAAATATACAACCGCTTATTAAGATTTGCAATGGTCTTATGAATGCGAAAAGAAGCCAAATGGGACTGAATACCCCCATTGAAGTAGCTGATGAATTTTCGCAATATTTAAATTATTCTTTGCGGAGGCTTCTTGAAATTTCCGCCATTTTATTACAATCGTAGACCAAGATCTTCAAAAACTTTTTTCTCGCTCACTGTTTTCCATACGAAAGCAAATGTGAGTGCGAGTGTGAGCGTGTGTGCGATATGCAAATCCTAAAGCGCATGGATTTACCTTTTGTGATGAAGCTTTGTTTGTTAAATGTTTATTAAATCGTTGAAAACAATCACTTGCTTCGGGGCTGCAGCAATTTGTTATACGCCACATTTAATCTATTCAATCACAAGGCTGAAAGACGTGTTAACTTGGCACAGAATGTGGACATCACAGACAAAGAACAAAAATACAACAGCAACAACAGCATAAAGTCTATCGATTTCAATCGCCCAGCCAGATTAAGCCCCAGCAAAAGTATTTCTAATTCTATTTCACTTGTACTTTTCAATTCATTTGCAAGCGATGTCGTACGAATGGTGGTATACTGCCATTTGCCATTTTAAATGTGGCAAATAAATCAAAATCTCATTTCAATTAAGCTGTAAAATTATTTAAATAAAATTTGCTTAAATGTTATAAATACTCAAGTCGCAACACAATATGACACCACCAAAAAAAAAAAAAAAAAAAAAAAAAGTCCGTCCTTCCATCTATCTGGCGTGGTGAACATTTATCAATTTATCGATGTTTATGAATACGAAATACGAGTGACTGCCTGACTGACCGACTAACTGAGTGAGTGAGTGAGCGAGCGAACACTTGTGTAAATGTTTGTGTGTGCGTGTGTGGGTTACTTTGAATAGAAACTCAATAAATCATTGGGTGTTGCAAAAAAAAAGAAAGAAAAAAAAAACACGCAAACACACATACACACATGCAATTAAATTAAATAACGTAAAATTAAATAAATAAATGAAAATAGAAGCAAAAATTAATTAAATTAAAACAATAAAGCGAGAGCGAGCAAGAAATAGCGACTTTCAGCTGAAGGAAGGGATGGCAAACAGCGCCCGGTAGTTCAAATTTCATTTCTACTCAACATTCATTTTTCACATGCTGCAATCAATAAATTGATATTTGAATATCGTGTTATTTATTATCGATTTGTTTAATTAGCGTGGATTGATTTAATGAGGAAACAACAAGACACGCCCACACAGTCGTTTCATCGATATGCCAGCAAACGAACAAGCGTTTGATGGTTGGATGGATGGATGGATGGGGTGTTTTCAATATCTAACGGCTAGTCGTGCTTGTTTCTTAAGTCTTTTGTTTAATTTCCCACTGCTGCTTTAAAAATAAAATGAAAAAAAAACAAAAAAAACAAAAAAAACAAAAAAAGCAAAAAAAGCAAACAACAAAAATTCTCTTCCCAGCGCGCAATCGTGTGCATTTTTAATCTCGTTTGAAAATTACCTACAGAGTAGTCGCCCAATGATTTATTGTAATTCGTGTTATTTATTGTAAACGGTGTGTCTAAAATAAATTTGTTAGATTTTTTTTTTTTTGTTTTAATTGTAACTCAACAAAATTGTCATAAATTAATAAATCTTTAATTAAATTTTTTTTTCTCCTCTCTATTTAAAAGCTTTGTATGCGACAGAACAATCAATGCGATTTATGACTATTGATTTGTATTTTAATTTTTTTTTATTTATTTTTTTTTTTATTTGTGTAATTTTTAGTTTTCAAAGTACGATTAACAATATTGCCCGGGGCGAAAATGTGGCGCAATAAATATTTGAAATAAATGTTAATTTACGTATAAACTTGTGCTAAATGGTTAAATTGTAATTAATTGTGTTGGGCCTTTTGTTATTTATGGTGATAAACGAAAACAAACAACAACAAAAATAATGACTAAAGTCACTCCATTAAGGTGGGCCAACTTCGACTGACTGATTCTTGCTGAATCACCTTTTTTTAACTTGGACCGGCACTCACAGGATGCTCCCTCTACATGCGGTGCATTGTGTCGGAACTAGGAAATAGGGTTTTGGGCAAGAGGGAGTGGTGTTTATTGACTTTCGATTTGAATCTTCCCACGTTAAAAGCGACAGGGAAAACCTCTGCGGGTAGTCCATTCCACATACGTGGTGGTGTTCGGCCGTAAAATGAGTTCTCTCTGTAATGCGTAGTGCGATTCGCTGCCAACAACACCACAAATGGATGCGGCCGTAATGATGAACGCCTTGTGCGCAAAAATTAACGGTGTTCGGGCACAAGTTCCCTGATTTCATCAGAACACATCCCATCATAGTAACGATAGAACAATGAAACGCACCCCACGTTGCGACGATGCTCAAGAGAGTCAATAGAGTTGGCTACCCTACTGTCCCCCCATGAGTTTCTTCGCTCTTTCCTATACACGGTCGAGTAACTTGAAAATAGTCTTTGAAGCACCGGCCCATACATGAGAGCTGTATTGCATTTTCGGTCGGATATAAGCGGTATAAATAGTGAGGAGATCAGATGAGGTGAATTATGTCTTACACCGTCTTAAAAAACCGAGTCACTTGAATGCTTCCTTTGAGACGTGAAAAATATGCTCAGTCCATCGAATAGCAGACAGAATTTTCATGCTTAGAATATCAAGAGCTTCTGATTCCTCGATGTTTATACCACCCATAATTGCCTCTGGCGGTATTAGCTATGGATCCATCTTACTGGAACTATAAGTCTGGATATTATTAAATACTACCGGAAGTAAAAACTTTCCCGGCCTGTTTCGAGTTCTGGAGGCGGGTTCTGGTTTCCATTATATTGGAAAAAAAAAAATACAAACCCATACCAAACCGTGCATCTCAGAGGCTTTAATTGCCGCTAATGCACTGCTCTAGGAATTGGATGACTGTTATTTTTGTACTGTCAAAGTAAAGGGTATGAATTGATATAAAATATTTTCTTGGGTTTACCCAAACTTACTATGCTCTAAGCCACCAACACTGCACAGCCAAACTATACCAATACCTGTGTTTACTTCTTTGTTCCACAATTCTTTCGAGGAAATGGTGGGTATCATAATCATGTAGGAAAGATATCAAGACCGATGAGATCGTCACATGATGACAGAGTACTGCTGGAACTTACAAAGATATTGTCCAGTATTTTCTTATCAACTGAAAGCAAATTCATTGAAACTTAACTACTTCTCTTTTGGCTTAATCAATTTAAAAGAACAAAAAAAAATTAAACCACAAAATTTTTCTGTAAAAAAGGTTCTACCAGTTAATTGTGAATAGAATCAGAATTTATGAAGGGATTTTAATGAAATATGTTTCATTTTATTTGTAACATATCCGAGTACCACAATTAGTGACAACATTTCAGATTTTGTTTACTTTACACTACAATGGCATCACTACATCAAGTCGTGGTAATTCAATAATTTGCAATTTGTCATTAATTTTGTTGAAAGATTTGCTTTTTTTTTATAAGAAATGGCTCCATGCATTCCATTGCATTGTCATTAAAAATATTGTAACGATTCAATTAATTATTTTTTCTATTGTATGAATTACAGATAATTTATAGAAATTTTCATAATAACTTTGTGCTTCTGAATTCTTCGTCTAGTGTGCATTACCGACTAAATTGGAGGCATTATTTTGCTTCGAAGGTGGGTACGGTCAGCATCAGAAGAATTTTTGACTGAAGTATAAGCATTTTTAATTTTTTTTTTTTTATTTTCCATTGAGGTCTCTTGAACAAAATATACTTTGAAAAAAGGACGTATAATCTAGTATGATAGGAGGATGAAGTGAAGGCTGCATGAGCGGTGCAGAGTATTACAGCCGGAGATATCGGCCATTGGAAGGGCGGCGATCGAGATGAGTTGCCACAGGGCGAGTATATGGTGAGAATATATTTGTAATGAGAGCAAGCCTGGAATTAGTTCTTTATCGGATGTCTACACAACATCCAGACTGGTCTACGAATGCCGACTATCTCTCAACGAGAGACATTATCGCTGACGGACTGGGTAAGACTGATGGCCGACCTTACGGTGCATCTTCCGATGAGTAATTGCCGGACGTACGTTCAGCCAACACTTTTGGAAAAACGCAAACAGGTGGTGGCGGGAGTTTACATGCTTGACGTCAAGGCTGACGTGGCCACGTTATGACAGTAAGAGGTCTGCTGCTTGGGTGGCGATACTTCGCTGACGGCCGCGCACCTTGGTGGAGGTGCAGATGGTACACTGCTACATAGGCGTACGTGCTAGAAGATTGAATATGCTGTTAAGTGACTTCTGCAGGAGGTGTCAAGAGAAGGAGGAAAAAGAAAGGAGGAGAAAGTGGAGGAGGAGGAGGAAGAGGAGGAGGAGAGAGAAGGAGGAGAGCTGGCATTGTCCGGCCCTCTCCAAAGAGAGGGCAGCACATTTGTGGGCTTCCACACTTGGCGGTATCGCGGAGGTATCGGAGTGCTCCACTAGCAGGATAAACTCGTGGTTCGACACTGCGGATAATGGCGACGGGTTGTTTACACTACATTTTGCCTATCGGGCGAAACATTAAGACCAGGCATTGCACTCAAGTGGGTTGCATACAGGATGTCTGACAAGCCGTAATACCTAACCCAACCAGAGTTCTCACCTTGTAAGCTTAAGTAAGCAAAATAAGACTTAGTTCATAAGGTGTGGCGTTTTCCTTGCCGTACAACATGCATTTCCATAGAAATTTTCAGTCATCATAAACGGATTTTATTAAAAATATTTCCATGAAAACTTTTACATTGAATTCTTGTGCTCTTTAAATTATTAACATTTTTGTGATATGAGTTTGATACTGCAGTCAAAGGTAGAAGGGTGAAGCAGGATACTTTGGGAATAATTATTCCTTGTATCTTGAAAAGATATTAAGTTCTTAATGAAAATGTATTAATTATGGCGGATATTACAATTTAAAGAATTAAAAACATTATCAGTGTTTTCTAGTTTCTTTCATATACTTCCAATACCATTTCATGCTGCTTATCAAAAGCCATAAACATTTTTCTTTTTAATATCAATTAATTGGCGCCTAAGACAAAAAATAAATTAGAAATAAAAAATTCTAGTTGAAAATTTGTTATCTGGCCAACAGGAAGAATAAACGAAACATTGGTTGGTGGTGCTCAGTTTCTTACCTGCAGCAGCGTCGTTGACCTGTTGACCGGCAACGCAGCTCAGCAGAGCATATGACGAGTGAGTGTCCTTTTAGTCAGTCACCAGCTGCTAAAAGGTTTCAATCGATTGATTAGAAGACCCACCTCTAAGTGCATGACTTAAATTCAGCGCAGTCTGTGCGTTCAACTCAGTTTTAAGCCTTTTCAATGTTTGTAACAGAAACAAAGAAACGAATGTTATAGCGTACTGTACCCCTAACAAGATATTATCAATTTGTCACATACTCTTATAAATGGAAACAGACACACAGCAAATGATCTTCAGGCCTTTAATTAACACCTTGTGAATGGAAACAAAAACGCATGAAACGAAAAGAAAAACAAAAAACATGCGATTGTAAAATTTTGTTCCTGTTTGTTTGTTTGTTTTTCAAATGTTTCTTTCGTCGAGGAACACAAATTCAATAAGTTTTTGTATTTCAATATTGTTTCCCAAATTCGTTAGGATTCAATGCATTCAATTGTCCTATTGCTGGCAAAAACTAACATATTGAGTAATAAAACAAAAACAAAATGTAAAAGTTTCCAATTACAAATTTTAATATGAAAGAAGAAAAAAAAAACACCACGTAACAAATCGTAATAAGAAGAGCCAAAGGTGCCTGGTGTTGTGCTCTTTGCATTATTTATCAAATGACTGCAAATTAACGCTGTTCATTACAACTAGTTACCAGGTGTAATAAGCAGCAAAATGTTCCAACCCCCATACATGCAACATGGTTGGTTTGCAACCGTACTCTTGTATGGCAACAGCAAACAATTTAGTGTGAAAGTAAAGTTCGAGGCAGGTATGGAAAACCAGTATTCAAAGTTCACAAAAATTAAAAATTTTTTAACTATTCTTTCAATTATTCAACGTTGTTCGCAAGGCGAATTGATACCAGGTAAACTCAGTAGTACAGGGTGTCTGGTGGCAAATTTATATTTTTAAATACGATTATTTCGAAAAGTAATAAACGGTGCTGAGGGAGGGAGGGCGCCGTTGGAATTATCGAGTGTGCGGATTTATCAGTCACGATGTCGCAGTGGTCTTGTCGGCATCGTGCGTTCGCTGTGGAGACATTTTTTAAGAGTAATGATTCTTACGTAATTGCTCGTCGACAATTTTGTTCAAAGTTCGGTATTCGGCGAATAAGTGATGGACCGAGTGCAAATTTAATTCTTTCGTGGGTGCTGAGATTCCGCGCAACTGCTTCGGCTATGAATGGCCCACGGCCAGGGCCCAGTCGATCTTCAAGGACTCCCGAAAACATTGAACTGGTTGAAAGCACGTTACGTGACTTTCAATACGTAAAAGAGCAGCCTTACTGGGACTCCCAAGAGCGATTATTCATGAAATTTTAAAAAATGATGTGGAGGATGTGGATGACATACTCATTAAAAAATAAAATCCCCATTTCCATTGTATCGTTCAATGCTCTTAATAAAACTTTGTGTCAATTATTACGTTTTTTATTTAAGTTTGAAAATATAAATCTGCTACCAGACACCCTGTATATTGGAAATATTTTCAATTTTATATCATTCATTTGTTAACGAAATATCCAAAATAAAAAAATAATAAAATTATAAAAGAATAACGACCTCGAGCTTAATAATTAAATAGCAAAATAAATTGAAAAAAAAGGTCAAATAAAATAGAATATATTTGTTCGTGGAGTAAAAAGTCTGGTTCGGCCATTTATATTGAAACCAACAACAAGAAACTCAAACTGTTTTTATTTTCAATATAAATGGCCGAACCAGACTTTTTACTCCGCTTTCACGAACAGGCAGTAAATAAATTTCAAAATTTTCAGCTGAACAATCTTAAATAAAAATGAATTAAATTTTTCTTAGATTGTTAAAAAAATTATTTACTATATAAAAAAAAAATTATTATTATATAAAAAAAAAATTATTATTATATAAAAAAATAGATTGTTAAAAAAATGAATTAAATTAAAAATGAATAACAAATAAAAATATTTAAACAAGCTAATACTTGGTACACAATATTACTGCTAAAAATGAAAAAGCAATGAAATTTTCTTTTAATATATTTTATTTTATTTCTTTAAATGTATTAAGTGATAAATAGTTCGAATTTAGTTTTTTAAATATGGTTTTTATTTTTTTAACATCAATACAACTTTCAATTGAAATCTAAATATAATAAAATGATTCAACAAACTTTACGTACAATTAGTTTCAATACAGCTTTTCGAATCTTTTCGAATACTTTAACCAACAATTTCACATTAAAAACGATTCAATTGAAAATTGTGATAAAATGTTGCGACTTGATTTCACTTGACTTATTTTTACCAGAAAAAGAGAGAGGTTTCTTAAGTTTTCATTTTAAGTGTTTAAATAATTACAAATACTTCTTTCTTAATTTCTTGTCGTTTTTAGTTTGTTTCAAACAAAATTTACAAATTTTGTAGAATATTTTTGTGTGTCAATTTTTGCGCTTAATATTTAAATTAATTGGTGTTTAAGAGAGAGTTTTAATTTCATCTGAAATAACGTGACTTTTAATTTTTAAATGTATAAGAATTCTTTACTTTTTCTTAATAATAATGTTTTTTTTTTGGTTGTTTTCTTCTTTTTTTTTTTTTGATAGTCAATTAAAGTTAAAGTTTGAAGAACAGAATTAATAAATTAAGTTGAATGAAAAAAGTACTCGCAATGAAAATAAAATCTCAAGAAAGAAGAAAAATACTTTTTAATGCCAATTGGCTAAAGGTACTTAAGTAGTATTTTTTTTTATTTAGTTTTAATTTGATTAATTACAAGATTTATTTAAAGTTAAGTTTATTTTTTAAATTTGGTTTTTATTCAGAGTGGTTACCCTTTTTCGTTTGCCTTAAAGTAGGCAGCATAAATTTTCAAAGAATGTGCAAGAGTTTATTAAAAGAGAGTGAGTGAGTTAGAGAGAGAGAGAGAGAGAGATGGAGAGGGAGTGTAGGTGTTTCGGTTTCTAAAGGAGTATAAGATTTTATAAATAACAGTCTAAAAAAGTTTATCCTTTTTAATATGTGTTTCCTCTTAAGGGACTTTTTGGATGAACACGGGTGTGTTCGTGTGTGTGTGTGTGTTGTGTCTTGTAGGGTAATTAAAAATTCGTTGGTGCATTTAAGAATTTTGAAAACTAATTTAATTTTAAGTGAAATAAAAACTAATTTAAATTTTTTTCAAGTATATTTTCGTAGAAGGGTGAGTGAAAAAGACTTTTTCCTACAGTATAAATTTATTTTACAGACTAGAATAGAATTTAAATATTTCTTATATAAAATTGTTTTAATAATTCTTCTATATTTAAATATAAAGCAATTCCAGGATATTTTTTTTTATTTTTTATTTACTAATAAAGAACAAATCACTTGTTATTGAACGAATGAATAACTTATTTCGATATCGTGGGCCTGGCAGTTAATGTAGTTTAAAACTGACGGATAATAAAGAAGACGAACGATTGTTTCATTAAATCGCGTAAATATCACGAGCTTTAGCTGGGTATACTCGCTATTGATGCCAGTAATGAGGAAGTTTCTAAACACATTGAAAAGATATAATGCTTGTATTCTTCTAAAAAAAAGTTACAAATGTATAATGTATTGGTACTTTTTAAAATGTCACTATCAACCTATAAAAATTATCTCTAATTTGGTACGTTTTATAATAAATAAAATCTTAAGCTTTTTCTAATCGTTGCTGTACCGCTCAAAGTTATCTTTTTGAATAAGTTAATTTTTCTAAGCAATATTTACAGTTTATCAAAGTTGCGTTGCAATTCTTTAATATTTAAAAGAACTTTTAATCGCTTAATAGCAGTAGAACACGCTTAATTGGCAACACACAGCCTTATTGTTTGTATTCCATTTTATTTTTATATTTTTCTTTTAACACGTTTAAAATTTGAACTAAATCAAATGCTTTGAAAAAATTCAAATGTAAAAGCGAAAGCAGTTTGAAAGCTATTTTAAAAGAAAATAGAGAAACAGGCGGCGTTTATTGCCTGGTGTAAATACGGACTATGTGAAGAAAAACGTGTATTAAAATTCAATTTTCTGTTGAAACAATTCTGATAAAAAGTAATTGCGTTTGGTGCGGAAACTTTTTGCAATTACGAACAAAAAAATATAATGACCCATTCATACTTTTTATGCTCTATTCGACTATGCAATGTCATATTTATATTGCCTCAAATCAGTCAAAATGATCGCATTCTGCAAGAATTATTGGCGTTTAAAGAAATTCATTAATCCAATGTAAAAGCTAATATCCATATCCATTAAATTGCCTGTTTGGAAATAGCGCGCTTAACAGTTTAATTTAGTAGTGTAAATTAAGGCATTCGATATGGATCGAAATTTAAAAAAAAACGCATTGAAATGTCATTCGATATTGAAAGCTGGGGTTGCTTTTAAAACAAAAATTAATTTGCTGCCGTATAGGCATTTGGTTATTAAAAAACACACCACCGGTAAATCAAAAAATCTAAAGCATACTTTAAGGATGATAATAAAAAATATTTCTTAGCAAATTTTTGCGATGCGTTTTTTCAACTTATCCTGGAATTACTGTATATTTTAAATTTAAAAAGAAACATCGTTTTTTTATGATTTCTATACTTTTGTATTCAATAATTCCTTTAGTTGCTTAGAGAACATACATTTTCCTTGCTTTGTAATATTTATTTATTTTTTTTTTTTTATATATTTTTTGTAACAATAAAAATTCAATTTTGTTGTTGTTGTTATTTTTGTTTTTTTTTATATTATTTTTTCTGCAATTAGCTTTGTCTAATTTCCTTATTATTTTCTTTATGTTAATAAGGAATTCACAGCCTTTTAGCATACGTCAGATTCCTTCCTATGGGTTTTTTTTATATATATATATTTTTAATTTTTTAATTTATGTCACATTATTAATGTTGTTTTTTGTTTTTATATTTATTTTTTTTAAATTTGCTGAATTTTCTTAATTACGTGTTTTTCAACAATCTACCTTAAGCAAGTTGGTTGTTGTAGTTTTTATCTACTAAATTGTTATACGAATATTTTAATAATAATTTTTATTATAAAAAGTGTTTAAAAATTTTTTCTTGCCGAAAACATGCTTTTTTAATGTTTTTATTGCGTGTGAGTGTGTGTGTGTGTGTGTTTCTTTGTATGTATTATATAATATTTTAAAAATTGTTTTTCGTTTTTTATTTTTAAACACGTTTTAATTATTTTTATTATAAATATTTATTTTTTTCATTTATGAAAGCTAACAATGTGGACGGACAAAAATAATTACGATTCATTTTTTCTTCTGCAAGTTTTGTTTTCTTTTTTTTTTACAACTATTTAGAATTTTTGTAATTTTGGATTTTAAGTCTATGACATTTTCTTTAGGGACTGACTTGTGATTAAACGACTATTCCAACTTATTACAGACACAAAATTGTGATTATGGGAAGAAAAAAACAAGAGAAATATTTATAAAAATTCTTAATTAATCTATTAATTCTAATTTGGTTTTGCTGTTTATTTTTTGTTTTTCAAATGATATCGAATAAGCCAATCAGTGCTAAATTCAATATCGTTCGAAATTTCAATACAATTAATTAGATTTTGTTACAAATTTCCAACGTTAACGAGTGCCTTCATTTGTCCCCAGGATTGTATTTTCTTTTTTACTTTATCAATAAATGGAAATTTGTTTTCTATTTATTTTTTTATTCACAGAAATTTTTAATTTCTTGAAAAATTCTTTTGCTACGTGGAATTAGTCACAAAGTTCGATTATTCGTTTAATGGCACATCCGTTATATAAGCTTATTAAATTAAATTACAAAAGTATTTAAAGAGGAGCTTTAAATCGCACAGATTTAAAATTTTAAAATAAAAAAAAATTCTATTACGACCTTAAAGTCAAGCCTGTGTTAAATTTTACAATATAAATAATTGCTATTGTTGTAATAAGTATTTATTTCAAAATGAATTTGAGTTGACAATCATCTACGCGTTCCTTGGGATTTTTTTTTTTAATACAACTGGTTGATTCGAACTTGCCATCTGTTAACTTTCATAACTCGCCTTCTCTCAAAGGAAAATTATTTAAAAATAAAATTTATAAAAATATTATTTCATAAGAAGTTGGCTTTTAGACTGATTAATAATCAAAGTATTTTTTTTTTTATTTTTATTTTGTTTCACCAAAATTTTAACACTTTTATAGTTTAAATTTGAAAAGAAAAAATTCGAACAAAAGTTATCGACTAAAAGTTATTATTTTTTCAATGTTAAAAGCATTTTCTTATTCATAGATGTAATAACGTATGTATATCGGTATAAGAATTATTACATATGTATTTATGTATATAAGGGGATGAATATAAAAATGATATAAATATTTTTTTTTTCTTTAAATTTTCTCACTTTTTTTTTTTATTAATTAAGAGGGTTTTTAAATTCAGTTTGTAAGAAATTTAAAAAGGAAAGGCTTTACAATTCGTTACTAAAATTAATTTAATAAATAATTCTTAAATATATACAACAGGTTCTTTTTAAGATTATTTTATCATTTTTAAAATACTTTAATTGCTTAGTAAAGTGTTAAGTTTTATTAAATCTTTGTTCTTTTTTTCTTCATTTTTATATGTATAACAACTGCCCATGTCTCTAAATGTAAACGAAAATAATTCATTCGCAAAATAATTTTAGTTTTCCATACAAATATTCGTACGCAATTTTTCTTCGCAATTTCAATTTTTAATTTATATTTGCATTTATTTTTATTAAAATTTATTAAAATTCCTGTGTTATAAATCGATATTCTTATGTAGTTATAGTGCATTTTATACGAAATCTACAATAGAAAACAATACGACGAGCAAAAAACATCTGTTTTCCACTAGTTCTGCCATACAAATCTAAAAAAGTTCGCCTTGTGATTTTGTCGAAATCTCGAAGAGCTACCAACTTACAAATGTTGAAAATAAAATACACACGTTTATATCAGTACGATTACTTCGCCGACTAGATGGCAACACTGCTGCAGGTTGTTGTCCATGGTGATATTGCCGTTATAGGCAAATTAAACGAATTTCTGTGTTTACTGAAGAAAATTTAAAAAGAAAAGTGACTGAAAGAACAGCTTAAAATATGGGAACAAATATATTTTAATGAAATAGAGCAAAATTTCCGTACGTGATAAGAAATTTAAAAATGTGAAGAAAAGTTAACCAAAAAATAATTGGGGAGGGCCCATCATTTGCGAGTTATGGGCCTCTTGAAAGTACATTGTGCATTGACTTGCTAAACAAATCAGGTCAAGTTTTTTCGAAATGACGTATAGATTTAATGAAGAATTTACACTTTACCACTTGACATTAAATAATAATTTTTGTCGCAATGATTGTAACCACTGATGGCCTATGTTGGCTAGGTTATTGTTTTCGATTAATAACGAGAAAGAAAAACTGCCGAATGTTGCAAATTTGCTTTGAATGACATATAGTTAGCGGGAAGTGTCAGGGATGTCCGCCTGCAAGATCAAATGATTCCCATTAATTTGTTTTGTTTTTTAATTGTTTAGAGACACTGTAATTGAAGAAAAACATCTATCTATCTATCTAATACTCATATAAAGTTTAAAATAGAAGTTTTTATAAGTTTCAAAAAGGTCTTAATTCTCGTGTTAGTTAAATAGAATAATGGGAAGAAAAAAAAATAACTAAATAAAAATAATATTTAGTTCGATTGAAGTATTGCGTATTAATTAAATATAATACTTGCACTTTTTTAAGTAACATTAATAATAATAATAATAATAATAATAATAATAATAATAATAATAATAATAATAATTAATAATGATAACAATTTTAATTAGCTTCAGTAGTAGTAAGTAATTAATTTTCAATAGTTATGCAGACGTTTAGTTTTAAGTTCAAGTTTAAAATTTGAATATATGTAATATAAATATTAGCAGTTAATTAATAATAGTTAAGTAATATAATTTCACTCATTTCATCGAAGTAAAGCTTTTTCGTTTTTTTTTTTATTTTGTTTTCTCATTTTCTTTTTAATAATTTGAAAATTCATAATAAATAAATATGAAATTTCATTAGCTAATTTATAAATAGTTAAAGTAGTAGTTGTGTAGTTGTAGTACATATACTCGCAGTATTAATTAATTATAGTAGAAAAACTGGGAAGAGGATGTGTTGTTTGTGGCCAGGAATAAATTCAAGGATTTACATTCTATTTACTATATATAAATATATCAGTGTGTATGTATGTATGTATGTATTTACGAATATGTTATGTATGTTTTTATATGTATATATAATATTTATATGTTACATTGTTTTTCTTTTCTTTTCATTTTTAATTAATATTAATTTTATACTTCAGTTGAATAGATTAAATTACTTTTAGTTTATATCATGATTGTTGTTCGTAAGTATGTCATGGCTGACAAGCTCGTTAGACTCTTTAAGTATTACATCACTAGCAATAGAAAAGCATTAGATTTTTTTTTTGTTTTTTTTTTTTTTTTTTAATAAAATATTTCAATATGCGCTGCTTACCTCCTTGCGATTGGGCAAACAGTTTCCAGTTGTCCGTGATACTGCAAGTTTTGAAGGTATTCCTCCCTGCGTTGGTGCACCAGCTTCTCTTTTTCGGCTCGTTCTTTCTGCAGTCTAAAGTGACAGAAAACAAAATTTATATATTCAACATACATTTTTAAAAAATGACACAATTATGGTGTAACTGAACTTAAAACGAACCAAAGAGACACATTGAAAATCATTTTTCTATTCATAATTCGCATCTCTTACCAAAGTTGTTAAATTTCCATCCCAAATGCTTGCATTTCCAATGAAAATTATTTTAATAGTTCAAAATGTTACGAAAAATAATTGAAAATATCAATAAGTAAAAGGGAAAAATGCTATAAATTAAAATTAAGCAGCCGATAATAAAATTTTGCCACGCCCACTTTTTGGCTGTATTACTAATATTTTGATTTGGAAAGTTCAATTCATATAAAAGTAGAATTCGAGATCTTATATATGAAGAAAAATTCTTCGAAATACAAGGTACGGTTACCGAGCTACATATGAATGTGAACTTTTGCATAATATACCCTTTAAAAATAGGTCAACAACTCCCAAATTTTTCAAGATAGGAAAATGAAATTTGGCACGTTGGTAGATTTCGTGGGATTTCTCACTAAAATCAGTTTTTATATTAAACAAAATGGATTTCGTATACACTTGTTTTTACAAGAAAAGTAATTTCTTATTGTACGAGTATATGTGTGTGTGTGTAAACTATGACCAAAACTGGTTTCAATGAAAATGATGAAAATTTTTGCAATATGTACAGATATTTGAAATGTAAACTGTTTCTTTTAATATTATTCTAATTTTAAAATTGTTCTTTTTTTTCAGATAAAATATATAAACAGATATTCCCAAAATAAATTCAGTTGATATACTATTTCTTTTAATTATATTATGTTATTTAATTATTAATGTTACAAAAACTGACACTGTTTTTTAAAATGTGGATCATTTCAGCACTTGGTTTTTGGCGATTTAGTCGTTTGTCTTCTTCTTGCAACCCTGTTCTGTAAACCGAGTCGATTTAAAAACGAGTAAACCGAATAAAAGCTAATTTGGTGTTCTAAAAATCACACGACTTCCAATATTCGAACTTGCTTTCGAATAAGATTTTTTTAGACGTCAATAAAGCTACCGAAAATTTGTTCAAAATAATGTTTATTCTTATTTAAAAGTGATTTTTTTAATGATCTTCTCTAATGAATTTAGTGAAAATGTGCTTTTATTCATCCATCTACTGAATCTGCGTGCTTTAACAAGAACATGGAGAAATATTGGAGGGTTTTTTAAATTGATTATTTTGTATTAAAATCTATTACAGAGTAATAATAATTTGACTTAATTTAATAAAAGATAGACTTCAAGTAAAAATTGGTAATGTTTCATCAGTTATTTATTAAGAAGTTAGTACATTCGATATAATTTCGACCGGACTTGTCTACTCGATTTGTGTATTCGTTTTAAAAATGAAAAATTTTTGCGGATTCGGTTTGCAGAACATACCCGATAAATTCTAAACTCTAAACTCGCGGACAACTTTTTATACTTGACTAGTGAGCCCGAGGTTTTTTCGGCAATCCACAATTTCTTAGCGGAAAAACGAATGCAATAATAATAAAAAAAAAAACAGGGATATAAAATCTACTCACTTAATACGGGATTGTCGCATGAATTGTTGAATTTTTCGGGCAGCCTGATTTTGTGTGGATTGTGAATAAGTACGTCTGGAAAGTAGGCAAACGAAAAAAAACAGTTGTTTTAACAAAAGAAAAGAAAATACCACAGTGCACTTACTTTAGAGGTCCCGAGGGACTAGTTTCTTTCGGTGTATTGCACATTTGGGGTGAACTTTCACTTTCCTGCTTATTGAAATTATCAAAGAAGCTTGATAAGCACTGAGAGTTCGTGCTATCCTGGCTGTCGGTATTTTGTAAACCAGCCAACCTACCCGTCAAATGATTGGAAGTTTGCGATTTCTTAAAACGTTTATTGCGACAATACGAGCGATAACCGTGTTGTATGACTAGAGCAGCATTTGTCATCTGCCGATAATAAGCAAATTGTTTATAGCGTCTGTAATAGTTTTGTATAACAATTGCAGCGGTGCGTTCTTTGTTTTGCTCTTCGAGCTTTTGGCGTCCCTTGTAGGAACGATAGGCTTTTTGTATACACTTGGCGGCCTCATAAAGTTCACGTTGTTCAGTATCTGGAAGAAGGGATTTTAAAGATGTGATTTTATTATTGTATTTGCACAGTATCTTGTGGCAATAAGGAAAAACGACATACATATATCTACTTAGTCTGAGTTTAGACGGGTGAACATTTGGAAGGGAAGGAAACATTTAGTTTGGTAGCATATTACGGGTGGGGAAGAGAGCATTGTTTTGATGTTCGGTACTCGACGATATGCTTTGTTCACATTTTCTTTGCTTAAATAAAAAGCAAATAATAATGCAATGTCGTCGGCAACATGTTCGTCTGTGTGAATACGAATGAAAAAACAAAAGAGAATTCCAGATATTTTTCTGCTAAATGTTCGCTTGTCTAAACTGGAACTCAGAGTGTTTGTTTCCAACAAAAACAATAAAAAAAATTCCGCTTTCTTAAAATCAATTTAAAGCCTGGTTTATGAAAACAAAATGTAAGCGTTTAAGTTAACTTAAGCTGTTATTCCTTCTTGCCACAGATTTTTTTTTTTTATTCTTTTTAATTTACCTGTTAAAGTCAATTTGGAGAAATCGGCTTCAAATGGATATTGACTACTGCTGGAGGCATGCAAAAATTCTGTTAGCTGTTTGGTTGATGGTGGTGGACTGGGCGAAGAAACAGAGGGGTCATGACCCAGTATTGAATAACTGGCTGGCGATTGTAAGGGTCCTGAACTGGCAGGACTTAAACTTGAGCATGGTGTGCTGACTTCGTGATAACGATAGTTGTGATCATTGAAATCAAAATTAAATTCATTATCGAAATGGGCACTGGGCAATGAATCTAACAGAGGATCCATAAAACTATCGTTTAAACCCGTTGATTCGCTGTTCAGTGTTTCCGTCATGGGACTACCCAAGACCATCATTTCATCGGCCTCATTCTTAAAGAATTACAAAAGCAAAAAATTATTCTCAGCCGAGCGTTTTATTTGATAAATTTAAAGATCATTTAAAATTAAAAGTAAACAATTATTTATATATAAAAAATGCCTTTTTCTAGAGCTTTCGGATTTGATTTAAAAAAAAAAACATAACATTTTGAAAAATGTATGAAATCTTTATTGGAGTCGATAGAACGGTCTATATAATTCAAACAACAGTGATGCCAAAAAGAAAGTTGCTAAAAAAAATCACCTTTTATATATTATATGAAAAAATTCACATGTTTATATAAAAACTCCAAAAAAAAAAATGTTCGAGAAGCCCTTACAAAAAAAATTTTTTTACAAGAATTTGTTTACTTTATTCACATTTAAATCTCTGTTTTAATTTTTGTAATTCTCAAAGAGTCTTGGCGAGTTTCTATATAAACATGTGAGAAGGTCTACTGATGAGTTGGGATAAGCACCAACGAAATGTACCCATAGACCAGCTTAACCATACAACAAGTACATATAAATGATCGTAATGCATTCTGACTCGAGTTGAATAAATAAAAGAAAAGAATAAAATTAAAATAAACATTTTTCGAATTCGTATTTCTCATTTTTCTTTTTTTTTTTTTTTGTAGCACATTCGTCATTTTTACCTTAATACGTTCTGGCATAGCGGCTATGATATGTTCAGCTAATGTTAAAACTTTAGCATCCGAGTCCCCTAAAAATGTTGAAGAAGAAAAAAATATCAAGAATTATAATGATTGCAGTATTTGAGACTTCAAAGTATTAAAACAACAATTTTACAATTTGAAACATCAAAAAATACACAGAATTAGTAACATGAAACTACATTAATTAACTGGTTTTTTTAGCATAATTGATTTTTTTTTTTGATAAATTTTTATTGTTTCACAATTATAAATGGGATAAAAATGTATTTTACATGAAAGCAAGCGGATGGTTTTGGGTGCATATTAAATTCATTATTGCAATTGACAAACAATGAAATTAATAGTTCCCATATAGAAAACTTAAAATGAAAACGAAAAATAAAACAAGGAAACACTCTTTGAAGCTATTTTCTTTGCTTATTAACAAAAAAAACCAAAAAAAAAAATTAATTAAAGAACGAAAAAAATTAACAACTCCAGATAACAACGTACAGACAGACATCAATATTTATGAACAATTATGTATTTAGACTTTTTATTACACTAAACAGCTGTTCTATTTTTAATATTTACACTTCAATAAATCTATTTTTGCAAGTATGTAATCAATGTATATTAATGTGTAAAATGTGTAAAAACAACTCAGTGTATTGTATGCTTTATGACTTGAACAAAAAAAAAAAGAAGTCAAGTAAACGAAGTGAACAACAAAAATCACATTAAAAATAATACAACACAAAGAAATTTAAAACTTAGTATTATTATTGTAATTATTGTTCCTGGAAATAATTTGTTATGTTGTAACATATTCGTAAAAAAGTATTTTGCATTTGGTTCAAGAACAAATTTCAATACAAAATCGAATTTTTATACCTATTTGAAATCTATAATATATTTTTATCAATATGGCTGTTAATATTTTTCTTTTGAAATTGTAGAATATGTTTGAATTTTCATTGACAACAGCTTTTTCTTTATGGTGAATTTCAAAAAATATTTTTTTCTTTATAAACAAAAACCAATTTTCCGGAAAAAGCTACACGAAGTAGTAGCGAAATATCGAAATGAAAATAAATATTATATATGTATATAAAAGGGACCTGCAGCTTAAATAATTATTGTAATTAATTGTATACTTTCAGTTGCTTATTTTTGAATCATGCCTTTTCTCTTCTGCTGGATTTTACTGGCAAAAAATTTGTCCAGTTCAAATTTGCAGACTATCAGAAAAGAACTGTCCTTTTACTCTCTCAATTGATGCTCTCTTTTGAAAATTTTTGTGTAAAGTAAAATTCAGTACAAAATATCAGTAAAAATTTTTTGGGGAAAACGAATACAGCTGATGTTGTATTCTTTCACCTCCTCAAATATTCGCTACAGCTGAGCGCACCTTAAAAATGTTTTATATTTCTTTGTGTGTGTGTGTGTGTGTGCAAATATATATATAAGTAAGTGTTAATATGTATTTAAAATCAAAAGCGGCATATTTTACAAATAAATTGAAAATAAAAATAAAAAAACACAAATTTTTACAAATGGGTGATGGGTTTGTATGTGAAGACTTTACAAAACAACAAGGATACGTTTTTTTTTTATTTAATTATTCCATAAAATTAGTTAATTTTATTATTATTAATAGTAGTAGTAGTAGTTGTAGTAGGTAGAATTAAGTAGCAGTGGTAGTAGAATGTGGTAGATTATGATGATTTTTAATTCACTGACCTACAACAGCATCAATACTTTTATTTGGTAAAGTTACATCGTCATTACAATCATCATTATCAATCGTCAATGTATCATCATCGTTATTTTTGTCTGGCAAAGGACTTGAATCAGCCGTTGATACTTCGCCTAATTTTGTTAATAATTTTTTAAACACACAGTTTTTTTATATTTTTGAAAAAAAAATGTTTTTTTTTTTGGGGTTTAAAAAATTAAATTAAATGAATTTAAATAAAATGAAACGGAATGATGTTCAAAAAATTAAATTTAGTGTTTTGTACAATTAAAGAAAATTTTCAAAGAAATAAATAAAAAAAAGAAAGAAAAAAGTTGGTTTTAAAATATGCAGTGATTGAAAAAAATGGGCAAAGGGATAGAAAATTTAAATATTTTTCTTCAATGTTGTTTCTTTTTTTTTTAATTTTTTTTCACACTTACACAGAGCAAAATCCATTTTGCGCAAAGGCGACAGAAGCGAATTCGTTGTATTTGTAGTACTGCCAATAGTATCCAGTGGAGACTCAATGGAGTTACTGTAATTTTCATGTGCGTCAAGGCTTGAAAAAAGATTTAAATTTTAAAATAATGCCTTCACACCACGTGTATTTGTTGTTACCTGTGTAAACGTGTTATATCTTTGAATGGTTTCATTGGTTTCGTTCTGATGTCCATGCTGATGCCACTGTCAATCGATGAACGTTTCGAAAATCGACTACTATTTGGTGGACTTTGATTGCTGTAAACAGAACGTGAATATTTTTGAAAAATGTGTTTATTCAACGAGACAAAATAAAGTGCATTGCACTTCTTGCACAATTTTGCTCTTCATATTTAAAACATTCGCATTTTATTGTTCCGCCACAGTTGACACCACTTTAAAATAGAACAATAAGGTGCAAATATTTTTCACAAATAGAGTGAAAAGTATTGTGGCCTTTTTGATAATCTAAATCACCATTACTTAAATAGAGTTATAATTCTCATATTGTTTTTCTGCAAATTTCAATTATTTAAATGAATTTTCCCATTTGTATTAGACACTTTTTTTAATTTCATTACAGAATTTAGTTTTTTTTTTTACCAGAAAGACAAATTTATATTACCTGGCAACAGCAACTGGTCTTAAAAATACTCCATCATGACTGCGTTGTGAATCGGCAGAATCAAATATTGCAAATACTGGATGATCTTCACTTTCATCGTTGTTCAGCTGTCGGAGAGAATAATGTTTCACACGTTACTAATTTTAAATATTTAAAAAACAGGCATAATAAAATAACTCACCGAATATTTATGAAGATTAATGGACAAACTGGTTAAAGAGCATCTATTTTGTTTGCGCTGACGATCATGTTCCCAACGATAAATTTCCGCAACAACATTTTTATGTCTAAAAATTAGTCAAAGAATTGAGAGAATATGAAATACGTATAAAACAATCCAATTACCCTTTGTTATGGGCCACATCCAATGGAGTTTGTTGAGCATGATTTTTTATTTTTAAGGCATTTTGATTCCATTTGTACAACAGTATAGCGGTATCCAAATGACCACGAGAACAAGCCCACGTCTAGAATAATATATTTCAGCTTAAAATCGCAAACAAAAAGCAATAACACACTTACCAATGGTGTATAACCATGAGAATCTTGGCTGAAAGCATCTATTTCGGTTTCCAAAATTATATGGGGATTTTCGCTACGCCAATTAAGTAGAGCACAGACTAGTTTGTTGTAGCCCAAGGCGGCGGCTAAATGTAAAAGTGTCATGCCTTTGTAGCCCGAATTCCAATTACTGCTGCTCGAAATGCCACACAACTGCCAAGACATTTTCGTTAATTGATGGCAATAGCCGACCAATTTCTCCTCCAAGTTGCCGTGTAGAGAAAATATTTGCTGTGAGCCGGTCACAGTTACAATTTCCCCTTTGGCTTGCATAATTTCCTCGATGGTAGTGAGACGATTGTATAGAGAAAACTTGTAAAGACAATCGTTGGTATTGGCGTCAAAGGGAGCTTCCTGGCACGACATCATTTTATATTCGAACATCACCGAGTCGGATATAATAAAACCATCACAGGACACTTGTAAAGTGGCATAGCCAACTTCGTGCGAAGGACAGTAGCAGCGCAGTACACCATCTTGCACAAGAACTGTGGGTACCGGCTGGGCATCGAATAATACCGTATAGTGGGCATCAGAAGACCAAGGACCCGCCACTAACACTTTTACACCACCTTCCGGATACGACCAATCCGGACTAAAATCACAAATTTTCATCATTTTTTTGTCACAATTCAATACAGGCGTCGAGTCACTTTCATAGGGTGAAAGTTGGTGTATATTTTGACATGATGAGTTCACACTTAATGGTTCGTTTGCTGCTGCAGCTGAAACTGCTTGATCGAGAGCAGCATTTGTTAGAGCTTGTTTATCGTCCAGATCCAATTCGGGAAATTCGACTAACATATCGAACGCATCTAAATTGGCAAACACATCATCGGTATCCTCATCATCAGCCTCAGCTCCTCCAGATAATTCGGGATCTGCTGCACATTGCACATTTTGTGCAATATTGCCACTAACGCCAGCTGAAACAGACGAATTCATAAAATCCAACGATGTCAAAAGAGTAGCCTCGCCCGGCATATTCGCTATCAATGTTCTCTGGATATCTTCGTGTGATAAATCCAAGGTTTCGTTGAGGAAACCCAATGTATCCTGTAATTCGGCAGATGCCTGTGTGTGGGAGTGTGAGTGCCCATGCTCTCGATGGGTCTGTTCTAAATTATCAAAACAAATCGTAGCGGAAGTTGTAGTTGGGGTTGCATGATTATCTTTGTTATTGCTGTTGCTAATGTTTTGGCTACTTGAATTTAAGGGTTGTTGCTGTGGACTCGTCATAGAATTCTTCTTGTTGTTCTTATTATTATTGCAATTGGAAGCATCTGAGGATGGTGTTGCACAACCAGTAGTATTTTTATTATTCGTGTTACAATTGTTGTACTCATCTAATTGATTGTTTTGGTTGCTACTATCGCTATTGTTTTTGTTATTGATGTTGGAAGAGTTTATGCTTAATTCGTTGATATGAGAAGACATCTGGAATCGAGATGTAGGCATAAAATAAAATCATGAATGCGTTTAAAGATGCCAAAGTCAATTTGTGGCGAACTGAAGTCACCTTTGGAAATTATTCTTCATAAGTTATATACAGTTTGACGAGGAGTACTTAAGAAAATTCGATCAAAAGAAACAGATTCTAAAGGAATTGGGAAAAATGAAATAATAAAATTGGCGAGCAATTCGTTTCAACTGGATTCGCAATATGATTTGTATTTTTTGGGCCACGTATTTCTGCTGGTTTAAATTGGCAATATATTGAAACTCGGTATCATATTTAATATATATTTGAGATATGCCAAAAACCAGTCAGTTTTTCACTTGTACTTTTCAATAATGATACCGCGATTCTTGGCAATAGTATCATCAACACAGAAAATAAATTGTTAAATTTTTTCCAATTAAGTTATTGCTCAGTAAATATTTTTTTTCCAATTAATATTTTAATTGAATCCACGTTTATTTTAATTGACTTGGCTAGTCTTTCAAAAAAGTGCAGATTGTTATAAAAGTTATAAGGAATTCACACTGCTTTGGTCATTTTGGGCCACCCTATATAATTTATGAGTAATTATGTGACTGATTGTAGGCAAAAATATGGGTTGCATTGTTGAAACAAATGAAACTATCTCGATTCTAACCGAATTATAACGACGTTATTTTTAAGAAAATCCATTTGCGTTCTTATAATATGTGTATGTATAGGTGTCTGATGGATTTTGTAATAAATTATACGTTGTAAGTAGACTTTTGTAGGTTACTGTAATCTGTCAACAAATAAAAGGTATATTTTAGTACATTCAAACAACAGTTATATACATATTTTCATGCATATACAGTAATATTGGGTTTCCATGACACTTCAGAAGACTTAGTGACTACTACGCGCTTCTCTTCCTGTACAAATTAAATAAAACAAATATATTGCAATAGCAATCCATGTAGTCAGTTCACTTGACACGAGTGCCGGCCTGAATCAAGCATTATGTGTTGCTTTTTTGTTAATTGTGTATTCTATTGGTTCAGTGATCATGATTTGAACGGTATCAAAAAGTCGCAGGTCGGAGTGATAGTGGCTTTTTTTAAAAGAAAAGCAACGCTCACTGTCGAAACCAGCCAAATATCTTGGTTCGTAACATATCCCTTTAACCTGCACACTTTTGTTTGAGAGGGAAGGGTATTGCAGTACTCATGGACGCATAAATATTACTAAGAAACTGCTTAAATTAATATTTCTACTTTAAATAAATTCAGTTCAATTACAGAAATATTTCATGTCGAATATTTTTTGTTTGTTTTTGTTTTTGTTTTGTGTGTTTTAAAACATTTTCTCACCTCTGCATTTTCAATACTGTTGTTGTTGTTGTTGTTGTTGCCGTTGACCACCGCAGGAGAAGTAGTTTTTTGATTTACATCCATAAATGTTTGCGAGGATGAGGACAACGATGACGATGACATCGAAGATGATGTTTCTGATATTGAGTCCGAAGGTGAAATTATTAAATGAGCTTGTTGCGGTTTGAGTTGAGTGTGAGGTGAACGTTGGTGTTCTGGTGACATACACATCGGTTCAACATTGGATGTGGCAGCTACAGTATTGGAAGCTGATTGCTGTTGCTGTTGTTTATGATGTTGCAATTTATAATATTGCTCTTGTGGTATTGAATGTTTTTGTTGGTTTGCAGTATGAGAATTATTGTTATTACTGTTGCTGGAAGCATTTAATTGCTGTTGATTGTAATTATTTGTAAATTTTGTTGCTGTATTATGGCCATTACAATTATTACTGTTATTGTTGCTGTTATTAATGTCATTATTATTTATGACATTTAAATCAATTTGCTGTTGTTGATGATGATGATGGTGATGCTGATGATGTTGATGAGGTGTTGACATCAATTGTGCTGTAGCTGTTGTTGTTACAATATTAGAAGTTGAATTCGTTGCTACTGCAGCTGGTGTCGAAGATGTTGTTGTTATGGTTTGATTTGTATGTATATTCGGATGTGTGGTATTGTGGTTGCCATTACTGTTGTTGTTGCCTGTGATATTTGTGTTGTGGTTAATTTTATTGTTTGTATTAGAATTCCGATGGAGAGTGTGGTGAGAGTTAGTTTGTGTATTTAACAAGTCAACAGCAATTTCACCACCACCACCACCATCCACTCTCAAACAACCATGGTCGTTTGAGGCAGAGATAACGGAAGTTGAGTTAGTGTTATTGTGCTGTTGTTGTTGTTGTTGTTGAATATTTGTGTTATTATCCATTGCTGTAATTGTTGTTTTTGCTATTTGAAATCGGTGCTGCTGCTGGTGTTGTTGTTGTTGTTGTGATTGCACAGTTCCATTGGCATTATTTGGTGTGTAGCGTTGTAAATTGTTATTGCTATTTGGATTGTGATTCGTATTATTGTTATTATGATTGTGTACTTGATTGAAATTTGATTGATTTGTATGCATTTGTTGCTGTTGTTGTTGTTGCTGATGCTGCATAACTAAATTATTTCTCGTTGCTATCAATTGTTGATGATTTGCCGATGAATTACTACCGTTTGCATTATAATTATGTCGATAGTGTTGCTGCTGTTCGTTGTGTGGCGGTATAATTTGAAATTTAATAGCCGATTCCTGCGCCAGCTGTTGTGTTTGACCGTGATGCCCATGACCATGATGGTGCTGATAACCATTAGTCTCGATACTATTATCGCGTAGTGCTGCTCTCTTATCCGCCCATCTTGAGTAAAGCTTCAAACGATTTTCAAAGTTTATTTTACCATATAGTTAAAGCCCATGTCATCCCTTGATAACTTACCTTGGGTCCAACAACAACATTTGGTGTATTATTGGCATTGTACGATTCCACAGCATTTGTGGCTGGCAAACGTTTTTCATTGCTTGATTTGATAAGGCTCGGCCGGCGCATAACAGGATGTGTACAAGTTTTACCATCAGCACAGGAGGCATCCCCACAGCCACAATCTAATTGCTTGACAAGAGCTGCTTGTCGTGAAAGACGTTGTTTCTCCATCAACTGACAGACTATAGACTCCACAGTTTCAGCGGTCTAAAGTAGATTTTAAATGTGTTTTATTTACAAATCTTGTTAAATTAATAATTACCGATATTTCTATGTCATTGCCAGAGTCAGACTCATCATCTGATGTTACAGTGGACACTGAAAAAAACAACGGTAAAAAATAAGTATTTCATTCAATATTGTTAAGCCGGTACAAAAACTATTCAATAAAAAGTTATTAGAATTCGAATTCGATATTCGGAAACACATCATCATGACTACAAATACTCGGAAATAAAACACTGAGTTCTAAGAAATTTAGTCAGGTGTTTTTTGTAGTTTTCTGCTACAGCGAATGACTTTTCCAAATACTAATCATCCTTATTCCAGTTGTCGACGTCGACACCAAGACTTAGCTCCTGTTACGTCGAAATGATACAGTTTACAATTTATAAATCACCCTCGTATAAACGTATTTCAGTAGAACGCTCTGGATTTTCTTCGAGTGACAACACAACAAACAAACACACAACTCACATACCAAACATACGCAAAGCAAAAACATTAAACAATTACATAGACTGATAAACACACAATCACACTTATCAACAATAGTAAGATAACATAAGCAAAAGATAAAGATAAGTATGGCACAACTGCAGATGTAAATTCAAATTAACGAACTTCTGGAAAATTCTACAGAAATGTGAAGTTGCTAGACAATAATAGAACGTTCTACAAGGGTCTAGTGGCAAATGCCTGTAGCAGAACTAAAGCTGATTGTGAGCAATGGTGATGCAGTTGTAGAAACACTCATGAAGCGATCTGTAAGTAAACTACAGATTGTGAACATTATTCACTTAAAGTAACATTGTGAAGAGATTATTAATAATAATTGCATATCGATTTCAGAGAGGCTAAGTTTTGGTTGCGACGTCGACGTTGATAACTGGAATAAGGATGAATAATTTTACAAGTGAATTGTGTTCTCACAATAATGTGGAAACAATTTTCCTTTAAATGACCACTGCTCGATATGCTTAAAATAAGATAGAGCAGTTCTGAAAGTAATTCACATGTATGTATGTCTGTTTAATGCTTATAAAATACCATATCGTATACTTACACATTGGTTTTAGTTGGCTAACAAGCTCTTCTTTAGTCCACTCCTTTTTATCGCCCCACAAACTGATGCTGGGTGCAATAACAGCCATTTTGTTATCATCCGGATATGGAACATTTAGATAATGAACCAAAACAATATCAGGATTCTAGTTTCCAGCGAAATGCAGCAGAAAACAAAAACAAATATTTTCATTAAAATATTCCAACTAATAAAAATAAGACAAAATAGAAAGTAACTAGAATTTACATATTGTGACGTACCTGCAACAACCAGTAACATCTGCGATGAAATGTGGGCAATATGGCAGAATGTACATAACAACCATAGATGCACTGAAAAATAACAAAAAGACACACACAAACAAAAAAAAAACATAAAAATGTTGTAAAAAATTTTAGAGTTCAATAAAAATTATTAGTTTTCAAATACGATGCTGAAGGAAAATATTTTTGCTAAATTAAACTATTGTTTTGCTTGCTGATTTAATTCTTGTTATTAAAAAAGGAAGGGAGAGAACAAAAGTAATACAAAGATGTATTGTCAAGGAAATGGCACAACCTACAGTTGCTGGCAGTGCCAACATACCAACCCTTTTTGTCTTGTCAACATCAACAATAACGAAAATGTGCAAGAGCAACACAAATAAAGAAAAAATTAAGAAAAAAATATGATAAATTTTTATATTTTTCTGATATACCGCTGTTTCGTAATCTAATTCATTGAGCGGGACAAGAAGCAACCAACAAACGAAACAAACAAACAAACCAACCGACCAACTCCTTCAGTTTTAATTTCCATGGTCTCCCGCCTCTCCACTCTCTCCTCGGAGTTACATGCAATTCATATGAATATTAGTTTATCGCGTAAAAATATTCCAGACATTAGACAGACGCGTTGTTGTCTTAGCATTTCCGTCTTCAAACAACACATAAATCTTAAAGATACTTTTTTTCTCTTGGCCTTTTTAAGGAATCAAAAACAAACAGAAAAAAAAAAACATTCTGCAAAAAAGGCACCATTTACATCAACATTTAAACATGTTTCAGATAGAATAGAAAAGAATTTAATAACAACTCGAAAAAATGGGTTGGCAAATATAAATTCATAAAAATTAAAACTCAAAGTGTGTAAAAGAGCAAAACAAAAAAAAAAGAAATAAAAATTGGCGTGAAATTACTTTGATTTTTTACATGAAATCCTTCCCGATGTTGTTTGTAGTTACAAAGAAAACAACAAAAAAAATTAAAAACTTAAAAGTACTGCCGAATATTGAGATAGTCTCTGGGAAAATATTCGGAAAACAAAGAAGTCGGCCATTTTGAAAGTGTCTCACACCTCTATGTTAAAAACTTTAGTCAGCCATCTGAGTAATGGCGGTCCAAAAAACTCTGGCGCCTTCAAAAGGTACTTTCGTTCCTTCTGATCCTTGCAGCAGTTGTTTTTTCTTACAGCCAACATTAAAGGAACTGCCGAATATTGAGTAGTCCCAGAAGAAGTATTAGGAAAACAAGGAAGTCGCCCACTTTGAAAGTGTCACAAACCTCTTTGTTAAAAACTCCATTCAGCCATCTGATTAATGGCGGTCCCAAAAACTATGACAACTTCAAAAGTCAGTTCGGTGAAACACTCAGGTCTGCTATCTGAGTAATGCCGATCGTAAAAACTCTGACGTCTTCAACAGGCACTTTCGTTCCTTCAGATTCTTGCAGCAGTTGTTTTTTCTTTCAGCCAACAGTAAAAGAACTACCGAATATTTAGATAGTCACAGAGGAAATATTAGGAAAACAAAGCAGTCGACCACTTTGAAAGTGTCACAAGAGTGTTTGACAGGTCAGACATCTGAGTAATGCCGATCGTAAAAACTCTGACGACTTTGAGAGGCAGTTTCGTTTCTTTTGATTCTTGCAGCAGTTAACTTTTCTTACAGCCAGCATTAAAAGAACTCAGCCATCTGAGTAATGGCGGTTGTAAAACTCTGACGGCTTCGTTTCTTATGGCTTCTATGTCGGTGTCTTTTTGTTCCAGCCATTTACGATACTGCACGATCCACATCAGCATAATTTTTACATCGGCTTTGTGTTTTCTGCTCCATATATTCTATTTTTATATAAATGAACATCACAATATATTTGTACCATAAAATTCGAAATTCGGCTGTACCAACAAACACATACAAGTGATTGCAACATTTATCCCTTGAGGAAAAAAAAAGTTGCAAGTGTGTTAGTTTTTTTTTTTCTGTTGACTAGTAATTCCGTATGTTTCCGTTAGGAAATCATAATTCATGGCATTTCCCCAAGATTAAAAACAAAAAAAAAAAGAAGAAACAAAATAAAACAAATACTTAAATCTAGCAAAAAGAAAGGAGAAAAAAAATCCAAAGATAAACAAACATACACGGACATGTTTATTCAGAAGAAAATAAAAGGAAACTAATCTCAGCCTGTTTTTGTTGAAATTTTTTCTAATTGTATTCTTTATTAAGTCGTAAATTAATTCCAAAGAAAATCCTAATAAACGGCGCTAATTTGCCGGTACTTAAAAACACTTAGGAAGCGAAATGTTACGGAATATGGTTGGTCATTTTCCTTTTCCATTAATTTTTTTTTTTTATACTTTAAATGGTCAATAAAAAAAGAGTTGGAGACGGTAGACAATGTAAAACATGGCTAATTGTCTAATGTGTTCAGTTGCTTTATAACCTCACGAGTATAAAAAGTTAACACTTTCAGAATTAAAGTGTGTTTTTTTTTGTGTCTTAGAAACACTCATTTCTTTGATAACCCATTTAACAGCTGATAGTAGTTGCTTTTTCTTTAGTTTGCTTTGACACTTCATTATGGATAGACTTACACCAGAGCAACGCTTGCAAATTGTTATAATTTATTTTTTTTTTATCAAAATAATGGTTCTGTTCCTCCAGCTGGATACCGAATTTCCATTCAAAATTTTCTTCTCCAATGTGGCCCATTTTAGGTTACATGGATACGTAAATAAGCAAAATTGTCGCATTTAGAGTGAAAGTAATTCACAAGAAATTGGCGAAACACCATTGCATCTACAGAAAATTACTGTTCGGTGCGCTTTATGGACTGGTGACCATATATGTAAGATGTTCAGAATGGTACCGTCAATGGTGAACGGTTTAGGGCCAGGATTAGAAATGTTTTCATACCTCAATTCGCTGGTATTAATCTTGCTGACATGTGATTCCAACACAACGGAGCCATATACAATACAGCGCGCGTTACAACTGGTTGCCTCAAAGAAACTTTTGATGGAAAAATAATTTCAAGCAATCCTCTGATTTCACCCCATTGGATTATTCTAATTTGTGTTATGTAAAGTCATTTGGCTACATCGATAAAACACAGGCAATTGAACACCTGATACTCAACATTCGAAGAGTTATTGGCGAAAAACGATCGCAAATGCTGCGAAAAGTTTGTGAAAATTGGTGTTCCAGCTAGCGCCAGGCGTGGCGGCCACATAACCGAAATCAAATTTAAACATTATTGTCATAAAATATTCTATCTAATAAAGCCAGTCACCACGGTACCTCCGGCCCAGTGCATAATCACTAACCGTATCAATCCGGAGGGGCGGGTTCGATTGCCGCCTAGACCATGGGTGTTTCTAAGTGGGGCGTTCTCCGTCGGCGAGGGTGCCCCACCTAAGCTAATTTCATTGATATTATAAAAAAAAATTTCTTTTTTTTATTATGATTTTAACTTTTGCAACTTTAAAAAACAACACCCTGTAATTTAAAACATTCTTATGTGGAAATTCATACAAGTCACGCCACTCTTTATATACAACTGGGGAAAAGAGATCTGATTTCATACTTTTTTTGTTTTGCTTTTGAATATCAAAATGAGAACATCAATCTGAAGTGATAAACAAAATCTCTATTTCGTAATTCGAAGAATTTCTTACATCTGAAAACCTCAAAATGAGAAACAATAATATGTGAGGTTAGGTTAGTGAGGTCACCGGGAAAGTAATATATTATTGTGTCCCTTTCACTTGCATCCTTAACTTTCGCTGAGTGTCACCTGTTAGAGACATATATAGACAGGGAAGAACAGGATAAAAAGATGTGCAAGATAAAATAAGAGAGTGGGGCTTAACTCCGATACAATTCTGCTGTTGTGCGTTTTTTGCAAAACAGAGTTGCTGTTTCTCTGGTCTTTTGTTGACGCATGCATTTTTCAGCTAAAGAAGAACCATTTTATTGAATGCTTTATATAGCTGACGCTTCAATACCGACGAAGGAGCTGCATGGATATTAACACAGGAATTTTTTAGGCTGGACGAGGGATTGAATCCACGATATTCTGGTCAACGCGCTTATCTTCTAGTTAATACGCTAAGTACTTGGCCAATAGCACATCCCTGAGACATAATAGAGTTCATAATTAGGAAACCTCTCTTATATTGCATTGCATTGCGTTGTAACTGTGAAATGATAAAGGAGGAAAAGAGGGAGTAGTGTTTATAAACTTTGGACTTACAACTTTCCGACATGTTATTTGGCAGATTTCAGTAGGTCCTGTATTACTTCTATTAACTGTTCGCTTAAAGACCGTATTTTCTCTCTCTAATGCATAGATGCCCATTTCACGAAACCATTGTTTATAAACCACTCAAGTAGAACAAACAAACAAAAACAAAAACATGTGTGCACAGTTAATAATGAAAACAAAAATTAAGAAATGCCAAAGACAATTGCAAGTTATAGATGGTAAATCTAAAGTTCCATTAGGAGAGAAAAATAACAGAACGGAAAGGTCAGGATCAGTTCATTTACATGCGAAAAATATTAAAAGGTTAAGATTCCTCAATATGTTTACCAATTCCTCGATATATAAGAAGCAGCAGCATGCTCGTTTATACGTCTGTGCGTAAGCATGAGGGAATGGTAGTTTACTTTTGGGGCGGTGGTTTTCAGCTTTTATTTTTTTTTGTTTTAATACTAAAGGAATGTACACACACGATTGTCATATATTACAATATTAGAATATTGACAGAAAAATTGTAATAAAATGTTCAACAAGCGTGTGAACCAACAATTTTTGTGGTTTTTGTCACAAAATGTATTCTCCGTGCATTGTATGCCAATAATATTGTCACAATGCTGACATCGTGATTGTTAGAACACCCTTCATTTCCATTTACACGTAATTGCCACACATTTTACAGTCATTTGGTATTGTCACATGTGCTCAATTTATGGCAAAAAAATATTTCTGTTGGCAATGCTGCCCATAAATATTAACAGACAGTGTTAAACATCGGATGTGGCAACTTTTTCCATACAATAATCTGACAACCGTGTGAACATTAAATTTTTGTTGACAGATAAATTTATTGTGTCACAATGAAATTGTACACATTTCTTACAATAATCTGAACGGACAATTTACACTTTGGTGACAATTTTTCATTGTGCGTGCACATGCCACCTTATTGCCATATCCTACAAATATTGTAAAATCCAACCATCGTGTGAACACTAAGTTAATTATAAATACTGCCAAATTGAACAATTTCTTACCTCAGTGCCTTGTACTTTTAGTTTCATATGATCTTCTCTGGTAGTTTTGCCATCTTTTCGTTTTTTCCAACAGTAACCATCACGCCGATAACGTACTTTTTTCCGTGAATACAATAAGAGGGAACCACTTTTCGGTCTTAAATGAAAGAAGAAAAATAAACCAAAAGAAAAACGGTCAAACGTAGTGCACAAATTCCATTTAAAATAAAAACTATTATTAGCTGTTGACATGGGCAAATATTCAGCATTATGGAACTTGGATTCGTAGCCCAAGTCGTTCATCGGCTTTGATTACAAGTGCAAAATTTTTCCGGCTACGTTCCCATATTATAACAGTCGCATTAGTTCGGTCTTATAATCTCTGATCCTTTCATTAATTAATTATTATCTTATTATTATTATTATTATTATTATTATTATTATTGTTATTATTGTTATAATTATCTTGAACCAGCACTCAGGAGATGTCCCCTACACATGCGGTGCATAATAGGAGGTGAAGCTTAATTAATTATTTTGCAGCTCTTCTTTTGCACGTTCTTTGTGTATACTCGTAGCAGTGCTGAAGCTTCGTATTAGTAGCTATTTTTATTATTATTTTACTTCACCGGTGCTACACAATACCGACGTAGGAGGGCGTTCGGATGTGATTGTGGATTGCTATCAGCTGAAGCCGGTATTGTTCAGTGACCAGTGACTATACCATCGCCACTGGAACCTTCTGACAACAACTGATACTCTAATGCACATCAGAAAAATGCGAGATGTTTATTTTTATTTTAAAATTTTAGTCTGAAATGTGAGGAGGTGAAGCTTCAATATCTAACAACACTGCTTTTTTGCACGATATTTGTTTTTACAGCAGTGTTGTAGCGTCTCTGATGTCAAGGGGACGTTATAAATTTCTGAAGCTTCATTTTTAGTAGCCATTTTTTAGTAATTTATTTCACTTCGCCGGTGCTACACAATACCGACGAAGAAGGTCGTTCTGATGAGCGTGTGGATTGGATACAGCTAAAGCCGTTACTGTCCAGTGACCAGTGACTATGCCTTTAACACCGATATAGGAATCTATATTCTACAAATGCATTATTAAGAAATTTCCGTAAAATGACTCACCTGGTTTTGACTTCTTTCGACTGCCATTCATTGTGCTTATCGAAACTGATAAGTATCGCAGCGATTTCCTAAGATAAAACGAAAGACAAAAGAAAATAAAATTATTAAAAAATCTTCGAAAATATTTATGAAGCACAAGTACAATTAAGATAAACAATTTATTTATTTTAAAAACTAATGACGACTTATGGCACAGATAACGATCCGTGATGTTTTTATTTTTAGAACCAAATGCCTTGTTTTGCACTGGTATTTTGCGTCGTACAACACTGATGTATGAAGAATGTATTGAAGATAATTGTTATGGTAGGAACCTCTATACCCTCACTGCACCTTGAATAGGGCTCAAACTTGAATTTTTGCTTTATTATCAAACATTTTATTCTTTTTGTTTAGTTAATTTCTATTGAAATGTAGTTGTGGTGATGCAAACCCTTTCTAGTAATTCCACAAAGTTCTTATATAAAAAGCAATGTACAAAACACAATGTACATGTATGACTTTTATTGATGACAAATTCTTTTAAACTATATATAAAATTTTTCTACAAAGTGACACAACATAAAAAATATTTCAAAGCCAACTATGTGAATATACATGTTGAATAAGCAAAGTGTTAATGCTCAAATTATATTTCCAACACTCCTCCTCAACATATATATTTTACAAACTGATTTTATGTTTTTAAATTTAACAAAGTAACAAATTTATTATGTTTTAATTTAGACAAATTTTTAGTAAATATATCCGCAATCATATCTTCCGTAGGACAGTATTCCAAATAGATTTCCTTATTATTTACTACTTCTCTAATGTGATGATAGTTTATATCTATATGTTTGCTGCGATTATGAAATACTGGATTTGTTGCTAATTTTAAAGCTCCTTGATTATCGACGTTCAATTTAATACTTTCTTCATTTATGAAACCAAGTTCTTGTAGTAATCTTCTTAAGTATACTGCTTCCTTTGCTGCATTTGATATAGACATATATTCAGCTTCTGTACTGCTTAATGCTGTTGTGGATTGTTTTTTCGACTCCCAAGATATTGCACAATTTCCAAGATAAAATATGTATCCATTATGTGACTTTCTGTCAGTTTTACATCCACCCCAGTCTGCATCAGCATAACCGATTAACTCTTGATTACTTTTGCAAAATTTTAATTTAAGATTTTGAGTTCCTTTCAAATATCTAAGAACTTGTTTTGCCGCTTTAAAATGTTCTACATGTGGATTAGTATTTCTTTGTGCTAATTTATTTACAGAATATAATATATCTGGCCTTGTCGTTAAAGATAAATATAATAAAGAGCCAATAAGTGATTGATATAATGTGCTATCAACCTCTTCACATTTTTCATTGCATTTTGTTTGAAAATTTGGTTCTAGTGGAACTGATGATGTTTTACAATTTTCCATATTGTATTGTTGTAACAAATCTTTAATATAATTTTCCTGACAGATATTTATATCTCCAGTTTCACCGTTACGTTCAACTTTCATCCCCAAAAAATGTTCCAATAAACCTTTATCTGATACTTCAAATTTCTTACTAATTTGATACTTGAATTTTAATATTTCTGCTTTATTTTTACATCCAACTATTATATCGTCGACGTAAACTGCGACTACAATCAATTCTTTGTCTTGTATTTTTTTATATAAACACGGTTCATTTTTGCAACTTTCAAATCCCATCTTACATAAAACTTCATTCAATTTAAAATTCCATGCTCTCCCGGATTGCTTAAGACCATAAAGAGATTTGTGCAGACGTAACACTTTATTTGGATACCTTTTGTTTTCAAAACCTTGAGGCTGTTGCATGTAAATTTCATCATATAAATCTCTATTCAGGTATGCTGAAGTTACATCTATTTGGTGCAAATGCATTTTGTGCTCAACTGCTAATGCCAAAATCATTCTTATCGTTTCGTATCTTATAACAGGGGAAAAAGTTTCTTCGTAATTTATGCCGTATTTTTGACTACAGCCTTTGGCGACCAACCTTGCCTTAAACCTTTCAATTTCACCTTCACTATTTTTCTTTAAAGTGTATACCCACTTACTTTTAATAGTTTTATGACCTGCTGGTAAATCAACTAATGACCATGTCAGTCTTTGTTCCAACAAAGACTTTTCTTTTTTCATAGCTTCTCTCCATTTTTCACTTTCACGACTGGATAATGCCTCTTCTAAAGTTTTTGGAACTTGCTCCTTCACTGCATTATTCAGTTGTTGATATATTTTTCTTGGACGACCTGGCCTACCATTACTAAAAATTTTAGGTCTACCTGGCCCACGTTTACCTTTTTCATTTGTTTCTACAACCTCATCAAGTGAAATATCGCTATTTACTGATCTTACAATGCTATACTCTAAATCTTCTTGATTTGAGGTATTATTTGTCTCAAATTGTTCATCGACATCTTTCTTATTTACAATCGCTTCGAAATCCATAAAATTTTGAATGTTATCATTAATTTCTTTACAGGGTAATTTATATTCATTAAATAAAACATTGCGTCTTTCAATAACTTCTCGTGTTTTCTTATCATATAAGCGATATGCTTTTGATACTCTAGAATAACCAACCATCATCATATTTGCACCTTTTGATTCAAATTTTCCTCTTCTTTTATTCAAAACTACTGCATTTGTACCAAAAATTTTAAAATGATTTACACATGGCTTACGACCCGTCCATATTTCATAAGGCGTTTTTCCATCGAGACTTTTTGATGGAGATCTATTACGTAAATAAACTGCTGTTGCTACAGCTTCAGCCCATAAATCTTGTTTTAAACCAGCATCGACTAACATACAACGAGCCATTTCTACTATTGTTCTATTAAACCTTTCCGCTACCCCATTCTGTTGCGGCGTATAAGGTACCGTTAACTGACGTTGAATTCCGCATTGCTCCAAATAATTATTAAAATCTTTATTAATATATTCTCCTCCATTATCACTACGAATACATTTTATTTTACGATTTGTATGACGTTCTACTAATTCTTTGAAATTTTTAAATTTTTCAAATACCTCGCTTTTGTATTTTAAAAAATAAACAAAAACTTTTCTTGACTTGTCATCTATGAATGTGAGGAAATACTTTGAACCTCCAACTGAATCTATTTTCATAGGACCACAAACATCCGAGTGTATTAAATCTAACAACTCACCAGATTTACTTTCAGATTTCTTCGGGAATTTTATAGCATGAATTTTGCTAACCATACATATTTCGCACGGATCTTGATGTTTCTGCGTCAAATTTATACCATTCACCATATTTTTCTTCGACAACTCAAACAGGCTTTCATAGTTCAAATGTCCATATCGACGATGCCAAGTTTCATTAATGGATTGTAAAACACATAATTTCTCGTTCGGTATTTTTATTTTAAATTGGAACAAATTTTCTTCTTTACGGGCTTTTAAAACTATTTCACCGTAAGCATCAGTAAATATTGCACCCTTATTATTAAATTTGATTTTGCCACCATACTGTACGACCTTATTGACAGATAAAAAATTTCCATTCAGATCTGAGGAATATAAAACATCTTTTAGTACAATTTTATTATTATTTATAAACAGATTGACTATTCCTATTCCTTCAGCAGCAATTGATTTTCTATTTGCCAACATTATATTATCACTGCATCTGTCTAATTTACAAAATAAATTTCGATTTGCACACATGTGACTTGTAGCACCGCTATCAATGTACCATGTCGATGTTTGTGTATCTCTTTTTTCAGAATTCGCCATTGCAATCAAAGAGTAAGTTTTTTCTTGATTACGTTTTTCGTTGCAGCTATTTGCATAATGCCCTTTCTTACCACATATGAAGCAATTTCCCTTTTTAACATTCAAATTATTATTACCTTTCTTGTAACCTGTTTCTCTTTTGGCTGCACCAAAAGCTTGTTCAATCGTAGATGATTTGTTTTGTTGATTTCGACGTTCATACTCTTCAAGAAGTTTAACCTTTAGCATTCCTAACGCTGGTAGAGAATCCCTCGTTTCTATGGCAATAACGAAGTTTTCAAACTCTCTCGGAAGACTTGACAATAAAATGACTACCAATAATTCTTCTTGAATACTAATTCCAACATCGGCTAATTTCTCCGTAATTTCACAAAAACTGTTTAAATATTCGGCCATATCTTTGCTGTCTTTCATGTTCAAACTTAACATCTTTTTATATAAGCTAACCTTTTGCATCGGACCACTCGGCTTGTAAACTTCCTTAAGTTTAATCCAGGCATCTTTAGATTTGTTAATGTTTTTAATATGGTTCAACTGGTTAGACTTAACACTTAATAAAATTGTTGCGAGCGTTTTTTCATCATTACTCTTCCACTCCAAAATTTTATCACGACTCCAGGTTGAATCTGCTTCTTCTTCGCCACTTGCATACTTCCAAAAACCAGAATGAATAAGGATACTTCTCATATGAATACTCCATGTTTCGTAATTCCTTTCATCTAGCTTTTCTATCTGATATAATGACGACGATGCCATTTTTTCTTTTTAAATCTTGCAATAAAAATTCAACAACTTCCAAATCGTATGTCTGGGCCCATAACCTATTGAAATGTAGTTGTGGTGATGCAAACCCTTTCTAGTAATTCAACAAAGTTCTTATATAAAAAGCAATGTACAAAACACAATGTACATGTATGACTTTTATTGATGACAAATTCTTTTAAACTATATATAAAATTTTTCTACAAAGTGACACAACATAAAAAATATTTCAAAGCCAACTATGTGAATATACATGTTGAATAAGCAAAGTGTTAATGCTCAAATTATATTTCCAACAATTTCTCTGTTAAATTTATTAAAAAATAAAAAAAAAATTTATTGACTAAAACACTTTCAATTAACATTTCTTTTTTTAACAAATCAAAATTAATAAAATTGTATATAGTAATTTGTTTAACACACTAACCTAAACAAAAGCGGCAAGCGTTATTTATCTGTCAGACTTAATTACATTCAAAACAAGAACAAAATTCAATCAATCGATATCTTGGCAGTATGTGTTAAGAATGTTCATTCCATAAAGCAAACCATAATAACGACAGACAATGCAACGCCGGTCGATTGTAAAATTGAATGTCGACAGTGCGTTAACCATGTAGACCTGTAACAGAATAAATTCGTTGTAGTGGTAGCTGAAGCTGGCGACGTAACTATAAGCGCAGCAGAAATAAAAGCGAACAGAATACTGAAGCTTCCTACGTGGTTACGAAATAAGCTCTTAAAAACTATACTGTGAATTTTTAACCACAATACATATTAAATAGTAGATACAGTGTAAACTCGTTAATCCGAATTAATAATTGCATGCCCCGATTCGGATTATCGAAATATTCGGATTATTGGATAGGCTGTTATAATAAATAAAAATAAAATAAACTCCTGATATTATTTAAAAACAAGTTTATTTCAATCAAAAAAGGAAAAAACAACGATTTAAAAAAAAAAAAAAAAACAAAAAAATATTTCATATAAAAGAGTCAACAAAATAAAAATTATATTTTTTTCAAAAAGTTAGTAATGTATGTTTGCTGCTGTTTCAATGCGCATCCTTCTAAAGCTTTATTTCGCAATTCTTTGAGCATCAATATATGATTTGTTTCTATTCCACGTTCCTTTGCCCAACCTATTGATGTGTTTGAAGCCTGTACAGCATCACTATTTTTAACATGCTTAAACAAAGGAGGCTCTTCTTCTATGTTTTCTGCGTCTGATTGTGAATTACTGCTCAAAGTAACGGAAGATTCATTAATCCAGTCAATTATTTCATCTTCAGAAATTTGCACGTCATTATTACAGAGAAATAAATTTTGTATTGTGCGTACTTCTTCACTTTCTTCAAGACAATCTGCAGAGTCAATCTCAACTAATTCTTGTTGCAATAATGCTAATGGGATGTTATCGTCTGAAGTCCATCTCTGAGAATGAATTTGTTTCCAACACGACTTTAAATTAGAATTGGGCACCATGTCCCACGATCGCTTAAGCAACTCACAAGCGTCCTTCATACTGAATTGTTTCAAAAATCTATCTGTGTTGTTCGCTTCAGAATTCACCAATTCACACAGAGGTCTTTCTCGTAATATAATTTTGTATTTTGAATTCCGCGAACAATGCTATCTAATAACCAAATCTGTTGTAACAAGACACACTACATATTCATCAAAATACACATTCCAATGATGTCCCGTTAGTTTTCACATAGGATACGATAACAAACAACACAAGAATAAGAAAAAAAAAACAAATTCGGTTTAGCGAGCTGCAATCAATGCGGACTATAAGATATGCAATGCTTAATATTTTCAATTCGGATTACTGGATAATTCGGATTACACGCCGTTCGGATTAACGAGCTTACACTGTATAAGAAATGCAATTTCCATCACATATGTATTTCTACACACTACCGTTGGCACGATATTGTAAATACAGCTGTTATTTTCTTATTATTTTGATTAATTTCGTTTCCTATTAATATTTATTTTGTTTTTAAATGAAAAAAAAAGAAAATTCAAAACAATTCCATCAAATGTGACATACGAGTATTTTTATTACATTGTCATATTTAAATAAAATATATGATGTCGACCTTGTATTTTTAATGTCGTAAACTTAAAATTTAAGATTAGCTTTATCCTCACGGCTTCTTCAAAAATTGACAAAGTATTTTTTTTTTTTTTGCTGAATTTCATAAATTTTTCATACATTTTTCGTGTGGGGCTTTTTGATACAAATTTCTGTTGGTAAAGATGTGCCTGAATGTGTGTCTAACATCTGCATGCTACAGCAAAGACATCATAAATATTTGCTAAAAGACCCACACACACACACACACACACATAAACTGGAACATATGTATGACTTACATACTCGTACAGAAACATTAGATCGTTTAAATAAAACAAACTGTATTTCTTTCATTTCATTCCAATTCGCTTTTTCATGAAAAAGCAAAATCACTGAATCATTGAAACGCTGATTGAATCAGAATTGCTACATGAATACATCTTTTACTTGACAACAACTATAAAAACAACAGCAGCTACAAGATAGCATTTTCATTTTCAGCGGAAACGGAAGTAGTAGATTTAGAACATGTTTTACAAGTGTATTTAGCGGTATTTGATTGGATATTTTAGATTTTTGGTTGTCTTATTTCTACGTGCCAGTGCGTGCGAGTGCGAGTGTGTGTGTGATTCTTGTATGTGTGTAATAAATAAATTAAACCAAACGATTACAATCCTTTACATTTTATGACAAACTTTTTACATCGTATTCGCATGTCAAAACAAAAAAAAAAAAAATTGTTTGAATGAGAATTTTGTGTATTTTTCGTACAGTGTGGACAAATTCAATAACGTCACAGCATCCCGCCAGATTAGTTTATTCCAATTAAAAGTTTAATCAATTCAATTAAATTTTTAATTAATTATTCGGTTTAATAATTAATTTTTTTTGCCTTAAAATACACAAAAAGAAGGTTTATTTTTATTTTAATGCTGATCTGATTGTTTTATTTCATATATGCAACATTGTTTAAACAAATGGAAATTAATACCGAATAAGCATTGGAATTGAATTGAAAAATATTTGTTTTGCTATTAAAAATTTGTTTTAAATTTTCAGAATAATTAATTAAATTTTTAATATTTATACTTATATTATATAATATTTATATTAAATTTTTAATTATAAATATTAAACATTTAATTGAAACTTAATTCAATTAAGTCAAAAGTAATAATTTAATTGATTTAATTAATATCTTTAGAGCTGAGAATATAATTAATATTTTAATAGGTATTATTATATAATTTTTAATTAAAATTTAGTTTTTTTTTTTGTTTCATTATTTACTTCGTATGCGAGGTACAATTCTCACTTATCCGATTATGCATAATTTTTAATCGTTGATTCGTGTTGACTGTAAAGCAATGCAGACAAAATTTAGAAAATGTAGCTTTAACCGTTCTCAAGATATAATGAAATCAATATTTAGATTGTACCACGCCCACTTGCCGAATTCCGTCCAACTTTTTGAGAGATAATATTTAGTGACCATTAAGTTACTCAGACCGAATATAAAAAGATTAATTTGAACCGTTCTCAATTTATAACGAAATCAATATTTAGTTTGTATGAGAGCTACCACGCCCACTTGTCAAATCTCTACCAGTTTTTCACTGATGATTTCTTTTAATTACAAACTCATTTCTATCAAATTTAGAAGATTTTGCTTCAACAGGTTTTAAGATATGCAGATATAAATATTTAGTTTGTATGGGAGCTACCACGCCCACTTGTACAATCCATCCCAGTTTTTGACAGATAATTTGTACTGACCATTAAGTTACTCAGACTAAAAATAGAAATATTAACTTGAACCGTTCTCAAGATATAACGAAATCAATATTTAGATTATATGAGAGCAACCACGCCCAATTGTCAAATCCCGGCCAGTTTTTGACTGATGATTTGTTTTAACTACAAAGCCATTTGGACAATATTCACTTCGACCGTTCTCAAGAAATATAAAAATAAATATTTACTTTATGAGGGCGTGGCACCGCCCAGTTGGAGTTTTTATATATAAAGATATACAAATGTATTTCGATCGCAAAGATATGCAAAAGAAATCATTTCTACATTTAAAAAAGTAGACACATAATTTTTAGACACACCGCATATATTTAATTTTTGCCAACTGTTCCGCCAAGCACTCGCAAAAAAGTAAAGAACACAGCCAGTTGAGTTTGAGTGCATTTGAAATTCGCGGCAATATGTCACTCTAAAGTGGCTTACATAATGGACTTCTGCCACAGCTGCTTACCAAATAAAAAGGAAACAGCAAAAAAAGCCGGCTGAATGTCATGAGTTCTTTTATTTATATTTTTCGTTCAAAATATATAAACGGGGTAAATCACATACCTCAGCTTTGCCAAAAGAAAACAGCACAAAAAAACGACACACATTAAATTATTCATAAAATAGCATGACTATGAGTGAGAGCAGCGCAAGGAGAACAAAAACAAAAACAAAAAAACCACACAAAAAAAAAGAAAGAAAACCGAATCAAACATCATTTATTCAAATTGATAAGTACAACTGGAATTTTTTCCACACTTTTTAAAATATTAAAATACCATTTTATTTAACATTTTTTTTTCTACATACTACGAGTATATTTTTATGATGATGCATAACAATTTGGACATTTATTCGTTATTAATTGATTAATTTTTATGCCGGACCTTTAAACAGAACCAGAAAGAAAAAAAATCCAACATATCAAGTTAAACATTCTGCATAAATAATTCCAAAAGACAATAAAAATAACTCGCGAGTTTAACCACCAGCAAAGAGCAAAAAAAATAAATAAAAAAAATGGAGAAAAAAATAACCGAAAGTCCTTATATGACACCTGTAAATTAAAGGATTGTGGTCTGATGTATCAAGAGTGTGTTGTCACACTCTCAGATGCCTGTAAATAACCACATTCGCACACACTGACCAGTTTAGATGCTGGCCTGAAAACCACACACATACAAATTTATGTTTATGTTGTTTGTGTGTCAAGGAAAGGCATTTTCACACACCAAAAACACACACACACACACTCACTCACTTACTTAATATTACATTTTGGTACTGTCTCTTGTGGTTTAATAAAAATTTTTAAATCATTTCCTGCCCAGCATATTTCAGCTCTCATTCCAAAGGAAGTCAAGTACACACACACACACACACACACACAGTACAGGAAATTGTAAAAATATTTACTTGAAACGTATAACAAATTTTCATTAGGGCATAAAATTGTTCCAACGCACACTTGCATGCACATTGTTAAAAAGTAAGCTTTTCCCAGAGAAGGAGTACAATTTGTTATACACCGATGTACATACGTACATACATACACACATACATACGAGTATGCATGGATGTTGTGTATATGTGCTTATGCCTGTGTGTGTGAGCGATTGTAGTTGCTGCAATACTTTTATTATAAACAAGGTGCGAAAAAGCACTTCCTTCCGCGTGGCCTATGGTATGTGCACTTTAGCATGCATGCAATATTCACTTGCTTTCTCTTTCTGTTTCGGTCACTCGTTTTATGCTGATGGTCAAATTTTTAAGATGATAAAATCGAGGAACACGTTACACGTTAAAAATTAATCAATTTCGTTGGGCTAGTGTCAGGCTGCATGAGAGAAAATACAGAAATGAAACAACTTGGAAACGTAATGCCAGAATTTGTGAATCAGAGAAAAAGCCGTTCTTATCGCAAACTTCAAACACTCTGAAGCTGAAGGTGCAGTATCCTTCGAAAATAGCATGTTACTGTTTGTCAGTGTGACTTACAATTTTTTTCTTGGAATTAGTTTGTTTCTTTGCAATTTTCACATGTAATTTGGACTGCCTGTACGTTATCGATCATTAGCCTATTTAAAATTTTTTAGAATTTTAACTAATGGCATAAACAGGGTTTCGAAATAAGACACTGTATGCATATCGAGCCTTTGGTGCAATACCGTAGTAACTCAAAATTTTAATTTTTTGAGCTGGGTATGCAGAAATGATCTTTGGGGAAATATATATATCTAAAGGAAAAAAGATTATAGTTCTATCTCTAACTGTTCAGATTCTACAGCTACAAATGTCTTTATTGCCTTCAGCTATTTCCAACAATATTTATTTGCAATAATGAAATATTTCCTTTATGACAAGAAATTTACAAACAGAAAACATTACAAAACATGCCTTTTTATTTAAAAACTTGTAAAAAAAATTACTTTAGTAAACGAAAATACTATCAAAAAGATGGCTCAAGACTTCAAATGCATTTTTCTCAGTTCACGAATTTTTGAATTACGACGACGGTATTGCACCAAAGGCTCGATATGTAGGTATTAAGAATTAAAATTTAAATAATTAAAATTTCTTTCAATAGCCGAATTACGAGTCCTTCTTCCTCTAGAAAAGTATAATTATGGAAACTCGTTTGTAGCCAAAAACAAGTTCAAAGTAGTTTTTCTTCTGCTGATTTTCCAAATTCCAAATAGAGAATTTAATTGATTCATTTAAATTATTTCACTAACTAATTTATTCATCGCATTTCTAACAACAAAAGTTTTCGAAACATTTTGTTTATTTTCCTTTCTCATGAGAAACTCTGTTAATTTTTAATTTCTTTGCTTCGTTTTTAATTCTCATCTCATGTCTCAGCGCTGGTCCCTGCAAAAAGCACACAGTTTTGCATAAACAAATTTTCACTTTAATTTTTGCCAGTGTGTTTGAGTTTTCTTTTATAACATCTCGCAGATTCTGCTATTTGGTGGCCACCAAATAAGCAAAAAAAAAAAAGTAAAATAGATCCTTAAGAGCGTTTGTAAATGAAATGAAATAAAATTATATCCTGAAGGCTCACGTAATGCTAAAAGTCAACTATTTACAATGAAAAACTTGTTTTATTCTTGTTTTTTTTTCTTCTTTGCCCATTTTTATTTTCGCTGTTTTACTTGTGAATTAAGAGCAACCGCAAATATTCATTTGCCAGTTGTAAAGTTGAAAAGTGTTCGTCCTCTGCTGCCGGACTGCTGCCAGCTGCCTGCCTGGCTTATGGTGCTACCATAAGTGAAGGCAACTGAAGAGACGGGTATGATGTTGTTGATTATGATGGGTTTGCGAAATGATACCACCATATTTTAATACAATTTAAGTATTTATAGATTGGCAGGAGTGAAAGTTGCTGGCCAGTATGATACTGGACAAACACTTAATGCCAAAAGTATTTAATACATTCGCACACTGGCGGTTAAGCGCGCGTGTGTGTGTGTGTGTGTGTGTGTACAAACGTACATCTAAATGAATGCCAACCAAAGTATATAAAACAAGTTGACTAAATTAAAAATAAAAGTTTATTAAAATACCAAAAAATAAAACAAACAAAAAAAAACCCGTAAAATTCTGTAACCAAAAACAACAACAACAACATATTTACAACCAAAAAAAAAAAAAAAAATTAGCGAACGAATGAATGAATGGCCCATACGTAGTGAAGCAACATTCCGAGCATTTGCAAAGTGGCAAAGTCAACCTGTACGTATGTTAAATATGTACGAGCAATATTTTGCTTGGATGGTTGTTGGTTAACTATTTGAATCGTTTGTTTTGTTTGCAATCGGTAAGAGATGTAACCCAGCAAACAGTATCGTCATGAAGTAAAAACTTGGAAACCCCAATGGGCCGAGTGAATAAAAAATATAGTTAATGCAACGTGACATTAAGTACCAGCACTACCTTTAGCTTTGCAGTACTACCTACGAGGTTTGTTGAAAAGAAAAGATGAATTTTGGTTTGTTCGATTACAATGGCGTGGTGCATTATGAGTTCTTGCTGACCAGGTCGTACGGTTAATAAGGAACACTACAAGCAATAAGCGTTAAGCAATAAGCGTGAAGCAATAAGGCTCAAACGATCAGAATTGTGGAAAAAAACAATCATGGATTCTGCATCACGATAATGCACCAGCTCACACATCAATGTTTGTTCGTGATTTTTTGGCCAAAAAAAAAACACCCTAATCTTGCCTCAACCAGATTTGGCTCCCTGTGACTTTTTCCTATTCCCAAAACTGAAGAGCCCAATGAAAGGAAAGCGTTTTGCCTCTATTGATGCGATAAAGTCAAAATCAAAGAACGAGCCGGTGGCCATACCGAAAAGCGTATTGCAGAAGTGCTTTGAGGATTGGAAGAAGCGCTGGCATAAGTGTAATATATCTGCGGGGGATTACTTTGAACGAGAGAAAATGGATATTGATGAATAAATAAATACTTAAAAAAAAAATCTAAATTCACCATTTCTTTTGAACAGACCTCGTATGTTGAAAAGCTTAAGCTACGAAATGTGGGAATAACTCTTTGCTAGTGCCATAAAGTTGTAGCAAAAGTTGGAAAAATTTTCATCTCTGAATCAGCTGGCACAATTCTTTTAAAAGTTGGCATATTTCTACCCTTGAAAAGCGGTATAGATTTCTGCGGAATTTTACATTTGATGTTTTTTTACATTCATTTATGCAAAGAAAAAAAAAGAGTTACATATAAAGGGCAAGCAAATTTTGAGGTTAGGAAGTAAATTGGCTTAAAAACACATTTTTTTTTTGACAAATTCAGTTTTATTCATACGAATGTAAAGTAAAATAATCGGAATTAATAATGGAATATAACGTCGGGCATGTCGGTAAACGTCTGTTCTTTTCACAAGATTTTGAACCATATTTTCCAGCAAAGGTTCGCTTATTTCGTCAATGCAGCGCCGAATTTCAGCTTTCAGAGCGTCAGTGGTTTGTGATTTGTTCAACGTAACGCTGGTCTTTTAAATTGCCCCAGAGAAAATAATACAGCATCGTTATATCACAAGAACGAGGCCGCCAATTGACATCTCAACTTCGAGAAATTTCTCATGGATTAACTGAATTGTGTGGCCGGCTGAGTGGCTTGCAGCGCCGTCTTGCTGAAGCCAAAGTTCACTGATGTCAACATTAACCAATTGTGGCCACGGTGATGTCGTCTCCTTGCCCATTTTCGAAAAAATCCGAACCGCAGTGATGACGCCTGAGCACAAACCGCACCATGCCATCACTTTCTTTGTATGGAATGGTTTTTCTTTGAAAAAAATATTATCAAAATGCCGACTTTAAATACCCAAAAATTTATATTTATCGGTGGGTAGATCGTTATCAGGGCTTTAGAAAGCAGATAATTCATTGCACCGTTTGAAGATGACTACGCTGTCCTTCCTCAACCTTAAACTAACTCTCAATCACTTGATCCAAAAAAAAAAGCGAAGAAAATATTGCCTGCCTAATGACCAGTACTGAACAAGAGTTGTAAATGTCCAGTTCATTTATAGACATGGTTATAAGATTATGCTGACACACCACAAACTGGAGGTGAGCAATAATTGACAATCACGTGAGTCTAATAAGTCGACGCTAAAAATTTTGGACCCAAAAGCTTTTATTTTGGGGTTCAGAGACCAAAGGAAAAATATGGAAAATAAATTACGCTTAGAAAGAGATTCTTGGTAAATTTAAAGCTGAGCGAGCGCATACTGATTTCTTCATAGAATTTTATTTACGTCATGCAAACATATGTTTTTTGTTTACTATTTTTTCTATAGTGTTCCAGTGTTGCAAAATATAGGAATATTTATGTGGGTGTCTTGCTGCACTGAAGAGTAACAGTATTAGAAAATGAAATTGTTTTCAATTCTTCAAAGATCTTTATCACTAATGACTCCTTTATTAGACCCTTTCTTTCTTGTTAAAAATCTAGATAATCATCTGTGTTGCATATACGAACGACTAGAAATCTCGCTGGGTTGGATATACGTTTTCACAACGAGGCGAATGAATAAATGTAATATTGTTCAAATACAAAACATAAATAAAATTACGCACGCTTATTTTGGTCGTGTAACAACCAACCAACAAGCAGTTAAAACAAACAACACAAAACAACTTGAAACTACGAAAATTGTCCTCTGAAGTTGGTGGCCGGCGTCGGGGGTCCGAAGCAGAAGCGGAAGCACCAGAAATACCAGTGTATGCAATCGAGGTGGATGCATTTTTACCGGCAATTGGTTAAACATCTGACCAAAAGAGTGCGGGTAACCACATTGTTTTAATTTTTCCAAATTTAAACAGCAGATAAACAGTTTTTTGTTCGGGACCGAAAAAAAACACAAAAATTAAATTGCAACAACTAAAGAGATGCCAACCCAACACGGGGTTGAATATTAAAAGTTATTGTTGTCGAAATAGCACAAACACACGAAATATACGAAAGACACGCGACACAAACACACATCTACGGACGGGAAGACCCAAACAAACAAAATGTTTTTAATTTTTTTTTTTTTTTTTTTTTTGAAAAAAGTTTAATTAATAAAATCAAAGTTAATTGTCATTGTTTTAGTTGAAAATTTTACATTGTCAAAAGTTTTCGATGTGAGAAAATGAAAATGTTTTATTTAGTACGAAAAATTCGTTTAATTTATGCGCCATTTGAATTTTTAATGATCAATAAAGCAAACAAATTTCGTGATAAGATCGCAGAAAATAAATTCACGAAATCGGTTTACGGACGAGTTCTCAGAATCATCACGATCTCAATATTCTTAAGGTTGAGCAATTCCCTACAGCGGACTGTTTAAATTTATTTTGCAAGAAATCAGTTGTAAATCAACTGAGTGTTTGTCACGTGCTGTAGCACGTTTTGCATTGGCAAATTTGGAACACTGACATTCTACCATTCACTTTCGAAACCCCATAATATTGAGGAAATGTTTTCAAAGAGTATATTTTATAAAAATGTGCAATAACTGATGAAATATGTCTCGAAGTAGGTATTCTAGTATCGTTAGTTATATCGCAGCAGTAGAACAATGATTAAAGTGTTTCACAAATTCCACCATGGAGAGGTACACAATTGAGCAGCGCGTAAGATTGTTGAACGAAAATGGGCGTTCAAATCAAAATGCATTTCGTGAACTTCGTAAAATTTTTGTTCAAAATAAGATAAAGAAAACAAACAAAAATTTAAACAACAACAAAAAAATTTATTCCTCCCACGATTTGGAGCAGATCCCCATTTTTTTTAGCTTTTGTTGGACCCTCCGATGTGTCTGTATCCTATTCTAAGCTATTTTCTCCACTTGCATTGCTGCTTAAAACTAATAACAGCAAAAACAAAAAATTCCATTATCCTTATCGTTTCTCTTAAAATATTTATCCATATTTTTTTGAAGTAGAAAACTTTTTTGAAAAAAAAACCCAGGTATAAAAAACTATGAAACAATTCAGACATTGCGCTTTCTCCAACAACAATCTTTGTATTATCTTTTGGTGTCCGTTCGTAACATGATTTTACATCTTGCGCTTTTTGCTGCAACAATCAGGGGACTTTTTGATGTTTAATCGGTGTTGCCATGCATGTATACATTTCATTACTCTGTTATTTGCAATTTGTAAAAATATCAATTAAACTGGTAACACGCCTCAAAGTTTAATATGTTCAAGTGAAAAACAAATACTAAATAAAAACTTGAAAATTTTAAATTTATATAAAGAAAAAGGATAAAAAATATTCAAACTCGGCAACACCGTTTATGAATTACATGAGAATAATGAGAGGTAAATAAAGAAACAAAAGAGAAATGTCAAAATTGTCCCTTCAAATCTTGTTTCATGACTCTTTGTTTACCTCTCTAGCTTCTCTTCACCTCTAACCTATAAAATCGTGTCGCTGCCTCTCAAAGCGCAGTGCGTGAATTGGGTATATAATATTATTAATACGGCACAGTTCTATTAAAAAGGGAATTTCATGACTCTTTGTTTACCTCTCTAGCTTCTCTTCACCTCTAGCCTATAAAATCGTGTCGGTGCCTCAAAGTGCTGTGTGTGAATTGGATATATAATGTTATTAAAACCGCACAGTTCTATTAAAAAGGGAATATACACATTTAACACTGTTGCAGCAATAAGGAGTGAAAACTTATACGATCGTTTAAATTACATGGCAATATCAAATAATATTTTCGTCATATAATTAAAAATTAATAAACAAAACTTGAAAATTTTAATGAATTTCCAAAAAACCTATTTTTGAAGCTAAAAACTTAAAAACTTTTTGGCATTTCAAAAACCTTGAAAAATAAGGGAAAACTAGAAAAATGGTAACGCTGGCCATAAACGGTTGTATTTTTTAGTATCTTTTGGAAAAAAAAAAAACATGGTTGCACTACTAAGTGCTACTAGATTTTGCCAAAATCTAGTGACGAAGTAGATTTCGTTTAGTATGAGAAATCTAGTAAAAAAAAATAACTAGATTTTGCTCAAAACCTCGTAAGTACTAGATTTCATGTCAATGTAAAAGTTCTATAAGCTGCAACTAAATTTAATAAATAGTGTAGCTTAGTACAATATACATACATAGCGTCATATGAATTCACAAAAGCCCTAAGTTACATTCAACAAATTTTACAGGAGAAGCAAAATACTTTCAAACTGACTCATACGCTTGCACTTGGGCATTTCTGAAATTGTTTGATAAGAACATTATTTCTGATTGTAGGCGTGTACAATTTTGCAGGCACTTGTATTTTGATACTGTGGCTCATTATCAATCAAAAAGTCGATTTCGATTAGGGCTTTTTTGAAATCATATGACGATATGTACATTTGTGAGCACTACATTTTGCACTGTGACAAGTTGTCACAACGTTGTTAATGTTTCCTTTGCAACCAGTTCAACTTATCAAGCAAATGCTTGTTAATGTCAACACTTTCTGGGTTCATGATTTCTGATGATGACTTCTTTACATTTATCCATCCACCATTCACCAGTTACATTACGCGCCTCGTCACTGCCATCAGGAATAAACAAAATTTGACTTATTCAGCGCAGACAAACACACCAACAACAACGATATCAGCAACAGCAACAGCAACCATACGACATATTAAATTTAAATAAAATAGAAAAATAAAAATGAAAATGAAAATAAAAATAAAAACAGAAACAGAAGCAGAACATAAAAATTCCAAGAACACATGGATGATGGATAGATTTTCCTAAATGCAGCCAAGTCATCACAAAAATACTAAAAGTTACACTTGGAATATGTTTATTCGACGAGGATGAATGATTTCACTTTGAATAATCTGCTGTTTCTTACAAGGGAACATTTTGTTTTTTTCGGTAGTTTGAAATGGTGAATGTAAAATATTTAAGTACTTCTAAATAAATATTTACAGAACAAACAAAAAAAAAAAATAAAAACAACAGCAAATAGAAAGACTGACCTCATTTGTATTCCAACGATGACGTTGTGACGGGAAACTGTCAGCTCTTGGCAAGCTTTCTAAATTGTCTGGTAGTTTGATAGGATCTCCATCTGAAAAGAAAAGTTAAAAGTGGTAACAATAAGTAAAGAGACATTAGAATACGATAAATATTTGTTATTTTGTTATTCTTTTGGTTTTTATTATTTTATTTTTTTTTGCTAGTCCTTCTGGCTAAAGGACATTTTTAAGCACATAAAAAATATATCGACAATAACAGTACACAAATCAATTTGCGTTCGAAGAGTTTTCGAGAATAAAAGTTAAACAAAAACACCAACAATAAAACAAATACTTGAGCAGGACCGAAAAAAAAACGTGTATTTGATTCCAAAAGGAGCAAATCTTTTTAATCATTTTTGTAAATTAAAAAGGGAATTTAAATACTCGTATAATTTAAGAGAGAATAATTTATTTATTTATGTTTCTATTTGAAAAATTTATTAAGGTAGCGATGGCTTAGAGTTGGCAAGCAGCGTGGGAAATTCGAAGCAAGGGATAGAAGGAGAACCGAATATTTTAGTAGTTTTGAATGCATTCGGTAATGTTCCTAAAGAGAGTGAGAAGTTCGATGCAGCGGTATTGCGCTAGTTAACCAGTTTAAAGATTATAGGTTCGATTCCATAGCAGAGTCTCTGCTCTGTTTTACACAAGTGAAAGTCTTTCACTGCACGTATGACAATGGAATCACAATAAGTTCTACCCACATGGGCTGGGACCTTCCTCTCTCTCTATCCAGCAAACTGCCAACTAAACCTAAGCTAATCTGGCGAGGTCTTCCAAAAAGTACAGACTTTCAAGCAGAGGCCATATTGTTGAAGATACGTTTGAGAAATGAAAAAATTGTTTTATCACAATGTTTGTTTCGTTCGGACACTGTTCCGCGCACTCAGCCCATTTAACGGTCCTACGTAGAGGAGTACTAGCCGATGAAAATGCAAACGAACGCTGTTTTTTCAGTGTGGGTTACATCGTCACAGTCTGAAACGAAATTAAGGCCCTTTCCGACCACCTCCGTACTTCAATGATTGCCGGCTCATCTAGCAAGTGGCACATGCATCAACCATTGGGATCCTTGCTAAACCCAGCATTTGCTATAAATTCTATTGACCTCTGAGTCCCTAGTTACCGATAGCATCTCCCCACATTAGGTTTCCCCATCGCACTACCATCGAGGATAGAACGGCCCGTGACCCTATTCTGGCACAGGACAAAGCTGAACATAATTTGTGCCGCCGTCTCAGCCCTCTCCAATCACTGTCTGCAGATATAATACTGAAGGACAGCAATCCTCCTCAGATGATACCTGACATTTCCATGTCTCATGATCCAGCTGAAGGTACTGACACATGAGATGAGCGACAGTCTCCACAGACTGACGGCTTCTTCAAATATCGCGTAAGTCTTTCGGCGTGCCTTCCAATTTGCCAATGGCCAGTAAGAACCGCGATAGTGCGTTGAATGGCTGTGTGATTGAAGGAAAAAAGATATTGAGTCCTCTTCCTAACCAAGTTGGTTCAGCAGAGCCCAGCAATACTGCGCGTCCTCTCATATTTTTTTTCTTGGACCGGCAATCAGGGGATGACTCCTAGACAAGCGCTGCATTGTGCCGGTACTAGGAAATGCTGTCAACGAAACTGTACCACTGCTTACACCGACCGAAGGATACCCAGTTTAACCGAGGCAATCGGAAAAGCTTAGACCGATAGTTCGAGCTCTGTACCCGTCTTGGCCAGTCCATCAGCAAGGCAATTAACGACGATATCCCTGTTTCCCTGAACCCATCTAAGATTCACCCTGCAATGGTCCGAAATTTACCTGACAAACCTCCGGCATTCATGGACGAGAACCGACGTCGAAGTGACGCACGCCAGGGTCACGATTTTCAGGAAAAATACCATTATCCAACAAGTAAGACACACTCTACTGTATGCCCATGTCCTGCGCCTGAAATATACTGCAGTTGTCAGGCAGCCTACGAAAGTCTAATGTTAGGAGCGCTCATGTATCTACCACAGCCCACTCTGTCCAGCATCATGCGTGTTTTAAACAAATAGTAAAAAAAAAAACGTTATATACTCAAGACTTTAAATGAAATTCTGAATATTGCTGAATTCCAAGTTGTTTAAAGGAACTTAAATGCCGCGAAACCTTAAAACTCGGGCTCTGCCTAATCTGGGTGTAACGGTGTAGCACAACACAAGGGCAATGCAGGAATTAAGCCATATTCTTGTCACTTCACCAACTGTCTCTGCTCTACACTGCTCCATTCTAAATATTTTCAAAAGGAGTCCTGGGCGGCGGACATCTCCTGAACACACATACTTACATACATAAATATATTTTCATTTCAAATCACAAAATACCTTCGCAGACAATATTTTTTTTAAAGCCTGTGTGATTTATAATCATTCCCAAAGACTGCTAAATACGAGCATTTTATCATTTGGCTGTTTAGCTGAGTTCAGCACATGAATGCGTAAGTGAATGCAAATGTGAATGCTTAAAAACTTTAACGCAATTGTTTTCGAAAATGTCATCAATTCTCTTATGGAGACAACATACGTACATAAATATCTTTGAAACTAGAAACGTTGAAATATTAAAGCATTTTATAGTTCGAAACACATGAATGCGAGTTTTGCAGGTCCCCTTCGCACACTCGCACACACGTTTTCACTTTAAAAATAGATTTAAGGAATTTTTTTTTGCTGTCTTCGTTGAACAAACGATGATTTTGAATAATTACAAATTGCACTTAAGGGATATAAAATTACACTTTATTTACCTCTACAATGAATGAATTGGCCATAAAACTATCTCATTTCGCTATAAATTTATGTGTTCTAATAAACAAAAAAACAAAAAAAAAAACAAAATAAGGCAGAAAGAAAGATTGCAAAACTTTTTAAAAAGTGTAATTTAGCAAAAATTTCTTAAAGAAGAGCTTTCGTTTCTCCTGCTTGTTTTTTTTTTCCTTCTTTCCAAGAAAACAAATTGGACTGAGCCAAGCAATTGAAACTGTACGAGTGTATTAATATCGTTGTTAGTTTTTGCAAGTTATAAATTTGTTTTCCTATTTTTTTTTTTATTTGTACATAATTTTTTAACAAATCAATTTTTATTGTCAAACTCTGTGGCAACTTTTGGTCATAATTTACACTCTTTCACACACACACACATTTAGTGGCAATTGAAAAGCCAAAAGCGAACAAATATTTTCGTTTGCGGCGACTTAAACGAATTTGTTGGACACTACAAAGTAAATATTCCTGTGTTTTTTTAATGCATGCGGTGGTAAAGTCGTGGGTGCTGATGGCTGTGTGTTGACTCTGCAACCAGAAGGCCATGGGTTCATTCTCATTCATTAATTTCTGCGCTACAGCACCCTCGTTCGTCGCTATTTAAGCAATGAAACGTCGGCTAAATGGCTCCCCTTAGCTTAAAAATAAAAATAATGCCGCAAAAATTAACATCAGGAACGTCCCAAATTTCTTTTATAATTAACACGCAACTGCAGAGTTGGGAATTGCGCTCTATCTTATTATCACATTCACCAATTGTCTATTTTCTGCACTATCCCTTTCTCTATATGGTTCCAGTGCAATGTATTGCATATGTAGGGGATAATCCCTGAGCACTGGCCCAAGAAAAAATAACCAAACAAAACAACAGAGTGGAAATCGCTGATGATTTTAAGGGCAACAACAGAGAACCGAATATTTGTTAGGCCGAGGTATTAATAGGGGAAACGGCGGTGCTCACGAGCAACTCTGCTACGGAAATGGATCTGCGTTGCACTGACTCAGTTGGCTATTGCAGGAACTGTGATGATACGGAGTAGGATAAACTTCACCTCCTTTGCCAATGTGCTGCATGCATGAACAGAGCACCACCCATTTTGATCAAACAATTTTATTATTTGCACGTGTTGTTGTATTCTATATGCGTCCATGGTGATTTGGCAAAAAAGACTGCATAAATGACAACTAATTTGAAAGATGTAGCTTCAACAAGATGGCCGTTATCAAATGTCAAATGTCAAAGTTCGGAAGTCGCTGTTGGACGACTCTAATAATTAAAAAAAAGAAAAACACGTTGTTTCATGTGTGGCTAATCTGCTTTAGATTTTCGTGAAACTCACATCTACCAACAGAGTTTTACCAACAAATGCATGCAAATTTTATCTAATCAGTGTTTGAAGTCACTAGCAGCCGCTTTAGAGTGCCAAAGACTTCATTCCAAAAATTTCTATACCCATTGTAGGGCTCAAAATGTAATTATTTCCTCTGTCTATATTTAACACACATACTACATTGACAATGTTTGCCAAACAATATACTCATGTGGACGAATGGATGGATAAGTGAGTGAGTGAGTGAGTGAGTGAGTGAGTGAGTGAATGGGTAAGTGAATGATGTCTCATAAAGTTACGTTCGCCTTTTTTTAATGAATGCCATACAACAACTAACTGCAAAAATCTAGGATAAAAGTCCAACCAATTGACTCTTGAACAAGTTTTTGCAAGCAATCGAAACAACACCAACAACAACAACAGCTCAATAAATATAAAAGCATTAAAAAACAAGAAAGAAAAATGTGTTTAAAATCATTGCCAACGTGTAGTTTATGATCCTTAAAGTGGGCATTTGTGTGTGTGTGTGTGTGTGTGTGCGAGCGTGCGTGTGTGTGTGTGGCTTTGTTGTTGCTTTATTTGTTCGTTTGGTTGGGAATTGTCGCGTGTTTTATTACTTTTCGCTTGTAAACATCGGAATTAAACGCCTATTACAAAGTGTACAACATGTTTTGCTACGGCTTCGTGTATTTTTTTTTTTTTTGCTTTCGCTGTTCAATGGTTATTTTTACCAGGATATTTTCGTATTAAGAGCGGCTCGTGTATGCATGTGTGTGTGTGTGTGTGTGTGTGTGTGTATGTGTGGAATACTTTTAGTTGTAGATTTATTTCATTTTCATTTTTTTTTTTTTTTGTTTTTATTATAATAAAACATTGTTACTTTTAAGTTTTATTACCAAACTAATTTGTCATTTGTCCCCTTCGCAGGAAAATACATACATTTTCAGTACAAAAGAAACAGAAAATTATTGTTATTTATATTCTCATCTAAATGTTAATGAATGTGTGTTATCGTTATTTGAGTTGCTCAATATTGCGATTGTATGATTTTGTTAATGGATATTTTTGGAAAATACAAAAAGAAAGTTTAAAATTTATTTAAAAGTAAAAGAAGAAAAAAAGAACTTTGTCAATTAAAATAAGACGATTAAATATGCCTTTAAGAATATACTGGCAATTATCGTTATAGTATCGTTAAAACTTATCGACATAAAAGAAGGTTGACTTGTGCATTTCTTCGTTTCATCACCAACACAGTTATTAAATAGTGAATCTTTGAGATCCATATCATCGTTGGTATCGACAGAAGACACATGAACAATATTATTTTCAGCATGAAATTACAGTGAACTACTTTTACAGTGAACACTGGGTAATAATTGTTTATTACGAATGCTAAATTTTTTTATTAAATAGTATCTTAAGTCGAACGTCATTTTTACATACGAGGTTTGTTCAAAAGAAAAGCGGAATTTTGTTTTCTTCGATTACAATGCCGTGGTGCATCATGAGTAGTTGTTGACCAGGTCATACGGTTAATAAATTCAGTTAATATAAGTTAATAAGGAATATTACAAGCTATAAGCGTCAAGCAATAAGGCTCAAACGATCGGAATTGTGGAAAAAAATAATAAATTTTGCAGCACGATAATTCACATCAATGCTTGTTCGTGATTTTTTGGCGAAAACCAACGCTAATCATGCTTCAACCACCTTATTCAGCAGATTTGCCTCCCTGCGACTTTTTCCTATTCCCAAAACTGAAGAGACTAATGAAAGGAAAGCGTTTTGCCACAATTTATGAGATAAAGTCAGAGTCGAAGAACGAACTGATGGCCATACCGAAAGAGGCATTTCGCAACTTTTTTTTTTTTTTTTTAACAACACAAACTCTACGAAGCTCTTATTGCTTGTCTGTAGAAACACCCAGGGTCTAGGCGGGATTCGAACCCGCACCCCAATATATATAAGACTAATGCTCATGCACTAGACTACGCAGGCACCTGCTTTGAGGATGGAAAGAAACGCTGGCATAAGTGCATTATATCTGAGGGGGATTACTTTGAGGGAAACAAAATGAATATTGATGAATAAATAAGTACTTTTAAAAAAAAAAAAAAATTAAAATTCACCTTTTCTTTTGAACAGATTTCGTATGTAATTCATTAAAATGGGCTAATGATCGAAAACATACAGTGAGTCAAAACTTACATGTGACCATTGCTAAGAAACAAACTAGATCAAAGACAAAAATTGTAACACCTGACAAACTCTAGCAGAACGGAACAACATGCCGTTTTCGAAGGCTGCTACAGCTTCGTCTGCACCGTTCTTCGTAGAAAATAATAGGGCACCAATTCTCGTATTCTCTATTAATGGAAAATAATAAATATATTAAGCGAATAATTTACATCTATTGATAACCACACACACCGTGGGCAAAACACGAAGAACGCTGAAGAGAAGGGTGTTTAGAGATCATCTCCTGAATGCAGATTCCAGATAAAAAATAAAAATAAGGCCATTCGATCTAATAATTCCGCTAAACGGCGGCATACACAATTAGTTTTCTTGAAAAAAAATTTCCCTTTTTCATTTTAACAAAAATTATTTTACATTTTACTTCAGCTCTTAATTACCAGCATAATTTCTTCACTTTATAAACCTGCAATAAATAATAACTTGACGTGAAATGTATTCAAAAAAATTTATAACACTTCGTAAAAAAAGAAGTTGTAAACAATTATTAGGAGTAACAACAACAACAGCCATAAAAAACAAACAATTAAAATCATAATTTTACACAGAAAACAGCATGTCAAACTCAACTAAAAACCATAATTAACCGCGGAAATAATAATTTAATTCCGTATTAAAAGGACTCTACAAATAAGAGAAGAAAATCAAGTCAATAGAAGAGGTGAAGTAAAGGAAGAAGAAAGAAATGAATTGAACTTTTAGGCAAAAATGTATTTAAAGAGAAATGCAATTCATTTGAAATGTGATTAAAAATAAGGAAAACTTCACATTCACAAGGACTAGGGGACTTACTTTAGCGGTTTAAATTAACCTCTAAATGTACACAAGGGGTCTGACAAGACATTAAAAATGTTTAATTATGATCTCGTCCAGTTTATGAAATGCACGAGAATAAGGACGATTTATTCACTCAAGAACTAGGACTTGGTTCCCATTTCCCCAATGAAGACAAGTTGTTTGGGTGCCGCCGTAGTCTAGTGCATGAGCAATATGGAGGTGCGGTTCGATTCCCGCCTAGACCCTGGTTGTTTGTACAGTCAAGCTCTAAAAGCTTCGTAGAGTTTGTGTTGTGTAACAAAAAAAAAAGCTTGCAACATGCAATGCCTAGTTGCACCGCAACTAGCTGGAACGGGATAGTGTAACGAATAGACAAGTAGTAAAAGTGAAAGAAAGGAATTCTTACACAACTCTGCAGTTGCACGTTTTTGCATGAATTTTGTAAAGCAGAACTGGTGCGTCGCTGGTGTATGTTGAATTATGAATTTTTAAGCTAAAGTAGTGATTTTATTTATTATTTCGCCTATGTTCTATTGCTCCAATATCTACGAAGAAGGATAGCTGTGAGGATAGGTACATCGAAAAAACTTTAGAACTGAGGGCGGATTGAATCCAAGATCTTCTGGTAGTAGAATCAAAGCGCCCCCGCCAATGGCATAATCAAGGGCAAATAGAATACATGGAGTGTGAACTTAAATTTAAAAAATTTGGCCGGTTTTTTTTTTTTTATTTGTTGCAAGGACTCTACCCCTAATCGAAAGCTTTGCCGCTCATACTGATGTTGATAATGTTGGTACGTGTGCTGGATGACAACAAACTATTCGAAGATTTCAAACTGAAAAGGGTAAAAAAAAATGATATTTATGCCTACAAAAATTGCAGTGACACTGCAAATACAGTGATGGAAAAAATTATAGCAGCTTTAACAGATACTTGATTTCTTTCATACTAAACTTCTAGTAGTTCCTTTTTATATTAAAGAAATATAAGCGGTATTAGTTCGTTCTTCGTATCGTAAAGGTTGTCTTTTATTCGTGCTAAATAAAAGACTGACTGTTACTTCATTGTTTCTACATTTTAAAACTCTTTACGTCAACAAAGCGTTTATTTTTATTTTATTTTTTTTTCAAATAAAACTTAATGATTGTCTCAAGGAAATACAATTATTATTTGTTATTGTTGTGTTGAAGAGAAAATGAAAAAAAGATTTATTTTTTTCTGACTTCCATTTCAACATTCCATTCAACATTGAACGGAGGCCTTGTAAAGAAAAAATATGAAAATAAAATTTTTACAAATGAAATGAAATTTATATTAATGCATTTTTTTACAATAAATATGGAGAAAATAAGACAAGGCATATGCGATATTAAATGTTATTGTATTAAATGACGTACATGGATCGTACAGCAGACACACGAACTGTAATGGTGATGACGAGACGTCTGCAAGTACAACCAGTCAACCAACAAACAGCCACAGCGGCAACTCTACTCTTTTTTTAAACTTCTAGAAATTCCTGTGATGGTGTGAGTAAATTTTTATATTTGTACAGCGGTATGTGTACAATTTTTAAACATATGAATGGACTTTTGAAATGGTAATAGCAACGAATCTAAAAAGGTGGTTTTTTGTTTGAACAGTAAAAAAAAAAAAACAAAGAAAGTAACATGGTGAAGATAAATGCAATAATGAAAAAATATAGTGTATTAAATTAATAGCACAATATTAAGGGTATTCTTGGCATTAGACACCATACGAGGACGGCTAAGTAAGTCTATGACTTTTTGAATTTGCCGCCACTCAATTGAAAGGTCAACACTGGCATCAGCTGACGCCTGTCGAAATTTGAACAAAATGCGTCATTTATATGGAGTTCACACTGCTAAAGTTAAACGTGCTTAAGTAAGTTTTTAAAATGATTAAACCATTTATTATGGTTTACTTGACGTATAGCCGGCTGCTTAAACAGCTGATACAAAATGCAAATACTAATAGATTGTGAATTAGAAAGGAATTGTGGAAAAGAGTGACTTTACTACCCGCCGAAGAAGACATTTTTTCATTTACAACAGCAAACAAATTAAATGACGTGTCGCCATTAAAAGATACGTTCAATGATAGACCAAAATAAAAAAAATACATGAACACAGCCTTTAAAATAAAATAAGCCTTGTTTTCGAACGTTTAACTTTACGTGCTTTTAAAACAAATCAATGTATGGGAAAACACATAAAATTATAGATGTTTAGCTCCAAAACACCTAAAACTTGTTAAAATTCGGCAGTGTAAACACCATATTAGTTTGTGTTTGACAGTCTTTGAGAGCAGACTATGGCATAATTTAAGGAGAAATTGGAAAAATGCTCATAAAATATTATTTGTTTTTTTGTCACCGTCACTCAAACCAAGTCAAATTTCATAAACATGTGCACTCTGCACCATCAATTTCAATTGGAAAATTGGTTTACTGAATTTCGTTGAGGCCGTATAAGCAAGGAAGATGGCAAAGGTTCTGGATGCCAAGTTGAGGTCTCCATACCCGAAAGAATTGAAGAACTTCAAGATATGGTGTTGAACGAACAGAGATTGAAAGAAGCCATATGGTTTCAATTTTGAATGATCACTTGTGTCTGCATAAGGTTTCAGCAAGACGGTTGCTGCGTTTGCTCCTAAACGGCCACAAACGCAATCGTGTGCTAATTTTGCAGAAGTGTTTGGCGTTGTTCAAACACAATATGGCCGAATTTTTGCGCCGTTTCGTAACCGCAGACGAAATGTGGATCCACCACAACATACCACAGACCCAACAGCAGTCAAAGAAGGCCAAAGTGGTTTATCATCAAATAAACCTCGTTATAAACCACTTTGACTACCTTCAAAAAGGGTCTAACAATTAATGGCGAACATTGTGCCGATTTCTTGAGTCGATTTATGGTTATTCTACACCAGAATAAAGCTAGGGTGCACACATGTGGTTCGACGGAAAGAGATTTGATTCCAACGATGAAATCATCTCACAAATAAATGCCGATTTTATATTTCCGCGAATTCACTATAACTTCAAACTGTTAGAGTACACCAATTCAATGGGTTTCACATCGGTCCCCATTGATTTTACAAAAACATTTTGATTGATTTTACGTTAAACAAAGGAAAAAAACCATTCATTGCTAAGACAGTCCTGAAACTTTCATGGTGCAACTCGATACCCACTGTGTCTTGCGGTGACGGTCTGGGTTTTTAAAAGTCGCTCATTATTAAGGGACCGATAGAGTGAAAGAGGTAGAGAATGAAACTTTGAAAATGTGATGTACTTGAGCCTCAGCAGTGATGTTAACTGCTTATCAATTCTCTGGATGAATTTAAGAAAAAAAATTTTAGCAGATAAATTGCGGATAGAAATGTTCTTTCGATCAGTAGCTTAATTTACTTTCAACGACATTTGCGAGAAATCGTTACCTACAAAGTTAATGCTGATTAGTATCAGCAAGTACTCTGTGTTCTCTTGTTTATTGTTTTTTTTTTTTTCTAATAACTGAATTACTTTTGCAGGAAAAGTTGTGAATTCTTGCGCTGCTCTATATTTGAAGGTTCTAATAGCTCAAATAATAAGCAAGCGGACTACACACCGAAAGTCTTTGTGTTCGAATCCTATAGCAGTCATAAAAAAAATTATATAAAATAACTGTCAGTTAGCTTAAACAGACCACCAAAGTAGCCGCTGCAGCTTTCCTATACAAGTTACATTTTCCCGCCTTGAGTGAATGCCCTTAATGTGTAACTGGCTAATGTGAAACAAAATTATGGTTACTATTTTTTCACTTTGCATTTTCTCTCATTTAAAATTTCGAATTTACAAGAAGTATGTGAACTGTTTCAGTTCAACTTTATGATTTCTGTTTGTTTTTTTTTTTTTTTTGTTCTTTAGTATATTCAGACATGCAACAGTATTTAAGAAAGAAGGCAAAGAGACAGATTTGCTTTAAGCCATTTTTTATATTTTTATGCCGTTACACATATGTTTATTTAAATATAAGCTTGATTTAGGGTCAGGGTAAATCCCTCAAAAAAAATTGCAAAAAAATGTACATCTTCACAAACACACACACACACACAGTTACACTCATACGCGTACTTTAGTTCATACATCAAAAACCCCTAGTGAGGCAGTGGTGAAAGAGGTGCTTCAAAAACCACTCCACTAAAAGCCACTGGCGGCAGGCAAAGTTGTTACCGACATTTGTTTTCTGGCCAAAAGTCAAAAATATATTTATTTAAAAAAAAATCACAATAGTATTTCTTTTTTCTTCTGTATTAACATTTTTCGTATTTAATAACAAGACACAAGAAAATGGGCTGCCAGAGAGAAAAAAGCCAAAAGAAACAAGGAAAAAAAAATTTGTTGTCAGTAACCGAAATGGAAAAATGGTAAAAAAGAAATGAAAGTTTGGAAAAGGTATAATTTGGTTTAATGTGAATATTTATCATCTTTATTAGAGGATGACTGAGAAAGTATGAAGAGAAGGCACGAGAAAATAAATAAGTTTTATGTTTAACGTGTATTTACATTCATTTCAGGTAATTTTCAATTAATTTAAATGGTTTTTTATTTTAAATTCGTAACACAACACAACACAAACAGCCATATACAAAAATACATACACACACGCAAATCCGACACATTCATATGCACTCTTGCACGTACAGGCACGCACATGCAAGTCCATGCATGAAATAATAAATCTCTATTTAAATGTGAAGTAATTTAAAAATCCATTACAGAACATTGATAATAAATGTTAAACTGAAAAACGCATTAATCTAAACTAAAACTAATATTTATCTAACAAATTAATATACACGTGCATTCCATGGATACTTTGGCATCTCGTAACAACGTAGACAAATTCCCTTGTTTGTTGGAGGTTAAACAAAAGCCAACCGGCCGCCTGTCTCTCCACATATTTGCCCACAATGACCAGAAACATCGATAAAAGCCTTTTTAAATAAATATCAACAAATCGTTTGTGGCCAGTTTTAGTTTATCCGAGAAACAATACAACAACACAAAAACAAAAAAACAAGACAGGCAATAATTTTTCACCTTTGCACCCACCTTTTTTTTGTATTTTGATTTTGTTTTTCGGGTTTAATTTTGATTTGCAAACTAATTCCAACAATATTTTATGGGCCAAAGGACACATTTAAATACACAAATATTGCCAGTGGCACACGGTGCATTGAGTCAAGAATATTAAATGCCAAGTAAACAAAATACGTGATTTCTAGGGCACTTTGGCATTTATTGCAGGCAGTTGCAAGAAATTTAAAATACCATATTTCGATTAGTGAAATTCTCTCGTCTTATTTCGAATATTCGATATTCGTGCGAAAATAGTGCTGACAGCTGAAACGACAAACGAAAAAGCGAAACTTCTGCAAAATCTTCAGCTGCTATGACGGCGTGTGCTATAAAGCGTGTGGCAATTCTAAGCTACCCGACAGCAACCTTGCCGCCACACGCGAATATAAACATTTGAAAATCAGTGTTTTTATCATTTTGATGTCGAGTGTTACGCGTATTATCTTCTTCTTATATATAAAAATTATATGCGTGTATGTGTGTTTGGGCTGAACCGATTTTCTTGAAATTTTCACACTATCTCTCTGTATGCCTGGAATGAACTATGGGCTATATAAATTATAAAAATTCCAGCTGGGCAATGCCACGCCCAGTTGAAATTAAATATTTCTTTTTGTATATCTTGAGAATGGTTGCAGTGAAAGTTTCAGAATATGGTCCAAATGACTTTGTAGTTAAAGCAAACCATCGGTCAAAAACTGGGTGCGTGGGCCGTTAGCGAAACTAAATACTGATTTCATTATATCATGAGAATAGTTATGTACTTGGTCTGAATAACTGTTAAAGCAAAATGTTCTAAAGTTGGTAGCAATGACTTTGTAATTATAATCAAAAAATGGCAGGGATTGGACGAGTGGGCCGTAAGCGACAAAATATTCCAAATCGATTTTTTGATTGATTATGATATATTTTGTCTAATTACGTCATAATCAGAGAAGTTCAACATTTATGTCAGAAAAACAGAGTTCATGAACATATGCTTTATATTCAGCTTTTTGTTTTAAAATTAAATAGGTGTAGCGAACCACGCCGGGTTTTACTTGTCATATTATAAATAAACGTGGCAGCACTATTTAAAGCGAAAAATAAAATAAAATTGAAACTTTTTATTTATTACAACTGAAAAATATAATATATTTACTGTTTCTTGTGAAAAAAGTATTTGTTTGTGATTAAAAAAATATTTATTATCCCCCCTGTTCTGTAAACCGAGGCGATTTAAAAACGAGTGATTTCTCAATACCGAAGTATGTGTAAAAACGAAAAACTTTTGCGGATTCGGTTTACAGAACATACCCGAATATATTAGTAACGTAAATAATAAAAAAAACAAAACGCGAAAGTAAAGGAAATGATAAGTTTACAAAGCGAAAATTGTATTTCATTTATGTTCCACATTTTATACGAACATATGCTAAGAAAAGTCTTAATTGGCGTTCTTTATCATGTCTCCAGTCACTGAATTTCCTTTAATTCATCACAATTTAAAGTTTAAAGTTAATTAATTTAGTGGTAGAAAGCCTTCTTCGGCAAAGTTCAATAAAATAATCAAATGGTTAAATGCAAATTAATTACCTCAACGTTACACTGTGTATAGTAAATGCAAAAGTGTGTGTGTGTGTGTTTGTGTTATAGCAACCCTGCAGGAAATGACAATAGTAAAACTGCAATGATTTGCTACTGACTTAGTCATCATTACTAGTGGCTTGTTATATCTCAGGCAATGCAATTTACTATAGACATTTAACATGAGCGTGTCATTGAAAATCTACTGCTGACGCTGGTCCTATGTAGTAAATAGAGCAGTAGTTATGGTGGGAAACTGAGAGCAAACCATTGTTGGCAAATTTTTTTTTCAAAAATCTTCGTATTGGTCAAAAAAAATTTTATTTCCATATTAAAAATATTTGTTCATTAAAATAAATATTTTTGGGAATCAAATTCAGTTATAATATTTCTAAATTTTTTATACGTTTATTAAACGTTTTACTATTTTTTTATTGTTTTTAATTTCTGCATTTACGAGCAGATTTTTCAAAATGTTCTTAAAATACCACACAATGCATGGTTGGTGTATCTAAATAGTATCTTATTTTGTTTACACTCGTATTCTTCAAAAATTCGTTCAATGTTACCTGTTGCTATACAGATATTACAACGAGACCATGACGAATTCGATCCAAGTGTGGTAAGCTCTTTTATGTTTTTTAATCGGCTACCTGTCTACAATAACCTAGTCGTTGCTATTGCCATATTGCATAAACTCTTTCTTCAACAAAGACGAGCCTCAGAAGCACTTTTGCATTAAAAATGGCATCCTAAAATATTTCACTATTTTCTCCATGCAATAAATTGTATTATTAAAACTAGAAGTGGCAAAATTCTCTCCATTCGTCTTCATTTTATTGAATATTATTTGGATCAATGACATTTGAAAGAATTTCACTGATTGAGAAATACTGTTATCCAGAAGTGTTAATGAACAGGAACTTTATATTTTTAAAAATCTTGTTTTAAGTTAAAAAAAACTTTTATTCGTTTTGGCATCTCCGAAAACTTTTGCAATTAAGATAAATCTTCACATATGTTAACACTGGAGCAAACACATCTATAAAAGAGACAATAAAAAATCCTTTTGCAGCTGTAAAGTTCTCTTCTCTTGTCATCAAAGATCAAATAAAAAGTGTAGGCGATTGCTTGGCACCAATATAATCAAAAAGTGAGCAAAAGTAATCGACAAAAGTGCCATTTGGCCTCAAGGTTCCTACAGGGAAATGACAGTATTATTTTTCTGTACACCTATGCTCTCCCTCTCTCCCTCTCTATCTCTCTCTCTCTCTCACTCTCTGTACATCTTTCTTCCTCTATGCTCAGTACTTGCATATATCTCAATCGCAACCAATTTTCTGTGCACTAAATGAAGGACTATTATCACAGGTCGTATACAATGCAACTGGCTAATAAATCTATTTCAGATTTACCTAATCGTATGTATTGTACGACAAATAAAACACACAAATCGAACAGATGACGCGAACACACAGACACACCACAGTCAGACGCCAGCATGGAATTAGAATTACAAAACTCAATAGATACGCACCAAATAAAACACAGCTACATTTTTAGTTCCATAATGTAGAACAGACAAGTGTTTCTGTTAGTCTTTCCAAAAACCCTTTAATAAAATGTGTATGTCTGTCTGTCTGTCTGTCTGTTAGTTAATTTGTTTGTTTGTTTGTTTGTTTGTTGGTCTCTATTTCCAAACAAATTTTGTTCTAAATTTTGTATTCGTTTCTGCCAGGCAAAACTAATTGTTCGTATGGCCAAAATGGACAACACAATATTAATCCAAATTATCATCAAAGTGATTTAATTGCTTGGAATTGTTATTGTTGTTTTGTAACGTCTCGACCTGAATGTACGATTATGTGCCTGATGAGAGTGACTGTAAAGAGTGGGGAGTGGCTAGTGGAGCGTGTGCAAATATTGAATAATTGTCAGGTGAAACTAAAGTGTATGTTTCATTGCAAAATATAAACTTATTTGCACGCAAATACACACACACACACACATACACTCGAAAATAATTCTATTACGAAACTGCAATTGCAAAATTAACTTTGGCAGCGAATAGTATTAGAAGATGAAGAAGAAGATTTAGTTCATGTGTAGTTCATTGTTCACTTCTCGCCTCGTTTGGGTATCGTAAAAATAAGACCTCTTTAGCCGTGAGGAACTTCAAATTGAATATCAGCCAACACTATAGAAGTGTTGCTGCTTTCACAGTGAATGCCTCTTGTGTGTTGTTAACTAAACTTGGTAATCTTTTTTTAGACCTGGTGTTGTTCTACAACTGGTATGTTGCTTCAACTGACATTTTATTGCCTTATTTTCCAGCCATTTTATTTTTTTTAACATTTACAAATATTTACGCAATCACATAATGCATAATGTAAGAACAATTCGTTACACTCATTTATTAATCTAAAGAAGAACTTAGGAAAAAAAACTCTTTCACTTGGAGAATGTTTTGAAATTAAATGTTTGGGAATGCTTGCATCTCGGAGCGCACTCCTTGAATTTTGCATGGATTAACTCTGCTTGTAGCTTATGCAATGAAAAAATCACAATTCAATACAGTACAATATGTGTAGAGTTATATTCTGACTCTTTGTAGGCGTATCGATAGAAAGCAGTGTCTCTAATCAAATCAAAACCGCCCGGCTTCGGCAGACTTCTTGTCTTACGTCTTGAAGATGCAATTTAATCCCTGAAGACTTTCGCTTGTAGAAAACCTTTAATGAGTAATCGAGAAACGATCCCTTAAGTTCTAAGTTTAGGCGACACCCGAACTATGCCTAAAATAAAACGGAAGCTATCAACAACAATGAATTGGAAAAGTGGACTCATGCAATAATCTACTGCAAAGCCAGTCACACAGTAATAAAATAGAGTTACATAGAGAATGGGAATGTTATTTATACATATACAATACAGCTATAATAGGTCTGGTAGAAATCGGTTGGGAAATCGCTCTGGGCGTACCCGAAGTAATGCAAAACATAAACGGGAAGGAATATACCCAGAGGATGAGGTAGACGTAGACGTTGTGACGTTCAAATACCTCAATCACGGCACCAGGTCCAACCGAGAGCCGATCCAAAGAATCTCAGCTTCAACCCAGCCAGACCCGGGCATTCACAGAGAAAGTGAAGAGGACGGTATAGTGTGGTAAATCGTCAATTAATTAACACTTGCACAATAGTACACATTGCAGTAGTCAATAGAGAACTACGAATAGTCCATGACTAACCCAAATATATACAGTACGATGTCCCAGGGGTGCACCATATAGCCTACCTTTGCATTATCGGACTGACTTAAAAAGTACTAATGAACTAATCCATGGAGTGCCTCAGTGAATAATTTTAATGTAACGAAGTAATCTTAAATACGAAAAAAACCATGACCGCTGCTCGTATAACTATAAGCTGTTGTTTTCAATGACATGGTCCATGCCTTTTTTACACACAAACATGTTTGTAACCAGTTCCTTTTAGCCACATTGGGTCAACGTAGTCCAACACTTCGCATTTTGTTGTAATTGTCGCAATGTTTTAGTGACGTTGGCATAGTCACTGTCCACTGAACAGTACCGGCGTCAGCTGTTCAGTGACGGTACTGTTCAGTGACCAGTGTATATACCTTCGCCACTGAAACGTTCCAACAACAACTGACACAATGACATGATAATGCATATCAGAAAAAAGCGAAATATTTTTATGAATTCTTTCGAATTTAGGTTTTGTAGTCAACGTGCTAACTGCTTCAGCCGAGCATTGCTTGAGTATTCCTACAAGTCGAAGAAATGTGACTACGAAAAAAAATATCGCCACTTTAAACAAAAGTTGAAATTTATCAATTCCTCATCATCGGCAGGAGTTGGGCCTCTATCTGATGCACGTACAAAATGCGCTGCGTCAAGAGCAGCACTCTGCCCGAAAATATTTTGCAATTTTAATGTCATGTATTGATCTAACAAGTAACAACATTTTCCTGATTAAAATTAATTTTTTCTGTTATTTTTTACAATTTAAATTTATATCAGGTTTAAAAAAGCACCCTTTAATTATTTATTTTCTTTCTTATTTTTAATTAGCCCCGCTGTTGTTTTAACAGAAATTCTAATTATAAACACGGTCAGGTCAATGTTAATCGCAGAATAGCCGAAAGGCTTTTAAACTTTTAAACTACCGGGGCACCCGAGAACAGTGTTGCTGCAGTTACAAAATATGGATAATTGTTACCTCCCTCGTATTTAAAATGAGTATATGCAATTTCTATCTGAATTGAATTTTATGCAACCACATTTTCATTAACAAACTTTAAATTTTTCAAAAAAAAAAAAAAAAAATTCGGTATTTTTTTCCCCAAACTGATGCAGTTTTTGTGATTTAAAAACGAATTGTACAAGAGTGTGATGGCAAAAATATATGTATTTAACAATAAAATTTCTATATACTTATACATCCATATATTTTTTTTCTTTTACATAAGAAATTTTATTCAAAGACTTTTTTGGGAAACTGATTGTTGAATATTTTATAAGACTGACTTTTCAAATTGACGATGGTTTTATTTATATTTTTTCTTTTTTGAAGCCAGAAAAAATAAAATGTAAAACTTAAACCTCCTCAGGTGCGACAGCAAAGAAAGTAGACGAAAAAAAAATAATAAACGTGGGTTGGATTTGAACTCCCAATTGTTCGATGTCGTCGTCGTTAACAGCATCAACATCATCGCCAGCCTCAGAGACGAAATTATAAACCAGGAACACACTTAAGTCATTGTGTGTTTTGTGTACGCTTTTTGGAAACAGTTGTCAAATAATGGTTAAACGAAATGATATCAATGAATCCACACACACACACACCCCAACACACAATAACTGAGTGCAAAAGCCACAAATTTCTATATCTTCCAGCGATGTTAACATTTTTATTTTGATTACCGTAAAGGCCTAAAAATATTACCGTACGCAAAGTCTTGTATAAAAATAATAATATTTAATTTGTATATTATATTTGAAACTTAAAGGTTTGTTTTTATTTTCTAGTTTTCTATTTCGATATTTTGTTAACCATCGGTTAATATCTGCAGGAAATTTTTATTATTTTTTATAAAATTTCAATTTAAAAAAAAATTTTTTAAAAAATAATGAAAATTTCCTGAAGATGTTAACCGATGGTTAACGAAATATTGAAATACGAGTAGAAAAAGAAAAATAAATTTTTAATTTTAAAAGTAAGTATAAGTCGGCATAAGTAAGTGATGCCAAAATTTGTTGAAACATTTGACGTTATTTTACGAAGTTGTATAAAAACGTACTTTTTATGATTTTATTATGAAATAAAAGAATTGAATATAACACATCAAAATCAAAACTTTTTAAAATTACCGTACAAACATAGAAATTACCGATCAAAACGGTTATTACCGTACGGTTAACATCACTGATCCCTTCCATATTTTTGTTTTTTTTTTTGTTCTTCGTTTTACAAACATTTACAAGAAACATACGGTCGAAAAGAAAAAAACAAAGCGCGTTCTCTCCCCCTTCCTCTTTTAAATCCCGTTAATTGTGACAAATGTGCCAGAACTTTTATGCAAAAATATGCAAGAGATGGGAACAAAAAATATAAAGTGAAACAAAAAGCAGCAAAAAGGAAAAATGGTTGAAACGAAATGCAACTGAAAACAACTTAATTTTGCAAGCGATCTCAAGAGGCCAGGTGACAGAACTGGAAACAAACCAAAAATAAAAAAGATAAAAAAATAAAGGAAATAAAAACAACGGAAATGAACTGCTTTTAAAGGGACAAAAATCTTGTTATTTTGTCAGTTGAAAAACGTTTAATTTCTTTATTCTTCGTTACCCGTGGCAGGTATTAACTTGTGCTTAAAACCAAAATGATTATTTAGTTGCTTTAACAAGTAACTAAAATTAAACAAGTTCCTGTTACTTTGCCATTTCTAATTCTTTTTATTTTAAAATTTTTTTCTATTTAATTTACTTTTTTTAGGTGGTTAAACTAATAAATTTTGCGTTAAATAGAAACAATGGAAACAAACTAAATAAACATGATTTTGTAGATTTCAGGCAAAAGTTTATTTCGAAGCAAGAAGTGTGAAATTGGTTTTTAGCGAAATTGTAACAGGAACAAACAAATAAAATCAACTGCCGCTGGTACAGGAAACATATTGTTTGTCACATTTCAAGTCTTTTAGAAACAAAAAGTTCTTTTTAAGTTCTCCAGCCTCTAGTCCATGGTAAATGGGTAACTTGGTTTATTTGAGAAAAGAAATTTCAAAGTTTTTTATTTTATTTTTAAGCCATGGGCGTCATATATAAAAACGAAATTTATTTTACTTTTCAAAATAATAATATTTTGAAAATAAAACGAGTTGAGACACACAGCTTCATTAAGATTTGTGCAATAAATACCATTATTTAGCTTAATATTCCATAGAAAATGTCAATTAAGTTTTTGCGCAATAAATACGAAATTGTTATAAATATTGAGTAAAACTTGAAGTGCAACCCTTCTGACAAGTATTTTTACTGAGAAGTCTGTTCAGTGAAAAGAAAAAATTCTGTACAAGAGCAAGCCAAATGTCAAAACAAGAAATAAAAAAAACACTAAACGAGATGACTAGCGAATTATATCTCAAAACTTTTCACCTTTTCTTAAATAAAAAAATAATTATTAAAAATGGCTACTAAAAACGAATCTTCAAAATTTAATACATCTTCTTGACATCATGGACGCTACACCACTGCTGTAAAAACAAATAACGTGCAAAAAGCAGTATTGTAAGATAGTGAACCTTTACCTCATATCATTTCCCCTACTAGCCCTTTCCTATAGTTCCAGCACAATGCATTGCATGTGTAGGGATCATCTCCTGAGTGCTGGTCCCAGATAAAAAAAAATATCGCTATAAGATGGCTAAGGAGAAATATCTATCGTATGGGCAATTTTTTTTATTTTCGGACAAAGGCTTATGTACTGCGGTCAAATACAGGGCGGCCCAAATTGAGCGAAGGTGTTTGAATTCCTTATAAAACCTTTTTATTACAATTTTTTGTTTTTTTTTTTTTTGTTTTCAGTATTTTGTAAAGAAGATTTTGGGGAATTTAAAATGGAACAATATACAAGTGAACAACGTGCCAAAATCGTTGAACTTTATTTGAGAAGAAAACCATGATTTAATTCATAATTTAATTATGAGCGACGAAGCCCTTTTCCAATTGAATAGGAATAGACAAAAAAGGCTACGGAACATCCAAGAGTTATTCAACACTTAAGTGTGCCGTTTGGTGCGATGTTTCGTCGGAAAGGATAATTGGCCCATATTTTTTTGAAAATTAATAAGGTGTCGCCGTTTCAATCACCGTTAGATATCGGACAATGTTGGAAGAGAGAGTTGAAGAGAAATCTAATGATATATTTGGCAAAAATATACTTAAATCATTAAATCAATAAATTTATAATTTTATTGTTGTTTTTTAATTTAATTAATTAATTAATTAATTAAAAAAAAAGTTTAAAAAAATTTAAATTTTATATCACAATAGACATGCCATTCATTACAAGTGAACAGATTTCATTAAAACAATAAAAGATTTTAAAAGAAATTAATCCCAAATATTTAGAAATTCTTTGCAACTGATTGATATTTACTTAAGGCAAAAATTAAGAACTATATTAATTCTTTTCAGCAACACAAAAGCAAACGAAGAAATTAACTAGACACAGCAGCAACAACAGCAACTTGCGTTTCATTCATTTGTCTGCAAAAATAAATAAATAAAAATTTGTACACGTTTCCATCCATGACATCATAATTAGAGGAAATTACAAGAAAAAAAAATATTTTAAATTGTTTTAAAATTTCTTACAGGTGCTCCTCAATTGCTATCATTTGCTATTTTTCCTTTCTATTTCCTATACACGCTCAAAAACATCCTAATGACAACGACTTCTACAATACGAGTGTAGAGCTCATAATTCATCTGGTATTTTTCATTACGAGCAATTAATTAATAATTAATCTGCTGAAGCCATCATGGTAAAGATGTCATCTTTTAGCACAGAACAAAATAAATCACGGTCTCAGCATACCAGAGCAACGTCTGTCGACATTTCTGTGAGGAAAGGAAGGACACAAACTGAAAATCCAAATGAGATTTCAACATTTTAAATGTTAAATAAATACAATTTTAAAATATTTGTTTAAGTGAGAAGCTACTACAGGCAATAAGTGTTATAATTGAAAAAATTATTGAAACGGCTGAAAAGAATACTTTGAAAATTCTTACAGTGGGCAACAATGCATTCATAAAGTACTCCTTTACACTCGAACAAAACGAGGGTTTAAATTATTTACAATTCTTCTCTGCTTCAAACATTTTTAAAAAGTATTTCGCTTGAAAAGTTTCACTACAATGTCAAGGGAGCAGAAGCACAACTTCATAAAAAAAAAAGTAAATAAAATGAAATGAGACCAAAGAAAAAGACAGTTTAATAAGCCATTTGAAAAACACTTCTTCAACATTTTGTTAGCAAAATGAATTGCTTTCTTTTCTTTTCGTTTAGGTTTTAGATTTGTGATTAAGTTGTCATCATTTTTTTTCAGACATTCCATCCTTCTAAATAAAGGGAGAGCGAGCGTTATAAAATGACAGGGAAAAACATATCAGCAAGCAGAACTCCTGACAGACATTCAAACATTTTCATATCAAAAAAAAAAACAAAAAAATAAAATAAATGTACTCGGGCATAGAAAATTACAGGGTGACCAAAAAATTAAGCAACGTATTGTATGATTTATCAGAATCAGAGTGAAGATATTTACACACGTTTGTCAGATTTTACAATATTGTACGATATGGCAATATGGTGGCAATGCACTCACGATGAAAAATTGTCTGTCCAGACTATTGTAAGAAATCTGTGCAATTTCATTGTCACACAATAAATATATTTGTCAACAAAAATTGTTTGTTCACACGGTTGTCACATTATTGCATGGCAAAAGTTGCCAGATCCGATGTTTAATATTATCTGTTAAAATTTAAGGGGTAGCGTTGCCAACAGAAATATTTCTCTGACAATTGTGCACCAAATAAGCACATCAGACAATAAACAAATGATCGTACAGTATTTGGGAATTACCTGTCAATGACAATGGTGGGTGTTCTCACGTTTGTCAGAAGTGTGACAATATTATTGTCGTAGAATGCACGGACAAAATATTAGCGACGATGTTGCCCCCAAGAGACTTGATTTACTTGTGAACAAAATAACTTCCAGATCAACACATAAGGATAAGATACTTAAGAACTTAAACATTTCATTTCTTTCTTTGATAAAATAAAAAAATTATTTACTTTGGACTCCTTATGAAAATGAATCATACATTTTCCGCTTTAATATTTAAAAGCATATTTATTCACAAATTTATTTTGTGATTTATTATTTTCGAATAGACTGTTTTTTCTGGCACCCTTTTCGGGATTAAATTTTTCTCACACGGTTGTTTAAAGCCAGCTACTCTGCCACCATTACTTTCCACTTGTGTTTGGTTGTATTTTTTTTAACCCAGCACCAAAAAGTAAAAGAAACACTCATGTGGTAATAAAAAATTCAAAATGGTCACATAAGGAGTTGTCAAAGATCACGTACGCAATAAATATTGCTTATTCGTTTGGTAACAGTTATTTCTTTTCCGTTTCCCTTTTTTTTTGCAGCCGTTTTTAGTGATTTTTTAAAACAAGTGCGGCCTTTTATTTCTAAGAAATACGAATTACAAAATTTATTTGCTATTTAAAGGTTTTTGCTTAAGAAAGTTGCAACAAGAAGAAGAGAATTTATTCGAAATAATTAATTATGAATTTTATACGTTAAAACCATTTCGACATATTTTAGAAAGCAGACATTTAAATATTTTTCGTTAATACGAAGGATTAAAAATTGCATGAAGAACTCAAGAATTAAAAAAATAATTAATCAAGTTTGCCATTAGAGTTTTAATTTCGAATTGTTTTCACTAATTGAAACTCTAAAATATAATTTTTATTTTTTTTTAATTATGTACTAAAGCAAATAGAAATATTTTTTAAATGATATCGCGAAGAAGTTCAGTTTCATTACTCGGCTAAACAGTTTTTTTTTCACGTTCTTAGAACATTTCACAATGCACATAAATGTTTGCGAGATGTTTTTGTAAAGGGTGGGCAAATTTAAGGTTAGGAAGTAAATTGGCTGTCAAATGATGAAATGTCAAGAATTGAGCTGTCATACTTTGACATTTATTTAGTAAAAAGTTGGGAAATTTTAACCATGGAACGCTACACTCTTCAGCAAAGAATTTTAATTGTGAAAATTTACTATCAAAATGGTGAAAATTTTACTGCATCACTTCGTAAAATTTGAGCAGCTTTTCCTCGTAATCAGGCTCCTTCTGAGCCCTCTGTGCGTAATTTAATCGCTAAATTCGAAGCTCACGGTACTGTTGCTGACAATAGACGAAAACAATACGCTCGTAGCGCCCGGGCCATTTGTGAGACCGGGTTTACGTGAATAAACCACAAACAACTGACCCTCTGAAAGATGAAACTCTTGATTGGCGATGTCAATTGGCCGCTCCGTTTTTGTGATTTAACGCCGCTGGATTATTTTCTGTCGCGCATTTAAAAGAACGGGTTTACATGAACAAAACACAAACATTCTGCGCTGCATTGACGAGATAAGCAAAGCTTTGTTGCAAAATGTTGTTCATTTTTCAATTTTTTCAAAAGAACGGACGTCTGCATACTTGCTAGATATTCCATTATTAATTCCCATATTTCTACTTTATAGTAGTATCAATAGAACAGAATTTGTCGAAAAAATTGTGTTTTAAAGCCAATTTATATCCTAACCTCCAATTTGCCCACCCTTTGCTTTACCCTTTACTACGGCGGCAGTTTATTTCCCGCAGAACTTTTTTTTTAACTGTGAGTTCGATATAAAATTTCACCACAACTTTTTCTTTGGCTTAAACCGTTTGAATCTCTGAATAGTCACGGGTTAACCGGCTTTCCCACACATCAAACTGACTTGTCAAACTTTAATTTTTTTTATTGTAAGAGTAAATTCACCAGAATTTGACGAATATCAAAACAATTAAGACTTTCGTTAAACTCACATCTACCACGAGAATATTACCAATACCATTTTATGAATCAGTTTGATATGTGACCAAGTGGTGACAGCTGACTGTTGTCAATTTTATTGCTTATTAAACAATTGTTTTTTTTTTTTATTTTTATTATCGATAGACATCTATCTGAAATTTAAATTTTCATCTAAAACTAAAAGTTCTGCAATGCTTTCCTTCGTTTGTTTCATTAATGCCTTTAAAAATTCTAACACTTTTAAGACTTTTAAATTTAAAGAAAAACTTTGTTTTAAACTCAGCCATTTGGGGCGTAAAATTATAAAATATTTCAAATGCCGCACGACAAATAAAATCCCATAAAAGCAAAGAAATCATAAAAAACTACGTAAGTAGTTGATATTTTTGTAAATAAAAACCAAAAAACAAAAATAAATAAATACGAAAATAATACACACTTGACCAACAAAAAAAAAATTATACAAAAAGAAACATACTGGTGAAATGATAATATTATATTTATATTCTACAAGAAGCAAAAAAAATAAACTACAAACAACAATGCAACATAATAAAATATTATTGTTTAGAATAACAATACAATTACAAAACATTGTTAGGCGCACAAATCCATACCCACGTATGTACGTACAAACGATATACAAAATGAAACAATGCAAATTGTTTAAAATTATGATCATAAACAAATAAATGTGTATGAGACACTTGCGACTGAAGCACTCACATGAACCCACAAGTACACACTACCGCACACTCACACACACACACACACACATACACACGCAGTTACATGCACTCACCTGCTTAAAGTTATTCTTACAGACCCAAAGACTCATAAATAAATATGAATACACATTCGTAATGCATTTACGTAACAAAAATATATGGAAAAAGGCTATTTAGGAACATAAAAACAGAACACATTTTATAATACACACGCACACACTGACATTTAGAGATTGTACTTAAATTTCAGTTTTAGCTGTGTTTTGTTTTTAGTAGGCTCAAAAGTACGTTCTTTTTTAGAAATCCTTTTTTAAACAACAGGAAAAAGTGTTAACACACATATTGGCCACCAAATAATACGAAGCTTAAAATTAAATGTGAAAAAAGCAGCAGGTAAAAAGAATGAATGAATTATTAAATGAAATGCATAAGTTATTTAGAAAAAAAAATATAGTATACTTTTGGGGGCATAATTAGAAAACCCCCATTTTTCATTCCAACTGGCGGTCACAATTATGAAATTTAAAATTTTACATTAATTTGGGCACATTCAACGGCAAATATTTGTTATTTTATAGGTGATTTATACGACTCGTGTCGTACTTTTTTGTTTCCCGGCGACCTGACTACGACAACCTATACAATTTTGTAAAAGCACAAATAAAATATGAATATACAGTTGAACCTCAATTATCCGAATCACATGCCGCCGGGCTAAGCACGGACAATCGAAAAAGACCTTTATATATTTTTAAAAATTTATTAATTTAAAGCACGGTGAAATGTACGGATAATCGCGAGCGCAGCATGTCGCTTAATAGAGGCTGGGTTGATCGAGGGTCAAATGTACGTAAATTTAGAAATTCCTATAATTCAATTTAATGTTAATTCAAAGGCTGATGTATTAAATCAACATGACTTAAAGATATTTTAAAGTGGAATCTTGTTCTTTGTTTGTTATTAGAAGACTGTGTTGATTTGGGGTAATGCACCTATGAAGCAAAATCGATACCCGGAAAATGTTATATTTACAAGACTGTTGATGGTTACAATGAAATTTTTCTGTGCGTTCTTTCTTTTTCTTCATTTTGGGTTATTTTATTTCAACTTAATTAATTATTTTATTTATATTTCATGTATTTCTTTAAATTAATTATTTTATTTATTCAATATATTTTATGTATTCAATTTATTTTATTTTATTGATTTTATTGACTCAATTTATTTTATGTATTTTATTTATTCATTTTATTTAATTAATTTTGTTTATTTTATTTATTCAATTTATTTTATTTAATTTTTTTATTCAATTTATTTTAATGATTTTATTTATTTTATTGATTTTATTGACTCAATTTATTTTATTTATTCAATTTATTTTATTAATTTTGTTTATTTTATTTATTCAATTTATTTTATTTAATTTTTTTATTCAATTTATTTTCATGATTTTATTTATTTTATTGATTTTATTTACTTTTTTTTTAATTAATTTTATTTACTTTATTGATTTTATTTATTATATTGATTAATTTTTTTTAATGATTTTATTTATTTTATTTAATTGAATTTATTTATTTTATTTAATTCATTTGTTTCATTTATTTATTTTATAAAATTTTTTTAAAGAGAAGTAACAGTCAGGCAAAGATTGTCTACTATATTAGGAAACGGATAGGGATAGATATGGCAATTGTTGAAGGCATAGACGGAGGGAATCTCAATTATCTCTACAATTTTGCAATTCCACGTTTTTGCTTAGCAGTGTTGGCGCGCCTCTGATGTCAAAGAGACGTATTCAATTTTGAAGCAGTGTTTAGTAGCCATTTTGTTATTTTACTTAGCCGATGCTTCATAATACCGACGAAGGAGGGCGCTCTGATGTGATTGTGGGATTGCTATCAACTGAAGCCGGTACTGTTCAGTGACCAGTGACTATGCCTTCGCCACTGAACAACAACTGACACAAAGACACATTAATGCACATCAGAAAAATACGAAGTGTTTTTATGACTTAGTCCAAAACTGAGCTCGAACCGAGGAGCCTTGGTTTTTTACTCAACATGCTAACCACTTTTTTTTATTTTATTCTATTTTTTCTTCTATTAAACTTCATTATATTACCATAATTTTACTGTATTTTTATTTTTGTTAATTATTTTCAACTATTTTTTTTATTTAAACTTTATTTTCTGCACATTCTTTTACAGAATTGATTCTTTTATTAAACTGATGTGTACGACAACTGTGTGTGTGTGTGTGTGATTGTGTATGTGAATTTTATTAAGTCTTTATATGTTATTAAGCGCCCCCTATAGACAATCAACGTATAAAAACAACAAAAAACAGGCATATAAAAACACACAGAAGAACATCATAACAAACACATTAACTTGTCTCAAAGCCATTTCTACAAGCAACTTAACATACAATACACTAATAAACAAACACTTACACATTATACACACATTATAAATACATATGTATATGTACATATATGTATGGCTGGGTGTGTTTTACCAGCAAGTATATGTACTAAGAACAAACTAAATAAAATTATAATGGGGCACAAAAGAGACACATTTTCTGCACTTTGCCACAAAAACACACAAGGAAACAACGTCCTTTAACCATGGATTGGACTATTCGCATGTTAATTTAAGTGTACGAGAAAAGAATATAATTGTGTATAAAAAAAAAAAAAAAATAGCTGATGGGGGTTTTTAATACAATACACTTCTCAAACACACATTAATACATACACATATGTACCCGTAGATACATACATATGTATGTGTATGTGCAACATCTCTATTAAAAATTTTAATTTTACTAGTGAATATGTGTGTGTGTGTAAAACAACAAACATAAACGTGCAACAGGGAAAAAAGTACTTGAAAAACAATCAAAAGTTTTTATTTGAATTTTGTAAAAAAAAAAAAACAAAAAACTTGTAACAATCAAAAATTCTTTTGCACAAACACACAAACACTTTCACACTGTGTTGTGTTTACATTGTTATTGGCATTTTTTGCAATCCCTACAATTCGATCGTCAAAAGTTAATCTATGGATTTCATATCTGAATTTTTATTCAAACAAGGTGCAGGACTTGCGTATAAAGGGATTACAAATGTCTGAGAATGGATTTAAAGGACTTATAATATGATTGCGCTCAGCTCCGTAAGATAGGCTAAATGAGAATGGATCCTGTAGGTTGCATTAACAACGAATTTTAAGAAATTTTGCATAGAAAATATTTTATAACCAGTCACAATGCGTGAAAAATGCACTAGACGTTTCACCGTTACAACAGATGTCAGCCTCACTTGAGTTGATCACTTTTACCTGTAAGTTTTCATAAACATTCTTAACACACTGTTGTTCTACAGTGTGTTAATCCAGAAGAATGGTTGTGTTCACGAATCTTATCTTATCGTTGCAGTCGCCATGATGAATATCAGCAGTGAGTTTTTTTTTAAATGGAACCGGCAGTATGCTGCAACTAGAGAAAACGGTTAGTTCGAGAATTGACAAGAAACGTAATCGGGCGAGTAGGTTTCGTCTGTAGCTGTGCTACGGAGATAAAACAAACGACTGCACTGGTGCCAAACCCGGACGGACTGAGCACACCCTGGCTGGAAAAAACTGCGTTACACATCGCTAGTGTGTACTGGAATATTAATGTTTAATCCAAATGTTGCAGAGATCTATGCGGATCTTTTTTCCTTTCTTTTATGCCTAATGAAACGATATATTGAATGAAATAAAATATGCTTTTCAAGCGAATGAGGAAAACTTTTCATTTTTCCAAAAATTTTAATAAAATTTTTTTTTGCCTATCAAAATCCTAACGCTTCCTAAACAATGTACAATTGATTTTTTATTAGCAATTGAAATACAGGGTGTCTGGTAGCAGATTTATATTTTCAAATTTAAATAAAAAACGTAATAATTGACACAAAGTTTTATTAAGAGCATTGAACGATACAATGGAAATGCGGATTTTATTTTTTAAACAGAATGTCATCCAGATACTTCAGATCATTTTTTAAAATTTAATGAATAATCGCTCTTGGAAGTCCCAGTGAGGCTGCTCTTTTCCGTATTGAAAGTCGCGGATTTTGACGTAAACTGCTTTCAACCAGTTCAATGTTTTCGGATCGACTGAGCCCTGGCCGTGGGGCATTCATAGCCGAAGCAGTTACGCGGAATCTCTGCAATCACGAACAAATTCAATTTACACTCGGTCCATTACTTATTCGCCGAATACAGAACTTTGAACAAAATTGTCGACGAGCAATTACGTAAGAATCATTACTCTTAAAAAATGTCTCCACAGCGAACGCGCGATGCTGACTCGACCACTGCGACATCGTGACTAAGAAAACCGCACAATTCATAATTCCAACGGTGCCACCCTCCCACCGCATTATATATAAAGTTGCCACCAGACACCCTGTACTTTATTAAATAGTTGGAGAAATAACGCCGATTTGTATTTAGTTTTCTAAAAAAGCTAAATTAAATCATGCATGTATGAGCCCATTTTCTAACTCTTTGACATTTGCTTCCATTTCATTAAATTTCATTGCAAAATGTTTTCCTGTAATTCACACATCGTTACCGCACGGATAAACGCGTACTTACAATAGACTTGCAACATTCTTTGCTGTTTAGAAATTTACAAGCAATTGCAAAAACAACATTGACAACAAACAACGACACCTTTACACATACTTGCGCATAAATATTTAATAAAATAAGCAAAAAAAAACAACAAAAGCAGAACAATATTTCCACTAAAATCATTTCAACGACACAAGAAACAAATACACACACACATGCATAGCGACAGCTGTTTTAAGGAAAACATAAAAAAAAACATCAACAATGACAATACACAACCGAGCAGCAGAATTTTAAAGAAAACAAGTTACAAACCAGACAAACAGACTTTTCAGCGATGATAACAACGAAGACGGACGCAGGCGGAAGGATAGACGACAACCGTCAGGAAAATTTAAGTAGAAAATGATGCACACGTACACAGCCACATACACTCATACACGTACACTATAGCAAACATAAAGAGCAAAAGTCAAACATAGAAATCAAAACAGTCAACAGCAAAAAATAAATTTAAATGAGCGAACAACAAATGAACAAGAAGAAGCACAACTTTTGCTTTGTTTTTGTTTTTGTTTTTTTTTTATTTGCACCAACAATGATTTTCTGCGGTTCTATTGAAAATCTGTTTGGATTACAGGAATCCTCAGCCGTTTTCTTTACCCCGAAGCATTTAAAGAAGGAGGAGTGTTAAAATTATTTTAAGCCACATTAAAACAAACGAATCGAGTTGATTTTTGCAATTTCAGTGCGTTTTTAACCACATTATCAGTAATTAAGTATACTGATTGTGTTCAAGATTTACGTGAGCACCTGACTGTAGGGCCTAATCTGACGGTGCTCGCAACACCAGATGAATTTTTAACGTCCACCGGCGCCCCCCTGGGCACGTGGAAAGACAACTAGTGACTGACTAGGTACACATAGGTTGCAATCCCAATATCATAGTTTTTCTTGGCCTCTGATATTACACCTTGCTAAGGTGTTGCGGCCTGTCTAACCCCTGTGTTATATCAGAACGTTTAGAGCCATGGTCTATCATAAGGTAGAGCTCATTGAATTTCCACCTGCATAGTCTAAGACACCCTCCGCTGACTCCGCTGTTGAGTGGCAACAGCACATAGATTGCTAAAAGTCATATCAGAACATATGTACATATCGTCACCTGAAATGCAAAAGGGCATAACTAAAAAAACTCAAAATTAATTTTTTAATGGATGTTGGTACAGCGCCTCAAGGAACACGTCTTCACAAATTTATAGCTTTCTAGTTTTAAAAATAACGACTTTATTAAAGAAATTCCTAAGGTCGTGACCACAAATTATTGTTTTTCGCAATTCAAAAATTATAAAAAAAAAATTGTAGGTATGCAGTACTTTTTTAAAATATTTCAATTATTTTTTGGCATAGAAAAATAAACTCATCATTTTATTTGGATGATAATGAGAAAAAATCATATTTGTAACCATCATATTGTCTGTCCTGTAAAATTGTTAAAAGTGTTGATAGGCCCTCTTGCATTTTAGGTGACGATATGTGTAAATAAATACGACCAATATGTTCCTTATATACCAATAACTCCTCTCGTAATGAATATGGCTTCCGGCATTATTGGAAAAGACCAGAGAATTCACATAACCGCATAACAAACAATCCAGCGCATGGATGATAGGAAATTTTACGTTCACGGAACAATTCTTTCACAAAAATCTACTGTCCTGTATATTCAATACTGCTACAAATTAGTGTGCGATCATTTTCCTGTAGTGTTCACTATTAAAAGCAACGTTATTAGACATCCCATACGCGAAAACCATGCAAAACAGCTGTTCGCAGTCAGCTTATGGTCAGCACTATTTCCGTTTAAATGTGGCCTATAAAACTGACATAACGATAACCACATCCATAGAGAGATATCAATTGAATTTTGGTGTTCTGTCGTAATGGTAAAGAGCTGACTCTGGTGCTCAGATATATTTTTATAACTTTGAAAATATAATTAAAAGACAACAGCTGTTTATAGCTCTAGCAGCCACAATGGAGGACAGAAAATGTTATTATGGTTACGGCTATGGCTATTTGAATAATTTTTACTGAAATTTTGTGTAATAGTGTTTTCACATCAAAAGTTAAAACTTGATTTTAGTATTAAAACCACAAACAGCTGATTTTGCGTTCTCACTATAAGTTTAATTAAATGAGGTTTTAACGCACAGTTTGTGTTCTCCTTTTTTTTTTCATTTCGCTCTACCCAATACTGTGTATTTCTTTTGCACTTTTTTGTTATTTTTGTTGCTGCGTCCATTATTTTAAATTATTGTAGTGAATTTATTTACCAAATTTTCCTTAATTTTTTTTTTAAATCTATTGAGCGATTTTAAAATTGCCAGCTGTTTTCAATTTTTCAACTTGGTAGCACTGCCTTTAGTATATGAAAATCATGGTTGAATTTGATTAAATCAACTTAAAACCAATTCAAAAGGTTAAAACCCCTTAACTATTTTAATATTTTTATATGGTGGAACCAGGTTTTAGCATAATGCTTTTAAAGTAAAACCAACTTTTGCTTAAAAACCTGGTTTAATATTTAAAATACTTTTCACCGCCGGAGAGCACATTTTTGGAAAGAAAATTTTAAATGCCTTTAAAGTAACCAATTTTACAAGATTAAATGCTGATATGTTTTCTTGCAAACCAAACAACTATTTTGCATAGGAAATAGGAAATCCAGACCAACCTCCTTCTTCTGAACTCCTTCCACCTCCATTTAGAAATCCCATATTTAGATTTTTTTTAATAAAATAATTGTTCACTTTTGAGTTCATTAGATTTTTCATTTTCTCAACACCTTGCTTTAGTTTCACACAATGAAGACAAACACGAATTGCACAACTTGTGCGAAATAAAATTTAAAAAATTTATTTCATGACTTTAAAGATGTGCATCTCGCACGTTTTCTTAAATTTAAAACCCATAATTTGAAAATCGCTACTGCAAAAAAAAAAGAGAGAAATACTTACTGACACCCAGAGGCATAATGGCGCTTTGCATGTGGCTAAATAACTGGCGATGATGGGCATGTCCTGCCAAACTGGTACCGCTGAAGAAGAGATTCTGATGCAAGGCGATTTGTTGATGAGCATGAGGATGATGCGGATGGGTGTGATGATGATGGTGGTGATGATGATGCGGGTGATGCGGATGTTGTGCTAAATGGTGGTGATGATGATGATGGCCGGCCATCAGTTGCTGCTGATGTTGTTGAGGATGTTGTTGTGGATGTTGGTGTTGGTGTTGCTGTTGATGATGCATCAGCTGTTGCTGTTGTTGATTATGTTGCAATTGGTTTTGCTGTGCGGACTGTAACTGCTGCTGATGATGTTGTGGATGCTGATGCTGTTGCGGTTGCTCCTGCTGTTGATTCTGTTGATGTCCAAGGTGGGTGGGTGTAACCGTTTGTAGTGGTGGCGGTACCGGTGGTGCTGCTGCATTGCCAGTAGCAGCATATTGCCTGGCCGTCGCTGTTGCTACTGCCGCTGCTGCAGTTGCCGTTGCTGTAGCTAAAATATGATGTGTGGTTGAACGTTGGTTTTGTACTGTGTTTAAACTGTGTATGGAGGCGTGCACCGCCGATTGATAAATAATACCATTATTTGACATTGCCGTCATCGACTGATGATGATACATAGTGGGTCCATTTGGTTGGGCCGACACCGTTGCCATGGCTGTGGCAGATACTGGAGCCAGGGGCAGAGCACGATAACTGGCCATAACTTCTTGGAACTCTTGTTCGTACAAAAATTACTATCTCGTCTTATTGTGTTAAAGGAAGTTACGCGTGTTTTCTTCGCCTTACATAATTTTAATATTTTTTATTATTATTTTTTGTTTTGTTAATTTTTAATTTTTTTCAATAAAACTTTTTGTAAAATTTTTATTCTTTTTTTTAAACGTCTCTGAAAGTAAAATACGCGTTACTCGCGAAATAATAAATAATTTGCACCTTCGCTTCAAGAACACAGTTGGCTCATTAATTTTTTACTTTTAATTGCAAATCATTTAGTTTATCTTACAGCTAACTAAATTTTAAAGATACTGTGGGCTACAAAAGTATGTAACCTTCCATTTCTTTTTATTATTCAATTTAAATTGCATAAATTGCACAATTACTTTTTTATATTTTTATACAAATAAATAAGTCAAGCATTTGTAGTTCATAAAGCGTCAAAAATATGCACTCGAGTACATGAGCGTAGATAGACTGTTATTCTGGGGATGGGCAAGTGCACCCACGCCTTCCCAAAGAGAAAAATAAATAGTTTTTTTATTAAAACAAAAGCATTTTTAGATATTTATAGGTAACTTTCAAGTTCATAATGTATAAATAACACAAATTTTTTTCTTTACATATATCGGGACGTTTCGTGGCGTTCGGGGTCTCGTGGACTACTGCATCTCGAGACCTCCCTCGTCTTGGGATTCCTGGTATCCCTGTTGCTGATCCACCCACGACTCCGGGGAGCATGCGTGTATTTCCGTGTATTGCGGCTGATCTGGAGGAGGGTTTAGGGTGGCGTCTTTGTGGACGAGTGGATATCCTTCAGGCTTCCGGACGAAGGCAGCGTTTTTCAGGCTAAAGTGGCGCCTGTGAGGAGTGCTGCGAACTGGCTGAGGTACAGGGCGATATCGGGCGATGATATCATCATCATGACGGATAAAAGGCTGCTATAAGGTACCTCACTGAGGTTTATGTCGCCTCCAACCTTGTCCGTTCGTGCCGGTCTTCGCTGGATGAGTTGGCGAGGCAGTCCAGGGTATGGTGTATACCTGGTGTGGGTACAGGGACAAATAAGGGTGTGGGGCAACGAGATTGCGGCTGATCTAGGGGGAGGGGTGGAGGATGTGCACATCCTGGAGGAGGCACGGTGCCTCTGTGATCAGTAACTAAGCCTTTGCCATTGAAACCTTCCGACAACAACAGACACAAAAAAGACATACAAATGCACATCAGAAAAAAATGCGGGATGTTTTTGTGAGTCTGAAACTGTTTGTGAATTTTCGGTTTTGTAGTCAACGTGCAGACCACTTCAGCCATCGCCAACCTCTGGAGTTATTGCACTGGGACTTATTTCGCCTGGGAATTATTTCATCGATCCTTTTATTTTCACTAAATAATTTATTAAAAACACATCAAAACAAAAGTCAGCTGTTTTCTTGTGTTTTCGAAAAGAACAAAAAAAACACATGCAAAAGTAAAAAATTATTAAGATTTGCAGAATACCATGAAATCACAAAGTGATTTAAAATATTTTGATTTGCAGAACAGACGTGATAAATGCATTTTCTCAACTGTGGTACGGATTTTTACGAAAATCTTTCTATTCCATTTATCAAACCCAAAAAAAAAATTTAAAATAAAGGGTGGTTAAATTTCAAGGGCCGATGTTGATTTTGAATAAAACACAAACTATTTAGGAAATTATTGTAATTTTATTTTATTATGATATATTGGTATTACTCAATTATGTATGCAACAAAATATCGGCCAAATGGGCGCCGCGACCACGGCGGCACACCTCCATCCGATGGTCCAAATTTTCGATGACCCTGAGGCATAATGGAGGTTCTATGCCGTTAATGTGCCGAATTATCTCATCCTTTAGCTCTTGAATTGTTGCTGGCTTATCGACGTACACCTTTTCTTTCAAATAACCCCAAAGAAAAAAGTCCAACGGTGTCAAATCACATGATCTTGGCGGCCAATTGACATCGCCCATTGAATTTGTTGCGCAAAAGAGCCATTGTTTCGTTAGCTGTGTGGCAAGTGGCACCGTCCTGCTGAAACCACATATCGTCCACATCCATATCTTCCAATTCGGGCCATAAAAAGTTCGTTATCATCTCACGATAGCGAACACCATTCACAGTAACTGCCTGACCGGCCTCATTTTGGAAAAAATACGGCCCGATGATGCCGCCAGCCCATAAACCGCACCAAACAGTCACTCTTTGTGGGTGCATTGGTTTTTCGACAATCACTCTTGGATTCTCATTCGCCCAAATGCGGCAATTCTGTTTATTGACGAATCCACTGAGGTGAAAATGTGCCTCATCACTGAAGATGATTTTCTTCGAAAATTGATCATCCACTGTTGCCGTGGTCGCGGCGCCCATTTGGCCGATATTTTGTTCCATACATAATTGAGTAATACCAATATATCATAATAAAATAAAATTACAATAATTTCCTAAATAGTTTGTGTTTTATTCAAAATCAACATCGGCCCTTGAAATTTAACCACCCTTTATATATGCAACATCCAGCCAACAGCAAATAAAAATAGAAATTTGCAACTTTACTCTCTCGAGAAAACAACTTCGTTTGGAATTGTTTGTGCCAAAAAAAAGTGAATCTCATCTACGTAGAGTATATTTTTGTAAGGCACTGTATTAAAGAAATTGTAATAAATTCAGATGAAGAAAAATATGTACACAACGAGATAAACTTTGGTCCTCGCATTTCAAAAACATCATCATAATGATCTTCATGATTAACTCTCATTCTCAGTAGGAGTATTTTTGTTAATTATCAGTAAGTGAATTGTGAATGTATTCAATATCGCCCACTATTACTTTAATCAGAAACATATACTAATTGTTTATTTTGTTCAGTTTATCGTTTGAAATTTTTTAGCTACTGGTCTCTTTATACGACTGTTGTTATTTACATACTAAATGCTTCTGCTCCCAGTCAGTTTTGTTTAGTTTATATTAAGGGAACAATTAGGGGGGTGAAAATTTCATGCAGAAGATTTCTTAACCAATTTGAATGAGAAGGGTCAATTCGCCAATTCGAATGCCCAGAAACCAATTTAAAATTCAGAAGTAATTTTGTTTTTCCTGCAAAAAAAAAAACTTTAGATTTTTGGGTGAAATTCTACGGTGCGAATCATTTACTATTAATTTTGTGCACTGCCTACTAGTCCACGAGGGCACTTGCTTAGATGAAAAAAAGGTCATGAGCTAAACTCTTTCAATAGAACGGGTGTGGGAAGAACTTCTGTTTTTTTCTTTGACCGGCACTCAGGTGGAGTGCATTTTGCCGGAACTAGGAAATAAGGTTTTGGGAGAGAGGGTAGAAGGAGTATTGTTCATGGACATTCGGGTAGTGTATTCCACATATGTGCTATTCGGCCTTAAAACGAATTTTCTCTGTAATGCGTAGTGCTGCCAAATCGACCCCAAATGGATGCGCTCTTTGCGATGATGACAGAATACTCATGGTGGGTATTTTCACGATTGTCAGAAGTGTGAGAATATTGTTGTCGTAGAATGCACGGACAATATATTTTGTGACGATTGTTAAACATTTTATTACAAATTTTCTGTCAATATTCTACTATATGACAACCGTGTGTACAAAGCTGAACCGCTCAAAGAATTCTCAATTAATTGTAATTTAAGATTTAAAAAGTAGTTATGCTTTTGTTCTACTAAGCAGTATCATTAATAAAACAAGTTCAAAAATGAGGTCAAAAACCCCTAAATATCTTTAGTCAGACATTTTAATGACAAGATAAAAAAATTTCAAACTATATTTACCCAAAAACAAAATTCTTATCAGATCTTGCTTTCAAACAACAATTATGTTAATGCTATGATAATAAATAAATGAGCCAATACAACATAGCAATTGGCCTAAAAAGAATAGCACACATATTAATTCGTGCACAGTGGTTACTGGGGTGTTCAAGCAATTATCCATTATTCGGTTAATCGATCAATTTAAAATGAATTATTTTCCGATTGTTGATTATTTGTTTGTAATGCGATACGACTTCAAAATAACTGCCACCTTTTCCGGCCCTAATGTATTTCATTTCAATGAGCCTGTGATTCCGAGTATGAAAGTAAAAATGTTAGCATCTTCGAAATAAAATAGTGATCAAAATAGGTTTCATTTAGACGAAACAAAAATTATTGCTTCTACGCAGCAACTTTGATTCACAAGTAACAAAAAAAAAACACGTATAAGCTCTACTCGATCGCTTCTCTTCTCTAAACTATACTTTTCAAAGTAAGTAACACACGAAGTGAATATTTTTGGCAGCCGTCTTAAATGCCTGCAAACTATTTATCCTTTAAAAAGATACCGATATACTTAAGTTTAATTCTATTAGCAGACCTAATGTCAGGCAGGCCAATTAATGGCTCGATTATGGATTGCAATCGACCTGTTGTTCAGTTGGCATTTCCTAAAAATGGTAATGCAGGTGATGCAGATCGAAACTGCAGTAACTCGAATAGCTTAAATTCAAGTGGCAACGCAACTGAAGTTCAGTTGCAAGCCATAATCGATCCATAAGTCTATTTACTTATTATCACATCTTATGCCAAAGTGTCCACTGTGCAGCAGCCAAGTAGACAACTGAACATGAAACAAAATTATTTAATAAAAATTCTTGTTTGCCATTTCTGGAAGTTGTGTTCAGAAATCCGACTATTCATATACTTTATGGCAGCTAATCAAGCATAATAAATATTTATTTTTTCAATTCAGTTAAGAAACTGTTTAATATATTTAAATTTGGGCTACTAAAAAATTTTATAGCCAATGGGTTGTCCTATAAAAGCGAATTGATATTTTTTGAATCTGCTAAGTCTGTCACAGTCGGCGAATCACATTGGGCAACCGTCTTCAAATGGTGAAGTTTCAGTAGTGGCCCTTTAAATACGCATCGCCCACATTCGATACGAACGGCTGGGCAAAATTTTAATTTTTGCAGACCTCAACTTGGCCAAGTATGAAGCGCACCTAGAAGTTGTATCCGTATGAGATCCAACTGACAACAGAAGCTTAAATTTCTTTAGTCTTGTAATGCAAATCTTACGATTGTCAACTCACTTGCGATTTTCGTTGAGGTTGTGCTGGAGCTCGTGCGTTTTGTTTCAGACAAATTTGTAGCATAAATCGGATAGTGTAGAATAAGATGGAACACATTGCTGAAGGCTTGTGAAAAATTTGTAACTATTGCGAACTCAGTTATACATTTTTAAGCTATTTAAGATTTGTGATTTGCAATTACCATAAACAATATTGAAAAATAAAAATTTTTTTTATCTAAAACCTGGGGCACTTTTCGATACGAAATATTGTCAAATTACAAAAAAATTTATAGGAAATGTTTGTGAAATAATCGCCATTATTCTAATTGGCGTCGTCGATTTGAAGACAACACGACTTTAACACAATATCAATACTCATATGGTATTCTGTAACATGTTTAGAAAGACGTCGACATTGTTTGTGTCAGCTGATTAATTTTGTTTACTTTCTATTATTATCACTCTGTGAAGCACAGGAAGAGTACGAAAAAAGTGAGATTTTTCATGTTTATTTTATTTTTTATATGAATTAGCCTGTGAAACAAACAACTAATGCACAAGTTACAGAATATACATTCTATTTTTGATAGAAAAAGTGATGTGAAAAATATAAAAGAAAATTTAGATAAAAATGTTTTTCCTTGTCGATTCTGACTGCATTGGCGAAGAACAGAAAAAAATTTAATAGTGGAAAGAAGACTTCTGAGACAGAAATCGCCCCATGAGAAATCATACTTTCCCAGTAATTAATTTTGTTAGGTTTTTAAGATTTCAAAGTGATTTTCGGCTGAATAAAGCACCATATAATCATGTATTGGATACAACAGAGTCTAGTTTATAAAAGGAACTAGATCTACATTTATTCCAAACATCATAGCTTAGCAGCGGCATTACGGTTTTTGACTCGCAGAGTTGGAAATGATTTTAACATGGTATGGTCACAGCCCGTGGTGGCAAATAATTTGTCTGAGATTCTGGATGTCATAGAGATTGGAGTTTATTCACAAGAGATAAAATGGAATATGACAGATGTTGGAAAAAATGCATTTTTTTCAAAAGACAGGAATTTGTAATTTAAATTTTTTCCATTTTTAATTAAACTTTTTCATATTTTGTTAATTTTACTTTAACTTTGCAACTTTTTTTTTGAACACGAGGAAATACAATACCAAAAATGGCTACGACAATTGAAGGCAACATCAGCGACACATTTTCTTACAGAATACCAAACATACATTGACAGTCATCAGTAAACGGCAATATCGACAACTGTAATACCGATTTGCAGTAAAAAGTAAAAAACAGTGTTCTTTTGAATTGACGACGCCAAGTAGAATAAGGGTGAATGTTGCCAGGGTTGTGTGTGTTCTAATGTGAAAAACTTTTGAAATCTTTCCAACAACATGCTTTCAAAACTGTGATATAATAATAATATGAAATCATATGAAAATCATATGAAATGTATGACAATAAATATATTATATTGGAACTTCTCTATAGTGAATGTAGCTCTCCTTCCCTATTAAGAACTGTTTTCAAAATCGCTTGCTCTTCTTTCCAAATTTAGTTAAATTTTATATTTCCTTAATGAATTTCCATAGAATGAACACATTTTGCAAGATTAAGAAAACTATTGATAAAAACAATTTTCCATTTCTATCCGAACCTGTTCTTATTCGAAAACTCGTATGGACATTATTTTTTTATTCTGTTTGCATCACATCAAAAGCATTATCTACAACGTTCGTTTATATCAACTATAAGTTGAGATAATATTTTTATAATGAACATCTAATAAACATTTTGATTTCAAGGTAAGCAGTTTGAATGTAGAAATATTCAAACTGATTTTACAAAAAGAAAGAGTTTGCAAGAGCAGATGATTCAATCTATTTGACTTTCGGCTGACAGAGTTGCCACGTGCACAAACAAATTACAATAAATTTAAAAATTCCATTCTTTCTTAGCTAGAGTGTTCAAGTTATTTTAACATAAATTAGAAATTTTTGTTGGTTTTGAAAATCGTAAAATCTATAAATATAGTGAAAAAATAGAATTGCAAACCAACAGTCTAATAATATTTGTTGGCAACATTGGTTATAAGCGAAAGTATAAACAAAAAAAAAGGTTCTAGGTAAAAACGCAATTTCCATATTTTGTTACATTCCTACGTAACGTAATGTGAGGCATTTACCAAACGAGTTTGTCAAGGAAAACGGAACAGCTGATTCTGGAATTACTCACACCATGTGCATACGTGCACACACCTACATACACACTGCAGCAGCAACTAATTTTCTTCAAAAGTCATTTAAATAAAAGATGGTATTTAATTTTTTGTTTAAAGTCCTTTATAAGCACTTTTAAAAATATCATTTAAACACATACATACATTTAGACATTTTCATATTTAAAACCACATCGACTATAAAAATACAACAACGAAAAATTAATTTCTAGACATTGAATTGTGAATGAAACACACAAACACACACACGCAAACATACAAATACATATATAAATAAACAAATATCAACATGTAAAACACATATTCAGACATAAATACTAAAAGACTTAAATATTTATTACATGTAAATTAAAACAACTGGAAAATTAACATGAAAAAATCCAGGAGTCTCTTAAAATATTTTACTTTTATCTACAAATTTTTGCGTATTCATTTTGCGTATGTTGAATAGTAAAATTTAAAATTTCAATATCTTTATACAACTAAGTTTTAAATATCGGATCCTATTCCCAACAAATTTTGTTTGGTGCCGACGATTATACAGACGATTCCAATGAGAGAGAACGAAAGCAAATACTTCTGCCAATGACAGGGGTGTTTATATTTTGACCATAACTGTCTCACACGGTACATCACTGCGAGATCTTAGAGGCAGTGCTTAGTATTACACCTAGAAAAAAATTGCAATGTAAAAGAAGAACGACGAAATGTTGATTGAAATCATTTTAATTTTCTGCAAAAATAATGACCTGATTTCAATTTAACATTGATTCACATTATTTGGAAATGAACAAATATAAAAATTACCTTGAAGCAAATTCAAGGTTCAATATTTTATATAACGTTGCACAACGTTAAATACATAAAACCCCGTTTCGCTTTAAAATTAAATTTTTATCACTTCAAATCAACGTTGCAATACAGCAAAATTCAAGATTTTCGCATAAAGATAGACTAATGGAAAATTAACATTGAATCAGGTACATTGATCATTGGGCAATGTTAAATAAAGAAATTACAAATTTGAAATCAAACTTAAATCAGCTTGAAACTACTTTAAAAAGATTTTTCAGTTTGTATACTGAGTAATTCTCAAAGACTTTCCTGGAGCTTTTCTATAAACATGAATATCTAGTGAGGAGTTGACATTTGCATCAACGAAATGTACATATAGACCAGCTCAACCATACAACGAACATTAATAAATAGTCATAACTCATTCTGAACCGCGTTAAATTTAATATTAATATTAATTTGGTGTTAAATTAGCAATAAAATCATATTGATGCAATATTAAAATCATTATGTTTTGATTCAACAGAATGTGTTGCGTTGTTTCAAAATCTATTTAAGGGTGCTTTAGACCATAAGATCTGTCGTACGACATGTCAAATTTTTGTGTAGAAGAGCACAAGTCGGATCGTCTAAACGTAATATGTAATGAAACTATAAGATTTTGAGAGAAAATAAGGATGAAAATTTGACAGTCGTATGGCTCTCTTGATTTTTTAAAATTTTTCCAAAACCAACACACACCATTAGATCAGGGATGCATTTTTATGTAAACAAATGTGAGAAAGCCAGGGAGGGAAAATTGGTTTCATAAATTTATACCAATTATAAAATCGAAATGTACATTTTAGACCACGACAGCACAATTTTATAAAAATATACGTATATTTTCTAAAAGTACACTAAAAATTTTGACCACGAAAATAACATATTCCAAAGTTATAAAAATATTTTTCAAGGTTATTTAAAAAAAAAATTCATTTGCACATTTACTGTAGTTAAATTAAATTAGAATGTTTTCATCTTACTTGATTTTATCCATACCAATGGTGTAAAAGCCAGAAAACAACCATTCGATTTTTACTCTCTTTTTTTGAAATACGGATGCAATTTCATTTTATTTTCTCGCTCATTTTACGTACGACAAATCTTATGGTCTAAAGCACCCTTTAATGTTACTCCAACATGTCTTAAAGATATAATTTTAAAGTGAAATTTTGTGGTTTGTATGTTATTAGAAAATCATGTTGATTTAACATGATGAAGCAAAATCCATACACCATTCTGATGGTTTTTGCAATGAAATTTGTCTGTGTGTAGGAATATGAAATAGAAATATATAGAAAATACTAACTGCAGTTAGCATTGCGCTTTACAAAATAATTTTTTAAACTTTAAACAAACTAGCTCATGCGTCTGGGTTAACTTTGGGGTGCTCCTCTTTACAAATGAAATATTGGTGTGTTTTCAACTTTATTCTACTTCGACTTTCAGAAACAAATTTTTCTAAAAATAAAAATCTTAATAAGATCAAGTTGCAATTAGAAAAAAATAAGACAAAGAATTGCAAAACTTAGTTGAAGAAAACCCATCCACATCGAAGAAGGTTGATTTGATAATGATCCAAATTAAAATAGAGGAACATTGATAGATATTCCTTGACCTACAAATTGCAGCCTGAACGATACAAAACAAAAGCGTTTCACTTCGAATTGTTACTGATGATGAAAACGCATATAATTTGTATTTGTCAGGCGGCTGCAAACTGTTAAACCGGAAGCAAACAATCACTAACGATCATTATTATCGATCCCCTGATGGAGAAATTTAATATTTTAAAAAATACTTTTTTATCTTGGACTAGAACTCAGGAGATCATACACATGGAATGCATTGTGCTGGAACTAGAGGAAAGGGATAGTAGAAGAAATGACAGGAGCTGAAGCTTCACTATCTCACAACTCTGCTTATTGCACGTTCTTTGATTGTGGCGTCTCTGATGCCAAGGAGACGTATTAAATTTTGAAGCTTCGTTTTAATAGCCATTTTCATTAATTATTTTACTTCGCCGATGATGCTATTCAATACCCACGAAGGAGGGTATTCTGATGTGCCTGTGGATTGGTTACGGCTAAAGACCTTGCACCTACTAAAATATGGAACACGACTGCAAGGAAACAGACAGCACAATAAAGTCATTTTGCGGCTTTAGTATTTTTGTAACAAAAAAAATTTTAACAGCTCCTGGAACTATAACATATTTTTTTTAAAGCAAATTAAGCTCATGGAAGAACTCCCCTGCAAATTTGGAAAAACAATTTCAACTTCATTCAGAATTGAATGATGTGACAAACCAGCACGTATGTAAGAAATATTTATAAGTTAGAATTTCGTAATTATAATTAGTTTAAGAGCAAAATAATTCTAAAATATTGTTTTCATTTTGAATGTAGTAGAGCGAATGAAAAAATTCTTCCGATATCATTTTTCCCCTATTGTGCGCTTTAACGCCTCTGGATTACTTTTTATGGGGCTATGTTTATGGCGACAAACCAAAAATTCTTGCAGCATTCAAACTACCATTGACGCCATACAGTCAGATATATTGGAAACAGTAGTCAATAATTGGACTGATCGAATGTAGCATGTACTCGTAACAGCGGCGGTCACATACCGAAAATCAAATTAAAAGAATAAATTTCTTGAAATTATCTACCAGATTGTAATAAAAACAATTTTCATTCCAAAAGTATTTCATTTCCATTATTAATTCTTTCAAAAAGACCTAGCCTAATAGGCCATAATCGGTACCACTATTTATACTCATGAATATTCTACACACAATTTTTTCTGTCTTGTATTATCATTCTAAGTTCTTATGCAGCCGAGAAAAAACTCTTAATTTTTATTATCCATATATCACATTTTCCAAAGAAAACAAAATTAAATGCCAAATATTAAAGCAACACTATCATGCGGTCTAAATGCTTAAGTTCTATTAAAACAAAACAAATGAATGTATTATCAGGAAATCAATTCAGCGAGAATTATAACGTGAAAAAAATTCCACACGAAATTCATGATACCAATTTTCTTCAAAAGGGGTATGAAAATTTTACGTGAACAAAAATGTCACTTCTTATTCGCGATAGGGCTGAATATTTTCAGATCTTATTCTTTTTTTTAAATGTCTGAGAATAAAAATATTTGAAAGTGGCACAAAGAAATTGTTCAATAAAATTAATCTTCTAATGCTGCTCTGATACATATTGCGATCAGTGCCATACTCCTATATTTTCAAATTTTCAACCTTCACAATGTATTTTTAACGAGTTCGAAAAAAAAATTTTTTGTCAAATTCTAGTTAAAATAATTTTTTTCCAAAATTTTTCTTTTAATAACGACACATTACCACCCAAAAAAAAAAAAAAACGATCATAAAGCAACTTTTTTAAGAGACTCTGGAATTTAAAAAAAAATTTGTTATTTTTAAATGCACAACAAGAAACAAATTTCATAAATACAAGTATAAATATTTTATTTTATCTTAAAATAGTAAGAACATTGAGAATACACATTGAATAATTAGGTTAGTAACACTTAATAAAACACATTTGTTAGTTGGAAATATTTAATTAAGTGAATATTATAATTTATTTATACAAAAAAAAAAGAAAACATTGATTTTATTATTCAAGAGAAACAAACAACGTCAAAAACAACATTTATTAAAGAAAACTGTATTGAAAAAACCTTTAAGTTTAATTTATGCCGCTAGTGGAATCGTAGCTTTTATAAAGATCACTTTAAAGTAGTTAATTGTAGCCATTTTTCTATAGTTTTTTTAGTTCTGGAAATTCAACTCGACAATTCTTAAATTTTCATGTTTTTTTTTTTTTATAATTTGAGAGCCGCGTATAATTGATATTAAAAAGCGGATAATTTATTTTCTTTATTCGCGTTGCTCATACGCTCCGTTATACTGTGTATGGCGAAAAATGTGCAAACGCGTTTAAACGTGCGGCACGTGTGGCTAACGTTTAGTAACTAAATCCTTATTCATTATGAATGTTATTGTAGTGTATGTGTACTGAAGTATATACATATGTGTGTGTTTGTGTAGGCAACAACATCTTCCTTGCTACATTTACTCACACAGCCACAAGATACTCTACTGACTTGCCATTCGTGGCCAAGTGAAAGATATACATGTACATATTTACAACAATAACAATAAAAAACTCAAAGAAAAACAAAAACGGCAGCAGCAACAACAGCAATGATTACAACGAAAGCAAAAGGTGGCCAAAAGAATCAAGATTTAAAATTTTATAGGTTTCGCTTAACAACAAAGAGAGAGAAAGTCTGGAGAGAAAGAGAAATGAAATGTTATAAATTTTAAAAACTAAACGACACAATAAAAACAACGATAATAATAACTACAACAACATTGGCAAAAAGTGCATTTGAGAAAAGTTATAAAACTAACACCAACAAGGGTTGGGGGCCGGCTTAAATAAAAACTAAAACTGAATAAAAAAAATAACAATTCCAGAAATTTCCAATTATAAAATAATATTTTTTAAATAAAAATTTAAAATATAAAAAATTATTTTGTAAATTAAAATTTGGAAAATTATTATTATTTAAAAAATTTTCTTTTATTATTCGAAGGGGTGTGTGTGTGTGTGTGTGTGTGTATATGGCGAGTGTGTGAGCTTGAATGCACTAGTAGTTTCCGCTTTCGTGTTGTTGTAGTTTTGCATTTCTTTCTATTCCTTAGAACAGCATTTGCAAAGATTTGTTTGTTGTTGTTTCTTACAAAAAAAAAAACAAAAAACCACACGACGATTTCCATCTTCAGTTCCATTAGCATTAGTTCGTCTATCGTAGTTCGTTTCCTATATTCAATTAGTGTGTGTTCGTTGACTTCGTAACCATTTAGTTGTTGTTGTTGTTGGTGTAGTGCATACATTTAGGGGTTGCTGTTAAATCGAATAAAAGACTTGCGCACTATTTTCCTAAGCCAGTAGGAAAAAAGCGCGCCTAAAAATTGTTAAACCTTCCCCTAAATAGAGCAAAAACCAAAGTACAACAATATCAATAACAACAACAAATACAACAATATAGAGCAGCAATCGTACCAAAAGGACAACATCAACAAATACTAAATAGAAAAAAGCACGTGCTTTTTATAATTCTGTGCTTTCGATTGATTTTTGTTTTGCTCAGATCAAAACAGCACGTGATTTCGGCAACTTTGTTTACAAACAAACCTGTTTTACAAAAAGAAAACAAACAACCACAAAAAACACAAAAGAAGAATTAAAAACGTGTAAAAGACGTTTCAAAGCGCAAAACGAAGAGTCTCTTCGGTGTCAAATTACACGTCTCATATTGTCAATTTGTAATAAAAATAAAATAAAAGAAATTTAAAACAAACACATTAAGAATGCCAAAGAAAGGAAAACTAAATATTTTACTTAAAAGGATTTTGTGTGTTAAAAAGATTTTGATCAGAGTAACAACGATTGAATGGGCCTTGTTAAAAGCTGGACACAGTTTTTCTTCGTTTTGCCTTTAACTATTTAAAAATTAATTTTGTACAGTGAAAATGTTGGCAATGCAAAGTTCGGTGGTTAAAAAAACGTTTTCGAATGCATTTAATCCAGAAGCATGCCATACCATCGTAACCAATTAAAATAAAATTTAAAAAGAAACTAATTATTTAATTTAGATATTCATAAAAATTTTATTTATTTATTAAGAGGACAAAGAGCAAACTCGATTTTATCGAAAAATTCTTAACAGATGAAACAAACTTTAAAAAAAAATTATTTTAATAATAAAATAAAAAGAATTAATATAAAGGCAACAATCCAATGGGAATGTCAAATTGTTTTTGTATAAAATATTGAGGATTTAATACAGGGTGGCCCAAAAGGAATGAATGTCTTTGAATTCTTTATAACTTTTTTATTATAATTTTCAGTATTTTGTAACACGCACCTCCAAATTGATAAGACTAATGCTCTTGCACTAGGCTACGGAGGCAACTGTAAAGTAAACTGAAGTATTTAATTAATTAATCGAATTGAAATATTTAACTTAATTTAAAAAAAAAATAATATATAAAAATATTAATAAGTAATCGAATAAGGCATTCTTATTTAGTGATTTCGATTCTCGAAACGCGCATTGCACTTTTCACATCATTTATTAAAAGTTCTATAAAATGTCTTTATAGCGGCTTCTCTATAAAAACTAAATGTTTAAAAATATGTACTAAATGGAGCAGACTTTCACTCCATTGCGATTCAATTATACGTAATGAATGAGAATTTACGATAATACGAGTAAAAATCGACATGTCGTGATGTTTCAAGCTGATATGGTTACGGAAATATCGCTATTAAAAGCATTTATGCTTTTAAAAACAGTAGAGATTTTCTGTACAATAATAAATACTTCTGTATCAAGTGAAAATGAAGTCACTACAAAAAAAGTGATTCTATGTAATGCATATGACGGTATGGAGTATATAGTTGAAAAGTATGCTGTTTGGAAGCTGTAACACATTCTCCAGTTTTTGCTGGGTAATTTTTGTTTTCGAGAAATTCACCTGTCAATTGCCCTTCAAGGTTTCGTGATTTATTGGGCTTGAAAAAAACACCCTTAAGAAAATAAATGTCACTTCGTTCTTATCGTCAACGTTTCTTAAGCGTTCTGCAGAGTAGGGCGTGGAAGTTTAATACATACTTTAAAGATTAATTTTAATTTTCATGATACCATGCAAGGCTATCTACCCTCGTATATTTGCAAAATAAAGGGTGCCCTAGTCTATCAGTATGATAAGGGCTTTAACTACGATTTTTGCCTGTTGCACTGCGACGAGTGAGAAAGTCTGCCATTCGATGGTCGTTAACCCGTTCCATTTCAGCTGCACAATTATTAAATAAAAAAATTAATCAAGTGAATCTGCTTTTCTTGTGACTTTCCACAGCAGTGCTTGCCTTTCCCACTGTTCATTACAACATACGTCTGTACTTATGTAATTTAAATAAATTATATTTTCAATAATTAATATTTCGAACATCAAACGTTCGTTAGGTTGTGATAAGTATTTGCAAAAAAAAAAAAAAATTGCTCATCCTCATTTTTTAGTGTTGATTTTTCGTATCCAAAATCCTTTCCCTCCCTCCAGCCTTGTTTACCATTTGCGCAAAAGTACACAAACAATTTAGGTTTACTTTTGGAATTTCCAATTAATTTTATATTAAATAGTAAACATTTCCTATTCAATAATGTTCGTATTAGGAAATTGAGTAAAAATTTTAAACAAATTAATTTATTACAGCTGCCATTAGCGCACCCAAATATGTGTAACAAAAAGTTGTTATTGTTTTTTTTTATTTTTTTTTTTTGTTCCAGTTTGACAAAACAATTTAATAGACAATGACAATGATGATGCAAATTAGGGGATATTGGTTAAACAGGCATTAGAAAAGCTATCGAGAGCTATTCATTTAATTATTAGTAATTATGCCATCATCATTAAATAATAATGAAACGATAATAAAGTAAATATTTTGCAACAGTGAGTGTAAAATTTAGAAACAGTATTGATCTGCACATGCACATGGACATACAAAAATATAATTTATATAAATCATTATATTAATAGGCAAACACATTTTTTGTAATCCCTTGTACGTCCGTACTACTGCGCCGATTTTGAAAAGATATATTTGAAAGGTCAGTCTTACAAAATATTCAACCATCAGTTCCCCAAAAAAGTCTTTGAATACAATTTCTTAAAAAAAAAAAAAAATATGTGAATAAAATATCTTATATAAAGAAAAAAAATATACATATATGTATATATATAGAGATTTTATTATTAAATACAGGAAGTTTAGTGGCAAATTTATATTTTTAAATACGATTATTTAAAAAAGTAATAAACGCTGCGGAGGGAGGGTGGCGCCGTTGGAATTATCGATTGTGTGGATTTGTCAGTCACGATGTCGCAGTAGTCGAGTGAGCATCGCGCGTTCGCTGTGGAGCCATTTTTTAAGAGTAATGATTTTTACGTAATTGCTCGGCGACAATTTTGTTCAAAGTTCGGTATGCGGCGAATAAGTGATGGACCGAGTGTAAATTTAATTCGTTCGTGATTCCGCGTAACTGCTTCGGCTATGAATGCCCCACGGTCAGGGCCAAGTCGATATTCAAGGACTCTTAAAAACATTGAACTGGTTGAAAGCAGTTTACGTGAAAATCCGCGACTTTCAATACGAAAAAGAGCAGCCTCACTGGGACTACCAAGAGCGATTATTCATGAAATTTTAAAAAAGGATCTGAAGGATGTGGATGACATACTCTTTAAAATATAAAATCCGCATTTCCATTCTATCGTTCAATGCTCTTAATAAAACTTTGTGTCAATTATTACGTTTTTTATTGAAGCTTGAAAATATAAATCTGCTACCAGACACCCTGTATATGGTTATACAGATTTTTCGGCACAGATGTGAAAAATGTTGAGCAACATTGTTTATTTCATGCGAAAAAATGTCACAAGCAATTCTAATGCGTTTTCTGCTGGGAACACAATTGGGAGGAACAACGAATTTTATGATGAACAAATTACTTCAGAGTTACCGTTTTTCATTTAATATTTATAAATAAAGTTAATTCTTACGAGGTCCGTTTAAAAGAAGGGATGAATTTTGAATTTTTTTGAAAAGTATTTATTTATTCATCAATATCCATTTTCTCCCTTTCAAAGTAATCCCCCTCATATATAATGCACTTATGCCAGCGCTCCATCCAATCCTCGGAGCACTTCTGAAAAAGCTTTTCGGTATGGCCATCAGCTCGTTCTTCGATTTTGACTTTAACTCATCAATTGTGGCAAAACGCTTTCCTTTTATTGGGCTCTTTAGTTTTGGGAATAGGAAAAGTCGCAGGTAGCCAAATCTGGTGAATAAGGTGTTGAGGCATGATTAGGGTGTTGTTTTTGGCCAAAAAGTCACGAACATCCGAGCGACCTCCTTCGTCGGTATTGTATAGCAACGGCGAAGTAAAATAACTACTAGAAATGGATACTCAAACGAAGCTTCAAAATTTAATACGTCTCCTTGACATCCGAGGCGTTCCAACACCGCTATAAAAACAATGAACCTGCAAAAGCAGAGTTGTATGACTGTGAAGCTTCATCAATTGTCATCTGACATGTGTAGGTGTTCTCCCCTCAGTGCTGGTCCAAGATAAAAAAAAATATTGCCACATTAGAAATTTACCAAATGGATTACCTTTTCGTTGCTGTCCTAGTGCGAGCATGCAAGTATCAGTTGATGTAATTTTTTTAATTTTAAAAAGAAAATTACGAAAACCAAGAAGCGAAATACATTAGGATGTTTTTACAGAGTCGTACGGATATGACAGCTGGCCGTTATAGGAATTTTCACTGTACTCATATCAAGTTTATTAATTGCAATTAAGAAACATCAATTTGTAATCAATTATTTTTGAACTTTTTTCTTTTCTTTTCAATAAATTAAGGAATCACGTGTTTTGCCATTCAAAACAATTTCGCAAATGAATTTCGCTAGGGAATTCTGGCAATAATGTGAGCAATTTTTAAAGATAATCTAACGAATAACAAATTGCACAAACACTCACTCACACACAATACTTGAACTTATTTAAACGTATAATTTTTGGCATCCAACTTATAAAATTGTTAATAGTTCTTCATGTCATACAACACACAAGGCACAAATACTTGAACATTGAATTGGGGGAAAAAAAATGTGAAACGTAGAATCACTTGAACAAGTATTGAATTTTTCGAAAAGTCTAGCAAGTGGTGCTCAAAAGTCAAGAATATTTTTGTTGCTGTTCATAACGTTGTTGTTATTGTGGCACAAAATCCGCCTTAAGGCGTAGGAAAGAAGAAAAGGAAATTGTCGATAAAGATATTGTGACGTTGGTGATGATGATGAGAATGTCAAAGTGTCGGCTATAGGAATCTTAGTCTTGCTTTGTCCTAGAGATGGTTTTGGGAGTAATTTTCTTCTCAAACTAAGACACGTTAGTGCCACAACTTGTACTTCCTTCGTTGATGGTAGCGACGGCAAAGGTAGTAAGTAGCACGTTGACCACAAAACCAAAAGTCCTGGGTTCGATCCCCGTATCAGACTAAATCATAAAAACACTTTGCATTTTTCTGATGTGCATTAGTGTGACTTTTTGTAAGTTGTTGTCCGAATGTTTCCATGGCGAAGGCATAGTCACTGGTCAGTGAAATGTACCAGCTTCAGCTGATACTAATCCGACAAGTAACATCAGAGCTGCCTCGTTCGTCGATATTGTGCAGCATCATCGGCGAAGTCAAATAATTAATAAAATGTCTACCAAATACAGCTTCGAAAATTTAATGCATTTCCTTAATATCAGAGGCGCTGCAACACTGCTATTAAAGCAAAAGCAATAAGTAATGAAGCTTTCTTCATCACTTCATTATCTCTATCCCTTTCCTAGAAGTTAACACCTAGTAATAGGCAATCATTGCCTGCGTGTTACTTCTCTTTAGTGCTCAGTAGCTTTTATCCCTCCTCATCTGTTTGCCAGTTTTATATGAACATCAGATTTTGAAACCAAAAATAGAAAAAGAATACGAGTAGTATATACATACATATACATATTTCTACAGTTTGACAGAGATGCTACCTCAAAATGAACAATTATTTTCTTTTTAAAGCCTAGTCGAATGTGAATTTTGATTAAGTTTTCCAAGCGAAAAATTCGACATATACCAAATGCTGGACTCGCGATTTCGTTAAATTTCTCTCTGTTATAGCTTGAGTGTATATGTATGTATATGCAACATTGTTGAACAGCAGTAATGGGCTTTTTAAATAAAAGAAAAATTTAATATAAATAAAAAGAAGAGAACAAAGTGGATGCTTCAATGAAAATCATTAATTAAAAAAAAAGACTCCATTTTTTTATTTCAAAACTTTTTAATACATAGTATGTTTATACGTGTACAAAGATATTTATGTTCATACTATAAGAAATTAAAAAGAAAACTGAACAGCTGTTGGTTAAAATTTGGTGCGACTAAAGTAGTGCTGCTCATGTTGCTTTGCAGCGAAAAGAAGAAATGATGCCAGAAACATTTTGCTTTGAAATACATGCTGCCAGATATTTTACCAGTTTTGCGCTGTAAGCACAAAGTATTACTTTTATAACATTACACCCATACCTCGCTATACGGCCGCTATTTAATTAAGTCAAGTTTTCGATTTACGACCTAAAATAAACATCCTCATTCAAAATTATTCCGATGTCCAACGTAGAGCTAAAGTTTCTCGAGGAATTAATTTAGCCATTAGCTGTTATAATTCACTGAATAAGGCAATAGACAAGAAGTCAAGGCAACCAATATTTTCAAGTCAGGCCAATCCTTACCAGCGAAAATTACGACGACGACAGTGATCTATCTGCAGCTTATCATTTCTTATCGTCTTCAGATTAAAGCGATTTAAAAAACAAAATTATGTAGTAAACATAGACATATGTTGTGATGATGATGTATTTTCATATTTGTGTATATATTATTGTTGGTTTTTGGAGTATGTTATTATTTTATGTACAAATGTACTCGTATGTAGTTGTTATTTAAATCAAACAAAAATATAAAATGCATTTTGAATAATAAACTATGTTACATATTTAACATATTTGGAATCGATCGCATTGAATTTGTATGATTTGTATTAGAATAATTGATTTCTTATACGGCCTTTCGCTTTGCGGGCCAAGTTTCGTGGAACGTATTTAGATCGTAAAGGGAGGTATGGATGTATTCCGTAAATATTTCATACCAATTACTTTTCTGTCGCAGCGTTTCGCACGAAATTATAAACAGAATATTAGCCTTAACTAAATAAAAAAATATATGCGCTGGGAGTAAAAAAATTATTAAAATTAATTATAAAGAAATTATATTTTATAATTTAAAAAATCGTTGTTAAAATTTATTAATGTTTAATAATTATTGCATCCGACTTAAATTACAGCTTGCGATCACAAACAAAATTTCAGTATATGTAAATAGAATTTTGTTTGAAATTTCGTTTCGAATCGAATGATATAATTGGCCCTGTACTCTGCACGAAACTAGTATTTAGTACATTGAAAAAATTTTATCGTGAGCCTATCAATAATGGTATCACTTGATTCATTGATTTGCGACAGTGAAATGTTCAAGACTCAGACACACTTCCATAATTCCTACTGAACTAACGAGACTGCAAGAATAAGTAGCTAAACGTTAAGCGTGATTCACGACCATCTCCTCCACACTTTACACTAATAAAAGAAACAAATTACAACACTACAAAAACTAAGATTCTTATAAATATTCGAATGTGTCGCGCTGTGATAATTCGATATTCGTGAAAAGCCTTTTTTTCTGCTGACACCATGAAATTTTTATATCAAACGGAAATGAAAATGGTGAAAGAAAAAAAATTTTTTTTTGTACACAGAAAAAAATACGTGAAGATTATTTGTGGGTGTGCAACAAAAAAGACATGTTTTTGTGAGTATGAGTCTGTATGTATGTATGTATGTATGGATGCATGTGTACGTTGTGTGTTGCTATCAATAATTTCATTGCAGGATGGACAGGAGCGTGTGCAACAATACACTTCAATTGCAATAATTAATTCTGAAGTAGTTAGCTCATTGACTCCACAGGTCAAAGTTGTGGGTTCAAATCGTATGCTAATGATGAAAAATTTCTCCAAAGTCAATTGGCGAAAAATGAAACGTTATAGAGTTTCCACACTGACTGGTTTTAAAGCAAGTTGCTTTTACGTTAAAACCAACTATTAAAACCTGGTTTTACCACATAAAAATATTTTCTTAAAACCTTTTTTGAATTGGTTTGAAGTTGATTTAATGAAATACAACCATGATTTTCATTTACTAAAGCCAGTGCTACCAAATTAAAAAAATTGACAACATCAACAATAATTTAAATGGCGCTCAATGAATTAAAAAAAAATAAAGGAAAATTTTCAAAATAAAGTCCCTCCTATTAATTTAAAACAATGAACGCAGCAGCAACAACAATAAAAAAGTGCAAAAGAAAAAGCAGCTTCTTTGGGGAGAGCATAATGAAGATGCTTCCATCGAGTTGTGGAAGGAGAAAATAACTGAAATTTTATTAAACAAACTGTGCGTTAAAACCTGATTTAATTAAACTTATAGCGAGAACACAAAATCAGCTGTTTGTGGTTTTAACGTTAAAATAAGGTTTTAACTTTTTTGGTATGAAAACGCTATTAAAATCAGCCCTACAACCTGATTTTACCATACAAATTAATTTTGTTAAAACCCTCTGTAAAACCTTTTCATTTTCGTTCGAAGAAATAATTAGACAAACTTAATTAATTGGGGTATTCATAAGGTAGTCATGAAGTCATATGTTTTAAAATAATAACACGAAAAAATATAACTGCTATGAACAATCCGGCATAATTTAGTGTACTATTTAAAAACTTCATTCAGCTGTTAAGGAAAAAACACTTATTAATGTTTTATATGAAAATGCTATAAACGAATTAATGAGAGAAATAATTCGACATTTTGATGTAGTAAAAATTTGGTTACATATTTTTCAATTAAAATTGTAAAATCGTTCACAGCTGTTGACAGTGACATGAGCTGAATAATTTTTTGGACGATGACTGGTGGGTAAACGTTAAGTGGCTACCAGCCAGATGAGTTATACAAACAAAATTTGATCACTTGAAGATCATTCGACATTGTGATTTTTCTTTCTTTCTTTTTTCTTATAAAAAAATGCAAAATTTTTAAAAAAATTTTTATTCTTATACCATTTAAGTAACGGTGGCTTGTAAATATTATTGCCGGCTCGACTGAAGAGTTTCAGTGTACGACTCTGATTTCTACTATTATTTAATGACAAAACAATAAACATAGTTGGAAAAGTTTTATTATTTTATGACAATTAAAAATGAACAATTTGTTCAAACTATTTTAAAATATTAAGACATTATGACAATATAACTTAATAACAGACATTGTGAATCCGCCAAATGATACCTGTATGTGAACTATTTATAATTTTAATGTTAAAATCAGCTTTTAAAAGTTTCTAAGTTTCTAACTATAAGTTTTATTGTTTTATATTCTTCTTCCTGCTCTTTATGTCCTTTCAGACTGACCAGGCCTTTAAAACGACATGCTTTTCAAATCCCCCACATGACGCTACTGTCTCCCTAAAACTACTGTGCATGAGAGAGAAATATATGTATGTATGTATTTGTAAATTGTCAAAAATATTCTTCTGCTATTCAGAAACAAAGAAAAACCGAGGAAAGTGTGAGAAATAAATTGAGACAAAATTATTTGCCACCACTCGAAATAAAATGTTGCTGATATTTCAATTGTCTCTGCTGGTGGTGTTCAACAAGATGAAAAACATGATAAGACTTGTCCATATTTTACAACTTCCTGATCCATTTAATAGTGTTTAAACAAAAATAAAAGAGAAGAAACAATACTTTCGCATAAATGCTTTAACAGCCACAGAATTTCTATTAACGTTTGAGCTCTATTTAGTCGTATCTCACTTTAAATCATTTGAATTTTAATTTCTAATGATGTTTTTTTTTATTTTAATTTATACCTTTTTTTAGAAATGCAATTATAACAAAAAAAACTACAAGAATTATTTGAATGTTTTTTATTGATAAAACTTTGAAAAAGTTATGGTCTAAAAAAGCTACTAAAAACAAGCACTTACTTAACAGAAAAAACAAGAAGCCAAAGTATGTTATCACTTCTTTGCTCGCCAAAAGAAGCCAAATAACCTTCAAACATGAAAATTGTTTTATTATTTTAAATAAATCATCAAAAACTCAAAAAAAAAAAATTAAAGCGGAATAAACCGAAATTATAACAAAAACAACAGCAACAATAATCATTCAAACTAAATGGAAAAAAAATACAAACTAATTTAGCCAACGAACATTGAATTGAAGCCATTCAGACAGACAACTGTTAACAAAAGTGCATTCTCACATGTATTTTTTCTTCAGTATCTCCTCATAAGGCTGTAACATGTGTGGTGATTCGAAGTGTTCTATTCCTTAGGAACAGTGGAATAAGTTATAATTAATATGCAATATATTTCAGCGCTTTTGGGAAACGTTTGCCTTTTTGTAGAAAATATTTCTTGCAAAATTATGAACTATAAATTATTTTTTTTAAAAACATTCGATTAGAAACGAAATTAAAAGAAAAAATTATTAAAATAAATTAATGAAAATTTTCTGTCGTGTGAAGAAATTACATTTTTGATTAGAATAAAGGAAAAAGAACAATTAATCTTCAAGACCAGTTGAATATAATACGTATTTCCTATGCCACTACGCACTTCATCAGTACTCTTTGTGTCAACAGGGAGGCAGTTGTAAAGTCATTAATATCATCTATTTAACCCGTCAGAGCATAGGAAAACGTATACGAGAATAATCGTTACTGTTCACATACTATTAACAAAGGTTGCCAGCTTTGTTGTTTTCATGTCTTTAGTAAAGGTTATACTCCAGGGCACTGTCTTCGCTTTGAAAAAAATATGGCCCAATTATCTGTTCCGACGAAACAGCGCACCAAACGGTACACTTCACAGAAAACCTTATAATTAAATTTTTCCCGATTAAGTCTTTGCTCAGATAATGTTGTTTCTTAATTAATAATTTTATTAAATCCACGTATATTTTAATTGATTTTGGTGCTCTCTCCAAAAGCGCACTCAAAATGGCCAAATTTTAAAATTTTTTCCTATTAAAACTGTTAATTGATAGGCTGAAATCTAATGATTATTTTGATTAAATCTGCGTTTTTTTAATTGAATCTTGGTTTTAAATTTTTTCTGTGTTAAGTGGGTGTAATTCTCGCTGTTGAACTACAATTGGATTTACCGTAGCCCTTTTTGCCTATTAACGAAGGCACACTTTGAGTACGAATTTTGCTATTTTTCACTTCACTTGAATGAACGTTACATTGCTCCACTGTTGAATATCGCATTAGTGCATCCACCACAGAACAACAGCAATAAGAACAACAGAAGAGATACGATTAGTAAGTTGTACGTGTCATACCACCGTCATAATGTCTAGGCACGTTTATGGGCATAACTTTAATTCTTCTCCTCGGTAAAAAAGAGGGAGAAAAGAAAAAAAATTTCAAGCTCTTCTTTTTCGCTTTTTTTTCTTTCTTTGGCGGCGATTCTTGTTTTAATTTATTTTATTAGCTGGCAAAGTGCATAATGGCTTGTATGACGCCCATATACACTACCACGACGAACAAGTGAATGTGGGAATGTTGCAACTACGTTACCTTTAAATACGTTACGATAACAGAAGAAAGAGAAAACGAGTAAAAAGCCACACTTTCCAAAACTAGAAAAGTTTTGTAGAACAAAAATAAAATGAAATGAAATGAAATGAAGAAGACGGAGCAACCTTAACAATATTAAACTAATTTTTTAATTTTATTTTTATTTTGATTTTATTAAAAACATTTTTGTTCTCCTGCCCCGGCTTGCTACAACTGCCACAACAAACATTTTCACATGCATCTCTATTCAGCGCTCAGGAATTGTAAAAAAAAAAAAAAAACCAACATTAAATGTTCAAACGAAACCGAATAATAAATTCCCTATAAAGAAAAGCACATTAAAAGGATATGAAGGAGAAAGTAAAGGAATGGAATGGAATTAAATGGAATGGAATAAAATGGAATGGAATAAAATGGAATGGAATAGAATAGAATAGAAATACAGTAGGCTCGTGGTTAGAGGGAACGCGCGATGGAGAGTAATACTCGATTGAGCGGACAGCAAAAATTCTTTCAATGAGTACTCTATAGAGCGGACTTTCATTCTGATTTAGTACAAGGTTTGTTCAAAAGAAAAGTTGAATATTGAATTTTTTTTGAATAGTATTTATTTATTCTTCTATCCATTTTGTCCCCTTCAAAGTAATACCCCTCAGATATAATGCACTTATGCCAGCGCTTCTTCCAATCCAAATTGGGTAGAGAAGTTTACAAATTTTATGTGATTTGACACAATAAAAATCAAAATTATTTACAAAAATTAAATAGCATGTGTGTTTACACATGATAAAACATTCTATTGATAAAAATTCGTTATCATTGCATCGTTTTTTAACAGTTTTTTATCTTGGACCAGGACTCAGGAGATGACCCCTACACATGCGGTGCATTAGCGCTGGAACTAGAGGAAATGGATTGTAGGAGAAATGATAGGAGGTGAAGCTTCACTATCTTATAACACTGCTTTTTGCACGTTCTTTGATTTATAGCAGTGCTGCAGCGCCTCTGATATCAAGGAGACGTATTAAATTTTGAAGCTTCGTTTTTAGTAGCTTTTTTTAGTTATTATTTTACTTCGCAGGTGCTACACAATAACGACTAAGGAGGGCGTTCTGATGTGCCTGTGGATTGGATAAAGATGAAGCCGTCACTGTCAGTCAGTGACCAGTGACTATGCCTTCGCCACTGAAACCTTGCGACAACAACTGACACAAAGTCACACAGAAATGCACATGAGAAAAAATGCGAGATGTTTTTAAGAGTCTGAAACTGGGGTTGAACCCAGGAAAAATTTTTCGTTTTGTAGTCAACGTGCAGACTACTTCGACCATTGCCACCCTCTTAAAATGAATTGGTTAATCATTGAAAAGCTCATTCTTTACTTGGCTGAGCAATACAGCGTACAGTATAGTTTAGTGGAACCACAAAATTTATAATAACATTCTTATGCAAAAACGAATTTTGTAATCGGTTTTAACGCACACTTTAACTTTAACAATGGTCTTATTTACATATGGAATTAAAACTACAGTATTAATACACACCCTTGGTTGAGAGAAAATCCTTTGTTTTAATGAGTTCCCTCTATTCCGAGTCTACTGTATTTAAATACATATAAAAATAATTTGAGGGCAAAGCTTAAGCAAGCTGCTCCCCATAAGCCAACGATATACGATATAGTTGAACTTCGAGCAGTTGCCGCTCTAACAGGATTCCCTGAGATTTTGTATACAAAGGACCAAACGTCTTTAGATCATGGCAACTCTGAGAAAACGACATTGGCCTGAAAGTAAATAAATATTTTGCTACAAAAATTCCAAAGCTTCCAAGAAAGAATCATTACTACGACTTGCATTAGAATAACGTTTCCAACGACTGTAGGGTGTTAACAAATTTAAGCAAAAAAAAAACCCCTGCTTCCTTAAAGCATTCATTCTTCCCACCAGCGAATATTTATACAGGCAACATAAAAAAAAAAAAAGGAAAAAAATTAGGAAATGAAATGCAAACGGAAAAGCATTTTGTTGGATCCTGGTACCAGGTAACACAATTGTCAGTTAATTAGAAATCACAAAGTTTAATTTGTACATGATTTTCTTTGTTGTTCGGCAATTTTTTTCCGGGTTTGTGTTTAAGAAAGAATTTATATAGGAATTTTTTTCCATTGCATTCTTCATTAAGTTTCTTTTCTGTTGTTTTTTTTTTTCTCTCTTGCTCTCCTTTTAAGGCCTCCTCGGTGGTGCACTGTGTGAATATAGAGAAGTGTAAATAAACTTTAACAAACAAGTGACACTACTCCACTCACTTATTGGATAAATTTTTATGAGGTCGTGTGAATTGGCTGGATTTGATTTTCTTTTGTGCCATTTTTATTAAATTCTTTTCGTTAATTTTTATTCATACGAAGGTAAAGCAATTAACCCATTTCGTTAAATAAATTGCAATAGAAAACACAAAAGCTACATGGAAATAAGACAACTGAAGCGCGAACGATGTTCATTTGATGTTGAGTTGGGGCAAGAACTTTTTTAAGCCATCGCGTCATTTTATTGATTGAAATCACTGAAATCTAAAATATTATTGCCAGTTCATAGAAGCCGAGCTGCAAATAATCGTTCGCCATTTATATTGGAAACAACAATAAAAAAGAACTCAAAGTATTTTTGCTTTCAATATAAATCACCTCGGCTTCGACAAACAGGCAGAAATTAATGAAAAATAAATATACGTGTATGTTCTGTAAACCGAAGAAGCAAAAAATTTTTCGTTTTTACACATCCATACACATTAGGGTGGGTCAATTTTTTTGGTCAACAGGCGTATAGCGAAATCGAAATCTGCACAAAATTCTGAAAACATTTGATGCCGAGAAGCAACAAAATTCGCATTCGGGTAATTCCAAGCCCTAAAATTTCTGAAAAAAAAATTTTTTTCTAACTGTAGTCTCGTAGTGTAGGTACATTAAGGGTCTCTTTCACCAAACATATTTAAACACAATTTAATTTAATTAATGATCTTTATTTAAAGTATGTTTAAAAAAATTTTATTTTCACCAACTGAAATAATGAAACACAAGAAAGTATGGCAACGCTCTGATATTTAATATGATAGCGTCAACTTACAGCTTTTTAAAAAGCTGTTTCATGCTGTTGCAAAATCAATATTTAAATGCAGAGTGCTGGCTACTTAAACAGTATTTAAATATTCCATGAGTATATCTTGATAAAAATGAAAATCGACATTTAAATATGAATTGATATTTAAATAGAATTGGTGAAATAGGCTCTAAGAGCATTAAAATAAAACTAAATTGTACTCTGTAGCTGCTTTAGAAGTTAAGTTGAAAAGTGTAAGGGAAAATTTTGGCCACTGTATTGTTGGCCCCTGTAGACCTAGCAGGCTAAAAATTAACTTTTTTTTAGTTTCTTATCGCGAATAACAAGTATAACAAATTTTATTGACATCGGAAGCAAAGTAGAAAATTCATGATTGATTTGGCTTGGAATGACCCAAATGTGAACTTTGATGCGGCGGGTGCTAAGTTTTGATTTTAGAGCCATACATTTTTCTGCTAATTTTCTTAGAATTTTGTACAGATTTCGATTTTACTATACGCCTGTCATGTTTTTTTCTCACCCGAACAAATTGACCCACCCTAATACACATACTTCGGTATTGAGAAATCACTCGTTTTTAAATCGACTCGGTTTACAGAACAGGGCGTATAGTGTCATACGGGCTTTATGGTTGCGCTAATTATTTTGGTATTTGGGGAGACCAGAAGCCTGCTACTCAATAGATAAGTTGCATGTATTTTCAAAATTTTATTCTTTGGCAATTAAAATAATTTCCTTCTCATTTTTAAAGTTCGAAAATCAAAAGCCCAACCAATAATATTTATTTGCTCTTTCTCCTGCCCCGAGGGAGTGTTTGTAACTGAAATACAAAAGTAGCCAAATAAATTTACACATTCATGCCATTCCTTAGACTTTGGATTATTGGCGTTCTGCATACTTAAATAACTGTGGCCAAAGCAGCTCCTAAATGATGAACACAAATATTCATTCAATTGAACTCCATGGATGTTTGTTTCAACACTTGTAGAAAGTCAAGTGCAAAATACGAACGGCACGGCAAGAGGGTTCTTTAGCAGAATAAAAATACTCGCAAATAAATAAATGAAGGCAAAATAAAAATGAAAAAAATGGAAAATATTTAGTCTCAACAATAACAACATTAAGACATGAGTATCGAAATAGCCCAAGGATATACAAAGAAGTTTATTTTATTTCTGTTGATACAAAGAAGTGTGTGTGTGTGTGCATACATACGTATCCTTCCTATCAACAACTAAACAACTACTTCATATGAACAACAGTTTGCTTTAATTTTTTGTTTTTTTTTTTCTTTATTTCTATTTTTGCTTTTTTTTAGTTCAAATAAGAAGCCGACAACAAAGAGAAAGAAAAAAAATCAAACATTCTCGTATCAGAAGAAAAGTGAGTGAGAAACATCGAATCTTATCGAAATTGTTTTGTTAAACTTCTTTAACGAAATAATCAGGACTAAAGTGGAAAAGTTTTCGGTTCAAGGAATAACAAGAAAATAATTTAGTGTAAGCATTGAAGAAATCAAGCTAATGAGCTTACGTTTTGTTTCGTAAGTTTTTTGTTTTCCAAAAGAAATTAGCAACAGTGGGCTTGAAGGACGAACTGTACTTGTGACAGACAAATATATAATTTTTTATACGGTCTATATATGTGGTATTTCATTTGTTGCTAACACCAAAATCTTCAGTAGACCTCTAACCAAATTCTTGACATGTTTATGAAAGAGCTCCCAGAAAATCTTTGAGAATTACGAAATATAGAAACAAAACAAACGAAATATCTTCTTTAAAAATGTTATCTACACAACAAACATTTTATTATTCAATTTTAAATCTAATAATTTTTTCAAACATTTTAATTCTCTTTACATGGCAAGTAGATTATTACATTGAGAAGACACTCAAGTCGAATTAATATAATTAGCCGTTTCACGACATCCCACTGTTTTTTATTTACATAACAGAAAAACAGAAAACCCAAATCCTCAAAATCGCACAGACAATTGTTAAAAAGAGCCAAGTGGATAAATTGATTAGCAGTAGACTTTCTTCGCTGTTTATTTACTCGCGTGTTTCTTATTTTCTCGTTAGTTAGTACATTTCTTCTTTTCTATTAAACAAAGAGTAACCTGAGTGGTGTTTCTTTAAAAATGTGATGAAATCAGCATTTAATTTTGTATTGATTTCGTAAGAATAATTTTCAAATAAAAAAAAACACACATATATTCGTTGTCATAAATTTCTATATCGGACATGTTTAGAGCAAATAAAAATTTTTAAACCACTTTTGTCTACAACAATAACAACACATTGAGTTGCAAAGTCCTCCCTGGGGGGGAATTTCCAACCTGTTATTTATACCTTTCTTTTGTTGGATTTTTTTTAGAAAATGTTTTTTTTCGATATTTTCTTTACGAGTTTTGTTAAAAATTTCCCCCAAAAACAAAATGAAAAAAATATATTGTTTTTCTGTTTCATTTTTCTCACATTAAAAAGCCACAAAATATACAAAATATTTTGTTTGCAATAAAAATGTTTTGTTTATGGAAAACTTACCGGTCCCTTGGACTTTGAGCAGGCCAGTTGTTATAGTTGCTGTTGCATTTGATGGAGAGTTTCTCTCGTGTTTTATCTGGACATCAGCCAGGGTTAGATGACTTGTAGTGGTTGTGGCAACTCCAGCTCCAATTGAAGATGGGGCCGATGGTGTAGATGTTGGTATTGTTTCCGAATTATTACCACCACTGAGCTTTACACGTGAAGAATTATGATTTTTATCATTATTATTGGCAACAATATTGCTATTGTTGTTGTTGTTGCTGCTGTTGCTGTTGCTGTTGCTGTTGCTGTTGCCATTTGTCAAACGCAAAAATGTCGTTGTAGTTGTAGCATTTGTTAATTTACTATTGTTGTTGTTTGCTGTTGTAGATAAATGACGTTGGCCCGTCGCTGAAGCTAAAATATCACCCAATTTTGTTGTGGTTGTTGTAACAATATTGTTGCTGTTGCCATTCGATGCATTTGATTTCTGAGCCTTTTTGGTGCGAGTAAATGTTATGGTGCTACCACCTTTGGTCGTGTTGACACCAGCTGTCGTTGCATGAACTTGGTGCTGCTGCTGTTGTTGTTGAATGGAGGACAAAGATGATGAAGATAAGCTAAGTTTATGTTCGACCGTTAAAGATGAGGCCAAAGAAGATGAGGAATTTGATAAAGATGAGGTAGAATTGGCACCTGATGTCGTTGTTGCTGTTGACGCTGAAGATGAATTGCGTATGACTAGGATAGACTGGGATTTCTCTAAACGCTTTAATGTTTGCAACACGAATGGTCCTTTATCATCGCCCGTTGCAGTCGTAACCGTACCAAAGCGATTGCTGTCGGTGCTTAAGCTGCGTGAAGCCTGAATTGCACGTTGAAAGAGATAAAGTTTGAATTTTTAATTGCATTCGTATTTGTATAAGATTTTTTTCTGTTTTTATTAGATTGAGGGAAAATTTTTTCGCATGAAATGCTATAAATATTTTCAACTCAAATGCTTTTCCAAATGCTCAAAATAACTGAGAATTGATAAAACATGTTGATTTAAACAAGGTATCTTAAGCTGGATCATGGCCATCAACGCGACAGGGGAACTTCAGTTAGCATCTGAGGTGGATTGGCGTCGTGGGGGAGATCATACCTGCAGACTGTAGCCTGGGCGAGACTGAGGAGGCAGCACATATTGTGTGTGAATGTCCAGCTTTGGCTTATGGCAGCCTAAGGGCCACGGGCCGTCTCATCCTCGATGGTAGTGTGATGACGGAACTTAGTCTGCGGCAGATGCTAGCAATAACTAGGAACTCAAGAGATGAGATGGAGGTCGAGAAATACCACTTGACTGAAAGAAGTTAATAGAGTCTAGAGAAAACGCAGGGATTGGCGCGGATCTTAATGGCTGATGGGTTTGCCACTTGTTGGTTGAACCGGCAATCAATGGGAAAGGAGGGGCCGAAAAGTGACCCGATGTCTGGTTCGATGCCTTCCCACACTTGAATAAAAATTAATCACACGTGCAAAAATACAGTCAAAGGTGAAGTATTTAGTATTTGAGAGGTTACTCTGTAAATTCGAATCGCAAGTAAACTGCGGTCCGAAAGCCTTTCTTTTCGAATAGAATTACGGCGAAATTGCTCCGCAATGCTTAATAGACCACTTAATTCGTAACAGAAATTGGTTTTCTAGTTGGCTTTTACAACCTCTGCTAAGGCAAGTATATCTCTTGCTACCAACTATCTGCCTTGAAATTTAATTCTTCCACATATTTATTCCTTTGGTTGAGATCTTGATGCGTCCCTGCATAACGAGGCCTCTTGTGACGGAGCTTTAGGAAGACAGGCCTCTAGCATGCTGCTGCTTACAAACATGGCGGACGCAAATGTGGGTGAGTAGAGAGCGGTCTTGATTGGAACGTTGCTGTGGCCCTAACCGAAGTAATGCGGAAAGCAGTCCCTGGGAGGAATCTACCCAGAGGAGGAGGAGGAGGAAGGATTGTTTTACAAATCAACAAAGGTGATGACGGTCGCTGTTAGTGCGAAGGCATTTTAAACCCTATTTTATGATATCAATACGTGAGATTAGGCGGAGACTATGGTTAGGGTTTTCGAAAATGACAGAAAGCAGGTGGAGCTGAATGCGGTCTGCTCCTTCACGAGGCAGACTTGGACGAACTACAACAGGCGAAGAACCGACAATCTTATGAAGATGTCAACGAACAATACTTCGCGTTTTGTGGCAGTCTGTACTGGCCATTGGGGAGGCACGCCGAACACCTTGCGATAGGTGGAAATACACTATGCAGGAGCTGTGGTGAGGAAGATAGTGGGGAATCGGTTTTCCAACTATTGTGCCCTGTGCAGGGGCAGTGAGAGGACGCTGAGAGGTTCGTTCTTTGCGGATCTTGACGCCATTGGGGATATGATCTCCACCAGGCTGGTGCGATTCTTGGATGTGACCGGCTGGATGTAGATGCTGAGTACTACAGGGCACATCAGTTACTTCGCTTATCTTTGGGTTACGCCAGTTTTTGTGCCACTTTGTACTAATAGATCACCCCCGCTGATGAGGTTCCAACTAAACAAAGCAACCTCTCTTTGGCTTAAAAAGTTGCCTGAGATCTCAAAGACACGATCACAATTGGGGACAAGCAATTCAAGACCTGAAAGATGAAATTTGTGTAATAATGCAAAACAGCCGCAAATGTTCGAATTGCTTAAGGTAATCTTCATGAAAAGAATATGATACGGCAAGTCTGGTCGGGGCGGCCAGTTCTCTGTTATTGTTTTCCAATGGAAAATCCTCCTTCTTGCAGTTAAATAAACGTCCGATAATTTCGCTTAACAATACTCGGTCTTTAACACACCAAAATAAAACCTCTTATTGGAAGATTTGTTAGGACAGTTAACAATTATACCATATGAACCAAAATATGTGCCGTTCAGTCAAGAACTTGTAACTATTTTGGAGAAAATTCTATACTGTAATTCTTTCCTAGAAACCCTCTATATCAGGAAAACAAGTTGTGAATAACGTCAATATTTGCAAATAAGTTGTGAAACGTTACCGCTTGTTTGAAAACTTTCGGTTTTCTTTACCATCAGCGAGTTTTGTCCGTTTATGAACACATATGGAAAGCAGGGTTATGCGCACTGCAGAGATGATCTTTACAAGATACGAAAAAGTTATATCACATACAATTAATACACACCTTGGCGCACACCTGAATTGGCATGCACACTTAAATCGTATTAATTTTAAAACAACTTCCACGACTTGCCTACGGTCTTAAGAAATTCAAAAAAAATTCAAAAAAATATGATAATTTTAAGCGACATACTAACATTTTTAAATAGGAATGGTTTTTCCGTTCCTGGTGTGATTGTGGAATTGGATTTTTTTAATTGTCCCGACTGCAATAGTACGGTTTCCAATTGACTAGCATTTATGGGTGTTTGCAATAGAATTGTATTGGTTTCCTTGGGAATCGTTGTGACTGTAGTTGTGGCTGCTGATGATGGGGTGGTGACGGCATTGCCCATCACAGTGCCGCCAATGCCTACATTGTTAGCAATCAAGGAAATACTAGTTTTACGTGCAACAGTTGTGGTTGACGGTAATTGTGTTAATGTGGCCACGGTGGCTTTTTCATTTTGTTGCTGTTGTTGTTGCTGCTGTAACTGTTGCTGTTGCTGTTGATGATGTTCACTGAGAAATGTAAAGATGTCTTGTTTATTTTGTATGACAATTTCTCCATGTTCATTGCGCGAACCGCGCACAACAATTATGTTGTTGCCTAAATGTTGCTGATGGTGATGCGTGGGATGTGTTTGCAATTGGAATTGCAATGATGCTTGCGATACAGTTTGATTTGTTAGCTGTTGCTGGTGCTGCTGCTGCTGCTGTTGTTGTTGCTGCTGCATTAATACGAACTTTTTGCCAACTACTTGTTATCGTTGTATTTGTAGCATTTGGTATTTCTTATTGGTGTCTATTCAAATTAATGTTATCAATTCGAATTCGAAGACGTTGTTGTTGTTGATGTTGTTCAATTGTTGTTGCAACTGTAAAGAAAGATAAAAATAATTAAATAATTTTCGTGATTGCCATAAATCATTGATTCTGTCTACAAGAGGAAGTATTTAATGGAAAAAATATAATAAAAAAATATTACAATGAAGAAGAATTTAAATTTATGGCACAGAGCTGAGAAGGAGTGAATTGTTTTTTTCAATTTCGAAAACTTCTTCAAATCAAAAAATTTTCAAGATTGTTTTCTACGTGGGTGGGTCAATAAGTCAGCATCTTTACTAATAGCCTGCCTCTTAACTGAAAGGGAAACTTTGGCTGCGAAAACAAAGCTAGAAAATTGAGTGCCTCTACTTGACATCAGAACCGCTGCAAAACTGCTATAAAAACAAAAAACGTGCAAACGCGGAGTTGTAAGATAGTGAAGCTTGACCTCCTGTCATTTCTCCTACTATCCCTTTTCCCTATTTCCAGCACAATGCATCGCATGTGTAGGCGTCACCTCCTGAGTGCAGGTTCATCTTGGGCCAGCCTGTAGCAGAAAAAAGATAGTGAGAGATATGACAGTTGGTGAAGCTTCACTGTCATACAACTCTGCTTTTGCACGTTTGCAGCCATTTTGATGTAAAGCAGACGTATTTAATTTTGAAGCCTTTTGTTTTAGTTGCCATTTTCGCAATTATTTTACTACGCTGGTGCTATACATTTTTTACTTACAAACTGTATCGAATGCTGTTGTCAATCAATGCATTCTTTTATATTCTGCTTTGCCTAAACATTTCAACAAGCAACTTTCAACAACTTTTCTCGTGTCATCTTTTTTCCTTGTTAAACAAACTAAAATTTGTGACATTTTGTGTGGATTGTAATACGAGCAGTTCAGTTGATTATAACGTTCCTCCTTTTTTGTCAACCATCAACAACTTCAATTGATTGTGTCGTGCACATTGTTGTCGGTATGCAAACTATTTATTGTCATCAACTTTGCAACGTTCTAAAGTCGGCGTACGTAGAACGTAGAAAGTCAACTTTTTTTTAGAGTTGGTCTATTTGTTTGTGTTCACAATACCAACAGTTGTGTGGTATCATTGGGAGTGTGTTTTTTTATTGTTTCCTGGTCAATATGTGTGGCATGGCCTTCAGGCCGTTTTGAATAAAAGAAACAAAAAAAAAAACAGCCACCACGGACACACTTTACGGAGTGGGGAAGGAACGACTCGTCGAAGAAAGAACAACAAGATAAACCATCTAAAGGGTAAACTAACCGGAAATTTATTACTTCATATTGTCATGCACTTTGTGTAGTTTGTTGTATATTTTTGCGTTTAAAATGCCGTCACTGTTACACAATTTCGCGTACATATAATTCATCTCTCTGCTTCTGCTTCTTCGTTTTTTTTCCCCATGTATAACAGGAACGTTTTACTTCTCTACCGGCGTTAGAAGTTGTTCACTTATTGAGTTTTTAGAAAGACCGGGATTTGGAATGACAATGACATCCATTGTAAACACATTTTCCCTGCCAATAAAAAAAAAAATAAAAACAAAAGTTTGCAAAAGTTTGTCTCTCCCCCCGAAATTTCGTTAAAAAAAATTAAAGGAAAAAACAGGCAGGATAAAGTAACAAAAAGCAAATATATCAATGAAATTTTCCAAAGTGAGTAACAAACAAAAAAGAAAACCAGTGTATGCCCAGAGCAAATCCAAATTGACTTTAAATCGTTCAATATGAATTGTTTATTAGAACAGTGTGTTGATGGAGGGTTAAAGAAAGCAGCTTCATATTTCCCTCACACATATCCAGCCATAAACGTCAAAAAGACATTTGTGGTCGAATCACACTACGTTTGTGGAATCGACTACCCGCAGAGGTCTTTCCTGTCACTTTTGGCGTGAGAAAATTCAAATCGAATGTTAATAAACACTACTCCCTCTACCCTCTCTCCCAAAACCTTATTTCCTAGTTCTTTCACAATGCACCGCATGTGTAGGGGTCATCCCCTGAGTGCCGGTCCAACAAAAAAAAAGCTCCAAAACCCAAATTTTACATGGGAAAATTTTTTCGTTAAATTTTGACATACAAAATCTGTAGATAAGTACGAGTAATTTATTTTCAGTGTAGCAACGGATATTTCTTGCGATAAGGCGACTGCAGGAGAACTTTAGATTTGTATGAAAAAAAATATGGCCTTCCGTTGGACCTTGCAGTTCATGCCTTCGAGTGTCGGGAAAAATTTTCCTGAGTTCATTAGAGTCCATTCCATAATAGTAACGATCGAGCAACATAACACACCCAACATTGCGGCGATGCTGAAGAGAGTCAATACAGTTGGCTACCCCACTTTCCCCCATGAGCTTCCTCGCCTTCTCCTGTACACGGTCGAGGAACTTCAAAATAGTCTTTGAAGCACCGACCCATGCATAAGAGTTGTATTCCATTTTCAGTTGACTGTAGGAGGTATAAATAGTAAGGAGATCAGATGTGGTGAAGTATGTCTTGCAGCGTCTTAAACAAGCGAGTCATTTGATTGCTTCTTTTGAGAGCGGAAAAATGTGCTTAGTCCATCGAACATCACACTGAACTTGCATGAGAAGAATATCAAGAGCAGCTGATTCTGCAATATTTATATCATCCCTAATTACAGGTGAAGCAGCGTGATCGGGCATGCGTCAGCATGCATGTGAACATGCAGCGTTGGTTCTTTTGAGCGTTGAAATCGACCCTGTTCTTGTGACCCCATTTTGATATTTTTGTGAAGTCACTATTCATATTCTACCTCAGCGCCACGATCCTTGGTAACCTTGGCCTGCGATCAAATGAATATGGCTGACAAATACTGCTGTCATCTGCAAAAGAGTGGATAAGTTTGAGAGTGTCAGACAAAAGGATATTGAGAAAGATAAAAAAAGAGTAGGAGTAAGAATGAAGGCTTGTGGTACTCCCGATTATATCCCCAGTACGTTAATAAAATCTTGTGAATTTTACAAAAAGTTTAACAGAAGGAATTTTTCATACAAAAAAAATTTTTCCTCTAAATTGGAATTTCTCTAGAAGATGAATTCCAAGAAAAGGGATGGGCATAAAAGGGAGAAAGATGAGCGGAAATTCGCTGAAATTGTGTTGTGTTGGGAGCTGCAGCAATAAGAGAGCTTTCGAAAAAAGACGGGTCGTTATTGATAGCCTAGACGAACTTGTGGTTTTGGAAATGATGCTCTTCCCTAGAATTGTTCCTTACCATTGCACAGTGTTTTGTAATGCATGTAGTGCGCCTTTCATCACTCGAACGTCAAAGGACACCACATCGGATCGCTACCATCAGTGAAAGAAGGACGCTAGACAGTTCCATTGAAGAGACTTCTTGTCATTATGGAGAGAATAATTTTTGTAAATGGCTCGCCAAGGGCTTGATAGATTTTCAAAATATATAAAATTTCCCAAAATACTTTCTCCGAACCCACTGTTGTACAGCTCCCATGCAAAAAGGAGGCAAACACAATAATGTTTTTCTTATTTTTGAAAAGAAAAAAAGCAACGACAGCACGCGACAAAATGCACTTCATAGTTGAGTTATGTCCAACAAGATAATGTACGACAAGGACATTATTTGTGAAAGAGGCACACACGCACAAATGCACAACCCTAAATCTAATACGCTGGAAAAAATTATTACATGAACTTAAAAACACGTTATTTTAGAACGACTTCTACCACTTCATGTGCAACTTGTGGCCGTGGTAGCAGTAGCTTTATTGTGGAACCAATAACACAAACAAACAACAAGCCAACAACGAAACACTTGAAGCAAATAAAAACGAGAAACGGAAGAAATGTGTTTCTTTTTTGCTGTTAGAAATTTGCAATTTTTTTCTACAGAATTCATTTTCATTTCATTTTGTTACAAATGACCATTGACTAGTTTGAAGGGTGTTAGTAAGTGCGAGGGATGTCTGAGAATTACTACTTTTAAACCTTTTGATTGCGAGATAATGGAAAATATCGAAAATGGCTGAAGTTTCTGAAAATGCAGATTTTTGTTGGTTGGTTGGTGTGGGTGATCAAGGACTTGAATTATTCCGAAGCCCCCACATCTTAAGCCCGCCGCAGCTTACGAAGCGATACTTGCAATTCCTCGCTATCACCGTCGCAGCAGCTTCTGTATACTGTGGTCTACTGTCAATAAATTTTCTGATGTTGTTGCTTCTCATGTACGTTTTCTTCCGGTGTAGGGTCAATCGAAACAAACCTCCAATAAATCGGTGTCCCCTTCATATCGCAATGATTTCCAGTCCATCTAACCGATTCAAAATTGAAGATTACGCCACGCCTAGCATTTGCTCTTTAGAGTCTATTGACTTGTGACAGTCGACTTCTATCGCATTACAGAGTCACCCTGAGTCGTAGTGAAAAATAACACCGTCTAAACTAACAATAGTACCTATAGCACCACCCGACCTCCGGATAGAATAGCGCGCTTCTCACTAGACTACCCAGGAACCCTCTGATATGTGTTAGTCTCTCCACGGGCAATATAATAATACTGCTTTTGTCATCCACGAGTGAATAATGAAAAAATTTGACAGACGCTACTCTCGAATGAACAAGACAGTTGCCTACCCTCGCATCAAGATTAGTTGTATGCGTTGGTCTTTAAAAACAATAAAACCATTTGCGAACGTTACACTCGAACACAACAAATAAATGGCCTAAAAAGTCAAACGACTACAAAATGTTAAAAATAACGACGACATCGACGACCGCAAGCAACTAAATAAATGACAACAGAACAATAGTCCAACCAACAACAAAATTAACAACAAAAAAAAGGAATAAGAGGAAAAGCTTTACACAATCGCCACTTAAAAGCTGCTTAAAATAGGAACATGTGTTGGTTTTTATACGAACACACGACGAGTAGACGCAATTTTGTAGTCTTCTACGCTTTGGGTTTGAGTGAGAGAGTAACAAAAAAAAAACAGCGATATATTGTAAATAGTCGGCCTATCTTTATATCAAGTGCAAAAAGACATATTTATTGCGCTTTGCATACTTCTTAGGCGGCAATCAACAACAAGCACAATAAGAGGAACGCAATAAAAAGTGTGTGTGAATTATGAGCCACTAAAAATAGTGTCGACATTAAATTAACAATAACAGGGTCTCAGCGTAGGGCAAAATTATAATTATGAATTTGCGGTAGGCCTTAAAATAATGCTTGAGATTTTTTTGTTAATGCATCCGTTGATTTCCAGGGTACTTCAACCCCGAATGCAATTCTACACACAAATCGAAACGAGATCGCTATTTTTGTTTATTTAAAAATTTTTTAGCAACCAGCTAAGTCGACGTTATCTGCTTATTAAAAGCACTTACAGCCCTTAATTGGACATTGGAGGCTGTGTGAACTCCTTCAATCTATGCTACGATATCCCATCAATCTAAAGTGTAAAGTGTTCAGTTGAAATAATCGAGCATATCCCTGTTGGTGTTGTCGTTATAATTGTGGTTTTTATTACCGCTTCGTTGTTTAATTGGTACTCTCGAAATAAAGGGTGATCCAACGAAAACGCACCATGCATCGCATGTATAGGGGTCATCCCCTTAGTGCTGGTCCAAAATAGAAAAAAAAAATTGTAAATAAAAACAAAAAGTTTTCAGAGAATTATCTTAATATTTTTTATGATGCTAGAAGGATCTATGCAAATTATGTGTGAAGCAAAATACCGCGCCAAATGCTCGCCACAGCTTCGTTGGCATACCTCTATCCGATGGTCGATCTTTTCAATGACTCTGTGACATAAATGAGGTTCACTGTCGTTAATGCGCCGAATTATCTCACCTGTTCGCTCTTCAATTGTTCTTGACTTATTGAATTGGAATTCTTCGGTTAAATATCCCCAAGTAAAGAAGTCCAACGGTGTCAAATCGCATTAGATAACACAGGCATTGAAATCATCGCGCAAAAGAGGCAGTTTTTCGTTGGCTGTGTGGCAAGTGGCACCATCCTGTTGAAACCACATATCGTCCAAGTCCATATCCTTAATTTCTGGCTACAGGAAGGCCGTTATCATCTCGCGATAACGAACACCATTCACGGTAACTGCTTGGATGACGTCATTTTCGACAAGTACGACCCGATGACGCCTCCAGCACATAAACCGTACCAATCAGTCACTCTTTGTCGATGCATCGGCCTTTCAACAATCATTCGTGGATACTCATTTGCCCAAATGCGGCAATTCTGCTTGTTACCGAATCCACTAAGGTGAAAGTGTGCCTCGTCGCTGAAAAGTCACTTTGTCGTTTTGTAAAGTCACCATTCACTTCTGTCTGTGCAACCAACCATTCGGCGTGTAGATGATGATGGAAATGGTCAACAGGCTTCAGCTCTTCAGTCAATTGAAACTTGTAAGGGTGTAAATTCAAATCTTTATTCAAAATTCCCATCAGTGATGTTCGTGAGATGTTCAATTGTTGAGCACGATGACGAATCGAGGCTGACGGCTCTTCTGCCACACTATCGCGAACAACAGCAATGTTTTCCGCACAACGAACTAAGCGAGCATGCACAGGTCTTTTCACATTTCCTATAGACGTTTGCAGCACAATTCTCCTGATTGTGGACACATTTGATCGATTATGCTGGCCAAAAAAAAACCACAAAGTGCACGAAATACATGCTGATTTGCACTCCCATTTTCGTAAAAGATTTCAACAATCTTAACGCGCTGCTCAATTGTGTACCTCTCCATGTTCGAATTTGTCAAACACTGAAGCAAAGAAATGTCAAACTCGGTTGGGCAAAAAACTTGACGTTCAGGTGTGACTCACAATTTTTTTTTTATCTTCGATGCATTGTGCTGGAACTATAGGAAAGGGTGATAGTTAGAGAAATGACAGACTACTTCAGCCATCGCCACCCACATTAATATCGTGCATTATGGTTGAACCAGCCGCTACAATGCAATGGCGGCAATAGTTATACGGAACACAGCACGTGGTTGGATATCCTGTAGAAGGAATGTCCCGTAGCCAGGAAGCCAGAGTTGTCCTTCGCTCCAGAGAGAGAGAGAGAGAGAGAGAGAGAGTGAGAAAGAAATCTGGGAGACTACACAACATGCTCACATATCCGGACTCCTGGTTTTAAATATCGGCATCGTTCAGTTATTACATTTTAAATATTCGCTGGTAAATGTACGCCCCATAATTGCATAACATACGCCTGTAGTCTTTAAAACGTTTATTAAATAAACGCAAATAATTCGACAATATCAAAAAGAAGTGCTGATAGAAAACATTTCCAAACTAGTGGCAAACAATTGTTGAACTAAATCAAATCAAATGTGCGGGTCATTTTATACGAGACGAGAACAATAATTAGGTGCGATGAACGTATCTGTCAAATGTCCACTTGACACTCCTAATTTAAGTTTTTTATTTTTATTTTTTTTTTGTTCTCTATTGTTTCTAATCCAAAAACTAAACAAAGAAAACGAAACATGCTTGCACAATAAAAAATTTAATTCTACAATAAAAAAAAGTATTTATAAAGGACTTCTTTTTGAGAGCCATTCATGCAAAGGACAAATATTATACTCGTACAAACACACAATCACTCATGGCCATATTTCCAAAGCACTTGCTTTGTCTGTGTGTGTGTAGTGGACGAAACAAAAAAAAATTTATCAAATGTACAGAGACACAAATACCAGTGCTTAATATTCTAAACACACACATTCAAACGGCAGACAGACAAATAATTGCACGGCCATTCCAACTGCCAGTTAGACAGGCATAATTTGCAAATATGATATAGTTGCTCCATGGTTGCTCTTATGGTTTGGGGTACGAGTACATACTGGTATAAGTGACATCCATATTTTTGGAGATTTGCCTGTAACACATACTGACGACACACAAGCACTCAATTTGCGAGTCGAGGATTATGTAGTGGATTTGGATTTTGAAAACACCAAAAAAAAAAAAAACATCTGTGCACCCTTGCTAGTCTTCTATGGACCAAGCGAGCACATGGTCGTCATTGTCAGCATGTGCAAAGCAAGGAAATGTTTGCACAGAATTTCTCTAGAATAAAGAATTTTCCAAAAGAGGTAGGTCGGTATTGACTTGGAATGAAATAAATTATTTTTATTATGACACTTATTTATCTATGTTTGTTATATGGTTAAGATGGTCTGAGGGTGCCATTGAAACTCCGGAACACTTTCCCTACGATTTCCCCGCACTAGGCAGACAGAGGCTGCCGTTTTTGTGTCTCCACGAATGTTGTAGAATCCCAAACTCCAACTAGTTTTTGGAATCTTTAAGTGCCGTAGGATGGGGGAATGACAGTATTTCCATGGTCGCAGTGCCTTCTGGCTTGATAGCGAATTATTAGATTGAAACTGAAACTTCCGATAACCCCACTAACAACATCAATTGAGCTGAACAAAGCTCGCTTAGTTCACTGTAGCGCTAACTAATGCTTTGACAACTGACCAGAAATCAGCTGATGAGAATTTTAGCTAATGTAGCCACCTGGTATGAATTCGCCTTGAACATTGCTTTAAAAATTCTCAAAAGGTCCCAACTACAGAGTTGTGTAAGCTCTGTCTATCCTTGTTATCACTTCACCACCTGATCCTTCGGTACATCATCCCTTTCCAACTGGTTCCGTTGCAATGCACTGCATACGTTGGAGCCATCTCTTGAGCACTGGTCCCATCTTATTCGAAAACTCTTTACAAAGAAATCTGTAATGTGTAAAATAAATATTAAAATCGTCCTCTTTCTCAACAGCTTCCGTGTCGAGCAACACAAAAATTCTTTTTGATATTAAAAAATATAAATCATTTATATATAATTGCACATTTACAGTGGGCCTTCTGCTAAAAAAAAAATTACAAACCACCAAATTTCAAGGTCTCGAGCGTAGAATTTATTCTATTTGAGTATAACGGCTGTAACAAACGCCCGGACCTAAAACTTATATTTTGCTATTCAGTCTATGAATAAGGAAATGAATGGGTGTGCACCAGCGTTGCCACGACAAAAAAATTTTTGTAACCAAAAGTTTTATGTAGCGGGTGTTCCAATAAAGCCCTTGATTTTGAATAGCCCACCATTAATAACATTAAATAATAAATAACAAAATTATGATATATGCTTCAACAACGCATTTAAAATTACTAAAAGTCGCTGCAAAAATTGTGAAAATTTCGAGTTCACAGTTCGCAAAACTAAAACATTTTTAAATCATTATGAAGCACCTTCTCGGCCAGCAATTATGAATCTTGTGGAGATGTTGGTATAAGCTACTGATGTGAAGAAACGAAATAATGCACGCACACAAAAACATCTGCGTTTCTCTTCGGAATTGGACATTCCACAAACAGCATTACACCGTATTTTACACTTTCTTAGGCGCTCCATAACTAATGTGTGACCGTTTGGTGCGCATTTTGAACCTTAATATTCGAAAATGAAGCTGGAGGCTGGCCAACGAGATTTTGTAATTTACATGTTTATACTTCATTTCTTTGCAGCTACGTGAAATTAAGGTCCATACCAACGGCACACAATCAATTCAACACCACAAAGATGAAAATCGTGAAGTTATCGACGACATATAGCAAATGAGCGAATTGGTGATGTAAAATTTCACGAAATGAATATAGAACTGCAAAAGCAACCGTTGTGTTAAAAGTAACCAAAATTAAAGCAAGGTAGTCATGAAGACATTAGAGAAAAAATAAACCAAATTTGGTTAGAATTAACCAAACGCTAACGCTGGTGTGCACATACATTCTGGCCTATTCCCGTTGGCGATATGGCCGTTTATCGAAGATGTATCGGTATTCTCAATTTTGAAACGAAGACAGTAAAGACATTAAACCATTTGTTCGCTGCCGTTCTTACTAAGAGCACCGAAGTTGAAACGACTTTTGAAAAATAAAAATTAAGATAACAAATTGTAAACAATTTGATATTTTAATTTTCGAAATAGAAAAACCCCCAGATTATGCTAAAAATAGCATAAAACCCCTAAATTTCGATGGTTTTGGAATGTAGTTTCAATGAAAGTAAATCCTGATTTTCACATATACGTACATATATTTGTAGTAGCATATATAATTGTAGTTTTGACGGGTTAGTTTCAGGACGTATTGAAATGCAGTTTTATACCACTGTACTATACTTATTTTTAGTTTCAATATGCAAAATATTTTTTATTGATGATTTTCCGAACAAATGACAGATTATTATATTAAAATGACTATCGCTCATAATATTTTAGTTTTCAATTCTTTGATTTATGATATACTCGTATGTATACACACATACTTAGTATAAACGTATGTATACACAAGTAAATATGTAGATTTAGAAATTATTTGCATATTTAATTAATCAATTTGTATTTCAATTTTAAACTCAAATATAAAAAATTTATATTTCGCTAATTTCAAATGGGTAAATTAACCAGGATAAAATAAACCCTTGACATAGAAAGTGTACTTCTCTCTATAACGGTAGCGAAAAAAAAATTTTAAACGTTAATTTCCTCAGCGTTTTTTTTTTGTTCAAATACTCACAAATGATAGATATGTATTGTCCCATAATTCGTACGCCGCCCAGTGTTGATTTCGCGGAAAAAAGTTAAATTGTCAACATACTCTTCATGCAATATGCAGTGGTATTTTGAAATTTTGGACTAAATGGTACATTCAAATTAGAAAAAAATTACTTCGATCTGTCTGCTAGTTTTTTTTAGCCGTTTAAAACTCAGTACTTGTAAGTTTTTCCGATCTGACTTAATACGATTATAAACCTAAAAATTTCAAGATGATTATTCTCTTATTATGTGAGCTAATGTTTTTCTTTTAATTTTTTATTTAATAGGATATTTCAATATACTAAAATTGAAAAAGTAAACACTTCAGACACTTAATTTTTTTTTGTTTATTTTCATGAACATACATATAAGAAAAAATCCCTTTTTTCTCCAAACATTTGGAACTGCAATTTTAACTTCATTTCCAATTCCACCAAGTACCACCTCGTAATTTGTTGTAGTTATAACACATCGCTATTAAAGCCCATTATTACAACTTGCCGATTACAAATGTTGAGTTAATTTAAAGGTATAAAGCGGCCTTTTAAAACTTTCAAGATGTTTTCAGTAATACTCGGAGCTATAACAATCACCGAGGCAGTAGATCCAAACGAATTTCGTGATTTTAGTCTAGAGACGGCAAAAAAATTTGTACAAGTGGTACAATATGCTACCTATAACTACACAAAATTCTTGGAACATATATAATTGAAAAGTATATTTTTCTTGTAGGTAGAATATGCAGTCGAATTGCCACTAGCAAAGATATTATGCACCTAATGATGGTAACATCACATCCCATGATCTCACAATTGACTCCTTCGTTTAGCCAGAAAAAGCATATAAGCGACGAAGTTAAGGGTTTAGAATCATAATAATTGATAATACAATTGATATATTTTCGTACAAGTAAAGTAGTATTTATAACATATATCGTTGCTTAAACTGCAAATGCCAATATTGATTTTTTGTTAATTGCAGAATGTTTCATAAGGAAAACACGAAAATCAGGTATGTTCTGTAAACCGAATTCGCAAAAAGTTTTCGTTTTTAAACCGAATACATATACTTAGGCGTTGAGAAATTACTCGTTTTTAAATCGACTCGGTTTACAGAACAGAGGGGATTATTTAAAAAAATCTTTACAATTTTTTTTGTTAGTTATGGCTTTTTACATTGTAGGTGACGATATATATTTTTCTAACTTTCTCTCTTTATTTTGTGTTTTACTATATAAATAAAGCTAAATTTGTGATGAAATGACATTAATTGAAAAACAAATTTTTTCCACACCTCCATACAAAAATCCCCAATGTGCGCCGAAATGTCATATGCCTTTCACGTTAGATTTAAAATATCCTCTGTACAAAAGAGAACTTATGATATGAGTTCTCAGGACGCTATATAAAATTTTTTATATTATAGCAGCTGTAGACGCCATGTTAGTGGCATGTGTAAACGCTAAGTAAGTACCTTAACGCCGTTAAAAGAGAACACATCAACTTTGTATTTTACGGCATGGAAATATTCTGTTACTTTGCGAGATAAGGAATCAACAAAAACCATAAAAAGTAAATAAAAACAAGAAAAGAAATAAACACACTTACCTTTTTCCACCTTTACCGCAAACACATTGAGTCTTAATGCGTAAACCACAAATAATTAATTCCAATTGGAAAATAATATTTACACTTGCACTTAAATTGGAAGAATTCTAAATTCATTTCTCGGCAAAATCAATCATGAAAAATCATACACAATATTTTTTTTTTACCCCGACTATCATATAAACAAACACATTTTTTCAAAGCAACAAACACATTTCAGATCTTTTATTTATTTATACGCAGTATTTTTTACTTTTTGATGTTTCTTTAAAAATAATTTATTCATTATTTCAGGTCAAAATACGAAAAAAAAATGTAAACAATATTTTTCAGAAGCACACACACACAACCCATGCACTAATAATTTTTGTGGCAGCGTTCTTGTCTGCCACTGCAAGTGCAAAAAAAATCACAGAACAAAAATGATGAGCAGAAAAACTCTAATGAAAACACGAGAAATACAACATTTACAAAGTCTTCTCGAACGCTGCCCGTAAAATCGAGTTTTCTTTTCACTTTCAACGGGAAACTTCAGAAATTATTAACCGATTTAGAGAAATTTTTAATTAAAAATGAATTCACGACAGCACTACCACTAGAGCTTATTTTGGAAATTATTGAATTTTCATTAAACTGACAGCTGGTTGTTTCTGATATTGCCAGGGCCTTTGAAAAGCAAAAAGAACTGGTGATGCCGGTGTATCGAAAAAGGTTATTAATAGGTATAGCAAAGACAAAACCCACTAACAGGCTGCTTCGTGAAAAATTGCAACATGAAGAAGTATATATTTCGCCGAGAACACAACTGCAGTAAACGTTATTTAACGTTTGTATTTATTTGAAAAAATTATTTGATTTAGTTTGTTTCTTAGTAACTATCTCATGTAATTTGTTATATAAAAATCTGTCTGTTTGTTATATAAAAATTAAAATTTTTCTACATTCCACTTTTTTTTATTGTATTAACAATTTTACTATTTATTGTACATAAGAACTCCAATTAGGCATAGATTTTTTTCTTGGGTTAGTGCTCAGGCGAACAGGAACTAGATAAAGAGAGGGATAGTAAAGAGTGGGCCGTTCTCCTTCGGGGTGGAACCGCCACCTAACATTATCTAAAGATAATAGACAAGTGGTGAAAGTGGTAGAAAGGTGGAATTTAGTTCACAACTCTGCAGTTGCTGGTATACAAATTGTACAGCAAATTTGCACCGTCTCTGATGTTACTTTTGACCCATTATTTTTAAGCACAGGGAGCCATGCCATTTATTTTTTTTATTTCGTCGACGTTTTATTGCTCAAATACCGACGAAGGATCAAATATAAAAGAAATTTTCTGTGACGATATACATACATATATATAAAACACAACATTATCTAATAATTAATTCGAAATGTGATTATTTGTATGCATCATCCAATCAAGTTAAAATTAATTACGCTTATTAATTAATTGAACATAATTCAAATGAAGAACATAAATTAAATATTAAGAAAACAACCTAATTTTTTGCTTTTGTTCTGCACACTACTATTAAGTATATACTCGTATATTGCAAACTGAAATACTGCTTGGAACCCAAAATTATTTTCAATTTGTTAACCTAGCCGTTCTGAGTGTTTGTCGGTCCTATTTCACTTCTAAATTTTGAATGAATGTAAACACTCCCATTAGAAAAGGTAAAAAAAATAGTATTCATGGGGAAAGAGTAAAATAAATGAGTGAAAAAGAGCTTAAAATGTAAATACTGGATTATTCGTATTGTTATAGTTGGTGTTGTTGTTGTTGTTGTTTAGAGCTGTAGTTGTTGTATCTGTTGTAATATTGTGAGGGTACCAGTCGGTGCCAGTGTGAAATAATTTTATTGTTTTTTTAGTTTGGTTTTATTTCTTCTGCACATACACATCCATACAATTTATCTTCGTTATTATTGTTGTTGCTTTTCTTCATAAAGGCATTTACATACTTACTACTCTTTGTGCAATGTGTTCGTTAATATTTCATTAGCTTGTTGTTGTTGTTGTAGAGTTAGATTACACAGATTTCCAGCATTGTAGTAGTATGATTTGAAAAGCAATTGTTGCTCTGGATATTGGGACCAACTATCTGCATAAAAATACCGCATACTGATATATGTACATATGTACACATATATGTATGTATGTATATATGCATGCATGTGCATGCATACGTGCACAAGTGCATTTAATCCCGGATATCTTTCAATGAGCTTCTTCCCAGTGTTCATTAATAGACTGACTGATCGTTGCTGTATGAAATTATAGGCGTGTGAGCAACTCCCCTGATTTATTGCAAACACTTCCACGTTCTTGTGACGCTTGATCATCATGAATAGATTTTGCAGTTGCCGTAACAAAATTTTTAGTATGTATTTCTTTTAACAGAGTACAGTCCGCTCAAGATAATATGAACGCCCCAAAATGTGAACCCTTTTTCCTTCCATTGACTACTCCAAAATATCAACCTGTACAAAAGCTCGAAAATATGGACACTTTATTTTGGAATTTTTTAAAGGGTTTTATCTAGACAGTATTGAAATTGAACTCAACTGGGCAGTGCCTAAATTCGGCCTCAACTGCATATTAATTTGAGGATTTCCTATTTAAATTGCTTTCAGCTGTCAAATAAAATTTCTTATATGCATATAAAAGAAACAGGAAAAGAAAATCACTGAAATTTAAAGAAGTTTTTTTCTTTTTAAAGAATCAGTTGTTCTTTTTTTAAATCCAATTAACAATAAAGAAAAGAAAATAAAACATAAGAAAATTTAGCTTTTATGTGAAAAAGTTTTTAAAGGTAAAGTCTATACCTTTCGAAAATATGAACAATATCGCAAAAGTGATATAGCGCAATGTCCTTCCTATTTTGGTTGTATGTACATAACTACTAAATGTTGGATCCCGATCAACATATGTATGTATGTATCCGTTTGAGAATTTTCCAAAATATTCAACTAGAGAATCCGGTCCCGTTGATTGCTTTTGCCACATTTCAGGTCATCAAGGTATTTGTTTATTAATTATTCATTGTAGGGGTGTCTTCAAGAAAATGCTGACAATGAATGTTTACATTTGATATCTAAAACTGACAGGCATAAATCAAATCTTTATTTGATCTTAAATGGCTTTATATTCTCCTTACACGTTGCCTAACATGGAAAACCCATATACTCGTATGTAGATGCAGAGTTTATTTAAATGGGAATGACATCAGTTGAAATACAGTGCACACTCGGTTTTCGCGACTAATAAAAAGTAGCTTAGGAAATTGCATACGAGAATATTTGTTACCGTCCACATACTATTAACAAAGGTTGCCAGATTTGTTGTTCTTTATGTTTTTCGTAAGTTTTTTGTGTAACTTAATTTTACATTTCTTGGTCTGAGTGTTTGGCAAATTCAACCATGGCTAGGTACTCAATTGAGCAGCGCGTTAAGATTGTTGAAGCCTTTTGCAAAAATCGCCATTCAAATCAAAATGCTTTTCGTGCACTTCGTTAGTATAATCGACCAAATCTGTCCACAATCGCGAGAATTGTGCCGCGTAAATTTCAGTAAACTACATCTACATGAAATGTGAAAAAAAACCTGTGCATGCTAGCGCAGTTTGTTTTGCGGTTTACGGGCTGGCGTCTTCATCGGGCCGTACTTCTTCGAAAATGAGGTCGAGCAAGCATTTACCGTGAATGCTATTCGCTATCACGAGATGATAACAGACTCATTGTGGTTAGAAATTTAGGATATGAACTTGGACGATATGTGGCTCCATCAGGATGGTGCCACTTGCCACATAGCCAACGAAACAATGGCTCTTTTGGGCGAGAAATTCAATGGTTAATTGACCGCCTCGATCATGCGATTTGACATCGTTGGACTTCTTTCCTTGGGGATATTTAGAAGAAAAAGTGTACGTCAATAAGCCAAGAACAATTCAAGAACGGGTGAGATAATTCAGCGCATTAACGACATTGAACCTCATTTATGTCACAGAGTCATTGAAAAGATCGACCATCGACGAAGCCGTGGCGAGTATTTGGCCGATATTTTATTTCACACATAATTCTCTAGATCCTTGAATCATAATAAAAAATAATCACCCTTATTGCAGTTGTCAACGTCGACGTCAACACCAAATCTTAGCGCCAGTTACGTAAAATGCTGCGGCTTTTATATAAAATTTAAATAAGCATTAACAAAATCTCACATTTCTAGTAAATGTCAATTAAGCTTTGAACTGAGAGCTATAGCACATGGATTTGAGAGAGGCTAAGTTTTGGTGTCGACGTCGATGTTGAAAGGTGAATAAAAAAATATTAAGATAATTCTGTGAAAGTTTTTTGTTTTATTTACAATTATGTTGCCCAATATGAAAAACTGTCTATGGCCGAAAAATTATTTATTTCTTTTATTGTAACTTAAATACCATGTGGGCCTCACAGCAGAAAAGTTCGGTCACATCGATCACCAATATGCAAGGCGACATTTAAAATTGTGTCTTTTAAGTCTGTCTTCCGTTTCTTCTTTGCGATTCTACTTCATTCAGTCGTTAGATAAGTACGTACATACATACATACATATGTACATATGTATGAATGTATGTAGTCGTATATGGAATCATATTGTTGGATTGTGGTTAAATTTGAATAGTAAATAATTTTAAATTAGATGAAAAATACAAAGAAGTTTTTGGAACAAGTACCTACACTTTACAACATTTCCATTGCCATAATTATGGTTTAAATAATAAATAATGGACTTGGTACACATGGGTACGAGTAGTCTTAATAAAGTGGGTGTATTTTGCATAAAAATATAAAAAAGAAGCATATCATTTTCGAAACTAAAAATGGAAGGCGTTCAAAACAAAAAAACAAAAAATATTCATTCCAATTATGGAGAAATCGTATCAATTGACCATGTTTCTGGGTTCTATTTTATAGTCGTCGTTGACATTTATTTTTAAATGAATTTTTTATTTGTTTATTTTTTGCAGCGGCATTCATTAGATAAGGATTTCTTTTTTTTATTTTTTATTACAATTTCTTTTTTTTTTTTGTTTTTCTTTTGCATGCAATCATTCTTATCTGACTTTCGTATTGCAATTTTCCATTTAATAATTTCTTGACAAATAGAGATGCCCTGTCTATTTTTAGCAAATAGAGGGTGCTGCCAGCAGCGGTTAGTTCATTGAAAGGGGGACGACGCTTGACAAAAAAATTCACATCAACAAGTGTGTAGTTTTTTTTTTGGTCGCTGGTGTGTTTTTTTTTTCGCAAATAGAAAAAACGTGACTTTGCTGCGCCTTTTAAATAGTCACGTAAATTGCTTATTCTTCGTTTGTTGATTTTTGTTCAATTTAAATTTAAATAAAACGATTGGAAAACAAAACATCATCGGCAGTAACAACAGCAAATATTATAATGACGCTAAAAACTTAAGAAAAATGTACAAATTGAAAACTTGCATTAAAAATGCCAACACGTTTTATTACTTACAATCAGACTTACTTACTCATTTGCTAACTTGTGTAGCCGTATGCATGGACTTACTTAACCAATTGCAATTGTTACAACTTCGACTTCTATTTGCTTACCTGTTGTGCTAGAGAAAGAGTAGATGCATGTGAAGTTGCCGGTCTGCTCAGAGCATGGTACTACATGAAACCAAATCTTGAAAGTAGTGAGCGAAATTACTAGCTATTTGTTGTTGTTCGCTTTAACCCATTGAGTACAATTTTTTTTTTATCTTGAACCAGCACTCAGGAGACAACCCCTACACATGTGATGCATTGTGCTGGAACTAGAGGAAAGTGATAGTGGAAGAGGTGAGAGGTGGTAGCAGCTTCATTGTCATACAATTCTGCTTTTGCACGCTTGCAGCGCCTCTGATGTCAAGGAGCCGCATTAAAGCTTAAAGCCCACGACATTTTATACATACCATGATATGGGCATTAAATTAAAGGGATTTTTATGGAATTACTAACTAATAATTAACAGGTTTTACAGTGCCAAACCCCAACAACCGATCACACAATATTCGTGATTTGCCGTAACGCCTTTCAAAGGGTTAACGAGCAAAATACCGATTAAATTAAGTGTAAAAAACAATCACAAAATGCATTAAAAAGGGGTTTTTGACATGTTTTACGACTTCAGAAAAATCTGAAAAACAAAGTGAATGCCAAAAACGCAAAAAAAGAAAGATTTTTTTATTTGATTAAAAGCATTAAAATCAATGAACTTTTGGAACCAACAAAGAATATCAATGGGACGAGTTATTTGAATATTTTTTTTATTTCAGTTGATTAAAATATTTAGGACGACGAAAATTGTAAAATATACAAATTGCAGCAACAACTACAAAACAATAAAATACAGGCGTCAATGGTGGTGAAAAGTAAAGAACACATGTAAATACATACATATGTAAATATGTACTATGTATGTATGTATGTACACTTGCAAATACATACATATGTACATAAGTATAGAGTTATGAAACCTGCATATGTATACATACATATGTATACAAACAAACAAAAAAATAATAATAATTATAAGCGGAAAATTTTTATTAGCAAAGCAAATTCACATCATAATTCAAACTGAAAATCTAAACTTTGTGTTTTTTTCTACAAAACTAAAAATTATTAAATCCAAATTCACAAGATTATAAATTGTTTACAACATGCAAGTGTGTGTGTTACAACTTTGAAATACAATGCAAACCATTTTCAGCTTCATGCCACAACGACAGACAGCAAAATAACACCAAGAAACAAAAAATGACATTATTTCTTACAACATCATGGCAGTACATACCGCAGTATATACATACATACATATGCATCTGTGCACATACACACATACAATCTTTATTAATTACACTACAAACATTTTCTATAGCGGAAGTTGTTTTAAAGTGATTGGTTTTGATAATCTGTGATAAGGGGGGCTATATTGAAGCAGACCACCGAGAACTTGTTTTTATACTTGAAACAGTGTTCTGCCGGGAATACTGGGAAAGTTGAGCCACAAAAAAATAACACTACTCGCAACAGAGGGTAGAGGTGGCCAGGTGAGGAACAGAAAAATTAAACAGAAACCAATTATTATCCTAGGGTCCAGGAAGCACCGCTATTGTGCAAAGCCCATCATATTAGACCCGCCGTTCTAAGGCTTCTAAGGAATCCAAGCACTATTTGGGATCAGGTGTTCCATAGGTTGTCTGGAGGCACCACAGTGCCGCCGTCTGGTTAGCTTGGTTTTTGTGAGGCACTACTGCCTCTTTTCTTCTTCTTACTTCGTTTTCCTTTCCAGAAGGAAGTAAGAGGACGGGTCTGGTCGAGCCGCCACGGTGCCCCGGCGTCACGGTAAGGCTGATTACAAGCAGAGGCCAATTTAAATTTGTAATGAAACCCGCAGCACATTGATAAAATAGACGCTAAATTTTTGTGTTGACGTTGACAAGCGCAATGAGGATGAATAATCATTTCCTCAAAAATAAAAACTTCCAATATTTTAGCAAATAAAGTCAAGTGCTTATGTTCTATACATATTGTATTGTACGTACATATGTATGTATGCATGCCTAACATAAGCTAAGCAATTTTGAAATGCTTGTGGGAAAACTACAAATTTAATGGGAACAAATTATGGCGTGCGATGCATGAGTGGTTGCCAAATAACAGCCGCGTCTGATCGCTACTCAAGCTACTTGCGAACTATGTACATATACATACGATCATCGCTTTATTAGCCACAAATCACTAAAGTGGTATTAATTTATATACACATGCATCTACACAGTTGTTGTTAGTTTCAATCTTTGTTCCGAATATTTTCTTCTAACAGCCGCGGAGATGCAAGTTTTCGCACCAACAATCGAGGTTTAGTATCACATTCCCGTATACATACACATGCACATACATACATATCTACATGTAAAATCACAAAGAGTTGAGAAATTTTAATAGCAATTTTAAGTTTTTGTTGCTAGCCGCATTCATACGCAGACTTCAACGCCTGTGCGCGCAATTATCGTATGTTATGTTATGTTTTTTCGAAATCGACTTTTTTATGCAAATTGGTTCTAAATCCTTTAATTCATCTGCTGAGAAAATATCATAGCGATAATTGTTATAGTTATGGAGATAACACTGTGCACATTTTATCCTAGGTGACAGCTAATGCTGTCAGGCAAATAAGGAAAAAGGAATAAAAACGATCTCCTATAAAATTTAGTTTTTGTAACATACGATAATTTCGCGCACAGCGATCGATTTCTATTACAAAGGAAATAGTTACGCACTTTGAAAAAGACTGCTCTTTTGTTTTGTTTTTGTTTTTTCATACAGAATTTACTCTTTCAAATTATTTGATTAAACTCTCATTTTCCACCAGTGGCTCTCTTTACTTTCTTCTTATCGATACAAATTTCTTTCGCTATAAATTGCATTCTACAGCATGGATGGATAATTCGGCACTATTGTATTTTTCACTTGTAATCTTATTTCCCTACAAATAATATTGGACTAAGTGGTCATTGGAGCTGAAATGTACTGGTTAGAAACATGGTCCCATGTAATGCAGCCGTGGCCCATGTCATTGAAAGCAATAGCTCATAGTTATACGACAAGTATTCGTGCTTTTCTTTCTTATTTACGATTACTCCGTCGCGTTAAAATTAATCTCGGAAGTGCTCCATGAAATAGTTTTTGGGTAAGTCCGATGGGTTATATAGTCCACCCCTGGAACATCGTAATATTAAATAGTCCATGTTCTTTGCTTTATTTGGGTTCTTCTGTGTACTACACTATACATGCATGTGAGGACTAGTCAGATTATTTTCAGCGTTGCGCAAGTGTCCATGTACATGCATATGGATGTATGTATATAATGCAAACAATTATTTATCGCGTCTTAATTTCTATTGCGTACTGATTTCAAAAAATTATTGCAATAAATTCATGTTTTTCGTCATCAAAAATTTTACTCAAAATTATATTCACAGCACGCAATATGAAATTTTTAATTTGGTTGCAAAGTGTGAATTTTGCCATTATTTTTTATCTTCAAACTCACGATAAGGAAAAATATTAATAATTCCTTTTTTTATTTGTGTTTGTTATAAGTGTTTGTGTAGTTTCTTTATGATTGTTGAATTTTAAACATTTAAATCTTGGGTTTGTATTAAAAAATTAGGAAAAATCCACTGATGAGCTAAGTAAGCATTAGCGAAATATTACTATATGGATATGCTTTCCTCCTCAGTTAATGAGTTTACTTTTGTAAAAAAAAAAATACTTTATGAGAATAAAATATATCATGTTATAATACATTTGACATATATTTTTTTTCGGGAAAAAGCACAATTTTAAAATTAGAATCATATATAACTTAATAATGTTAGCCAAAAATAATTACTATTATTTATCTACGTTTGTTATATGGTTTAAAGGTTTAGAGATTTTAAATATATTTATGTTTGTTGTATAAGGAAAATTTTTAAAAAAAATTTTGGGTTTGTTTTGTTTCTATATTTTATAATTATCAAAGGTTTTTTGGCAGTTCTTGTATAAACAGGTGAAATTTCTTAGCTTTTGTCAAGAATTTGGTTAAATGCCTACGGAAGATTTTGGTATTAGCACCAAATGAAATGTTGATATAGACCAACTAACTTATTTAACAAACATAGATAAATAATAGTAAAAAATAATAATAATAGAATTATTGCCTGTTCATAGAAGACGAGTGAAAATATTCGTTAGACCAATAAAAAAAAAACTCAGATTGCTTTTGTGTTCTATATAAACGCCCGAACGACTAATTTCATACTGCTTTACGAGATATTTACGTTTTTCCTACGTACAAATTTTTAAGTCGTATAAAAACTTTTGTCCCTGGCGTATTTTGCGAGTTAAAGTATCATTTCAAAATTTCCGTTTCCCATGTCTGATTTCAAACAACAAGTGCTTTGCATTCCGTTATAATTTCCAAAGAAATTAAAAAAAAAATTAACTGCATATCAATTTTCAACTCATAACATGCTATTTTCCCAAGAAATATTTTATCACATAAGTATGTTTGTATGTAGTATGTAAAAAAATTTGGAAAATAGCACGTTACAAATGAATAGCAAATTCTAATTTAATACCCACATAATTTATAAATAAAAATTTTAAATACATATTTTTGGTATTTTAAAAAGGTTAAGTGGTAAAATAAAAGTAGTAAATTTATCCATTAATCCAGTATCCATTAAAAATAAAATTTTGTTTTTTAGAAGAAAGAGAAGAGAAGAGAAGAAGAGCCCTCGTTCGGCTCCATGCTGGCAAATTGTAGACAGTCTGCCCTTGGCTCAACGTCGACTGGTATAGGTACGATTTTTTCATACATAAAACGAAAAAAGTTTCCAATGCAATATGAATAAAAAAATATACATATATGTACATATAAATAATTAACGCAATATATGTACTTATCTTTAAATTTCATATTCGATATTTGTTAAATATAATTGGGCACTTAATAAGTCACGCCACACAAATATTTAAAATTTTCAAATATTAAACAAACTATTCAGGGATTTACATAAAAATTAATTTTATCCATCAGCAATGACAATCATATGTATGTTCGGACAAATTTAAAATTTCTGCAAATTATATTGTAGGGCCACTAGCTAATTCGGCCATCAGCTGATTCAAAAATTGGTAACGTATTTTTAAGCCAATCGTCAAAGTTTGTTTACTTTTCCGAAAAGGTTAAGAAAAGTGGTTGTGAATAATTTAATAATTACATATAAAAATTGTATGTTATAATAATAAAAATGCATAATAAATTGCCTTTTGCAATAATTAATTTATATTCAACTTTTATTACACTAATTTAACACATAATTTTTAGCTTATGTTATACATATTTAACAAAATATTTTTACAGAAAATAATACGTTCAACGAACAAAGCGAATTGACGAATTTGTCTTGCGACAACTTTGTATTATAAACCTTGATTATAACGTTACAGAAACAACTGATATTTTAGCCAAATTTTGACAAAAGGAACTGTAATTAGTCGACCAAAAAAAGTAGCACGGCTGTGCTATCAACACCACCTGTCAAAGTATATTTATCAAGTAAAATCAACTCATCAAGTGACTTTTTTAGCTCGTTTATGTTTCACACGCCGTATATGTCAAATTTTGTTTACATTTATGCGCGCCAACATCATTTTTACTCATTTGTTTAATTTTAGAGAGCGCACCATTAACAGTTTTAATCAATTATTTATTTTGAGAGAGGGTTGCAAAAGCAATTAAGAAATAAATAAATGAAATAATGTTTTTCTTCCTATTGTAGCCAGTATGTGTTTGCCTTTGAGAGAGCAGTAAAAAAACAAGTTTGACATATTTAGCTAGTTTTACATAAACAAAATGACTGTTGTTTTTGATATTGTTGTTTTGTTGTAGAGATGGGACTACTTCATAAATATTCTTTGCCACCTGTAAAGTGAATTCGTCTTATCACACATCATAAAGCGTACAAACTACACATACACATACATATGTACATGTAATGATTAAGCCGGGATTAAGATCTTTAATTAAATAAATCTACTATTGGATGTGTGCAAGTACGTATGCATGAAATTTTGATGGAATTGAATCTTCAACAGGGATGCTAATTTAGTGCATTTCGCAGTCGATTTAGTGGTTTTTAACGCATAACAAAGCTGTTAAAAAAGCACCAGTTTATCACTCATAATTTTAGTGCGTTTGCAACTCCACTAAATATTAAAAAGAGCCATGAACTATTTTGAAAATAAAATCAGAAACAGAGCGACATACATCAAATTGTTTATAATCTATATAAAATACAGTCTAAAAACAAAAGCTTATGTTGTTCAGAATATAATATAGCGAACCATGTTCATGTAAAAATTAATTCAAATGAAACGTATTAAATTTTCTTTGGTTTCAAACTACAGTGTACCCCCTAGACAGAAATTAAGGCAATGGCTATTGCACAAAACTTTTAAACATTTTTACTTAAATTTTATTTTTGCTCAGAAAAAGTTGGCATCATTTTAGTTTAAACGAATGAGAAATGATTTGCTGCACCGAACGATGTACACTAAGAGATGCCACATTTACATAGAAAAAAAATCGCTGAAATTTTAGGCATTTTTTTTTAATTTTTATTTGTTTGTACTTAGGCCAACACTCAGTATGGATGCCCTCCCTACTCATGCAATGCATTATGATGAAAGAAATAGAAAGAGAACAAAGCAATTTTTGTGGACATTCTATTTCATATTTCCAACATCTAAAGCGATATAATATAATATTTGTTAAACATCACGGCCCTATACTAGAATGATTGTTGAAGTTTAAGTATGCATTGAAACCGCTTATATTATACAAAGTTTATACTATTTATATTAATTTTAACAACTGCTGTTAGTGTTTACTGTCACGGGACAATGTGGCTATTGAAATAGAAGATTTTCTTTTTGTTAGACTGTATTTTCACCAGGCAAGTTTGTTTGCTCAAGTCTATGGGAATTCTCTTTTGAACTTGCTTTTCCGTTCAGACACCACAAGTTTACTTGCGCAAGTTTCATTTTCTTCTGCTCTTATATTCTTTAATTTTTTGACATTTCACATTTGCTTTGTTTTGAAAGTGATTAATAGGTCTGTTCCAGGTGCAATTTTACTCCATCATTTTTTGTCAAAATAGCACAAAATTGTTATCTGAAACGCTTTTGAGTAAATTTATGCTAGTTCGGGAACTTTTGTTACGCACCTGGAACAGACGTAATATTTACAGAATATCGGTGACAGAATTGAAGAAAAAAAGAAAATGTTAAAGTTTATTTTCAACCAACTTCAAGTATAAGAATGCTTTTCGAGTACAAGCGAATGTGTAGTATATTCCACTCCACCACTTTCCCTTTACTATAAACATAAGACTTGCGCAAGTAAACTTGCCTGATGCAAATACAGTGTTAGTGCAGTATGAAACGTTCACGTTAACATTACACATTTGTACAGCATAATAATCGTTTAAAATTTTCTACACATAAATGTATGGCAACTTGTTAAAAAAAAGAGAACTGTTCAATTATCATCATAAATTTAGCTCTCACTGCTAAATATACACACACACATACGGGCCGCCATAGATAACACAGTGTTACAAAATTGAATGAAGTAGAAAAACCTGGGACCGGATTTTATTTTTCTTGTAGGTGTTATCGAGTTAAAGAAGAATCGAATAGTGAAATATGCCGGACACCTCCAAAATCCGGATTTACGGTTAAAAAACCGGTTTTTGTACCTTTGCGCACTTATAAGCCTGTAATTTTGTTGATAATAATCCGATTTTCAATTTCTTACTAGATTTGGAAAGAAGTAACTGAGATCTTTCGAAAGATATATAATTTATCTAAGAAAACTTAAGAAATTTGGGTGTTATTGCCGAGCAAACACAAATTTTGTAGATTTTTCAAAAATTTTTCAACTTTGGTGACGTTTTTATACATTATAATGTAATAAACTATAATACTATTGAATTTATTTAAAAAGTACGTTTATTAACGATTACAACGCATATTTGGGGTTAAAAATAGATAAATAATTGACTGAGTTATTAAACTTTTCATGAAAATAAAATTTTTAACAAAATGCCTGCACAATGTTTTTGGTGTTGTTTTTATGCACTTTCTCTAAAATTACAAAAAAACACTGTTAGCCTAAACACAATTTAGAATTACAACAAATATTTGTAATGAGAGCTTTACTCATGTTTGTTTGTCAATATTGCTGTAATACATTAAAAAAAAAGAAAATTCAACCTTCGTTTGTTTTGCCCTTTTCTACGCCTATGATTTGGCATCATCAGTCATATCATAAACCAAATGATTGCTACTTTTGTCAAACCGATGTTTTAGGTCACTGTTTTAAAACGCGCAAAAACATTAAGTATGCAAATGTTGTAACTGTTACAAAACCAATACCTCTAAGTAATGATCTACCGACAACGAGCAAATCTGACGATGTAACAGAAAAAGATTTTGAACAAGAAGAGTTCCTTCCATCCAGATCTACAACAGCGGAGCTGCATTTTTTGTCAAAAGCTGATTTCGACGATCTTGTTCGCGATTTACACTTGTCAAAGCGGTAATCTGAAGTCCTCGGGTCGCGAGTAAAGCAGTGGAATTTGGTGGAAAAAGATTTCGTTATAACATCTGGTAGAAAGAGTGACCGGACTTGGTTACTTGAAGAAAGTTTTAAGACTAGTTCCAATGACAGTGATCTCATGTTATTGCGTTGATATACCAAAACTATTTTCGGCATTAAATCACAATTATAATGCAGAAGAATGGCGACTTTTCATTGATGGTTCATGTAAAAGTAAGTAACCGTGCTATCTTTGTGAATGGGATAGTCGTGCACCGAATCGTTATGATAGCAAAGTATGGCCATCTCGCGAGTCACATAGAATAGGCTGGAAAAACATTTTAAATGACCAATTAGTTACAGCTGAGGACGTTATTCTGCCACCACTGCATCTTAAACTGGGATACATGAAACATATTGTAAAAAAATTAGATGTCATCTCAAAGCGGTGTTCCCAAAACTTAAGTGAAGCCAAAATAAAAGGAGGTATTAATTAATTTGTTTACATATCTAGTACGTTTTTATCTGTTTTGATAACTTTTAGGTATTTTTATTGGACCTCAAATTCGAAAAATTATGAGAGATGCAGATTTCATTAACAAGCTAAGTTCCGTTGAAAGACGTGCATGAAAGAGTTTTGTTGCGCTATGCGATAATTTCCTTGGAAACCACTGAAGCGACGACTATGTCACAGTTGTCAATGAGTTTTTAAGTGCGTATGGTGAAATGGGCTGCAACATGTCCATAAAAATTCATTTTCTGCATTCGCATTTGGAGTTTTTCCCAGATAACCTGGGCCAGTTCAGTGATGAACAAGGCGAACATTTTCACCAGGAAATGGCAACTATTGAAAAACGCTTTGAAGGAAAAAATATAATAGAAATGATTTCAGAATATTTCTGGTCACTTAAACGAGAAACTGATGATGCTGATTTAAAAATAAAACGGTCAAGCAAACACTTTTGAGTTAAATGACCAAAAATAAAATTTGTATAAAATGTTTAAAAGTTTATTTTCATGAAAAGTTTAATAACTCAGTCAATTATTTATCTATTTTTAACTCCAAATATGCGTTGTAATCGTTAATAAACGTACTTTTTAAATAAATTCAATAGTATTATAGTTTATTACATTATAATGTATAAAAACGTCACCAAAGTTGAAAAATTTTTGAAAAATCTACAAAATTTGTGTTTGTTCGACAATAACACCCAAATTTCTCAAGTTTTCTTAGATAAATTATATATCATTTGACTACTGACGTATTTGTAGTTGCATGTACATAATGGGTGATTTTTTAACCATAGTTTTTTTTTTAAATCTTATAAAACATATTGTCGTATTTTCGGGATGCATCGGTAACTCATGTACGGCATGTGGCGGTTCTTCACCCCAGATGCGACAGTTTTGCTTGTTTACGTCAATTATTTATCTATTTTGAATTTAAATAAATTCAATAGTGTTATAGTTTATTACATTATAATGTATAAAAACGTCACCAAAGTTGAAAAATCTACAAAATTTGTGTTTGCTCGACCATAACACCCAAATTTCTCAAGTTTTCTTAGATAAATTATATATCTTTCGAAAGATCTCAGTTACTTCTTTCCAAATCTAGTAAGAAATTGAAAATCGGATTATTATCAACAAAATTACAGGCTTATAAGTGCGCAAAGGTACAAAAACCGGTTTTTTAACCGTACATCCGGATTTTGGAGGTGTCCGGCATATTTCACTATTGGATTCGTCTTTAACTCGACAACACCTACAAGAAAAATAATATCCGGTCCCAGGTTTTTTGGACTGTCGCACCGTGTAATTTAACAGAGAAATAACAAAAAGATTTTACATCAGAAAACAGGTCCTAGCAAAGGATTTAAAATATTTAGAAATAGAAACTGGTATGCACATCGTCTAAAAATAAGTATGTATGTAGGTATACAATTTGAAGTTCAAATCACATACGTAATTAAAATTGACTATACTCCGCTGTTTGTTCAACTCTCATGTGTGGAGACAAAAATATGAAAACAAGTGAATAAAATTACAAACGCCAGGCACGAATACCACCAGCATCTTGAACGAAAAACCAAACAACAGCCACCCGTCAGCAGTCAAACGAAAATTTAAAGACTTCATTCAGTCTCGTTTGGACGGTTTACGGTGGTGATCATTCATAGTTCTGGTTTAGTGTTCCATAGATACAAGACTTGTTTCTTTTTTTTTAGTTTTATATATAATTTAAATTTTTTCTTTATTTCCATTTTGTTTTTTTTTTGTACGGTACGTACTGTGATTCATACAGCAGTTTGTGTTGAAAAAAAGTGCAAAGACCATAAAATTGAAAAAAGAAATAAAATAACTACAACAAAATAACAGGTTTTTTCATAGTGATTTGAAAAATAAAAAAAAAAGTGCAAAAGAGTTACAACAAAAAGAAAAAGTGTGTTAAAAAATATTTATACTTACCTGCACAAAGAAAATTTAAAAAAGTCTAAAATTACAAGGTTTAATTGTGTTTAAAAAGTAATTGATGCGCAGCTCATGCTTCTTTAAGTAATTTTAAATAAAAATATGTACATAATTTGGAAAATTTTCAATTAATGAATAACAACAACACAAACGACGTCATTATAACGATCAGTTAACTTGAACCGAAAAAAATTATAATTACACAAAAAAATTGGGGAGAGAGAGAAAAAAATCTGAAGCCGTGCGTGTGTCAAATTGAAAAAAAGAGAGTAAGTAGAAACAGCTAAAACATTCTGTTAAGTTTATTTACTTTGTAATGAAGGACACTAGCGATTAAATTTTTCTCTTCAGAGGAGGATGATTACCCACACCGGTTGAACTTTTTCAAATCTTTTTTTTTTCCGATTTTTTTTAGTCGATTTGGTGTCTAAAAATTATGAAATTAGCTGGATGGGTGGCCATTAATTTTTTAAGAGGATTATTAACCGGTTTTAGTAGAATTTTGTACATGTAGTTTTATCTAATTTTTGGGAATTTATTTTGAACCGGTTGTGTGGGTAGTAGTAACAAAAGTTTTTAACTCCTACAAGGTCAAATCAAAAAATAAATCTTTTTCCAGATAAAATGTACAGTCGGAGCCCGGTGAAGCGAATAATATAATGTCAGAAGCTTTCGGCAAACTGCGAAATTCGTTATAGCGAATGTGAAAACTAGAGTCAATGAGCCAATTTAGACGAGAACAACTATGTATAGGTACACATTTTATGCCAGACTAATTAGTCTCTTGTGTTTTGGAAAGAACCAGAATTGTACGGCTTAAAAATTGTTATCGTCTGAATTGCTTCATTCAGTATTACATTTAAACGCCATTTTACTATCCTATTATAGAAATTCTTAATACACACCACCTTACTTTTTTGAAACACTTGTGTACTGTACCTGCAGACAAGCCACAACGGCTTCCCAAGGACATTATCTATTATTGTTACAAACATATACTCTTAATAAATATAAAAAAAATATATTTGGCAGATCGTGCGATTGTGTAGGATAATGAATCACTGCCTTAATGCTGGGAACACAATTGGGGCGAACGACGTCTAGCACAACGAATTCGTCGGTAACAATTCGGTGTGTAAATATGATGTTCGATGAATAAAATCTGAAAAAATAATAATAAACAAAAAAGTTATTAAAATTTTAACACGCCGGCGTAACTTTTGGCTACTCTATAAATAATTGTATATATTTAACTTAAATGATAATATACTCGTATGTTGAAGATTAAACAATTATTAAAAGAAAAATTAACTTTATTTGAAAATATATTTGAAAACAAAAATTAAAAACCGTCATTCTGCAGTAAGCTGTTCGTCGCCGTATGAAATAATAATAATTCTAGCGGAGAGTTAACCACACACAACGACTTTCGTCGACGGCGGTGTTGTGTTAATTTGCATATGTACAAATCTGTTTTATTTCTGTTGATGAAAGTTCGCACCGAATAATTCGTTGGGCGTCCCAATTGTGTTCCTGGCATAACTGTTTATGTCCATTTTTCATCTCAATACAGGCAACCAACTCTCAAAACACTCACGTTGAGTTTGGAATTGTTCTTGGAAATACAAAACAGCGTCCCTTCGCTTACATTGAAAACCTGTTTAAGGCTATGATTGACCGTCCTACCGTTTTATCGTTTCGGCTTACGTGTCAGTTTTCAATTTTTCTTCGGTGCGAAACAAGGTTTTTTCGGTTCGGTTTTGTAGTATTTCATTTCCATATATTTATACAAGAACTCCCAAAGATTTTTTTGGAATATTTCGTTGTTCTCAGGTATTTTTTGCGAACTTAAGACTTCAGAAGACACACTTCCATATTAACTAATTTGTGAAACATATTTTAAAGAAATATTATTTATTTTAAGGTTTATTAATAAAAATGTTTTTTTTATTATATTTAAAAATTATAACAACTTCAAAAAGAAAAAAAATGGAATCGAACATCCGTTGCTAATTTGTTAGGAAAATACACGCGATTCTTTAAGTGGTTATAATTTTTTAAGTGAGGCGCTTCATTGATTTTTTTTTAATTAACTAATTACATTTCTTTTTAGAAAAAAAGAAAAACTGGTTTATGTTTTGTTATATTGTGAAGTTCGCACATTATCAAATATATTCGTAGGTGTTTAAAGAGAAATTAAAAAGCAAATAAAAAAATTCTCTTATTATTTGTCCGAATTTGCTTTCTTTATTTTCTCCATTACATTATTGTTTTTGTAATGACGGATCGATTGGTGCCAACTTAGTAAATTTTTACCAATCCCAGCTCCGGTTGGATAATCAAGTTTTTCTTTATTATTATTTTTGTATGTGTAATTTCTGTTGATATTTTATTTATGCATGTTTAGGTGTGTGCGTGCGTTTGTGTTTGATTTTAATATCAATGCTGCGCTTTTGTTTAGTCTTTACTAGTCAGCAGCTGTTCGTCATCAAAGTAATTCGCGTCGTCGCCGTTTTTTTGTTGTTGTTGTTTAAAAACAAGTATTGGAGAACAAAAAAAAAATAAAAAACACCAGTTGATTTTTTAAAGTAGACTCCAACACGAACAAACAATTCGACTAGTTCATAGGCAGGCAGGCAACCCATCCAACCAGTCAGTCCATTAGTTAGTCAGCCAACGTTTTAGTACTCTTTATGTTTGGGGCCGCGAGCACAAAACAATCGTTGTTTATTTATTTATTTATGTTTTTTGGTTTTATTATTTTGGAAGCCGCCGTTTGAACTGATGTTTTAAGCTGATGTTTTCATTTCCAAGTGTTTGAAAAAATTAATTAAACAAAGCAATTAAGAAAAAAATAAATGTGAAAAGTACTCGTAATAAATAATTTTGTTAAGCAAATATATGTAAGCAGCGAAGAGAAAAATATTTAAACGTTTTTTTTTGTTTTTCAATGTATAATTAATTGTGTTAAATATCATTTGATTTGCTAAATAGGCATCCACTAGTAATAAAAAAAAATTGTAATACACTTTTATAAAACAAAAAAAAACATATATTGGCTTAAATAACATTTTTAATTTGGCTTTATAGTGTTTAAAAACAAAACCAAAAAAAAAGAAACGTCATTATACAACACAACGGAAAGACGTAAGTGAAATACTCGTACTTGTTTGCCATCTGTCCGTCCATCAACTTGCCATTTTTGTTTTCGTGTGAAAATGTTCAGTTTTAAAAATAGAAAAATTTCAAAATTTATTGTGATCAGCTTGGAAAATGGTGCAAAACTTTAACTATTTCATGTTGAAAATTCATTTACAAAAGTTAGTGGTGGTATGAGTGTGCATATACATATGTATATGTATGTATGGCAGTCAGTTACTTGTTTTATATGTGGCAATAATAGTTATGAAATGTCTAAAATTTGTCTTGATTTGATGAACTACATTCTCTCGTTCGAAGAATTTGTTAAACTGTCAAACATTCATAGATTTTAATAATTTTAAATTGAGTTCTCTATTATTATAAATTCTCTAGTATTATAACTAAAACGATTTTGTAATTTTCTATATTTATCTGAAGGATTAATTTTTTTTTATTTCAATTTAAAAAAAATAATTTGAAGTGTAAAATTTTTGGTCATTTGTTTTTAATGTGATTAAAATTCTTCTTGGGATGTGCACAGATTTTGATGTACATATTTATTTATTTAACACTTCGCGCTGTATCTCTCTGTCCCCGTTTGGGCAACTACCTTATTGCCCGCTAGCATGATGCAATCTAGAGCTGTGCTAAATCATTCAAGTTAGTGAGCGCTCATTTTCGTTCAACCATAAGAAGTGGCCCGACTCATCAATTCGTTCATTTCTTTTCCATTCGTTCACTAGTAGTGCATTTGTGTTGTGTTTTTCACGTCGAGCGAACAACAAATTTACTACATAAAACAAATTATAAACACTATGATACAATAAAATCTTCCCAACAATAAAAATAAAAAATTAGAAGTTTTCTAAATGTCAAAATACCGTTATATAAAGTCAATAACACATTTTGACATTTATTAAACAAACAAAAAACACAGAAGAAAAAATAATCACCTGCAGGTAAAATTTATAGCATTACACAGTACAACACATGACTGCATTAATAATTTAATGGCTGTGGCATAAACAACCTTTTCGTTCAAAATGAATTAAATTTTAAAACCAGAAGCACATTGAATATTTCAATATTGAAAATAACAAGTGCCCAAGATTGGATAATTTTTGTTACGTTTATGGTCATATCGTCCCAAAAATAGCCAAAACAGGATCGAAAAAACAACGTATTTTCATTATTTCGATGAAACAGATTTAAGTGGAGCAAATTTTAAAAAGTGAAATTTGTTGTACTGTGTTATTGAATTAACGAAAGAACTGAGGAAAAGTGTTCGGTAAACTGAATTATCCTCCCAACGTTCAATAATTTTTGGTTGTTGTTGTACTAGTAAGTTTACTGGTATGAATTCGCCTCGATTGTCTTTTAATTTTTGGTTGTGAAATTAATTTATGAAATTTTTTGTAAATCCAAAATATTTTTCTTACGGCGAATTTTTAAATTTCCTTAATTAACTTATGCTGCTTATGATGCTGCAAATGAGAAAGTAATTAAAAATAAAGCAGTTTTTAGTTCTTAAATAAAATTAATTCCAGGAATACAAAATTTCTGAGAAATCTGTAAAAATCATAAATAACAATTCAACTCTGTTGAATGAGTGAATAAATATTTTGATCATAAAAAAGCATTTCTGGAAGCATTTGTTATTTAAAAGAAATGTTTTCTTCATAAAAAGATTTTTTTCTTAATTTATAATTTTTTTTATTTAATGTTTTGTTTCTTTTTCTTATCTTATCGCCATTTGTTAAGAAAGTTATTTTTAATCCCATAAAAAAAATTTGTCTAAGAGAATTTAATTGTTTATTTGCTGTTGAGACTCAGATACAGCGGGTGGTTTTTTAAAGTAGCATAATGCATTTACATATGAGGATGTGAGCCACAATCTCCTCCTCCTGCTGGTCAAATGAGCAAAACCAGAGGAAATGTCGCTGTATGGGAGACACTTGTGTTTGGCATGAGTTCCATTAGACTAATGTACCGTTACAGTAAAATTCCTCAGATGCAGTCCTAGAAATTCCAGTAGCTTTCCAGATCTCTTGACATCAAATCGAGGCCACTGTGTCTTCCCGATCGCGGAAGCCGGCTCATTGAGCCACCTGCTTCGATTTTCTTCCAAGAACTAACTCATCCACGCATTACTAGCAGCGGGAGTCCACGTCCTCATCCCCATTGAGGTTAGTTTCATTTGGTCACTATCGATCATTTTCTTACGTTATATCTTATTTACGTCGTGCTCTGATACTATTCGTGCTGTATGTAGACTTAAAAAATCGATGAACCTCAAGGCACAATTAGTAGTTACTTTCTGGTCTGTGAAGAAACAGCTGTTGCTGTTTTTATAAATAAAAAAAAATCTGTGCGTATAAAAGACCATAAGTATATAAAATATTTCAAAAGATAACACCAGTTTAAAGTAAATTTCGTTCGGGAACAATTTTAGCCGTGACTGACTTCATTTCCTATTTAGGATGTAATTAAAGTTTTTTTATCACCTCTAGTTTTCGAGATATCGCAGTTTGTAAAAAATAAAGGCACTTTCACAACATATAGTACCATAACTTGGGAAGGGTTTTCCCTATTCTATAAAGAAAAAATCCGAACTTCGACATCAAAATAATCTTTAGGCCGTGTGAACAGTGTTTCTAAGTTTACTCAGTAATTTTAGAGCACAAACAACTTTTATTTCTAGTGAACGAAAATTTATTTCGCATTTTGTAAACTCGTGTAATTGGACCACCTGCTATTTCTAGCTAACGAAAATTTATTTGGAATTTTGTAAACTCCTGTAATTGGACCTACTGCTAAGCAAAAATACAATTTACCTTACACTCAAAGAAATTGTAACTGTCACGGTTATAACTAATGTATGTACATATATTTTTATAGTACTTGTGCTGCCCACAACGGTTTTGCTAATTTAAAAATACGCACTTTGTAAAAATCTAAAATTATTTTGAATATCTATTATAAAACTAAAAACATTTTATTATTCAATTGTGAAGTAAAAAGGAAAAACATTAATTTTATTGAACGCCAAGCGATAGTTGGAGGGATAGATAAGATGGGCTCATCAGTCCAACAATAACTTCCGTACTTACAAAAAAGAATTATGTACATAAATGTTGTTGTATGTTAATAATTTTTGTATGTAAGAGGAAATACATACATATGTAATACAGTTATTTCAATAAATTAAATCATCAAAGGGATTTTGTCAAATATTATATAAAGTTATGCATATTTCGAAATCGAATAAGGTTATTCATTAGGCTGTGTTCAGACTAAGCAAATATTTCAAAATAAGTATGAGTAGCAAATATGTATGATAAGCAAATATTCAAAATGTACACTGATGTTATGTTCTATTCAACAAAAAAATTCATTACATTTTCTGTGCAATTCCTTTGAAAGATGTTTACAGTGAGCGAAGGTGTTTGAATTCGTTGTAACTTTTTTATTATAATTTTTTGTTTGTTTTCAGTATTTTGTAAAGAAGGCTTGGGGAATTTAAAATGGAACAGTTCACAATTGAACAACGTGCCAATATCATTAAAACAAAAAGAAAATGAAGAAAATCATGCTTTTAATCATTTGAATGGGAAAACGAAGCTTCAAAATTTAATACGTCTCCTTGACATCAGAGGCGCTTCAACACTGCTATAAAAAAAAAACAATGAACGTACAAAAATCAGAGTTATAAGAAGCTTCACCTCCTGTCATTTATCCTACTATACCTTTCCTCTAGTTCCAGCACAATGCTGGAAGAAATAGGAAGCCCTATTGAATTTTGTATCGAAAAATTAAGCACTGTATTTAATTTAGTTCGTTAACCATTCGTTTAATTTATAGAGCTTATTTTAAAATTATTCGGTTGAGCGAATTTTTTATTTTTTATTAAACTTGTCGCAATTGAACTACAGTGGCCCTCATATGCGCAATATTATTGCGCAATTATTCTTATTGTAGACTGATCTCGCCAATGTGTATGGCATATTCGTATTAGACGGTTGCACTTTACAAATATGTTGGGCCAATCCAAAAGAATTTTGAATATTATTGCACAGCCAAACGAGCGCATCAAATTAAATGTGCTTGCAACGTTGTATGCACAATGTTTTCCCAGCAAAAGCGAAAAGTGGTTTTGTGCTGAAAAGTATTACTGAGAACAGACGTTTAAAATTGTTTAATCTCATTTTAAGAACTTGGAATTAATTATTAAAAGAATTATATAATTGAACATGTTTAGAGATGAGAATTAAAACTTAAACAAAACAAGTAAATTTTCATTGAAATACACTTGAAGTAACCCATCTACTTTGGAATTATTCTTAATTTTTATAATTTATAAAATATTTATAATCCTTTTTTAATTCATAAATTCTATGCATAATATTAAGTAGAAAATATGAAATAATTTAGTAATTTTATTTAACATATTAAAAATGCCATAAAAAAATTCTTTTCATTCTTAAAGCTGATTTAATTAACATACTTTGAAAAAAAAAATAGAGAAAACTAGTTTTTTAATTGTATTCTTACAAACGCTAAACTTCTACAAAAAAAAAAGAAAAATTATAAAATTGTTTGTCTATGAGAAAAGAAATAATGAAATAGGTTTTTTATGGTTATTAGCGCATACAATATATACAACAGTTACTATGAATATCCCTGGTTTTTTTATAATGAAATAAATTTTTAAAATTCGTGAAGCATAATTGGGGAAGTGCTCGTATTGTTGGAGGATTTCTCTCCATTTAACTTAAAATATTCTGAAATGAAAAATAATTAAAGGCGTGATGTTTGTCATATTTTATTTTTAATTGGCAAAATGATAAAAGGGATAGATACACAGCTTTATTCTTGCAGTTGCATTTTTTTTTAGAAATTTGAGTTGCTGTTTATCTGGTGTTACACAATACCGACGAAGGTGGGCGCTCGGATGTGTTTGTGGATTGCTATCAGCTGAATCCGGTACTGTTCAGTGACTATGCCTTCGTCACTGAAATGTTCCGACAACAAATAACACTAATGCAACTTATGCACATCAGAAAAAATGCAAAATGATTTTATGAAAGAAACTTTGGTTGAATACAGAAAAATTTTGGTTTTTTAGTCAACGTGCAGACTACTTCAGCCATCGCCACTCTTGCACGAGCTTTCCAACGCGATTAGTATAATATATTTTAGGTAGATGTACCGGTAGCACAGACGCAAAGATGGCAAAGATGGCTAGAACTTTCCAAGGGGCCCGTTAGATGAATCATAAAAACTGTGCTGTTTATTTAAATTTACTCGCTAGTAAAAAAAATATTGGAATCGCTTCACCTTTCGACCCCCTAAGTTTAACTCAATTTTCAGCATCTGACAAAGTTTTCAAGTCTACAAAAATGCATGCGTATCGAAAATAGATGTGACAAGAAAATTTTTCACAATTTTTCGACATCAATATCTATCAAACCACTTTTTTTGTTTTTGTCAAATTTGCGTCATACGTCTATAAAAATAGGTGAATATTGAAACCCAATTTGACGAAGACTTTTGGAGTTATTAGAAAAAAATTATTTTTTCGAAAGTTAGTCAAATTGGTAGCACGCGACGCCCCTTCCTGAGGTTAAGAGCTCGGCTTAGTGGTTTAAAATTGTGTTGTCTGTAATTTTCGAAATCTACCGCGCCGAATCGGTTAATTATTTGACGACATCTAAAACTTTTGCTACACTCATCAATATTCTGCTTCAATATTTGTCTTTGTACTTGTATAAATATTGAAAACTCTGACACTACAAGTCAATATTTATTTTCAATATTTAATTTCAATATTAATGTTTTTTTTTTAGTTTTTTAAGTGTAAACCGTCGGCAAAACACATATCTGTTTATTTATTTATTTATGAAAAAAAGCACTGATGATATTTTTCATATTTTTGTCACTATATTTTTTGCTTTACACGTCCCAAAAAAACACCAATGAGCGATATATGTTTGTACATATGTATGTACTTCAATTAATTCGATTACAAAAATTTTTTTCTCTATTTGTAATGCGTCACAATTACGATGTGCACTCAAAGTTACCAGAAATAAAATGTATATTAGCCCATCTCACAATCTTGTGCATATGGTGTTGCATTATTGCATTTGCAAAAAGGTATAGCATATTTTTAGCATTGCTGTGTATTTTGTTACTGTAGAGCAAAAATATGCTATACCTTTTTGCAAATGCAATGATGCAACACCATATGCACAAGATTGTGAGTTGGGCTATTGACAAAAACACTGCCACACTACGTCAAACTGCTGCAATATTTTGTTGACTATCAAAAAAAAAATGTGTGGGTATTTTTTTTTGCAACCAAGCGCACACAACTACAAATATTGAAGCTGAATATTGATGCGTGTAACATGAACTTTAGTGAGGTAAATATTTTTGGAATGCTGCACATTTCACAACGATCAACGCCTTCTTATGTTTTGACATGTGTACATACACATAAACACACACACAAACACTTTCATACATCCATTCTCTAAAATATCGGCAAAAAAAAGTCATAAATCGATCTCAAAACGTCGAAATATAAAGAAAACTCGATTTTCGAAAATTGTGGTAAAATCAACGAGAAGTTAAAAACACCAGCCGGAACATACCATTCCATAATTAAACCCGTTATGCAAATAAAAATACTTAATTTAATACGTGCATATGTTCAAAACATATGAGTTTGTTCCACATATGCGATGTTCGGCCGAAAAATTACTTCTCTCTGTAATGCGCTGCCAAATGGATGTGCCCTCAATGATGATGGTGTTGTGCGCAGGAATAAACGGGTTCCGACAACAAGTTCCCTGATTACATCAGAACACATCCCATTAGAGTAGCAATAGAACTACGAAACGCATCCCACATTGCGACGATGCTCAAGAGAGTCAATAGCGTTGGCTACTCTACCGTCTCCAATGAGTTTCTTCGCCCTATCCTGTACATGGTCGAGTAAGTTTAAAATAGTTGAAGCTTGCGGCTCCTGCCCATACATGAGAGTTATACTCAACCTTCGGTCGGATGGAAGCGGTATAATTAGTAAGGAGTTCAGTTGGGCTGAAGTTTGTCTTGCAGAGTCTTAAAAACCGAGGCACTTAAATGCTTCTTTTGAGACCTAGAAGATGTGCTCAGTCCATCGAACATCATGCCAAGAACATCAAGAGCTTTTGATTGCTCAATACTTATACCACCCATTTTTACAAGTGAAGCATCGTAATTGGGCATGCGTCGGTGTGTTAGCATGCAGCATTGGGTCTTTTGTGCATTGAAATCGACCCTGGTCGCTCGACCCCATTGCGATATTTTCGTGAGGTCACTATTCAATCAAATCACTCATATTCTGCCTGAGCGCCGCGATCATAGTCGAATGTCGGGCCTACGACCAAATGAATATGAGTGACAGATGTCGCTGTCATAATTTTGTATGATATAATTCCTTTAAAGTGCTGTTATTAGTGAGTGTTTTTTTCCTTCTGTGAGGTAGCCGTAGAATGTGTACATCCATACACACATACGTGTACAAATATGTATATTGTAATAAACAGCCATTAAGCACATTATAAATTTAAAAAAAAAATCATATCTCCATATACAGGGTGTTTCGTCACAATGTACATACGGATAAAGAAGTACGACTTGAAACATGGCTTAAGGCCTTTAAATATGTGAATACGTACAGACACATGTACTCGATTTAGCGATTAAAATATGTACATATGTACGTACATACATACATATCGCACCCTAAATACAAAAGCGGCACAACTCAAAATTCTCAAATTTTCAGGAGAGGCAAAAAACTGTTTATGCAAAAATGATTGTAATATTTAAAATAAAATTGGTTCCATTATGAAAGAAGTCTATTTCGAAGAAGGTTTTGCGAAAATTTTTTTAATTTTATATTATATTTGTGGAAATAAAGTATAATTTTAAATTATTATATATTTTTAATTAAAAATAGGTCTTTTTAGTCGATCGTGCGTAAGCAATGCAATTAACATAAAAACAGACATAACGGTATTTTTCCAGTTAAAGAAAACAGTGATGAGAAAGAAATTTTTGAAGTAGTTAGAGATGTGTACTGTGAATTATTTTACGGAAAAAAGTACATTTTGGAAAATTTTGAGTTGTGTCACTTTTGTATTTAGGGTGCGATATGTATGTAAATATATCCATTGTATTATCGTATGTACTTTCTGTTAAAAAGTAAAATTTATTATTGGGCAATTCTATTTTGGTTGCTTTTTTCTTTTCTTAATTTTTATTTTTACTTTTTTATTTAATTTAATTTGCTTTTACTTTCGCTTAAAATAGCTATATTTTGCAATAACATTCAACTTAATATTTGTAATTTATTGTTATTTAGTTTTGTTTGCGGTTTATTTTACCTTGGAGCTTGAGTTTTATTGGTATTTATCGTGATTGTTTAGAAAAAAAAGTAGTAGTAATAATTCGAAATCTTTTTAAGTTTTACGTGTAGGAATGACTTTTTAAAATTTATTTCTAAAAATCTTGATAGAACGAACATGTATAATAATGGATTTTGGAAAAAAAAGTGAACAAAAATACAAACGTTAAATATAATCGAAAGATTTGACGCAATCATTATTTCATTAGAAGGGTTATTGTTTTGTTAAAAAGATAATTAATTGGGTGTGTCTTAATATTTAATAACAAAATGTACCCGAGAATGAACTAAGCAGATTTTCTGTTTAATTATTTATTATTATTTAATTATTTAATTGCCTAATACAAAATATGCATACATACGTTACTCAATAGTTCTTCGTACAACAACAGCAAATCAAGCACATCAAGCTTCCGAGTGTCAGAATGAATTATCAGGCATATTCTGAAAATCACATTTCGTGAAAGTTAATTAATTAATTAATTTAAAAAAATCTAGAGACACATTTTCTGCTGTTAAAAATTTTATTTGCTTTTGGAATTCATAGCACGTTGAAAATAAAAAAAATCGGGAGTTTTTTCAAGTCGAAAACTGATTTACAGAACAGCAGAAAATCACACGTGCGATTTTGAAACGCCATGTTTTTTTTTATCTTGGACCAGCACTCAGGAGATGACCCCTACACATGTGATACATTGTGCAGGAACTAAAGGAAAGGGGATACTTAGAGGAATGAGAGGAGGTGAAGATTCACTGTCATACAACTCTGCTTTTGCACGTTCTTTGTTTTTTTTATAGCAGTATTGAAGCGCCTCTGATGTCAACAGACATATTGACATATTGAATTTTGAAGCTTCGTTTTAGTAGCCATTTTATTTTACTCTACCGGTGCTGCACAATACCGACGAAGGAGGGCGTTCTGATATGCCTGTAGATTGGTTACAGCTGAAGCCGTTACTGTTCAGTGGCCAGTGACTACGCCTACGCCACTGAAACCTTCGGACAACAACTGACACAAAGCCACACTAAAGCGAAATGTTTTTATAATTTAGTTTGAAACTGGGATCGAACCCAGGACTTTTTTGGTTTTGTAGTCAACGTGCAGACTATTGCAGCCATCGCTACCCTCATTTGATACCGCTATAAGGGGAATGCAACACTCACCATCTGAAATTTATAGTGACGTCATTTTGTTTTTCATATTCTTCTCAGCAAACACTTTCATTTGATACGCATATCAGGTGTGTGCATAAGAAATAGTTAGTCCGGCATTTTGGGGCGTAGATCAGTTTGGTCTCAGAAGAACTTTGCAAAATTGTAGTTTAATCCATGGGCAGCAGAGGGACGAACTGGAAGAACGAACTAACAACAGCAGTTGGTAAAAAAAACAGCTCGCAAGAAAATTCCGTGTGCGATATCTCGCTTAAGAAGACTTTGCCAATGACACTTCATATACGAAACAAGTCTTTAACATTTTAGTGCAAACAATTCTTAATATTTCAAACTATTTTTAATTACCAGTTTTCTCAAAAAAAAAAAAAAAAAACCTGATGTATCTGGTTTTCCTAAAATACTGGGGAAAAAAACTCTGCTAACCGGAAATTAAAAATATTTGTCGTCGAGTATTAAAATTTGCGTTCTTGTTCTTTTTTTTTCATTTTGTACTTCCTTTCATGATTGCATTTCGCTTTAAGATCAATTTTAAAAAAGTGTGTCAGTTTGATATGAATGCGTTCAAGCAAATATTAATTTGAAGTTTGTATCTGCATATTTTTTTTCTCCATCACCATATCAAATTTGTTTTATAATAGTGGACATACTCGTACACACATAAATACAAAGTTTGTTCGTAATTATAGCACTATTGTGAATAATTGACTGGCTGAAATCGAGGAAATGCTTAGAAGGAAAAGTATGCAGAAAATTATTGTGGAAAATATTTTCGATGTGACAAAGAAAAATTTTATTTACAGTGATTTTCAAAATTATAGTAGCACCGCCAATTTAGTGAACCTTGTTGCACTTGGCATAATTTTGTTTTTTCCATCAATTAATTATGAATCGGATCTTTAATATATTCGTATTTACAGATTTGTTTTATTTTTTTTTTTGTTTTTTTTCTAAAAAATAGAAAATTTTCAACGGTGTTTACACCGCCGTGCTGAAAAAAAGTTTAAGTGTATTTTTATTTCATCTGGGACCAGCACTCAGGAGAATGGCCCCTAAACATGCGATGCATTGGTGTGGAACTATAGGAAAGGGCCAGTTAGAGAAATGACAGGAGGTGAAGCTTAATTATTTATTTAACAGCTCTGCTTTTGCACGTTCTTTGTTTATAGCAGTGTTGACGCTTCGGTTTAGTAGCCATTTTTATTATTATTTTACTTCGCCAGTGCTACACAATACCGACGAAGCAGGGCGTGCTGATGTATTAGAGCAGTTTTAGAGCAAAACATTTTCTGCCTTATTCATAAAATGTTTATTCTATTTACCCAGTAGTTTCATAATTACTGACACAGTATTAATCGCCCCCACTGTAAGAAATCCACTGATCATACTCTCGTCACGTTTACAGTTTTTTTACAATTAACATTTATACTTTATTTTTGTGTAAAAAGTTTTTGACATGCGTTACAAACAATTATGGAATTGGGATATATTGGACAACGTTTTGTCGTAATTGGCCTAAAAAATGTGAAATGTGATAACTTAAGACATTTATCGAACGTTGCAGCCGCTCGGGGTAAGTCGTAGTGTTGTTTATCGAAGAATCAAAGTCATTATGTCTGGTGTTCTAATGCACTGCTTTGTGCATTAGAATACCTGAGAAAGCAGAATAGAATCCACAATTTACAACGAAGACTTTAAATTGCCTTGCTTTGGACCGTGAGATTGTAAAAAGAAAATTCAATATTTTTACATCAGTGACAATGTTTTCTTTAAACAACAATTACCTATAATGAATAATTTTTTTTTAGTTGCAATTACATAATAAGTTTCTGGGAAAGTTTCCACAAATCACAGACTAGAAATACTTTTTTGTTTAATTAATTTTATAAATAAATCTATGCACGTTTCTAACAACTGCCATAATTAACAAATTAAAATAATTGTGCATGCAGTAAACAATGAAACTGACAACGAACAAAATTTCTCATTTAAAACAATGACTGAAATAAATAAATTAACAAAAAAATGCACAATCAGTCAGCTAATCCAGTCTGTTGTATGGTCAGCATTTTACATAGTGCATAAATACGCTTACCAGCAAATACAGGGTCTTTATTTAAAAAGCGAAGAATTTCGTGAAGGACATCGACGGCAATTTCTTTTAAATTAATTTAAATTCATATATAATTAATGAAAATGAGCCAATGATTGAAAACAAACAGGCCGTCAAAAATTACATGTGACAATTGCTAAGAAACAAATTATGTGCATCAAAGACAAAAATTATACGTCACACAAAACATGCTGTTTTCGAAAGTTGCTACACTTTCATCTTCAGCGTTCTTCGTGTTTTGTCCACTGTGTGGGGTTATCCGTAGATGTAAATTATTAACTTGATATATTTATTATTATCTATAAATAGAATAGAAGAAATGGTTCGCAGTTATTTTTTTCCTCTTCTAAATGAAGCTCTAAATGTACCATCACTAACTTACAATAATCCTTGGCATTACTTATTTTTTGTTTCCATTAACCGTGCACCACACATGTTTTGTTTTTTGCTTTTTTTTCTTGTTCTATATGAATTTGAGGAATTTGCACTTATTTATTTATTTATTATAAAATAAATACAATGAGTGTACTGATAACTGCGAGTTGGCTGTGCAACCAGAAGGATCCGGGTTCGATTCTCAGTCAAGTGAAAATTTTTTTCTGATTGTTCTGTGTTACACCAACGTCGGCGAAGTAAAATAATAAATAAAATGGCTCTTGTTAGCTTAAAAATAATGCGTCAAACTTAAACTCAGCAGAGGCCACAACTTCGCTTTATAATTAATACGAGGGTGGCGATGGTCGAAGTAGTCTGCACGTTGACTACAAACGGAAAAATTTTCCTGAGTTCAACCCCAGTTTCAGACTCATAACAACATCTCGCAATTTTTCTGATGTGCATTTCTGTGTCTTTGTGTCAGTTGTTGCCGAACACGTTGTTCCGTGGTTTTAATGATAAAAACTTCATACTCTGCGTGGGAGCAGAAATAATATTTGCTAATAAACTAATGTTTGCCTAATATGTACAATGAAGAAAGTTCGTATCGTAATTCCTAACCCGGATATTCAAAACTTTTTTCTTCTCTCTCTCACTTCCCCTTAAAGAAAAAAAACACCCGATATATAAATTTCAATAATCACACTTCCTTATAATTTATTTACTCGGTTTTAATGGAAATAAAATTAGAAATTTAAAATAAAATTAATTGAATGGTTGATGATTTTCTTGATTAGTTACTTCTTTTACATATTGAATTAATAAATCAGGGTCATCATCATTATCATTATCATTTGAATCAAGAACAACAACACGTCTCTTGCTCAGAATTCTGTTGACAATAGATTTTGCTTAACGGTGTTACATCACGTTACGTATTAAGCACTTGCAAATGTGACCGTTCAAATTAACCGCAATGAAATAGACAACGTCATAAATAAACAAACAATTAATCAAATTAATTCGTTGTTACTTTTATAATTTTTTTTTTTACATTTAAATAAAAGTTATTTTTGTAGAAAATAATAAAAAATATTGTATTTCGCAGAATCTATTACATGAATAAAAATGAAATGATGTTCGTTGCATCAGAGTAGAACGGCTGGGACGATTTCGATATTTTTTTCGGTTTATTGTTTGAATTATCCGAGTAAGGTTTATAGGGAAATAAAAGTTGGACCTGGACGCTGATAGGTGGAAATTATTGCCACCACTACCAAACTATCCAAACGATTTTTATCCAATTTGAAACATGGATATATCTGCGTTGAACTGTTGTGCAATTATTGCTGTACACATTTTATAAAATATGAAATAAATACATAAATTATTGAGAGTAGAAAAATGACAGTTTTTTTGAACAAAATCTATAATTTTTTTATTTTTTGATTTATTATATACAATTATTTTATTTGCATGTATGGGAAAAAAAAAATTTTAAAAAAACATACATAACAATGACATTTAATCTCTTCATTGTGTGATTTATTTGTTGTTTTTTTTTGTTTGTATATTGAAAATTTTGAATTAAATTTCTAATAAATGCATATTATAAATGTTCTTACTTTTTATTCTATTTTTTTATTTATTCTATTTATTTTATTTCTTATTTTTTATTCTTCTATTGTTTTCAGTTCATTTGATGCATTTTTGTTAGTTTATTGTAAAAAACATTATATTTTTGGATAAAAAAAGTGGAAAAAGTAAGAAATAGAACATTTTTGTGATTTTGCGCTATGAACAACTGAAAATGGTAATTTATCAATATTTTCGCGAAAAATTTGCACTTTCACAAGGCCAAAACTGCCTGAAGGAGCGTTCCAATGCTTTTGCGATGTACTAGAGAGTTCTTAAAGGCTACAATTTTTGTCTTAGTATTGGATCAAAAATCTCAATGGTTTGGCTGTTATAGGCCAAAATATCCAAAAAAAAACGTGACAAAAGTCTGATCAAGTCAAAATGGGGAAGCTCGATTTTCACCGTAGACGTATGGTCTAGTGAACTTTTTTGCTTAGTACAATCCCAAAAATCAGAAACGCGAAGCGCCCAGTAAGATTTTCAAATCGCCCCACCCTAATATACATACATATGTGCATTAGGGGCGTAACTTTTTTCAGTAAAAAATCGCATTTGCAAAAAACGTAATACACGCGAAATTCTAAGAAAAATTTCCCAAGAAAGCTTGGCTCTGTGCTCAAATACTGTCCTGCGTAAATCGACCTAAAGATTATCTTCTCTCATTATTCTATAAACTTATAAGGAATTATTGTTTATAAAAATGTTATTTTTTATAAACAGGATAAAAACGGCCAAAATCGATAACCTAATATTTCCGTAACAGACTAGACAGAATAAAAATTACAAAATTAAAAATTTCTTAATGAAAAATGGCCCCATGCTTGGGCCTCTATTTCATTTTACACTTTGGGGCCTTGTTTCGCAGCGCCAGTTAAAAAACAAAAACAAACTCTTGTGAATTATAATATTCAGGGGAGTGTTCTCATCGCATAGCGACAAAACGAGAACGATTTATTCGTTGTTTAATCAAGTGCTCATCAGCATTTTAACGCCATGCTATTTAGTGGGAGCTTTTTGTTTTACGAAGGGTTACATTTGTATCATTTTGCAATGCTTGCGGGTAAAACGTAACTTCGGCGAAAACAACAAAAACAATTAAAAATAATTTATGTTTTTTTTTAGAACCCAATTACAGATTATCAAATTTAATTTTTAATTAATTTATTATATAAATTCTTTTTTTGCAGAATTCTCAAATTAAATCAGTTTCTTAGTTGTATTGATTGTTGCATTTAGGAGAAGGCAACAGAAATCATGTCGCAACTAAAATTTTGGCACAAACAGAACAACAGCAGTAAAACCGATAACAGCGAGAATGCGGAAAATAAAAATAATGGTACCGCCTCCAAGGACGACAGCAAGGGCAATAAACGCAATTGGCTGCATACGCCAGAGGCTCTACTTAACGGTCATGTAGTCTATCTAGTCAAGGTGAGTCCTCCAAAGTATTTAATATTCTGAAAGTAAATTTTCATTGTGCGATATCTCTTTTTAGTTCTTTGGAAGTCTACCTGTAGATCAGCCAAAGGGTATTGAAGTTGTTAAGGACACCATACGTAAACTTCAATTCACCCAGCAAATGAAAAAGGCCGAGACGGGCACTCAAGAAAAATGCAAAAAAGTTGAAATCACCATTAGCGTAGATGGTGTAGCTGTGCAGGAGCCAAGAACACAGAAAATCCTCTACCAATTTCCTCTGCACAATATTTCCTATTGTGCCGATGAGAAGGGGATTAAAAAGTTTTTCAGTTTTATAGCCAAAACGTTGAAGACCACCAATGAGAATATGTCGAATGGTAGGGGCAGCAGCCCCGATGGCTCTACACGATCTGCGACAGAAGAAACCCATGAATGTTTTCTTTTCATTTCTAATAAATTAGCATCCGACATCACTCTAACCATAGGTCAGGCCTTCGAATTGGCTTTTAGGTAATTCGAGTTCTTAAAATTAAACATTGAATGGAAATAAAATAAACTTGATACTAATTTTCGTTTACAGAAAGTACATCAACACAACAGAAAAATCAGATTTGAGCAAGGCCCAGCAACAAATGACAGACTTGGAGAAAATCATAACAATTTACAAGAATCGTCTGCGTGAATTGTCCTTAAAAATACCCAAAAATGATATGGACACATATTTATTCCGGGAGGGCATTAAAGATATTGTGGAGGTACCAGTGACAATTGCGCCAACACCCACAATAACGGCAGAATCAACCAACTCAACCTCACTAACAAATGGTACTAACGGTGTGAGTGACAATAATGACAGAGCCTTGTTAATCGATACAAACTCGTGTAATTCATCTTCGAAAATGTCCACAACATCGACCGCTTCAGCCACATCATTTTTACCTGCGGTACCACCACGCAACTCAATGCCAACACAACTTTTATCGAAAACATTGAATAACAATAATCAAAAAATTGATGAATTACTTTTGAATTCAGATTCAGATAGCGATTTTGATCCCCGAGCCGAGGAGTCCAATACAGATGGCAATAGCACTGGTAGTAGCGGCAAAGCCATGACTAATGACCTGTTTGGCTTTGAGCCCTCCAAATCCTTCGGCCAACAGTTGTTCTACAACAATAATGATAATAAATTTCTTAATATAAATAACAATACCAGCGTCATTAGCAATAATTCTAATAATAGTTTCACCGAATTGACCATAACACCAACATTGTGTGAGTATTTGTGAAAGCAATTGTTAGCAAACTTTAAATAACTTTCAAATTAATTTCAGTGGCTCCACCACCAAAACTGGCAGCTTCGCGTCGTAGTACCCCGACTACCGCTTTGCCCACAGCTGCCAGCAACAGTAACAGCATCATTACAAATGGCAATATGGCCGATTTCTTCGGTTTCGATCCTTTCGATACGAATGCTACGACAAATGGTACCAGTATTTTTCAAAAACAAATTAGTAAAATATCCGTAGACGATTTCACATTGGAAAGTTTGGATCCCTTAAGAAAGTAAGAGTTTTTCAATTGGGCAAGTCTAGCCTTCTGCTAGCAATCGAAATTTATATTTAAGAAATATTGAATCTTGAATAAATATTTATGTATATTATATATTATATATTACAATTATAAATGCTAAAAAAAATATGAAAATTCACTTGAAAAAAACAACCGGAGAAAGAAAATCCAATATTAAAATAAATAAAGTGCCTAGAAAAATTTGTTAAATAATGAAATTAGTGCGTGTAGTAGGAATAAAGAATTAATTTTATTAATTTTTCTAGTTTTTTGACCTCTTTTTATATTAATAACACTAATTATTCAAGCTGTTGGTCTTTTCAATATATTTAATATTTATTCTGATTCGTTATTTCGCTACTCCTTTGTGTAGCTTCTTCAGGAAAATTGGTTTTTGTTTATAATGAAAAAATATTTTTTTTTTTTTTTTTTTTTTTATATTAAAATTTTTTTTTTTTAATAAAAAAATATTTTTTCATTATAAACAAAAACCAATTTTCCTGAAGAAGCTACACAAAGGAGTAGCGATTTAATATTTATTCTGATTCGTTATTTCGCTACTCCAATTTTCCTGAAGAAGCTACACATTTCAATATATTTAATATTTATTCTGATTCGTTATTTCGCTACTCCTTTGTGTAGCTTCTTCAGGAAAATTGGTTTTTGTTTATAATGAAAAAATATTTTTTTTTTTTTTTTTTTTTTTATATTAAAATTTTTTTTTTTAATAAAAAAATATTTTTTCATTATAAACAAAAACCAATTTTCCTGAAGAAGCTACACAAAGGAGTAGCGAAATATGAAATCAGAATAAATATTAAATATATTGAAAAGACCTGCAGCTTGAATAATTAGTGTTATTAATTAATTTTATTATTATATTTAGAAATTATCTTTTCGCAGACAAAAAATCTCGAAATGAAACAATTTATTGAAGAGTTTTTATAATTGCAAATGAAAAGAAAACTATACGAATTGCTATTTGAAAACATGTTCTATGTTTCGAAGTAACGCTTTAGAGTAACCCAACGGCCTGTTCTAAAATGTTATCCGACACTAACGCTAGAATTAAATCTTAACCATGTCTACATCATTTTAATGACCTGTTTTTAAACACAGTCATTGTCAGTTTAAACTAGCAAAAATATTAGATAATCGAGAAGAACTCTAAAATCATATTTAAGGGCAATTTTTAACCGAAAGATTAACCAACTTATGCAAAAACGATTGTTAAAGTTAAAGTGTACGTTAAAACCGGCTCTACCCTACAAAATTTACTCTTCCAGCAGACATTGACTTTAACAATGTTTTTGGCTCATTTATAATATCAGCCTTGGACGTTTAACTGCCAATCAAGAGAAACCAAATCGAGAATTTAAACACTCCACTTGAAGATTAACTTTAATTCACTCAAAGAACGGGCCTTGCATAAAGAGTAAGATTAAATTAGTTAATCTTCTGTTGCTCATGTACACCACCTCCCTCTTAGTCGTTTAAACTACCAATAAAAATGAGAATATCGTGAATTAAATACTGCATTCATTTAAAGATTGACTTTAATTCCTAAACTCTCAAGTTTAACTAATCTAAACTTCTAGTTAAAAACTGACCCTTAAAGATTTCTTTTCATCAAATCAAATTATTAAAAAATACATTGTGTACTGTTGTTCTCTTCTGAAATTGTTTACTGCATTTCCATTAAATGTTGGGCAAAAAATTTTTACACTCCACTTCGAAAGAAAGTGCAAATGTTTTAAAAGAATTTTTTTTGAAATTTCGTATCGAAAGTTATAATTTGCCCGCTTTTCTTTTTTTGATTTAAATTAAATTGATTTAGTATATTAATATGAATTTTGTTGGTGTCATTTTCTGTTGAAATTTTCATTGTTCTCTTTTTTTTGTTAACTGCCTGTTTCGTTTTCTGAAAACAGGTAATCAGTAAATCATGGTTAAGCATGCTCTTTGAAATGTCACTGGATTCAAGTATAACAATTCCTAACACTCACCATTTCAGGTGTAAATAAATGCAATCAGAGGATTGAAAGTTTATATTTCTTATTATTGATGTGGACGGAAATTATTCAATAGTACAGTACAATCTCGATTTGACTAAACAAAAGGAAATCAATGACGTTGCTGGTTTTACCAAACGCTTGCAATAATCAGCCATTAAAAACTTAATAAACAGAAGAAAAAGTCAAGTATCAAAATGTTGGCCTAGAAGAACTTTTCTTCTTAAAAGCTGATTATAAAATTTTTATGAGGCGTTGCTATACTTGCTAAAGCTACGTTTATGAACAAATAACTTCAGCGAGGGCAAGTAAATGTTCTAATGCAAAATAAATTACCTGTTGCGTTAATCGGGTAGTGGCGCAAATCGTGCTCGCTCTGTATGTGCATTACTTGCTATTAATCATAGAAATCTAATTATTTAAATCAATAAATATGTAAATAAAATAAGAATTAATAATAACAGTAATAATAATACTATTAAAGCGATTCCAAAGGTTTACGAACTGTATTTTAAACGGTAAAAATTTTGTAAATTCGTTTCTTATAGTTTTGATTATTCCCTTAAAACACGTACTTTTCTAACAGGAATCATCAATAAATAAAGTTTAATATTTTTTTAGATATTTAATATAATATTAACTATAATTAAATGAAATTGTTGATTAACATCAGAACAACTTGAATAATTGTATTAAAATGTGGTTAATTTAAGTAAATAAAATATATGAATAATTTTAAATCACATTAATATCTTTAGTAGAAACAAAAATGGATGATTTAATTAAACACGCAAGCACATAATTTGAGCATGATTGATAATATATTTTCTGGCTTTGGCAATCGCAATAAGGCCTGTAATATGATTATTTTGTTTAACTGTATAAATGTTATTTAGTCTAGTGATTTATTAATTATTATTACTATTATTATTATTATAATTGTATATCTTTATTATTATTTTATCTTTATTATAAACTCTGCTTGTTTCCAAATTTTTATTAATAAAGAAATAAAACAAAACAACTATAAAATAATTTTAATTTTTGTTTTAATTTTCAATTTTACATTTAATGCTTTACTTTTATTTAACTGTTTTCTGTCTTTTGTAATTTGCTAGCTTTTACCCACGGCTTCGCTTCCACTATTATATCCATCGGTTATACAGTTTCGGAGAGGCATATCTTACCACTGCGTCGCCTCCTGGTCCTATTTAAAAAATATTTAAATAGATTTAAATTTCATTAAAATCGGTTACATGGTCTCGGAGGCGCAGAAATTGGCCCGTGGTCCTAGTTTTGAAAAAAGCAATAACCTATAACCTTCCCGGAGTTGCACAGACTAAGGTCACCAAATTCCACCGCGATCGGACAAGCATTTGGCCGCGTATAAAATACGAACAAACGAACATTAATTTTTATATATTAGATTAAACCTATTGCACTGTTCTAGACATAAATACATTCGTCGGAGAAATTCATTATAAATTTTATTTCAGTTAATTTTTTTGTTTGGTTGTGTGTGGTATGGGAATTTCCTTGCATGTAAAAAGATGTTCTTCTACCGGTCGAACAACATCAGCAAAATTCCAGAATGTTGAAAAAATTAAAATAATTTTTCACAAAATGTAAAGAATACTTTTGGGGTGAAACACATATATCAGCCACGATACAGGGTTGCCAGAAGTATACAAAAGAATAGTGGCAAATCGCCAAAAAAAAAGAAGCTCTTAAATTTTCTAATAAAAAAAAGTGTTAGTTTTTATTAATTATTTTTTTATTTTATTATTATTAATATAATTAAAAGAAACAATTTACATGTAAAATATCAGGAAATATTTTAAATTTTTTTTTATCAATTTAGAGAATTTAAACCAGTTTTTATCATATTTTACACACATACAATAATTAAAAATTACTTTTGTTGTAAAAACTTTTATATATAAAATCCATTTTGTCTAACATAAACACTAATTTCATTTCTCTATCTTGAAAGATTTCGCAGTTGTGACGTCTTTTTAAAGGCTATATTGTTTGAAAGTGCACGTTCATATCTCATGAACCGTTCCATGTCTTTGGATGAATTTTTTCATATGAAAGATCTTGCATTCTACTTTTATATGAATTAGAATTCGAAAGTCAAAAACAAAACAGAGACATTAGCAAAACAGCAGTTTTATATAACGCCCACTTTGGCCTAACAAAAAGTGGGCGTAGCAAAATTTTATTATCGGGTGCTTCTCCATTATGTACTCTATCAGCCTCCGGAGTTTCGTGCAATTATCTTGAGAAACACGCGAGTTTTTACGAAAAACGCAAAAACATATTTTTGACTGAAAAAATTTTTAGTTGGGAAAAATAAAAACGGTTTTTTTTTTGTGAAACACCAGGTTAACAGAAGCTGGTAGCAAGTAGATTTGGTGAAAGTTTTCTTCAAAACGTTATAACTCAGTAACCGTGGGACCTATTTCAATAAAACTTTCACTATAGGATAAACTGGAGATCATGCTATACGGTGGACTACATTTGACCCGCCTGATACCCCCACATTAGTTAGAAAATGCGATTTAGAATAGTTACCGTTATATACATATCTGCACACAGTAGACATAGAAAGTTACAATAAAGTGTAAATACGCGAAACAATATATTCTACAAACGTACAAAATTTCATTTCTGTATTACGTAGTAGCAGATATGTGGAATTGTAAAATATTCAACAAAAATGCGTTTTGTATAGCAGACATACAGTCAGCTCAACTGCAGCTGGTTTCATTTTAAAGCGCATAAAGAACATTTTGTTATACGAAATCAAAAAAGCCTACATTAGAAAAATTATTGATGAGAAAAATTTTCTGTTGGCTCAGGCATTTTGATATGGTACATTGTAATAAATTAAAAATTAGATTTTGAAATATTTTTGTAATTTATACTTTTTGATTTCATGTGACCTTATTTTCAGTTTTGATTAGTATAAATTTTTTATTTTTAACTGCATTCAATTTATTTTACTTTCCAAATAAATTATAACCAAAATAAAACGTTTATTGGAATGCAAATTATTAATTATATTCAGTAGATAAATTAGTTTTTTCCTCTCAATAAGCATAATAAAAAAAATCAATAACTATAAATATTTTTTGTAAGCACACGATCATTTTCTATAAAATATAAGTAAAAGAAATTTTTTTTGAAACGCAGTATTTTTCCCCCCAGATTACAAAAAAAAAAAACTAGGTCACAAATTTCGCCACTCGATATCGGACGAACTTTCCATACCTTGCAATAGAATTTTATTTTGAATTTTAGATTAAAATCGAATCGCGTAATTTGGCCCCTGGTACTTTAAGAGAGTAATTCAAAATTATAAAAAATAATCATGTCAAATCGTGTTTTTTTAATACCTACACATTCATACATTAATAATTATTAAATACTAAAATTGTTTGTGCCATGTACATTTTAATAAGTGGAATATCCATATGACTTCCACAGAAAGACCTGTTATTGTTGCTGTTATTTGCGGGATTGAATGATCATTTAATGATTTATAAATGTTCTCTCTCACAATGTTATTGCTGTTATTAATAATTTCTTGTAGCTGTTGTTGGTTCTGCAATACTTGATGCCAATGTTGTTGTTGTTTTTGTTGTTACGACTCAATACAAGTATCAATTATTATTGGCTGCTGGTAGTAGTTTACAAAGAATATCATTGAAACGTTTTGGTCCCGAAGCATTAATTTGACGAGAACTCATATCAGAACTCTAGAATGTTATAAAATTTTTCAGAAACAATTATAAATAAAAATATTTTTCATGAACATATTTTATAGTCAACTCCCAAATAATATTATTTTATTGCATATGAACTTATGTGTTGAAATAAATAATGCGCAGTAAGATTTTATTTGAAACAAAATAAATAATTAAAGGGGGATATAAAGGGGGTTTTTGGTTTGTTATGAGACATACACATAGACACATACATATGTACACATAGACGTCATCGTAACAAATTGAATATATTGTCTTAACCTCAAAACGTCGTGATATTCGAAAATCGGTGTGAAATCAGAAATTTCCTCCATAGTGACTGTGTTATTTAATGCTATAATATAATACGATTAATCGATGGATTTAAAAGCTTTAAAAGCAAAAGCTTTTATGTGCCTGCATGAATTTAAGTTATTTTCGAAAAAAAAGTTTCAGTTTTACACATTTTTGAATTGTACAAAATATTGAAATAAAATGAATAAAACTTTAGAATATCCAGTTCTATTGTGTTTAATATGTCTCATAACAATTCTAAATTATGTTCCAAATGCAGAACATAAAAATTAAAAAACAAATATGTATGTAAATATGCAAGAATGTTAGGAATGAAAAATAAACTTCATAAGTTTTCCCGTTTCCATATCCCCATTTTCCTTACTGTGCATTAGCAATATTTCACTTCCCGTAGAAGAATGCAAATGAAAATTTTAACAAAATATTCAATTATAAAAAATATAAAGCCGAAGAAAATGTATTTAAAAAAAAAATCAAAATAAAGTTGTAAATTTTAAACGTTTATTTGCAAACTTAACTAAAACGCCTGTAAACTATTCTCCTTTGGAGCGTATAAGACTGTATAAATAACGCCAACGTTTTAAAAGTAAACGAAATCAAATTCTTTTTAACAGATTTTTGGAATAAAGAAAATATCAACAGCCAGACAGCAACTACTTATCACACTTTCTCGAATTTACAAATCAAACAGGCAAGCAATTGCAATAAAATATGTTTTCAATTTCTAAATGAAATTACAAATTAGAAAAGAAAAATTAAATCATCGCTCTAAATAACAATGAAAAAAATTTACTTCATAAACTTTGTTTTATTTCATTTATGCCCTTACAATTTCATTAAAACAAATATCCACTTGATAGTTGATTACAATGGAGATAAATTATAAACTGAAAACTTAATGAACTAATAAATTAAAATTATATATATATGTACACATGTTGTATTTATAAACATATCAATCAATGATTTTAATAAATTGTTTTATACTGGAAAAATAATAAGGAACTCAATCTTTTTTTTTCATACTTAAATTTCGAGATTTTAAAATTTTTATAATTTTTTTTATTTCATTAAATGAAAAATAAAAGAGTGTAAATGCTTTTAAAATTTAAAATTTATGTTTCTAAAATAAAAAAGAAAATTTAAATATTTTTTGCGTCGGTCGAATAAATAATAAATTTAAGTTTTCATTTAATTTCACTTGCTGTAAGTTCGCTACTGCACAAAATTGTAGGCGGAATTGCAGGCGTAAATCGCCAACGACAAGTAACGTGCTTAGTTTGGAGTTTGTCATTTCACATCACTCTGGATTTATTTTTGGGAGAGTTTGTGAGAATCAAAAAATTTCTATCAAATTTTTAAGAGAATAATTGTTTGGTCATTTTCCTATCAATTTTTATTCATAAAAATAAAAAGTTTTAATAACCATATAAAATTAAATATCTGTTGCCATAAATGCGGAAGAAATTTTATTTTCAACTGACTGTATGGACAACAGGAAAAAAAATTTCGGTTTTTTGGCTGCTTTACGACTCGCTTCTTTATTGTTAATTTATGAAACAGCTGTTTACTTGTTCTTCTTGCCCAAACAACAAGAACATTACTCTCTCAAAACCTCTCTCATTTACCCAATTTTTGTGTAAGAAAACGCTTTTTGGTAAGATTGGGATTCCGCGGCTGCCAACTTTAGAGTAAAACAACAGACCTATTATTTACACATGGTTTTTCTAACCTAAAAATTTAATATTAAATTATATTTGCGGCCATTACTAGGAGTTACACCACCCATTAAGAAGTTTATTATTCGAATGACGCAAAAAACTACTGAAACCAGAACTCATTTCGATTAGTTCTTTCAATTAATTATACACATGCATACGTATTTTTTAAATTTTTTTTCCATAAATTCGTTAAACAATAAACAGAATTTCATACTAAAAGGATTTTGGAATGTAAACTTAAATAATTATTTTTATGAATATTTGCTTTTTTGGCATTGAATATAACAAAATAAGGCATGCATATATGTATATACCAAACTTAAACATTACAAAAAATCATTTAAAAAGCCCTTAAAATAGCAAATTAGGCTCTACAAATCAATGCAACTAAATAATGTACTAAAACATTACAAGCTAATTTTAATCCATCTAATATGTGGAAAAAAATTACTGATTACATACATAGAAAAAAGTTAATTTAAAGCTCAAAATATATGATCGAAATTAAACAACTTACAATAAAGGGGAAATTATTCAAACTTAACACAAATTTTACAATACAAATCATTTCCATTTTTCTAAATTTGAAAAGAAAAGTTTCTTTGCAGGTTTTTGTCTAAATTTAACACAGTTTGTCTTTTCAATTGATTTTTTTCTGTATGTTTCAAATAGAGGCATGTATTTCGTCCTGCTTCTTTTTCGAGTGTTTTACCTGATTTGACCAATCACCGGTAGGCACCGTGGCACGATAGAATTTTGAGCTGGTCTTATTGAAGATAGGTAGCAATTCATTGGCTTCATCAGATAATGCCTGCAAACAATAGTAAAAATAAATAAATTAATACTGAATTTCGACTCCGACTCATTATTACCTTCAAGTATATTATGGCTTCTGTGCCATAACCTTCACAAGACAAGAGTACAATATCACCGTGGAAATAACGAGCGTATAAACGTGATATGGGTAGACCATAGCCATAGCCAGCTAAAGGTACAGTATGTAAATCCGATTTGGAAGGCTGTGGTGCCGTACTGTACATGTATTTAAAAAGTTGGTCGGTTTCAGAACGAGGAATGCCACCACCTTGATCGGAGATCTAAACAAATACAAATATTTTAAGTTAATTACATCCCATTACGAAAATAATAAATGTGTAATTGTTTTTAGTTTTATATATGAAATGAATTTGCTTTGGGAATATCCTTTGACGTTCGATGAGCAAAGGGAATCGATGAATTTCCCTTGTGACCTATGCCTGGTATTAATAAACCTTGGTAAAAAACGAGTGCATAGAGAGACATTGCCAATGAAACGTCTACACGAAGTCGAATTGAGTGCGAATTGCAGAGTTGCCAACTTCTAAATTTATAAAACGCACCAAAGTAAAGTATTTACAGTCGAACTTCTCTATAACGTAGCAGTTGGGGACCGTCAAATTTCTACGTTATAGAGAAAATTCGTTATAGAGAAACTGCAGAAAATTTTGACTACATTTTTTTTATGTAGAAAATATATTTATTAAGACAAAAAAAAAATTGTTTTTACATGAACACATTAATTTTTTTTTTTATTAATACATACACATGTGACTAAATTGATGCAAAAAATCGATTGCTAAAAACTTCGCAATAGAGAGATTATTTAGTGTGAAAAATTCTATTTAGGTCTTAAAAAATTGTACGTTACAGAGAGAACTTCGCTATAGGGAAGTTCGTTATAGGGAGATCAAAATGTATGAAAATACTCACAAAAATGTTGTGTTCACGAATTTTATTTGTTATAGAGAAGTTCGCTATAGAGAAGTTCGAAATTTATAAGAAATTTTGTTATAATATTCTTTTCACATAAAAATATTTATTAAATAAAAAATAATAACAAAACACAACGCCCTGCTTTTTCAATATAGGACAAAATTTCAGTATTGGACTCAATGTGTGCATTTAATGGCGTAATATCATTCTAAAATCGGATAAACATTTCAATTACAATTTGCCCCGTATCTCTTTAGCATTTTTTGTTTCACGCCAATCTTCTTCAAATATGAAATCCCAAAAAAACACAACTTTTTCAGGTGATTTATATAAGAATATATATTATTATATATTTATATATAATATATATGTATGTATATAACTTGTTAAAATTTTTGTGTAAAAGCACTTTTGGTGCCTCCGCGAATAAAGAAAAGTGCTAAAAATTAAAAACTAAAAGCACCAAGCACTGAATCAAGAATTTTTTGCGTCGAAACTTTTAAAAAGCAGTCAAAATGTTGCGAAGAGCACAGAGTTGACAACCCCTGACGCAATGGTACTCACTTGCCTTGGCCTACACTTTTTATTTTGCCTTTGATGTCAGTTATTTTATGTATTATCCTACTTACCTTTACACAAATATCTTCTTTGCCACGTACAATTAATACTTTAATGGGTGGCAACTTATCACATTTATCATTATCGTGCGTCTCAACAACAGCACGCATTGAATTCTTGAACAATTCGAAAAGCATGTGATACAAATGTGATGGTACATAAACGGTGCGTATGGGTAAAGGTTCGCCAGTGACTTGGTCGTGTTCAACAATTTCTATCTCAGGGCTGGTCAAATAATATTGATCACACAAAAAGCGGGCATTTTCATAGGCATCAGCAACAACAGCGGATACCTGGCAGGCAGGATCCAAGCAACCTATATGTCGACCTTGATCACTAATAAATTGGCCAAATAACAAAGCTGGAAGGAAGAAATTTATAATGATAATAATAATAATAATTTTCTTGAACATTGAGAAATAAATGTAAAGAAAAATCTTACTGTGCTGATTGATTAACATGCGTATGCTGATGCGTGACATAAAGAGACGATCTAGAAAATATTGTATCGATGCTTCCATAGACGAATCAACATTATTGCCCTGAGTTTCTTTCATTTCGATGACTCCCTGCGCCATTGTTTGTACCACATCGTTGTGACGATTTCGTATGTGTTCTAATGAGCGGCAGAATCTTCAAGAAAATATAATTGTAATTGCGATAATTATTGTTGTTTTTGTATTTTTATTTTGAAAACTCTTTTAAAACTCACTGCTGTAAATTCTCATGTGTGGGTTCAGCCTTTTCGAATTCTAAAACATCTTCGAAACTTTTCACATACCAGGAACTTACTTGGCTAACGGATCGTGTATTTAACAGATTGTCGGGCAGTAGGGCAATTTCTTTCATTATATTTGCCAAACGTACCGGAAGTTCTTTACGTAAGAAAATAAATGATTTCTTCTCGCAGGCATTTTGACCTTAAAAATTAAAAAAAAATATTATTCAATTAATTTCAATTTTACGTTCGTCATTCTAATTAAATTTAATCTGTTATATATTGTATGAATTATAAGGTTTGACTTGGATTAATATAAAAATACCGTAAACGAAATAAACAAAATATGAGCTATATTCGTTTTTAAGACAAAATATACAAAAGTACTCGCACACTGGTCCACAGTCAATAAATTTATGACTCAAGACACAATTTTTTTTTTATCTTGGACCAGCACTCAGGAGATGACCCCTACGCATGCGATGCATAGTGCTGGAACTAGGGGAAAGGTATAGTTAGAGAAATTACAGGACGTGAAGCTTCACTATTTTACAACTCTGCTTTTGCCCGTTCTTTGTTTTTATAGCAGTGTTGAAGCGCCTCTGATGTCAAAGAGACGTCTTAAATTTTGAAGTTTCGCTTTCAGTTGCCATTTTTAGTAATTATTTTGTTTTGCCGGTTTTTTTACGATTTAGTTTAAAACTGTGGTCGAAGCCAAGACTTTTCTGATTTTGTAGCCATCGCCATCCAGAGAGCGACCCAATTTATATTTTAAACATTAAAATAAAGTTTTTTTTTAAGTGGGACGTTTTTTTTTATCTTGGAGCAGCACTCAAGGGATGCCATGCATTGTGCTAGAACTAGGGCATGTAGTATTTAGGGACATTTGATTTTAATTTTCCACCTCAAAAGTGAAAAAAGTAAAGCAAAAAAACCTCTCGACGGATTGACGTACTTAGGCTTAGAACTTCATTTATTTGCTATATAATTGAGGTTGCAGGCTAGACGATGAGTGTATAGTTGTGCATATGAGAAATATGGGAAGTATATTCGGATATGTACCGACATCAGGACCGCGATCAATCTCTGACATCGGTCTCGGTTCATGAATTCCGGCAGTCACTGCACGAGATGTCGAGATATTCGAACATGTAGTTAGTATGCCTAGCGGGATATACAGTGTGTGCTCGGCAACAAAATGGTGGACGGGATGGCCAAGCAGAGGTCTGCTATATCGAACTGATGGTGATTCAAGCAGTATTTAGCAGTAAAACGAACAAGTAAAAATTCAATATTTAGCTGTACCATTTCAAAGCGCTGTTTCCTCCTTCCTTTCATTTCATTTCATTATTCTCCCATCCATAACCTAATTCTAACAAAAATAGCCAACATCCCTGAGAGGTGGTTCTAAGTAGGAAAAATGTGCACTAGCTAAGAATTCATTTTCAAAAGGCACCACTGTGTATATAAAAGGCATTCAAACAGACATCAATAAAGCATTTGATACGCAAACAATAATCAAATAACGCAAATGAATAACAAATTTAATGGATTTTTATTTTTTTTTTAATTGTGTAACATTTTATGCAAAAATGTTACTGATGATTTTTATTTACTTTTTAAATGAGTAGCAGCAGAATCAGGATTGCCAGTTTAGCACTTTTTTTCTGACTAAGCATTAAGCGTTTATTCAGTTAATTGGCCCTAATTAGAAGCAAGCTCAGAACTAATACGTACAGGGTGCCCTAAAAGGAGCGCAGGTGTTTGAATTCCTTATAACTTTTTTATTATAATCTTTTTTTTTTGTTTTCAATATTTTATAGAGAAGACTTGGCGAATTTAAAATGATACAGTACACAATTGAACAACGTCCCAAAATCGTTTAACTTTATTTCCGAAGAAAATCATGATTTTATTCATAATTTAATTATGAGCGACGAAGCCCATTTCCAATTAAACGGGTTAATAGGCAAAAAAGGCTACGGAAAATCCAAGAGTAGTTCAACAGCGAGAATTACACCCACTTAAGTGTACCGTTTGAAGTGGTGTTTCGTCGGAAAGGATAATTGAGGGTGATGCCATTTCCATTACTGCTGTTAGATATCGAACAATGTTGGAAAATTTTTGAAGGCCAGCCGTGGAAAACCATCCGCAAGTATGGTTATAACATGATGGAGCCACAACGCACACTGTGAGGGACACAATGGCTTTTTGAATTCATACCACTCCGGTCATTTGGGGCTACCCTGTATATGTATGTGTGTGTGTAAAATATGCTAAAAACTGGTTCAAATTCTCTAAATGATGAAAAACTTTTAAAATATGTACAGATATTTGCAATATAAACTGTTTCTTTTAATTAGATTAATAAAAACCAATGGTATTTTTTTTTTAAACTGTAGAACATTTTAGCACTTGTTTTTTTGGCGATTTAGCACTTTTCTTCTGTCTTCTTGTGGCAAGCCTGAGAAGAATCGAATATGCTAAATGAGCATTTAAATGTGAAATGTTTACTACGCCGTATTCGTACTTGTATGTATGTATGTACGCCTGCTGGGTATATTAAATTCAAAAGTAAGCGAATAGGCTTTAAGCATTGAACTTTTATTGAACAAATATACTTAGATTCGCTTAAAATAAACAATTAACACGTTCAAGTGTTAATTTTGGAGAATATTTAAAAAGAAAAATTATTTCACAACTTGATTGCATGCCCCCTTTCGGCATATAAAATTTAAACCTGATGTGTCATACTTGTTTGTGATTTTGCCAAATATACATATGTATGTATGTACAGATGTACTTCGTTTTAAATATTAATAAGTGTTTACCCACAAACTACTGTATGTACATACATACATGCATACATACTATATGCCATAAAGTCAGAAGTTTATAGCTTGCAAACTTTTCAACCTAAAAGATCTGTAAATAAAAAACCGAAATTTATTAAAAATACCATTTTAAAGGGCAGTCAAGGAATTTTATTTCGTAAAAAATATGACGTTAACACGACCTTCTGAATTGTCCCAGATGTTTAATATGTCCGAAAAACATCTGGAATTCTCTTTTGTTTTTTCATTAGCGGTCAAGGTCTATTTATTAGGTCTGTGCAACTCACCATTTGTTTTAGTAGTATTATATACTTGACTGTCAAAATTTGTTTACATTTTACTCATTTGTTTAATTTGAGAGAGCGCGCAAATAACAATTTTACTCATTTCTTTATTTTGAGAGAGGGTTGCAAAAGCAATTAAGGCATACATACATAAATGAAATTAATGTTTTTGTTGCTATTGTGTATGTTTACTTTTCAGAAAGTAATAGTCTTCAGTTTTTGACATCCCAAATTTAATTTACACAAACAAAATGCCTGTTGTTTTTTGTGTTGTTCATTGTTGTAGAACTGAATAGAGCTATTAAATAGACCTTGTTCGCGTCACACAGGCGAAAATGTTCCCGGCGACATTCTATTATTATTGTTCCACTGTTATTTTTATTTTTGTAAGCAAAGACAATGTGAACAAAGCGTATCGCTGAGTACCGAACACAAAAACGCTACTCTCTTCTCCACCCGTAATATGCTACCAAACTGAATGTTTCCCTTCCAAATGTTCGCCCGTCTAAACTCAGACTATGATCGTAAATTTTCGATTTGAGTTTGGGCTTCTTTGCAATCTCTCGCCATTCTATTCGGTTAGATTTGTGTATGATTTACTGTAACTCAGCAAACCCTGAAGCTATTTGAGTGACTTTTTCGCCATTAGATAGACCTGATGGTCTGGCTTTGGTCCTACTACTTTCACTCTTACAAATTTGAAAATGCATTTTATGTGAGCAACCGTTGTCTCAACAATTAACTAAATAATATTGGTGTCCCAACTGCACCTAGTGGTGCATAGGTGGGTCCATCGTATAGCCTCGCCACACGGCAACGGCGGCGAGGAGTTTGTTTTTGGCTTTTGAAGCTTTTGTTTTGACTTTTGAAGCCTTAAAAAAAGTTGTTCATAAATTTCTTTGAAATCCAACCAAATGAAGAAAATAATTAAGTGTATTGCAATAATTCGTATAATTAGTATTTTTAATCCTGCTTGAAAATTTTTTAAAAAAATAAAAAAAGGAACATGTTTCTCTTCCACTAAAGAATGAAACTGTCCAATTTAAAAACTAAGTCATTAAATTACAATAACAAAGCCAATTATTGTTGTACAATAACAATAATAAAAATAATACCGATTACAAAATAATAATAATCTAAAAGTTAATTATTATACGCGTCGCACACTATAAAAGGTTTTTGTTTTTATTCTTTCGAACAGATTATTAATTTAGGTCAACGACGTGATCTTGTCCAGACAATGTGCTAAAACAAGTTATTTATTTTTCAAGTTCTAACAATTATTTCACAGAGACGTGTTAAAAAATAAATATTGTATAAATTAGAGATGCGCACGTGGCAAGTTTTTGGCTTACATTAATTAAAAAAAACGTTATTGAAAGTGATACCCTTTAATGCAGTGGGTTATTTAGATATGTACAGCACTGTTCAGAACATACATATGTAATTATTTGAAAAATTACCTCTTCGTTCTTCAAATTCTTTAAATTGATCTTCATCATTTGATTCATGTGATACGAAATAAATAAATAATAAGAATGATGGAGGTGATGCATCGCCTCGAACTTCTTTTGAGTTCGAAGATGATAGAAGAGGCGACTCTTGAGATCCAACTAGGGATTTGATCCTTGACTACTATTATTATAGCTTCCCTCAGACTGTAGTAATACAGTATTGGTATTGACTAGAACTACGGGCAGCCAGCGAGCCCCACTGCTCTGACGCTAAGTAAGGGTTTAACGACTGATGTATTCCTTGTGAGTACTTCGTGTCAACCCTGAAAAGTTGAAGTTAGTGTGCTGGCATGTGTTTGGATTCCTAGTGACTGTGGTTAATACCTAAAGTCACTCGGGCAGATTAGTTATTGGTCTATTCAGGACATATTAGTGGCATTAGGAACACATAGTATGTTCGATGTAGTTGCGGAGTAAGCGGAGGGTGTGTTAAACTATACAGGTGGAAGTTTATAATGCTCTGTTCTGTGTTACTTGGATTGCAACCTATGTGTACCTAGTCAGTTACTAGTTGTCTTTCCTTGTGACCATGGGGGCGGTGGTGGAAGTCACAATTCACCCGGTGTTGAGAGCACCGTGTCGTAAGACACTATGCGCAGGTACCCATGTTAATCTTGAACGCACATCTGTTCAGAACAAAGACTGCATGAGGGTTCTTTTCGCAGGATATCGGGTGTGGCAATACCGCAGTTTTCCAGCAAATGGGTGAAACATTAGCCAGAATGTCCTGTATTCCAAAATATATAAAGAGACATTTATTAATTTCGAAGTGTCACGAGTGGGTCACTACTGGTATTATGGGGTCGCAACCGCAACACATTGTGTTCCTTAATTTGTACATAAGTACTGTTTAATGTTGTACTCACAGTGGCTGTACTTAAACCCGAAAGATACACTGGAAGAAATTGTTTTAAGTCTATTGGAGACATACTCTCGTATACATAATTTCGGTATGTTAGATACTCTAACGCCTATATGTACATTTGTATATCATACCTAGTTTTGTGGAGTATATCATACCTAGTTTTATGGAGTAAAAATCGTTTTGCAGACCTTAAATCAGTAAACTGAAACATGCATTAATGTTGAGTATGTATGCACAAAATTTAAAAATAAAAAATATTATTTGGAATGGGATCACAGGTTAATTCTCGTTCACATACCCACTCACGCGTGACTATTACAATTTAGTTAAGATATTTAACATCTCTGATTTCAATGCAAAACAACTTGTGTTGAGACGTCATTAAGTCTACTAGTTAATGAAAAATAATAATATTTTTTATAGATAAATAAACAAATAAACTTGATAATAATTGAAATCAGTTAACCAAATCTATATTAAAATGGTTAAATTTGTGGCCCAACAAAACTCGTTTCTCAATCAGATCAAATCATGTTAAGAAAATTTTAAATGCCCACATATATTTTTGGATAGTAGTAGACATGACAGGAGGAGAAGCTTCACTATCTTACAACTTTGCTTTTGCACGTTCTTTGTTTTATAGCAGTGTTGTAGCGCCTCTAATGTCAAAGAGACGTATTAAATTTTTGAAGCTTCGTTTTTTAGTAGCAATTTTTAGTAATTAAATTACTTCGCCGGTGCCACATAACACCGTCAGGAGCTGACCGCGAATAGAGTTTTCGGATTATATTCGATGATCTTTCATGACAATCGACAAAATATTTATTCCAATTTGTGTAGTATATTACAGAAACATCTCTGCAAAAATAAGACATTACGATAACAAGTACTTGCTAGATAATGACTTACTTCTGTTATTGCCAAATTTAACTGCTCAATTACTAAATGCATTACACGAAATTATAAAAATCAGATGTATTCATTTAACTATTTCTTTTATTTGTATTAGAATGTCTGAACATATTTTGAAAATATATAGTTATTTAAAAAAAAATTATATAAATAATAATAATAAAGTGAATTTCAAAAAAAATATTTTTTCATTATAAACAAAAACCAATTTTCCTGAAGAAGCTACACAAAGGAGTAGCGAAATATCGAATCAGAATAAATATTTAATATTTTAAAAAAGACCTACAGCTTGAATAATTAGTGTTATTAATATAAAAAGAGGTCAAAAAACTAGAAAAATTAAAAAATTATATAAATATCAAAATTACATTCTTAATTATTCTAAACAAAAAAAGAAGTAAATATATAGTTACTTTTTGGCCAAAACAAAACAATATTCATTCAAATTAAGTTAATAACATCATTTTGTCGAATGAAGTAAAATATTTACTGGTATTTCAAAATATATGTATAAATATTTATATTAAAATTTTGTTTTATTTATACACATAAAAATAAACTATCTCGATTTTAGCTTGAACATTATGTCTGTAATTCGAATTTGGTTCAGAATATTGAAATAGAGGAACAAAGAAGAAAAAAGTATATTTAGTTATAGTCCTTAAAAGTAAAAAAATAAACCTTTCACGCAAAAAAAAGTAATAACTTCGCAAGAATCTATTATTTTAGCCACACGGCTTGTTAAAATCATTACATTGGTAAAAGTGATTCTGCCTAAAACGCTTAGCTGCAAACTCGATTACCTTTTTCAAAATTTTTTGCTGGGATATGGCTTGCTAACGTTGGATCGCCCTACAATATTATCTATTAAAACGAATAGAACTTTTTGATTTTCATTTCAGAAAAACAGGCATAAGAGAGAGTTTTATAAAAACAATATAGTATATATGTACATATGTAGTATGTACAGTGAAACAATATTATTTAAAACGAAAAGAAATGAAGAAAAATATATTATAAAACAAATTTATTAATTTGAATCTAAAAACAACTCGATTTGATTTTCCTTGTCATATTTAATCAGAACAAAAATAAAAATGAAATATTAAACGTCTCTTCGATTAAAAAATAACAATAATACACATTTTTTATATGTACCTCTGCCCATATATATGTATGTAGGTATGCATAAAAACTTTTCTAGAAATGCAGACCCAATACTAAGAAAGCGATAAGGAGGCTTGTGAATATGGCAAGCAATACAAACATAATGGGCAGGCCTTCGAAATACAAAAGAATATTAAATTTGATAAATTTGTATGTACTCGTAAAGGGTGTTCACATGTTTGCATTCGTTTGACCACTGATTTAAAAGCCAACAGTTGGTTGGTAGTGAATATAAGAACCAAATAGACTACACAAGCGTTTTGACAAACATACTTTTTTCACTCGCCCACACAGCCTACACAAAACTAATTTGTGGAATTATGGATTTTTCATTATTTTCCTATTATTTTTCATTATTTTCAAAATTGACAACAGACTCACCAGCGGCTTACGGCAAAGCCGTAAACGCAACATGCGTTTAGGAAGTCAGCCCAACTGTGCCGTTTTAATAACATTATAGTTTTTTATGCCTGAGTTTTTTTTTTTTCTAAAAAGTTTTCTATTTCAAAAAAGAATGGACAAATATTTAAAGAGAAATGGTAAGGATAATGGAATACTCGTATTTTTAGTTTTTGGTGTTATTAGTTTTAAGCAACAATGCAAGTGTAGAAAATAGCTTAGAATATGCTACAAACACATCAGAGTCTGCAACAAAACTAAAAAAAATGGGGATCTGCTCAAAATCGTGGGAAGAATAAATTTGTTGTTGTTGTTTAACTTTTTTTGTTTATCTTATTTTGAATAAAAATGTATTAAAAAAAAATATATTTTTGTTTTTTTTTTCATTATTTCGACACTTGTGGGAAAAAGTTTTTTGTTGAAAAATTAAGTTTTTTTTTTATTAAATAAAAAGTTATTCTTAAAAAATATATGATCATGCTGCACGCGAGAATCTTGTGCAAACACATACGTAAGTATGTAAATCTCTCATGTTTGGCACGCCGCTTGTGTAGTCTATTTGTCCCTTTAATTTACAAACCATTGCGATTTTTGTTTGTCAAAATTAAAATTCTCTCCGCAAAACCCTTTTATGGTCGTCATATTCGTGTGTCACAGTGCATAAAGTGATTATACGTGGATAATTGCCGCATCATGAATACTCTAAATAATAGTAAGTCATCCACAAGGCTCCCAAGAATGCACAAAGAGGTGTATAACTTAATCAAAAACAATCAACTGCACACCATTCGCATCAATTGCGCGCGGCCAGATGCTGGAAGTTCTATTATTGGCATAAAATTATCAGTTTCAACAATACATATTTTATCTTTTTTATTTTTAAAATTTTACCTTTAGAATATCAAAAAGAGAAACCCTATAAAATTAAATTTGAGAGCATTAAATTTTTTCGTATTGAGTTGGTTTTGTAATAAAATACTTTATGATATTCTCATACTTTATAAGAATATCATAAGGTATGTAATAATAAATTTCACATATAATTTTTAAGGGAAAAAAGCACAATTAGAATCATATACTCGTATATAAAGAAATTTTAAAAAATTAAAACAATAAAAATAAAAACAAAACATACCGGAACAGGAATTTTTATAGCTACCAAAGATTCAATCGCTCATTTCTGATCTTAAAAAATAAAATTCCAAATTTGTTGCGCAATTTCAGCAAATACGTATGCACACATTTAAAAAGTGTAAAAAAAAATTAATTTCAATTTAAAAAAATTTTAACTATTTTTGCTTTTCATAAAAATGTCAAATAAATTATTTAATTTTTATTTCTAATTATTTACTCTTTACTATTTTTATGTATTTATTTAAAACAAAAATCATTTTTCAAAAGATATTAATTAACACAACGTATGTAGCGTACATAGTGGTAATAAAAACTGACATATATCATTTCTTTTTTTTTTAAGTTTTCAAAAATGGTTCATATTTTAAATTGATTTACGGACTATAGGTCTTGTGGGTAAAGCCGTATTGTCCAACGTTAGACTTTTCAATTTTAAGTGTCAATTATGAAAAACGTATCACTGAGAAGAATGCTGTCAGCTGTTGCTGTTTTCAACAATTTTATAATTTCAAACAGAATCAATTTAATCAATTCAATGTTTATTATTTCCCATTAGTTTAAGAACTAATTTAATTTGTGTTTTTTTTTTTAAGTAAAGTCAAGTTTATTTTTTTCCTGAAGCGGCACTCAGGAGATGACCCTTACTCAAGCGATGCATTGTGCGAGAGAATAGAGGGGGTAGTGTTTATGGATATTCGATTTGAATTTTCCCACGTCAAAAGCGACAGGAAAGACCTCCGCGAGTAGTCCATTCCACAAACATGTTGTTCGGCCAAAAACCCAATTTTCTCTGTAATGCGTAATGCGAAAATGGAATACAACTCATGTATCCTCCTTCCCACAAAATAATTTACTAGTTCCAGCACAATGCAACGCATGTGTAGGGGTCATACCCTGAGTCAAAGAAAAAAAAAATTAATTAATTAAAGAATAAAATAAAATAAATAATTTAATTAAAAATGTTCTTTTTTAAAATAATATGTATAAATAAATACATTTTAATATATGTATATGTATTTGCCGAACCATAAACGCAATTCACTTGCGAAACAGCTGACAGCAGATGCTTTATCACGTGTAAATAGAACACGCTCTAAATCAAAAGTGTCGTATGTACTGCTATTTTTTGGTGTTCAGATTGTACGATTTATTAATTTAATACGTCTCTTTGATATCAGAGGGGATACAGCACTGCTATAAAGCAGAGTTGTACGACAGTAAAGCTTCACCTTCTGTCATCTCTCTCACTATTCTTTTTGTCTAGTCCCACCACAATGCATCGCATATAAAGGGGGCATCTCCTGAGTGCTGGTCCAAGATAAAAAAATAAAAAAGGGTAAAAAAAAGCGTCTTCTGAAATTTTCTTTGCGATTAAAATACTAAAAAAATTTCTTATCTCGACTTGTGATCTTTTGTCAATAGCGCACAGATGTGTATATGATATTGTTATTTTAATGGTTTTTATTTCTCTGTTTCCTTTTCTTTTCTTTAATTTTTTTGGGTAAAACTTATAAACACGTTTAATGACGAACTTTCGTCTTGTTTTGATTTTTATAAAAAATTTTGGATTTTGTTTTTATGAAATTGTAAATAAGAGTTATTTTTGCACAAACTGCTTATGGCTTTATATATGTACGTATTTCACAATTGGTGAACAAATTCATATAGAAAACTTGTGCGAGTATGGATGTATGTGAATAGAATGAAGGAATTTAAGCTGAATGTACACAAAGTTAATTTGTTTGTTTTTAATTATGAACGGCATGAATTTATAAGGTTGAAACCATATGAATATGTGCTATTTCTTTATAAAATACATATGTAAGTATGTACATACATACAAATAGTTCATACGCTGGGCCCAATTTTGGCATACTCTCTCTCTCATATCGGGCGGTATCTCAAGAATAAATTCTTCAATATTGACTTTCAGAGCGTCAACCGTTGCGGCAATGGCTCTATAGATATGAGCGTTAAGATAGCAACCCAAAAAATAGTAAATAGGCGTTAAATAGCACGATATAGGCGATATAGGCCATGTGGCACCGTCTTGCTGAAACCACAAGTCAGCCGAGTCCAGTTCGTTCCTAGTGGAGTACTAAAGGCTTAATTGCTGCGAACGCCGCCGAATCGATAATTCACGGTCATTAACAATACTGGCGGAGACAGCTGCGATATTTTCCTCTGTACGCGCTCTACCTATACGTGTTGGTGGTTTAATGTCCAATAATGTCAATTTGAAGCGAAATTTAGTCACAAGATTCCACGATGCACTTTCTTAATCGAACATGAATTTTGATAATAAAATTCAATAATCTGCAATCGTTGTTCTTTTGTAGGTCGATTAATGGTTAAACTGTATTTTGTGTGTTAAACCATAGACCGAACTGAACATGTTTAACAGCAACATGTTACACGAAAACAGCTGAGCTGCCAAAAACAATGTTGTCAAAAAGAAAGTTGCTAAAAAATCACCTTTTATAAGTTAGACATAATGTTTATAAACTCATATATTATTTATTTGCGAAATCGACAATTATTGTATGTCTGGAATACCAGTGCAGCGATACAAACAGATACACCTTCGAGGTTGCTGTTGTTATATACATGTATACATGCATACATAAATATAACACTTCTGTAAATTTCTTTTAATATTCAATATGAAAATAGAATTAATTTAAAAGGTAAGAGAAGCCATTGTATTATTTACAAAGGTAAGTACATATTTTTGGTTCAGCATTTATTCTATAAGGCCTTTGTATTGCTTAATTAGTCATTAACATAGTAATTTTTTTTATTAACGACGTCCTCGATTTTAAGGCTTTATTAAAGAATAAATTAATAAAATTAATTGTATATGTACTTACATACATACATATAGTAAAGGGTATACCAAAATTAACGCAAGATTTGAATTTGTCGTTATATATGCACCCTTTTGCAGATGACAGCCGCATTTTTCACTCATATACATTTGGTCGTAGACCAACATCGACTATGATCGCTGCGCTGAGGACGAATATGAGTGATTCATTGAATAGTCACGAAAATATAGCATTGAGGTCACGCGAACGGTGTCGATTTCAACGTTCAAAAGAGCCAATGCCGCATGCTTACACAGCGACGAAGAACCGATCACGCTGATTCACCTGTAAGTATGGGTGGTATAAATAATGAGAAATCAGAAGCTGTTGAATACTGGCATCAGAGACGCTTCAACACTGCTATACACAAAGAACGTGCACAATCAGAGTTGTAAGATAGTGGAACTTCACCAGTACAATGCGTCGCATGTGTAGGCGCCAACTCTTGAGTGCTGGCCTAAGAAAAAACAAATTGTTATGTAAAATTTCGACAAACGAGTGCGTCTGTGCATTTAAAGCACTGGAAGTCATTTTCCCGATGTGAATCAATATCAAAATAACAGTCAAAAGACTAAAAACTGTATATTCTATTTCATTGAAATCTTGCGCTAATTTTGGAACACTCTTTACATACATGAACTAATTATTTTTAAAATAACAAAAAAAAGGTTCATAAAAAATGTATATTCTAATAGCGGTAAAAATAAAATTAATAAACAAAATGTGTGGCGTGTTATCTGACAAACAAACTTTTTAAAATTCAATAAAAATAATCTAGAATGAAAATTAAAGAAAGTGGAAACTGTACTATTCAAGCTAAAAGAATACGCGCATTGTGTGGAAAGAGAAATTTAAATGGAATGGATAACTAATTGATAACTTCTGTAGAATCGTAGCATATTACATTTTCTATTGAAATGTTTGCAAAAAAATTTATTTAAATTTAATCTTCAATAAATCACAGTAAATTGCTCGAATAACTTTTTACTTTTTCTTTCTTATTGAAGTGAACACCTCAAAATTTACCAAGATTTAAAGATATGAAAATAAGTATATTTTCAATATACTTAAATTTGCTGATTGAATAATCTAACGAAATAATTGAAAATTTCTTCGAAAAGAACTTTCGAATTTTTGTTTTGATTGATTGCCTTTCACACTTATTTTGCTAATAATGAAATGAATAACAAAATAAAAACAAATCTAAAATATTATCATTCTTTCTATCAATCTTATGGTTTGACGTATTCAGACGATACCCTTCGTAACCTAACCAACGGTTTGACAAGAAAAAAGTTTACCTTGATGAAATTAACGATTCCGAACTAAATAAACTAAATTGTGTTAAAGTTTATTTTTAATTTGTTTATTGAAATTAATGAAGGAGATTTAGTCCCTGCCCATACCTTTTGTTGATGCAATATTTCAAAATTCTGCTTTGAAATTGCGTTAGTGTCCACATAATGAAATTCTAGTTTTACAGTTTTTATATTTCTCAACTGCTTCAAACTTCAAGTTGAATAGTGAGAAAAAAAAGAATTGCAGAACATATGAAACCGTGTACGCTTCCCCAATCTTCCCATCTCACTCGCCAACAAACTCAGCAATTGCTGCAACAAAAATTGCAAATGTGAACGAAGATTTGGGCCAAGCATTTTTCTCATATGTTTAAGGTAACAGCGCCCTCCTTCGTCGGTAATTAAACATGTAAAAAATAAAAACGAGCCTACCAACTCTGCTTTACAAATTCCCAAAAGACGCGTAACTACAGAGTTGTGTAATTATTAAACCATATTACTTCCCTATCAGTTCAACACCTGCCTAACTTTCCAACTCTTTTCGACTCAATGCTTTGCATGCGTAGAGTATATTCTTGTTGAAAATTGTTTTTATTTTTTTGTTTATTTGAATAGTCAACTAGAGTACACATATAAACTCGCATTCTCATAATCTAATCGCATGTTTAATTGTTAATTTAATTATCAAATGATGTACAAAAACACCAATAATAAATATCATCAAGTGGCTAATGAAGAAAGTTTATTACTTTGAAAATAAAACAATAAACATATTTGTGCTATTTTCCAGAAGATTTAAAAACATTTTTAAATTTACTTAAAACTACGGCAAAGAAATCGATATGAAAAAATATAAGTACATATGTACACATACATGCTTAAAATTAAATGCTCGTATGTATGTACATATGTATGTGAGTATGGCTGAGGAAAAAAAACAACACATTTGGCTGACCTTGTAAACGGCTATTGTACTGAAATGTAACAAAGTTCAGCGGGGGGCGTATGAATGATTATTTGCGTTATGAAAACAATATAAATATCCACAGAGGCATGTATGTATGTATGTAGATATGTACTTTTTTTAAATTAATACCTACATACATACATACAAATTTAAGCTTGGAAACCAGGGATGGATTTACTGTCCGTGACAGTGGTCACTACTGATCAATATTGAAATTCTCAACATCACATATTAGACGACATTAAATTTAAATGGATTTGCAAGAATTTTGGAATCTTCGGCTTCTAAACTTGTTCACGAAACTCGCTCTTTCCCACGCACAACGCGTTGAACATTAGGAGCGCTTCCATTTGTGGTCGAATTTGGCGGCGAATCGCCGGAATAAACTACCAGCAGAGGTCTTCCGGTCTTTTTAACCACAGCAAGGGGGTTTTGGAAGTGAGTTCCATAACGAACGGCTCTTTAGCAAGCCCGCGTTAACTAGCTAACTAGTTGAAGAACTTTCTCTATTATTAGTTAACTTCTTTATAAAATATATGTTATGGTCTTAGGATAATTTTGAACTCTATCAGGGCCTTTGGTCCCCAGAAATATTAATGGGGGAAGATAATGCATCGCCTTGAGTTTTTCCAGAACTTGAGGATGACAGAGGAGGCGGCGACTCTTCGAGACCACACCTGATATCTGGCTTGGATTGTTTTACGGTCTTTGGCTGCTTAACCGCACCCCTTGTCTAGTCTGGTTTCACTCGAAACCGGTTGCCTACATAGATTCTGCGAAGTACGGGTGTAATGACTTATGTACCACCACTGAGCTTGCTTGAGCTTAGTGGACCAAGTCTTCATGGCTAACCCACGGGGTTTAAAGCCTGATGGGTTTCGTAGTTGCACTTTGTCGGAACGTACTTCTTGTCCACCCCGAACAGGTTGTAGATGTATTCCGGTTTATTGGGGTTGGGTTCGTAGTGGCTGTGGTTGCCACCTAAAGTTACGCTGGGAGAGTATAAGGTCTGTTTGGGACACATCGCAATTTTATGACATGTGTCCTGATATGACTTTTACTAATCTGCTACTCAACAGTAATCACCGGAAAGTTTATCTCCCTGAGATAAATAAATAGAAATTTTTTGAAAATAATTTTACCCCCATTATTATTTATTCTTTTTTTTAATAAGAATGTACATTTGTATGCTTTAATATTATTCTCCTCAATAATTGTCTCATTCAGATTCTTTTCATAGCATTTGATAGAAATGTGTATAGCTGTATGTATTTCATTTTTTATATGTATATTGTACATATATATTTTTATTTTAAATATTAAATAATAACCATGAATTACCTTGATTTTGGTTAAATAAAAAACAATAATAATTATTAAAACAAAAATAAAAATACAACCGATACGATGATACAACAAGCTTGGGACTTCTGCAAATGTAAGAAAAATAATTGCAAATTCTATACAACGTAATTGGACAAAATACACAGTTCTTTGATGCACTCTAATACATTGTGCACAAAGAAGCGTGCACTTTGATTGATTCAATCATACCACCATCTGTGTGAATAGAATATGTGTCATAATAACGGAAATTAACAAAGTTTTCTTCTCCCTCTCATCCTTTATGAAATTTCTCGCGTCATAAAAAGTATTAAAATATTTGCAAGTGCATTCATACATATACATATGTATATATAGTATGTACATATATGTATCAATGTATGCATGGATGATTCCTAAATAAATATTGTTAATTAATTAAACAGCTAATTTATAATGAACTTATCCAAGTAATTTCGTCTATGCATATATACATACATATGTTTGTGTGTATATACAACATACTATGTACATATTTAATATGACACAAGCGGTACATAGGAAATATGAAAATTGAAACGAAAATAGTTTTTGCTGACGTAGGGAATAGCAAATGATTTAAACTTTATAATATTGTAAATACAATTGAGATAAATGATAAAGAAATATTTATTAGTAGAGCGACGTATGGTGCATACAGTGAGCAAAAATAATTACATAAATTACTATGTAATTTTTTTTTTCAAAATTGCGTATGAAATGTTTTTATCCACAACAATGAGAAGAATACGAAAAACATACAAGATAGCAAACGGTCCAAAATAGCGCACGAAAAATTTTTATACACCCGCTTTATCGCGGTGTAGAATGAAAAGGTTCGCTAAGAAGAATACGAATAACAAAATGAAGATATTATAAATTGAAGATGGCGGACACATCCACATCACATTAGGAATACACTGAACGAACAAAAACCTTCATTAATATAATGAAACGCTATCATTAAATGTTCGTCATTATAATAATGAAAATTTTCATTAATACAATGAACAATGACATTAGATACAAGAAATCTTGCAATCTCTGCTCTTGATGAGTTTTTCATAGTGCATTATATCAATGAATATAATTTCATAGCCTAAAATAGTTTTATTTTTAATAAATTTATGACAAAATATAAGTAAGCAGTATGAATTTTTTCTATTTAATGTATAGATTTGCTAAAGCTACTGAAATTCGCAGTTATTTTGCTTAAAAATGTTATATTTGTAATTTCATGATATTTTAAAAATAGAAATTAAGGTGTCATAAATGCAATGAAAGTATTTCATCAATACAATGAAATATTCTTCATATAAAAAAAAATTTAATTTACTTACGCATGTATGTGTGTGTGTTGTATCGTTCAGCTTAAGGCATATTCACTATATTTGTACTGAATTTGCCTTGGTTCAACTAGACTATATCTACATTTCGCTTTTAGTGAGTGTTTTCTGTATATGCGGTAATTCTCAAAGACTTTGTAGGAATTTATATAAAAACATGTGAGCTTTTTCAAGTAATTTTGTTGGAGGACTTCTGATGAGTTCGCATAAGCACCACCGAAATGTACATATAGACTTGCTTATTATTATAACAAACATATTTACATACACATATATGTAAGTAAATTAAGCTTTAGAAATAGTTTCATTGATCCAATTAACTTTATGTGATTTTTAATGACAAATTTCATTGTATTAATGTAGAAATTAATTTGTTGAATGACGAGTTCTTTTGAGTGTGGTAATTTATTAATCCTCTGACTGTGGCTGATGGGTTTGCCACTTATTGGCAATCTGACTGTTCTGTGTACAACTACAAGCTATGTTCACACGATTGTCAGATTTTACAATATTGTAGGATATGGCAATAAGGTGGCAATGCACTCACAATGAAGTATTGTCACCTAAGTCAAATTGTCTGTTCTGACTATTGTAAGAAATATGTACTATTTCATTGTAACACAATAAATTTATCTGTCAACAGAAATTGTCTGTTCACACGGTTGTTGAACATTTTATTACAATTTCTGTCAATATTGTACCATATGACAATCGTGTTCACATACCTTTATGTTTTATCTTCAATAAAATATGCACACAAGCTTTTGATTATAATTCAGTAAAAAACTTATTTGTATATTTTAATTTCATATTTGCCACAGAAATAAATTGTGTCACTATCCAGTAACACGAGGCGATGTTTATTTTTTTTTCTTGTTTTGCTCTGGAACACCATTTACTATGTTTATACTCTTGCTTCAAAAATTAAAAAAAAAAAAACCATTAAATTTTCACATGACTGCGTAAATTGGGGTTTGTGTTAGAAATGACCTTGAACTCGTTTCTATCATTAGTGTATAATACGTAGTATTAATAATGCCTCATAATGCACAAATCGCTAAAAAGCTTAAATTGAGAATAAAACTCTTTATGAATTAGTGTAAGTTGTGTGTGGGCTTGTGATTCTAAGAATTCAAGGAAAATAAAAGATAAAACAAATTTTATAGGATTTTTTAATAACAAACATATCGCACCCTAAATACAAAAGCGGCACAACTCAAAATTCTCAAATTTTCAGGAGAGGCAAAAAACTGTTTATGCAAAAATGATTGTAATATTTAAAATAAAATTGGTTCCATTATGAAAGAAGTCTATTTCGAAGAAGGTTTTGCTAAAATTTTTTTAATTTTATATTATATTTGTGGAAATAAAGTATAATTTTAAATTATTATATATTTTTAATTAAAAATAGGTCTTTTTAGTCGATCGTGCGTAAGCAATGCAATTAACATAAAAACAGACATAACGGTATTTTTCCAGTTAAAGAAAACAGTGATGAGAAAGAAATTTTTGAAGTAGTTAGAGATGTGTACTGTGAATTATTTTACGGAAAAAAGTACATTTTGGAAAATTTTGAGTTGTGTCACTTTTGTATTTAGGGTGCGATATGCACGTCTATGTGCATGAACGCCGGCGATATTTTATTATTTCATTGTAAGTAAATAACACACATACAAAATTATAATTATTCCCCTTGTTCTGTAAACCGAATCGATTTAAAAACGAGTGATTTCTTAATAAATAAATATTTATGTGTACAGAACATACCCGTATTATGTCTATAAATTTTTTAAACAGTTAATGTTGATCTGGCAATTTTACTGGTAGACAAATTAGGGAATCTTTTAATGATTAAAAATTAATTTTCGCAAATGAATATCAATTATTTATTTATTTATTTCAGTCTATGGACAAATATCCTTACAGACTTTGATAACAAGGGTAATTAAAGACTATGGTTATAATACAAATATGGTTGCGTTAAGATAATTTTCTTTTTTTAGAGTAAAAAACAACACATGTAAGCAAAAAAAATAACACATGTAATAAATAATAAAAGTAAAAATTAATGATTAACAATTATTTTACAACACCAGAAGGAAAAAGTTTAAAATCAGTTTTCTCAATGCTGAATTCGATAAAAGTATTATGCTGTATGCTGTCTTTGCAAGTTAAAATTAATTTCGTTAAGTTGAACGAAAGCACGAGTTAAAGTCCCATTACGCGAATAATGAGTTCGATGGAAAGGTACATCAAAAAGCTTACACAATCTCAAATTTGTAGGTGGAATGTAAAATGGAATAGAGATAAGCAAGTCGGGACAATCAATGTAACCATTGACACAACACAAAGGGACCTCCGATCTTCGCAGGTTATGCGAAGAACAGGAGTTGACGATGAACAAGCCTTCTGTCACTGTCCCGGTTTGCAACAGATTCCTGATTGGGCTGGAAGACATCGCCGGGGGAATATCGATGATATCGGAGGCGTTATTTTAGGGATAGACTGGCATGAGATGACTGTGGACGAGACTTAACTTCGCCTTCTCTTTTCTATTCTTATCATTGTTCTTAGTGCTCTCTACTTCTTTTACGTTTCTTTAGACGATTAACAATGGACTTTATGGGTCTCTGGGTGGAGGTGTTCCGGTGACGCCACCACCCTTCCTATTCCTACCTTTCGTTAAAAACATGTTTCTGTATTTTAATGAAATTTGTTCAGCCTCCAAGAAAGCACCCGTTGCATTACTATGTCGAAAAATAAATGATATTTGTTTCTTACAATCAATCTGCCTTCTCCAAATTCTATTTATTTATTTGTTATGTAAACAAAGCGGTGCCCTGAATGCCGTCAAGTTGAGCTTCCGCTCAGATATTATCGAAGCGAAAATTAAATAAACTAAGCAAAAAAAAAAAGAAATACTAAATTCAAACAAACTTAAACAAGTTCGAACATAGATACTAAAGCTATGTACACACGATTCTCAGATATTATAATATTACAAGATATGGCAATGTACTGAAAATGAAAAATTGTCACCAAAAAGGTAAGAAAACCTGACAGTTTCATTGTCACACAGTTGTCCGGCAATAAATTTATCTGCGAACAAAAATTGTCAGTTCACACGATTGTCAGATTATTGTATGTAAAAAGTTGCCAGATTCAATGTTAAACATTCTCACCTAATATTTATGGACAGCGTTGCCAATAGAAATATTTAACTGATAATAACAAATGACCGTACAATATGTGGCAATTACAAGTTAATGGAAATGACAGGTGTTCTCACGATTGTTAGATGCCTGACAATGTTATTCTTGTACAATATACTGACAATGCTTTCTGTGGCAATTTTATGTTCACACGGTTGTTAAACATTTTATGACAGTTTTTCTGACAATAAATTAATATCTGACAATCGTGTGTACATAGCTTAAGTAGTGCTTTACATTTTCCGGGCTGCCTCACTAATTTCGCTTTTGATTATTAATGTTTTATATGAAAATTATCTACATAAAAAAATTTTGGAAAAAAGAAAAAATCAAATGAAAAATATAAAGCAGTGCTTTGCAAGATTGTGAATGAGATTGGTGTTCATTGTTTACACACTATTGAGCATTTGTGTGTTTTATTCAGAGTAATTTTTGTTTACATTTATTTTAGGGAATATTACCACCAGAAATTAAAAAGTGATGCTGAAAAAACGCTGTCCGACAGGCCAAGTTCAGGCCTAGCACACAGTGTGTACTAGTATTTTACATTTTAATTACATTGACTTTCTTTTCTCTATTTCGAAAAGAAGTTGCATGAAAAACGTGGTATAGAGAAGCAGCTTGCAGACAGGATTAATTATTTCTTATTTAAGATTACAATAACGAAACGCTAATAAATTTCAATAAATTTTGAAACAAAAATTTTCATTCCAATTTACAGACGAGTCAATTGACATCGTCGTACTTTATTTGCTGTTGTAGAAAATTTTCTTTGTATTTCCGCATGTCGTTTGCTTTAATTTAAACATACATCGCTAATGTTTTTTTTTTGTCTATTGTTTATTCCATATTTGTACATGTACAAGTATTGTAGATATCACATCATATTCTCTCCTATTTAGTCTTGAGAAAAAACTAACTAAATCGTCAGCAGGAAGCATTAATCGCAAAACGTTTAATATGTTGGTTAAAAAACGACTAGAAAGCTCGAACAAGCGATCATGAATTGAATTACACCAGAGCCCCGATTTCCGTCATTAATTTTCTATATAAATGCACTGATTTTTTTCTTGATTGGGTCAAAAATTTAAATAAAAATTTTTTTTTTTATAAAAAAAAAACCCTTCTGGATAAGTTTAATTCTATTTACTTCAGCAAATTGGTTTAATTATTACAAATAAATAACTAAAAATATTATTTTTTATAGCAGTGCTGCAGTACCTCTGATGGCAAGGAGACGTATTCAATTTTTGAAACTTTGTTTTAGTGGTCATTGTTAGTAATTATTTTGTTTCGCTGGTGCTACACAATACCGACGAAGGAGGGCGCTCTGATGTGCCTGCGAATTAGTATCAGCTGGAGCCGGTACTGTTCATTGACCACTTCGCCACTGAAAGCTTCCCACAACAATTGACAGAACTGCACATCTGACAAATGCGACATGTTTTTATGACTCAGTCCGAAACTGGATTCGAATTCAGGACTTTTTGGTTTTCTAGTCAACGTGTAGACTACTTCAGCCATCGCCACCCTCATTTAGAATAACGATCAGTTAGTTAATTTTGATTTTTTCACATTTTAACAAACTTTGCCGAATATCAATGATAACATATATAAAATACTATATAAATAAGCTTGTATGAACATTAAGACTTAAGAAAATTGTTACAAAAATTAATGTACGATGAAATAATATAGAATGTAACAACCGCTAAAAATGCAGCAAGAAATACTAATTCAAATGAATTCTTTATCCCCATTATTAGCCAAGTTGATTAATAATGACAAAGACCCCACTGTCTACTTAACAAAGCGTATAAACAGATAATAAAACAAGACATTTTTATACATTAACAATGTTAACAAGAGTATTATAAAAAGTAAAAAATGTCTAACAGAACAAAAAGATATTAAAATGACGATAATCCTTTTTTACAACATTAATATACAGATGTATATACGTATACTCGTATAGGAATATATACATGCATATATGTATATGTTTTAATTATTTTAAAATGATATAAAAAAAGCATGCCTTGGTTGAGTGGCAAAATTTTCATTCATTTCAGAGTGCAAATGTTCAGCATTATTTTTTTTAATTTAAGATTCAGAATGCACTGGAAGTCAAAACGAAAAGAAGATTAAGGCTGAGTTTAGACGAGGAAACACTTGAAAGGGAAACATTTAGTTTGGCAGCATATTACAGGTGGAGAAGAGAGCATCGTTTTTGCGTTCGCTACTCAGCGACACGCTTTTTTCTCATTTTAGTTGCTTCCAAAAATAACAATAACAATGGAACAATATTAACAATAATAATGGTATGTCGGCGGCAACATTTTTGAATCTGTAAGCGCGAATGAAAAAACAAGAGAGAATTCCAGATGTTTTTCTTCCAAATGTTTTCTCGTCGAAACTTAGACTAATCGAAGAATTTTTATGATATTTATATTGCTATTCGAAAACATTTTTTTTATATTTTATCTTGGAACTAGGGAAAAGGTATAGTAAGAGAGATGACGGGAGATGGAGCTTCACTATCATACAACTCTGCTTTTGTAAGTAATCGCATCACTTAAAAACGTCTGGATCGATTTAGCTGAAATTTTTGGGTAGGTTTGGAATTTTCAGAAGCTGGTTTGCATGCAAAAAAATAGAAATATGCGGGAAAATGTCGGAAAATTTAACAATTTTACTTGAAGTTTTTGCTCTGTTTTCCGTAACAATATCTATACAAAAGTGAGCGAGATTAGATAACTTAGTGTGGGGTTGTGAAACGCATAGGGTTAATCTAGTATAGTATAACAATTTATTTAAAAGTGTGTGTATAGAAATTTCCAATAACAGTCAATGAACTTAAATTTGAGAAGCCTCTGTTAATTACAACCATACAATAAGGCTCCGTATGGTATTTTTTAAAAAATGTGAAATTATAATCGCAACAAAACGATTATTCCATAAACAATAACTGGTTAAAATTTTTATAAATCAAAAATATTTTTTATGAATACAGCAGTTAATAAAAATGGATATGTCCATATGTATGTAAGTTAAACAAATACTCTATGTAAGCTTTTGTGAAATTATGAATTGTGTTAATATGTCTCAACTTTTGAAAAGTATTTTATTATTTATTTAGCTCTTATAGTAATTCTTTTATTAAAACAAAAAAAATTAAATGATAAAGATTGTATTTCTTATTTTTACATCTGAATAAAAAATAAATAATGATTAAGTATGTACATATGTATCTATATACATATGTATATAAAACAAAGTCGGGTTGTTTCGAGATATTAGCACAGATATGTAACATTGTCCAACGTAAAATGTAAGCTATATTGATTTCTAAAATTGCCATTGGTAGACGCCACGCCCATACATAATAAATATTTATTAGCTTATATCTCAAAAACGGTAACAGTAAGGTTTTCTAAATTTGTTCAAGATTGCTTAAGAGCCAATGTAAATCATGGGTCAAAATGAAGGCGTGATGGGATAAGTGGGCATGATGCTTCCCATATAAAGTAAATGTTGATTTCTTATATCTTAAGAACGATTAACTCAAAAATTTTCTAAATTTGGCTTGAATGACTTCAAAGTCAATCAAACAATAGACGGTATTGGACAAGTGGGCATGGTACCTCCCACACAAAGTAAATATTGAGTTTTGTATATCTTGAGAACGGTTAAAGATAAAATTTCTCATTTTGGTTTGAATGACTTGATAGTAAATGTTTTTTTTGCTTCGGCCACTTTCGCAACAATAGTCAAATTAACAAATTTTACACTAATGTTCTTTTTTTATAGCTGCGTGTTCGTTATAACCGAAATCCACTGTAAATAGTTATGTTATCTGAAAAAATTTATATAATAAATATTTTTTTTAAATTTTAACATCGTCACGGACATGATACATTTATCACGCACAATTACACCGTACATGGAATACATACGCCTTTCTTACGAGCATGCTAAATAATAAAATGCATTGCAAATTGGTTAATCTTTTCGCAATTTAGTATATTTGACTTATTATTAAATCCATATTAAGGTAAAATTCAAAACGTTTTTAGTCAGAAGGAATTAGACATGGGTCAGCATTCCAAGGGAACAAAGGAAAATACAAAGTCCGTCAATACCCAGCTAAACATGTTAAAGTTATCTCTTCTATTAAGTTGGCGATACTACATCAGATTTGCTACGTGAGTGGTAGGAAATGAAATTTTCTTTATTAAATTTTCCAACTACTATTACGAAACAAGCCTTATTTTTGGAACTTCACCTTGAAAAAAATTTCATGACTTTTCTGTAGAATTCGCGTTATATAAACAAATTTTTTAACTATACATATGTATGTACATATTGCTATGTGTTCGCTTTCTCAAAATATCAAATTTATTATTTGCTTCCCTTAAACTGGCATTCGCTACAACCCCAGTTTGGTGCTATATTTTTCTGTAAGATTTTACTATTTAATACAAACACATATTTCCCATATTCGAAGACAACAGTATCCATTTATCAGCAGATTAAAATATAATATAAATTTAACACGAACTCACTGTATTATGTTGGCCCGCCTAAGGGTGCGTGCTTAACTTCAAGCACTATTTTGAAAAAAGTGAACCGTTAAGATATACCAATTGTGATGAAAATATGCTAAACGCTTGCCCTATTTCAAAAATGGATTACCCACTGAAGGATATACTTGACTGAACAAGATCTGACAACATACAGAGAATATTAAAAAGGCTGCAGCAACACGACATTCAGCATGTTTAGGTTTATCATCAAAAACTTTATTTTAAATTTTTTTATTTTTTTTTTATTTCTTCATAATTATTCTCTAAACTAGGAACTAGGAGAAAGGAAGTGAAGTTTCACTACCTTACACTGGTTTTCTTTTGGGACGTTATTTATTCTTATAGCAGTGTTGTAGCGTCTCTGATGTCAAGGAGACGTATTAAATTTTAGTAGCCATTTTTTAGTAGTTATTTTACTTAGCCGGTGCTACACAATACCGACAAAGGAGGGCGTTCTGATGTACCTGGGGATTGAATACAGCTAAAGCCGTTACTGTTCAGTGACCAGTGGCTATGGCTTCGCCACTGAAACCTTGCGGCAACAACTGACACAAATGCACATCAGAAAAAAAGCGAGATGTTTTTATGAGGCTGAAATTGGGGTTGAACCCAGGAAAATTTTTCGTTTTATAGTCAACGTGCAGACTACTTCGACCATCACCAACTTCAAGTAGTGAGTGATAATACGAGCGCATATGGTCTCGTTACCGGCGGCTTTTTTATATATATTTTAGGAATTTATTTGTAAAGTATATCATATATAAATAAATAAATAAAAATATTTCCCATATAATATCCTGAATATTCAAAATAACGAAATAGTACTATATGGATATGATTTCCTCTTCAGTTATTGAGTTTACATTTGTAAAAAAAATACTTTATGAGAATATCATAAAGTATGTAATAATACATTTCACATATTTTTTCGGGAAAAAGCAGAATTTTAAAATTAGAATCATATTCAAAATAACAATAGAATACAGTGAAATTAAAAGAAAAACGAAATCATAGTAAAAAATTAGTATAAAAAGTTTAGATATACTGAGCTGTTAAATGTACTATTATTATTTATGTATGTCTGTATGTAGGTATATATGTATGTATATACGTATGTATGTACGTAGATAGGCACTGTATCAATGTGCACATTTAAATGAATCGAAAATAATAAGGCTTTCAAAAGAAAATTCTACATCCTAAGCTTAATGCACAAAGAGTAGTAAATAACACAGCATTCATAGCAAGTTCATACATAGTATGTATATGTAATAATAATAAGACGACTGACTACGTGCCTTATGTAACCTCCTAAAAAATATTAATTAAATTTAATTAAATTGTCTTTTGTCTGATACTGATATGGCAAAATATATATGCAAATTGTAAATCTCGTATGTACATACATACATACGAGTACATACATATCCACATCTGCTCGAAAAAACTTAAAAAGCAAAGTGCAATTTTGATATGTTTTTTAAAACAATGCAACTCATCAACCCCTGATGCAATTTGAGTGATTTGTTGACCATTGGATAGACCTAGATATTGAGCCTTTGGCGGAGCTACTTTCAGTTTTACTAAGTGCAAATATAATTTTGTGCCTATAAACCTTCGGTTTCAACTTAATAACTAATATTGTTATGCCTACTGGCACCTAGGGGTCCATATACCCAACTTCACAATCTACATAATAGTGAAACAATCATTAAAATCCTTCAAGCCGTTAACGATTTAGAGCGCTTTAGGTGCTTTAAAATAATTAGTGCCTACTACGCACTTCTCATCATATACAGGGGTAGTAGTATAAATACAGTGCAGTACCATAACATGTAGTTAGTGCGAAGTGAACAGTGTTGCCGTTTTGGTTTTTATTTTTTATTTGTTTTTAATTGTGAATTCTTCTAAATCACTGATCACGTCTTACATCTCTCTGGTACGTGGATGAACTTTGGGGCGAGGCTGCCTCAGTAGGGGAATTTCAGGTAAGTTTTTTTTAAATAAGTGAATATGTACATATATAAAAATATCCTATGCCACGATGTTTGCCTAATTTCCGAAACTACTGGATTGATTTTTCTGAAATTTCGCAGAGATATATAACTTTTTCCAACTTAAAATATAGGCTATATTTTATTTCGATTAATGACCGCAATATTCGCGAAGGGCAGGTAGTCGCCAAAGATGCCGCTTCGAAACAATACAGCAATCTATATAAAAATGAAACGAAACCAACTAACCGAGTTTAATAAAATTTAAAACAGAAATAGTCTAGAAGGATACATAGAATATTTATCTATATACATATGTATATATAAATGTGTGTATGTTTATTTGTACCTTATAGGAGACCAGACCTCCATATATGTATGTACTTTTAGTGGGTAAAACTCCAAAAAAAATTAATTTTGGTATCTCTCTTTGCAACCAAATATCTCCAAAAGCATCGCCCATCCAACACAGCTTTTGTACTTTTATCCCATTTAAATAGTGCGTATGATGTACATTTTTTACTATTTTTATACACCTCAATGATGTGGGTATTTTGACGGGAGCATAAAATATATTGATATCTCTACAAACATTATTGCGGACGACTATTTTTTACCCACTGGCGTTTTGAAAATGGTACATTTTTTATGTTTTGCAAGAGGTAATTTTGTTATAACAATAAATTGTTGTAGATGGCTTGGAACCGTAACAATATCTACACAAAAGTGGGCGATATTAGATAAGTTGGTGTGGGATAGCGAAGCGCACCGGGTTAATTAATTATTTTTTTTTTATTTATATGAGAAACATATCGACCCCTGTGCGCGAAATTATCGTATGTTACAAAAACTAAATTTTACAGGCGAGCGTTTTTATTCCTCTTTTTTTATTTGTCTGCCAGCAGTAACTGGCACATACGATAAAATGTACATAATATTAACTCCATAACTATAACAATTATCGCTATAATACTTTATCAGCAGATGAATATTTGGATTTAGAACCAATTTGCATAAAAAAGTCGATTTCGAAAAAAGTGTAACATAAGTTAATTTCGCGCACAGGGGTCGATATTACGACAAAATAAACCAAATGTACAGTTTGTAAAAAAAATCTTTTCAAAACTTGGAAAAATTAAAAAGTTTAAGAAACATTCTTTTTGCAAGTAAATTATATAACTTTTATTAAATTTTTTTCTTCATGTATTCAATTGAAGATGTTTATAAACACTTTGCACAAAAAAATAACAAAATTAATTTAAATAACAAAATAATAATCGTAACTTAAAAAATACTTCAGTTTCTACGCTGTAAAATAAATGTTTTCAAAATTGTGTTGTAAAAAAAAGGTTTGAGGGTGCTAATACTTGGTGTGCCCTCCTTTAGCTTTAATTACAACTTCTAAGCGTCTAGACATTGAATGGATAAGCTTTGGTATATCATAATTTTCAGGTATTTTTTCCCACTCTTCTTTAATAAATGTTATTTGTTTTTTGGTGCCCTTTTTCCGACTTTTTTCTTTGGGTGGACCCATGAATTTTCCATAGGGTTTAAGTCTGGACTTTGTGCTGAGCTATCGATCACTTTTGTACAATTATAACAACCAGGATCTACAAATATATGCCTTATGCTTCGGGTCATTATCCTGCTAAAATTTATACTTGAGCTTTTCTGAGTCAACAAAACCGAATTTCCGAGCACTTGCACTCAATTCCTTTTTTAAAATGTTTAGATAGACTTCCTTGGTCATTATATCCTCTAATATTCTTATTTCGCCAATACCCTTGCTCGAAATACAACCCCACATCATAACGGATAGTTTACCGAACTTTACAGCGGGTATTATATTTTTATTTTCTAAAGCCGTCAGGGGTTTTCGCCAAACTTTTTGAGGTCTATCATGGTAGTAAAGCATCACTTTCGTTTCGTCACAAAAAATAACATCATCCCAGTACTCCGGAGGTAAAGAAATGTGTTCAATGGCAAACTTATACCTTTTTCAATGTTTACTGCGGATAGCAAAGGTTTTTTTCTCGTAACTCTTGAAGAGTATTTATGGTTTTGTAGCACATTTCTAACAGTCTGAGGGGGATACTTACTCCACATTCATTACTGATGTTAAGTGCAATTCCTATAGTACTGAAATGTGGATTCTCATCAATCATTTTCAAAATTTTCTTTTCAATTCGCCGAGTTACTTTTTTTGATCTGCCTGGTGTTTCTTTTGGTTCCAGTTTTCCTTCTTTTTCAGCACGGTTAATAACATTATATACCGTCCTTAGGTTAAGAGAGAACATTTCAGCAATTTCTCTGTGAGATTTTCCTTTATAGTAATTAAAATACACCAGTTGGGTAATGTCTTTGTTCAGTCGCTTTCCTGGCATAGTTTATATATAATTGGGTAATCATTTGTTTATTCTATGAGCTTAATTTAATGAATAAAAGACAACTGCTACTCTTAGCGTCCATATAAAACTATTATACGCAATACATATGCAAAAAACTAACGGTTATTTCTTGTCTTTGCATTTTTGAAAACATTTTTTTTACAAACTGTATGTATATTTCAAACCACTAATAAATTTTAAAAATAAATTTAATGAAAACATTAATTAATACTTACCAAAATCCATGAATTGCTTTATAGAGAGCGGCGATGGATTAAATTGAGAGTAAAAGTCGAGCATTTTCGGTATGTTGGAGTAGCGTACTGGAAATAACCGCATCTTGATGGTTTTTGGGGGCGATGTTTAATTTAAAATTAGCGATCTAAACTTTTAGCTATGTTGATTTTAATGGTGAATTTAAACAATATTTCTGTCTGTGTGTGTGTATTTTTTTAATTATTTGCTTTAAACCACAAAAAAGTAAATACTAAGATTGTAAATAAAAAATATACTTTCAGTCAGACGTTTGTAAAATATCACTACCGTTTCATTTCATGAATCTTGAAAAATAGATATAAACGACCACCTTAATAAACTTTTCAATTCAAATTTCGCACACATAAATATTGATGTATTTTTATTTTTTATTCGGAGTTATGGAATAATCATCAAAAGTTTAATTTAAAAATTGTAATTACCTACTTTTATACTCGCAACTTTTATCCCGGTGTTAGGATGTAAATATATATATGTGCGTGCATACATATGTTTGTATATATAATACGTGGGAGTAGTTTTATCTTGAGAACACTTTATAACATAATTTTATTATTAACAACAGCTGTTCCGTGAAATATGTATGTACGTACATCTCATGTTGATGCTTTTTGTTTTTTTTTCTGAATTTACTTTATAAACAAATTACAAAACCAAATAATAAAATGCCACTTCACAAATTTCTAGCAAAAACTAAATTATTAAATTTGGCTACACTTCAATTTTTTTTTTGTCTATTCATAAAAAATTGTTAAATTCTCTTTAGAAAATGACATTTCTCTCGCTTTTTTCTTTTCTTTATACCCTTCTACGGGACAACCACTTTGAGGCTTGTTTTATTTTGCTTTTTTTGTGTATACAAAATAATTTTTATATTCGTCCTCACTTTTGTGCGCTTTATTTGTTTGGATGATTTTATAGAAACTGATTTATACTTAACGTCGAACTTTGTTTATATCGACCTCAAAGTTATTAAACGATTTAACTATGTATTCGTTTGTCCATTACAATAAAATTTTTGTGACTGGGTTCCCGGAGAAAATGGAATGTGTTTTCTGTTCTCTTTTGTAAAATTTTGTTTTGTAACATATGACTACAACAGTAATGCCAACATAATGCTTTTTGAAGTATTTCTAAGCTTAAAAGATGTCTTATAAAATATTAAAAGTGCTCTAGTTCGACAAGAAACTTATTCTTCAGTGCTTTTGAAATAATAACTATATAATGCTGGAGGCGATAATCTTATTAAAAATTACCTTGTTTATAGGTATTTAATCTTAAGACAATACAATTTTGAAATCACCAAAAAAATTGTGCTTTTTCCAGACTTGCAAAAATCTACAACTGTGCAATACTAAACTGCAATAATAATAAAACATTATTGATAATACCGTTTATGAACTAAAATAAAACGTTTTATTGTCGGTATTCATTTAGGAATTTGTAAAAAAAAATGTTCAATAAGGTAACACTGATTACAATATTAAATTTTATTTTTTTAATACAAAATATTAAGTCAAAATTATGAATTTTTAAAATGATTATTAATCGATTTACAAGGACTTACTTGCGGCTGTGTTCAACAATTTCGTATAAATAATTTCTTTTACCAAAACACCAAGTATTCATATGATTTCTGTAAAACGTCACATCACGCGAATTCCAAAAAAAAATTTTATATAAAGTAGTGTTTCATTATATATGATATACCGCCTTTAAATGTAAACGATAATTTCTTTCACATAAATACATTGGAAACAAAAACATACATATTTTTTTCTCTTATTCAGAAATATTTCAAGTTAAATTCGAACATCGAATTTTTAATATTAAATTATGTAGAAAAAAATTTTTTGCCACTTAAAATAAATTATTATTAGAAAATCACTCGATTTGATATATTTTCTGCAGATTTGAGAAATTATTTTTGATACAGTTGTTGTTGTTTTCTAAACGTTCGATTCGATTAATCTATATGTATGTCTATAGCCATCAATGTTTCTCGAAAGACATCGGTTAGATTATTTACAATGCTTCCCATTATTGAAATATAATATAGAATATAATAAATATTCTTGCTGCTGAGCTCGTTCCCCTTCAAGAAAAACAAAACGTTGAGTAAATAAAATCAATATATTTTTAATGTTTTTATTTTATTAAACACTTTAAAATTTTACTTTTATCCGATTTTGGTTTTTGTATACCAGTCTTTTTAATTATTTCCACTTTCAATTTTTAAACCAACTACATATGTATGTACCTTGTTTTTAACAGATATTCAAAATTTTATTTTATTAAACGAAAAAATAATAGAAGGAAAACCCATAGTCAATAAAAGTACGTTTTCCATCAGAATACATACGTTTTTTGATTTTTATATAATTTAAATGATCATCATGTATTTAATGTGTTTGTTACTTTAATTATAGAAGAAGTTTGTCTTTTAATGTATTTAGTAGGCTTTTTACATTTGTACATTCAATATTATACTTAGACAGTTTGAATAAGAAAACGATTTTAAAAATTGGAAAAGTTTCAATTTTAAATAAGATTTGTTAAAGTTTTAAAAACTTTGTTGGAATACGTGAAATATTCCAGAACTTTAGTTATCGAAACCCAACTTCAAATGGGGTATTCGAATAAAAATGAATGCAAATTTTTTATTTGCAGGTATAGAGGGCAATTAAAAAAATTACATTGAATGGCAAGTGTCCATACATTTAACTATTATAATATTTTCGGAAAGATTTAAAATTTTAAAATACATATGTATATGATAAGTTATTCAGCACATGTCATTCCTGCCGTTATACGTCTTGTATTCTTGATTTTGTAATATTTTAGATTATGATATATCGAATTTTACCGAAATAAGTTTTTATCATTTAGTATGAATTGATATATGTAGATATTAAATCAACCAACAGACCCAATAAGCTCTCAAACGATGTATTCATCTACTATTTATGTTTGTATGCAAGCGAATTTTTTTTTTCTATAAAAGTAATTTAAAACTCGCACCTGCCAGATGCCATCCGTCATACCGTACTTGATTATGATAAAATAAATTATTATTATTATAATTATAATAAATATATAATTATAAAAATTAATTATAATTATTATTATTTTAATTTACTTAGGAAAAAGCAAACATATTTATTATATTATGTAAGTGGATTTTAAAGTTTTTAAAGGTATTCAAATCCGAAACGTGTGTTTACTTCTTCATTTTCGAATAAAGTCTGAAGAAATACATTCGAATGCACTTATTATATGAATGTAATAATGATTTTTTATATATATTATGTAGATATTTATTAATAATGTTTTAATATTTAATAATTATTAGTAAGTAATAAAAGTATTCCAATTTTATTGCAATACATACTTATTTTTATATTAAATTTGTTTTTTTTTTAAATGTAATATATATTTTGCTGTTTCAAACGAAAAACTTTTAATTTATTTTATAATTTCGTTTTTATTTTTTAAACTAACTACTAAAACCTATAGTGGAACAAAAATGTAATAGCATTTAGGAATATGTATTTAAAAAAAGGATGTGTGAGGTGGGGTATTAGGGGGCCATTAGAAATCTCGAAAATAGTTTTGATATTTTGTTCGTATTTAAATATTTAGATATTATATAATAATGTATAATAATAAAATATAATTCCGAAACATTAAATTATGAATTTTTTTAAATTAATTTTTTTCTAATTTGTATCCCTATTTTATATAAGTTTTCCTCATGCTTGAAAATATATTATTGTATAAGAGACTTTCAAATTAGTGTTAAAAGTACTGATTTATTTTTTCTTGCAAAGAAATATTTTCATGTACGATATCTTTTTTGTGTAAAGTACATTCATTTCATTTAATGAGTTTGACTTCTAACTTGAACATGTAAAATTTTCTTCCCTGTTTTATACACAATTAAAAGAGACAACATTTAAAATATTGAAGAATTAAAATTGCAAGGTAACAAGGCAAATAAAAAAATTGTAAATATGTGTGTTTTTATGTATATTTAACAAACAAACCTATTCATATTATTATTCATAGCATTACCACCACAACCAGTAGCGGGTGGCGGTTGGTCATCGTCATCATCATCAAAACTGTTTCGTCGTTGATCATTTTGTTTCATAGCGCTCGTATTTAAACTACTGGAGTTTTTATAGAGTCTCATTTTAAGTTCTTCGCTAAAAGCTTTATTATCATGTGCCACCATGTTTCGCAATTCAATTGGTAACTCTTCTAAAGTAAGAGGTGTGGGTACGTCAACTTTTATGACCTTTGTTGACGCCGATGTTTCAGGTGTTTCATTTGATCGCGCTCCCATTTGATAGAACAATATGTATGGGGTATTTGGTGGTGTTAGATTGTGTAATTCCTCAGTTTTAGAAGGTGTGACAATATTATCATTAAATTTATACCATTTATTAGCAGCATCCGCTGCGTATGTATAATAATGTCCAGAATCCATGCTGAAACCCGAATGTACTACGCCAGCGTACAAGTCGTAATGAACAGTAGCGATTTCCTCAAGGTTTTCTGCTGTGCAAACTTTAAGCGAGACCTATATTTTTAAGTAAAGAAATAAAAAAAATGCAAATTATACACTTGTTAACTTTACTTTAAATAAGTCAAACAACAACTAAAATGTAAAATTGATTTAGTTAAAAATCCACAAGCTTCTTATTATTCTTAATGCATTTCTCAATTCATATGGAGTTTTGGTTTTTTCAATCGTAATTAATTAATTGAATCATCGAAATTTTATTCTTGAGTTCTAACAAAAATGTTCGCGTATATAGAATGCGCATCTGGTACAGAAAACTATTCTATGGAGGCTTTGCCATTGTTTATTTACTTTCTGTTGAGGGCACCATTTTATTCTCGCATACAAATTTTTTTTTTTTTTTTTCAAAAAACATGAACATCTTTTGGCCTTTAGCACTCATCATGTTTCGAATACAAAAGTGTCTAGTGTAATTGTTAAAAATTAGCTTTTCTTTATATGATTTTAAAAATTCGGAATAATTGTGATTATTTAGTTAGAGGAAATATATATGATTTTTTGAGTAAAATAATGAATTCGAATGAGCTAACCTAATTTAAGGCCACAAGCAATTTTTTTATTTTACAAAGTTTGATATTGAATATGAAATAAACAATTTATATATACCTTTTCATCATGGAATACTTTGTGCATTAATTTGGCACGCATGTGATATTTTTGATCATATTTAAAATGTTTAAGTGTCAATATTAAATTCTTTGGCGCACTAATTACATTAATATAACGTTCAGCATCTGATAGTTTTTTGCAACGTTCACAGAAATATTGATTATCGCCATAAAGTTTTTCTGATGAACAATAATATTCCATGAGATCTTGCACCGAATAATTGGAAGCACAATCGTTCTTCACATCAGGAAAAGAAAGTTGTAAGTCGCGAAAACTATCAATATTGCAACTTTTCCAACCACATGTAAGACATTTGTACGTAGTAGCCAATTTTCCAGTAAATGTTTTTTCGATTGTCGATATATCTGTATTTGTACAAATAGTTGTTGTTTGCGGTAGCATAATAGTAGAAGGTGCCATGGATGATGACGAAGAGAGATTTTTGTTTGTCGTGTGTAAATTTGTGCATTTAGTGGAATCGGCGGCATTAATGGCATACGATATGTTTTCGTGCGGTGCTTTCTCAACTCTAATATCAACATCACACCCATCATGTTCATCTTCTTCATCTTCGTACAAAGCTGACGCACCAGTTTGTCGATTATTTTCGGTTTTGCTATCCAATTTATTTAAGGTCCCTTTCTCGTTACATTGCAGCATAAATTTTGACTCCCTTTTGCGAAAAGCAACTTCCTGTTCATGTAAAGTTTCCAACAGATAACCCAGGAATTCCGAACTATCTTGTTGTAGTCCTATAGAAAAGCCTGGGGGTCGTGTAGCATTAAGAACTTTAGAGGGCGTCAGTTCATGACGAGTAGAATACAACATTAATGCTATTTGATGTTGCATTTTTATTAATAAAGGAGATTTACTTTCAGATAATAGTATCCCCCGAGAAAACCTTAATTAAGTCAATAAATAGAATAAATATTATCGTTTTTTTATTAATTCACATTTTCTGAATACATACTCCTTAGTCATGGCCAATGCTTGCAAGACACTATTCATATAACATGTATTTCCCAAATTTACTAGCCCTACTTTAGCATTTGTATATTGAGTAGATGAATCAAATGAATTTTTACCGTAGATATAATTTATATAATTATTAGATGGGGGAAATCCTTTCAGAGCCACTTCCTAATATAAACCAATCGAATTGAAATTCAAAACAAATAAAATTCTTAAAAACTTACTATTGGTTCATAAAGGTTATCACAACGATAAAATCGTGCCATTAAGTGATTGGTTCTATCGGCCAATTGGTGCAGGACTTTTTTGGCACTATCAGAATAATCTCCACAAGTATTCGATTGTTGTTTGAGAATCTTAATAACTGAAGAGAATCTAGGCAAAATCTGAAAAAATCCGTTCTTATATTATTTATTCATAACAGAAAAAATATATATATGTACATATAATTAAAATTATCCAAACTATATATGTATATATACCTTATGGAAAATTTGTGGATTTTGGTCAATAGACGACAACATTTGAAAAATAATTGGAGCAACTTTCGGTCTTAAAACGGGTAAGACCAGTGAAGCAAACAGATTTTCAATATTATCCAACGCAATTTGCTCAATTAACGCTCTTCTATTCCTTTCCTGTAGACCATTCAGAATTACCATAATCCAAACGTGTAGATTTTGACAAAAATTGCAAATACGCAACCATTCACATAATAAACAGGCAGTTTTGCGTATGTTTTGATCTGGTACATTATGCTTTAACAATGATTGCACAGCTTCAGTAATCATATTGGTATTGAAAAGTTGAAAAATAACGGCTAACGCACACGATGGGTTTTCACCATCAGGTATAGTCATAAGATGACAAATAATCTCCAAACATGATGAGTGGTACAAGTTAGTTTTCTCAAAAAATACGGCCACTTTGGCGATATCTTCTTTAAAGCGTTTCATTTCATCCGGTGACTGGACAGGATATTGTACACGTGACAGCAAAATAATCATATGTTTATGAATTCGAAACATGTCTGCTGTACTGAAATCCATTCGTGGTTCAACGATATCAATCAATTGCAAAATATTTCCAATAGAGATTGGAGCATCGGTTCCATTGCCTGTATTAGCACTAATGTTTGATGCAGATAAATTAAACTTTGTGTTTGAAGATGCTCCCCCATTACCACTACAACCGGGCAATTCGGAAGTGCCAACCGAACCTAAACCAGCTCCTGTCGCCAAAGCTCCGCCACCTCCATCGCCATTCGCTCCATTAGAATTAATTTTTTTAGATTTCGTAATTGTTCCTGTCGATTTAACTCCACTGCCACTATTACCTTGATTTGCATCTGATGCAGAACCGCTTCCTTCGGCATTGTTCTGTTTAACAGCCATATCAGAAGTCTCGTTCACAAACTCGCCCGACCAAGGACACGGGTGTTATAAAAATTGTGTTTATACTTCAAAGAAGTCTAAAATTTGTTTCACTTTGCAATGTGTAATAAACTTCCTGCTAACGTTAATCAACAATACAAACAAATTAAAGAAATTCTTGAGTATATTTGCCGTCAGTCACTTACGACGAGGTCGCTAAATATCCTTGATTCTTTCTATTTTGTTTAGTAAGAGGCGTAAGTTTATTGCACTTTGAACATTAAATAAGAACAATGATCTTTTCAATTACTTGCTTAATTTTAGCAAGTCTATCAAAAACTTGTAAAAATATTGTTACAAATATTTGCTCCTTGTTTATTTTTATAGGTATTATATTATGTATATGTATTTTTACGCCTTTCGTTTTCTTGAATTTTTTTTTCGTGGCTTATGTCTGTATTTTTCACCAGTTGTTTTCACGTAAATAAATGAATTTTTGAGATAAATTTTTCGTTTTAGATATTCTATTTCGGAAATTTCATACGACAGGAGTTATTTAAATATGGGTAATTTTTTATTTTAGTGGAAAGTATTTTGTGTTGTAAAATGTATTTTACAAAAAATGTGAAGAAAAACAGTAGGAATGACGAAATAGTTGACAGTTGATAATTCGTAAAGCAAAAGAAGAAATTCAGAAAAAAAGTATGCCAGACCTTTAAAATAAGTCAAGAATTAAGCAAAGATGCTCGTATTAATAAAACTGTAATACTACAATTGTCATGTATACATATATATCGTTTATTGCTTATTGCATGACTCTGTCCGGTCATAATAAATTAATAATATAAACTAATTGTTTAGATTTTATCAGTTCTTAGTTAAATTTTAGTTGATATTAATTAATCGATTCTGCAAAATTATTGGAATTTTAATTTCCCCAAAAGTAATCCCTGCCATCTTTAAGAGCTGGGAACTCTAAAATTATGAGCCGTGATATTTTTTTAATTTTCTTTTGCTTTCTCTTCATTCGTCAATAATGTATTTGTTTTGCTTTAAATTCATTGTTACGTGTTCTCCCTTTTACTTTAAAAAAAATTGAGAAAAATTGATTTATTAATTTTTTTAAATTTATTATTAAATGATGACAAACGATCCAAATATAATAGAAGTGAATGAAATCAACGGTTATTGGTCCTTTCTAATGAGTGTAAGGAAAAATTAAATAGAAGAAAATTACAATTGCAAAATAATTTGTTTTATTCGCAGATTGATTGGAGAGATCCGTGGCTTATCGGGTTGATCATATTGCACATCTTGACAATAACTACAACTTTGATGACACGGAATAACACAAATTTCCAGATATTTTTGTTTTTAATATTGCGTAAGTTTCATATCAACTTTTTAATATAAAATAGTTCAGAAGTTATTGAGGTGAAAATGCAAATCGATTTATTTTTTTACGAAACGGAAACCAATTAGAGAATACATTTTTAATAATAAATTAAAAAAAGTAATACTTATTCATTTTTACATACCGCCTCATAATATAGAGGGTCATATAAAATTTAAGAAATTGTTTGAAGTGCACTTAATTATTTAAACGAGTCAAATTGAATAACGATTATTAATTTGTTTGTTGTATGGTTAAAATATTCTATATTGTAAATTTCCCACATTTTTGTTGGAATTTGTATATGAGATGAAACTTCTTAGCCTTTTCAAAAACTTGGATCAGTTGGCATTAGCACCAAAGAAAAGTAAATTGATAATTGCAATTCATTTTGAATTTGTAAAAACTTATACACAACACACATATTGTATTTGATTTTGAATTTTAATTAATTAAATAATCGTAGTTTTTGACAGTTTGGATGAATTTTTAAGTGAATAATTCGAAAAGCGAATATATTAAATTTTTCATTAACATTTTTAGAAAAAAATTTGTTTGCTTATATATGACATTTTGGGAATATTGATAGGGATATGTGCGTATGTCAATAATAATTAAAATTATCTCTATTACATATATTTCAGTATCTGCAGTTTACTTCTCAGAGTCAATTAATCAATATGCAGCATTAAATTGGCGTTCCTTTTCAAAACAACAGTATTTTGATTCCAATGGTCTATTTATATCAACAGTGTTTTCCATTCCTATTTTGCTTAATTGTATGCTTCTTATTGTAAGTTTTTTTTTAACGTAAATGATTGGAATTTATTTTTAATTTAATTATTATTAGGGTGCTTGGCTGTACAATTCCACAAAAATGATGACTGCACTTAAGATTGCTCAATTAAAGGATAAAATGAGAAGAGAGCGTTTAAATAATCAAACTGAAACCGAGCTAAAAGAAGAATAAGTATACTGGGAAAATTAAATCATTTGTAGGTATACTTCGTGTTGTTTTAGAGCACAATTTCTAAAAATTAGTATATTGTGAAAAAATAATATAAGTATACTAACTACGTATGTACATATGAAAATTTCAAATTGTATAGCGCTATAGAATGTTGAAGTATTAATCTTTTAGCTCTTAATGAATAAAAATATGCATTTATATTTGTCATGACTAGAACATAATTCTAGATACACGTTCATGGAATAAATAATAATTAAACTACTGTGTTATAATTCATAACTTTTTGTAATGGATGCCTGCTAAGAAATGCTTCGACGCCGCCATATTATATTAGAAGTTGACTTTGTGCTCTGATCTCGATTAAACGTGGGTGATATATTTTTTGTAGTCATAAATAAATAAATAAATTTTTGTTTATTACAATTCTGAGTAGTGATCGTAATTATTTTTGTAGTGCATAGGAGAATGAGTGGTTTGTAATTATTGATTTATATTTAATCCAAAACCTAGTGCTTAAATTTATTTTGATTCTGGTTGAGTCCAAATCACTAATTTTTAAAGTATTCTTCTTTTGCGGAGTTTATTTGGACTTTAACGAGTAAACGGCTAATGGTTTAATTTAGGCATTGTTTCTTGTACCTTTTTTCATTTTGGAGTGAGCCTATAAAAAATGAATAAAAATTTCATTTCTTTTTGGAAACAGAAAGTACTTGTAATCCGCCACCAGAAGAAAAAACTAGTGACATTAAAGATGAGGCTAAAGCTTCCTGTACTCTGGAAGAGTTTGACTTATTATTTAAACATAAGTACAAGATACATGATGAAATCCATGTTAGTCCTACTGATGACTACGTATTGAGCTTGGCAAAGGATGAGTCCGTTTTTACTAACAAATAAGTAAGTATTTGAAGATAATAAATGTGCTTCTTCCAGTTCATTTACATGTATAGCTGCGGGACTATCAAACGGATCAGTGCGGGTATTTGATGTAAACTCTCAAAATGGTGTATATGTTGAACCACCAATCGCCGACTGCGTTAATATATGTGGTGTACGTTTTATGAATGAAACACCAAAATTGCTGTTGGTTGGAACAACCAATGGCCTCGTGCGACTTTTAGATTTGCGTACGAGGAATGAAGTCACTCGATTTATAAATAAGTTACCCGATGAAATGACACCTATACATACATTATCGTTTGATCGCAATTCAAATAGTTGTTTATTGGCTATGGGGAGTGCCCAGCATGGCGATCGTGTTACTATATCTTTTTATGATATGCGAACTTCAAAAACCATTTTTGTGTATAAGGATTCCCATGAAGATGATGTAACCTCTCTATGTTTTCATCCCGAAAATCCCAATCTTTTATCTTCGGGTTCTACAGATTGTTTAATAAATGTTTTTGATGTCCGCGAAAATGACGATTATAATGCAATTTTGCGTACAATTAATACTTATACTACAGTACATAAGGTTCATTGGTAAGTTTAGGTGGAGTCTTTCCGATATAAAAACTTTCCACTCTATATTAACTTTAAAACTATTTACTTATAGGCATACAAATAAATTCGGCGCAAATATGGTTTCGTGTATAACACATATAAATAGTTTTAAAAGTTATACATTTGATGGCGATGTAATAGCGGATTTCGATCGATTGAAAATATGTGATACTATAAATGAAAGCAAAGAAGATTGTTGTTTAATTAATTCCCATAATATGGCTGACAAGAGTATCATGTTGCTTTCTGCTTCACATTTAGGAAATGGGTAAGTTATTAATTAATTTAAAAATATTTAGGTTTTTTAACTTTTTTTTTTTTTTTTTTTTTTTAATAATAATTTTTCGAGATCATGGTCTCTTCTTTTTTTGTTATATAAATTAACAATATATATTTAGTTTTAAATATTTCGCTACTCTCTTGTAGTTTTTTTGTCCTAACTAGCTAACTTGATTCAAACTGATACAAATTATTGCACGCCAACATTTTTTTTCAATTAATCAGTTATAAAATCCATTTTCCTTTACAGAAATTGAATAATTAATTTTATTGTAACCATGTTTAAAAATGGATATAATTATTTATGAATTTCTTTCCATCCATTTAGATCAACAGTGCGTGCCTGCAACATTAACAATGATAAATTATTACCATACGCAACTTTTATAGACAACAAGCAAATAGTTCGTGACAGTGTATACGATACGAAAACTAATATTTTAATAACGGCAGGCGAAAGTAACATAGTTACATTATGGACTCCATTAGAGTGGTCAACTCCAACAACAAGTAGTTCCAGTCTAAAGATGAAAACGAAAAAATTAAATACAGTTACACCTTATTAAAACAGTAATAGTATATAATCTGTACATGTATATTAACTTATTAATGAAATTAAAAATGCGATATTTGTGTTATGAGTAGTGTTCGTTACGTCTTACATGCAATATTACAACAAACTGCCAATTCAGCCGATTGTAGTAAAAATACTAGGAATAAAAATTTGAGTCATTACTTCAGGATGTCCCAATAAACTCTCGACCGATTTATAGAGATGATACATCTTAGAGCAGCTTTTCAGGAATTTTTCATTTTCCTTCAGTATCTGACGAAGGCGGTCCCGAGTGTGATTGAACTTAATGGTGAAAAGATTTTAGTTTTCAGTCATCGAAATTTTGCAATAGCTACTGTAAATGTGACATTTTAGTTTTCTGCAGCAAGTAATTAATTCCTTCAATATTTGACAACTTTGTGCTCAGTTTTATACAGATTTATAAATACACCTCTGAAAGGTTCCGCATTTTGCTACAGCTGTTTCAGATTACTCAACACAGCAAGAGTAAAAACGTAGTTGAGTTTTCTCTTAATTGTTGTACCATGATATACAGAGTAGAATATTTCTTCTCTCAAGTCAAGGCGTCTCAAACAAGGTGGAATTTTTGCTATACCTCCGTGTGTACAACAAACGTCAGAAACACATTGTTTTATGCAATATTTGCATTAGTTGTTTTTGACATATCTTGAATAGGAAGCGCGTGGGGTAGTACAACAACTCGATTCAACACCACCTACTTAAAGATGCCTTGTCTGAAATCACATGTTGTATATTTCTTATTGTTATCGATAATAGACACTTTGTGAGATATCATAGACTATCCCGGGAGATAATACCAAGAATTCAACAACGCTAGAAATTGTTATAATTATATGTGATTAACTAATACAAATGACGAAAACGAGAAATGATTTATTAGGTATGTATTGCATAAACAAAAAAATAAAAGTTAATGAATAGGATATTGATTACATGTGCTTTTAGAGGAGGTGAATGTTCCCTTACCTAGCAGCGACGAGGAGTCTAACGACGAGTCAGCTATTGAAGATGATGACACATGCCCACCTTTCGAATTGGAACAATACTTTCAACACAAATTTCGTATCCAAGATGAAACGGCTGTTACTTTAAAGAAAAACTATATACTGACAATGGCAAAGGACGAGTATGTGTAATAATTAATGGAAAGATTGGAAAAATAATTTATGATATGTATTTTAAGTTCGTTTACCCGCTTAGCTACTGGGTTATCAAATGGATCAGTACATCTGTTTGACATAAGTTCTGAGAGGAGTATAAGCTATTCTTCGCCAGACTGTATCGCACCACCATCTCCAATTGTCTCATCTAATCCTTTAAGCATTTGTGGCGTACGCTTTATGGATGAAACCCCAAATTTGCTATTAGTTGGCACTACAAATCATTTGGTACGTCTCTTTGATTTACGGATACAAGGGGAAATAGCAAGTTTTCACAACAATAGTGAAAATCAAACAGAATCTGCCTCGATGCCCAAGAAGATTTTTTGCTTTGATCGCAACTCAAATAGTCGTATATTGTGTGTCGGAACTGAACAATATCACAACAACGCTTTATTATTATTTTATGATTTGAGGGAACGTAAACAACTTGGTGTGTATTTCGAAAGCCATCAAGATGATGTGACTGCTCTCCGTTTTCATCCCCAAAATCCTGATCTCTTGTGTTCGGGATCAACGGATGGTTTGATAAACATTTTTGATATTCAGAAATCAATGGAGGAAGACGCGCTTTTGATGACGATTAATACCTTAAGCAGTGTACATAAAGTAAATTGGTAAGCACATTTTAATTTGAAGTTCCTCACCAAATTTTGTAATATATTAAAAATTACTATCATTTGCAGGCATAAGAATGTCTATGGCAAAGATATCATCTCTTGTATTACACACACTAATGACTTCAAATTATACGACTATCAAGAAGGTGATTTGATTGCAGAATTCGAAAGAGCTAAAATAACCGAAATCATAAAACGTAAATCAGTAGCAAATTGCAATTTAATTGATTGCCATAATATGAATGATGGAGGAATTTTCTTGTTGACTGGTTCGAATTTAAAGAAAGGGTATATAAAAATTCCATGTAGTATGTATTTATTTATGTTATTTTGGATCTACTTTTATTTTTGTTTAGGGAAATAATGCGCTCCTTGTTGGTTCAGAATAAACAATTATTGCCAGCTACTGACTTTCAAGGAAATAAACAAATTGTCCGCGAAAGTGAATTTGATATAAATTCAAATGTTATCATAACTGCTGGTGAAAGTGGCATAGTAACGTTGTGGACATCACAATCTACATCAAGTCCAGTTACAACTAATTTAAAAACTAGACGGAAAAAACTTAACAAAATAACACCTTATTAGCGTATCAAAGAATGTAGTTCAATTTATATATTTATATGTATAATTGAAATACCAAAATGCAGAACTAAATTATGTATGTGTATTAATTTTCTAAATACAACTAGAAATATATGACAGGATTAGCTTAAGTCGACTTAAGCACTGTATTTTTTTGAATGTGAATAACGTATTCAATTTTAATAAATCATTTATTTAAAAGGAGCATATGGAAAATAATAAATTTGAGAAGATTTTTAAGAGAAATGATAAATTTAAAAACAATGTAATTAAGTTTATAAAAATTAATTATCTACGCTCATATTCCTATAAATAATACGTGTGGAAACAACGAAACATTCATCCTTATCGCATTTGGCGTAGACGTATTTTGACTACTGACGTATTTGTAGTTGCATGTACATAATGGGTGATTTTTTAACCGTAGTTTTTTTTTTAAATCTTATAAAACATATTGTCGTATTTTCGGGATGCATCGGTAACTCATGTACGGCATGTGGCGGTTCTTCACCCCAGATGCGACAGTTTTGCTTGTTTACGTCAATTATTTATCTATTTTGAATTTAAATAAATTCAATAGTGTTATAGTTTATTACATTATAATGTATAAAAACGTCACCAAAGTTGAAAAATTTACAAAATTTGTGTTTGCTCGACCATAACACCCAAATTTCTCAAGTTTTCTTAGATAAATTATATATCTTTCGAAAGATCTCAGTTACTTCTTTCCAAATCTAGTAAGAAATTGAAAATCGGATTATTATCAACAAAATTACAGGCTTATAAGTGCGCAAAGGTACAAAAACCTGTTTTTTAACCGTAAATCCGGATTTTGGAGGTGTCCGGCATATTTCACTATTGGATTCTTCTTTAACTCGACAACACCTACAAGAAAAATAATATCCGGTCCCAGGTTTTTCTACTTCATTCAATTTTGTACCACTGTGTTATCAATCTGCTGCCATCTCTAATATAATATTTCTGTCAGTATGGCAGTACTCGTATAAATTAAGGCAAATATATCTTGTTTTACACTCCTCAGTTTTTCTTTTAGGAAGCATGAGTGTATGGAAGTGGCTACATTTTGTTTATCGTTTATATTATAAAATTGTTTAATATAAATGCTGGAGTAATATTAATACAAATAAACTTTCTATTTAATTTTAGTATATAAATATTACATGAACGATGACTAACATGAAAATTATTAATTAACATCATAAAATGTGACAATAATTATTAATAATATTTCAAACTTTGCAAAATAAAATTAATATATAATTATAAAGTCATATGTTTTAAAATAATAACAAGAAAAAATATGACTGCTATGTCCAACCCGTCATAGTTTAGTGTGCTACTTCAAAAAATTAATTTAGCTGTTGAAGAAAAAACACAAATGTTTGATATCGAAATGCTAAAAACAAGTGAAGAAACTAAAATAATTCGACTTTTTTATATATAGTAAATAAGAGTTATGTAAGTCTGGTAATAATTCCATTTTTAATTAAAATTATAAAAATGTTGAAACAAATATAATCGAAAACAGCTGTCGATATGAGCTTTATAATTTTTTGGACGGCGGCTAGTGGATATTACATTACATATTGGGGGTTTTCTTTCTTCTAATAAACTTAATTTAATATAATGAAAGGTATAAAAATGTTTTATGCTTATATCAATTATAAGTAGCAGCGGCTTGTATTATCACCGGTGGACTAAAGAGTTTCGGTATATGACTCAGATTTTGACTGTTATTTTATGACAAAACCATTTACTATTAGTCTATGATTTAGATTTAAAATTTTAAGACTTTTGGTTGATGTCCAAAAACAATTTGTTTACTCTAATACAATTTTAAGACCTAAAGACAATATGACTTAACAACAAACGTCGTGAATACCCCAAAAATTTAACTTTAATACACAAAAGGCATTTAATTTAATTAAGTTTTAAATCTGGCAATATTGTTTGAAGAAATTGATTTTTATTTTAGTTAAATTCGGTTTTGAAATTATAAAAGTAATAAAAATAATTTTATAGAAACATTTTAAAGAGTAAGACGGCTTTAAATTAGTGATAAAATAAACTAGTGCTCATATAATTGTGAAATATGTCTTTCTTTGGAACTAATAATGCTTTGGGTGCCACTAGTACACCGGCAAAACGTGAGTGAAGAATTTTTCGTAGTAGTTGTTGATTGCATTATGAAATACCAAAATTCATCACAATGTTTTAGCAACTGGGTTATTTTCATCATTTGGTACAGGAGCAGCGGGCACAACACCAGCATTTGGGACTCCAGCCACGTCTGGGGCACAGCCAACGGGGTTTGGAGCAACACCAGCATTTGGTGCGACAGCTACATCAGCTCCTGCTTTGGGAGGTTTTGGTGGCTTTGGCGCAACAAGTTCTAGTACAACAACTGCACCTACTTTGGGTGGCTTTGGTTCGTTTGGGACGACTGGGGGCACTCCAACCGCTTTTGGTGGGTTTGGTAATGCTCCAGCAACTTCAGCGGCTCCCAGTTTTGGTGGTTTTGGAGCAACGGCAACAAATAGTGCAGCGGGTTTTGGTGGTTTTGGCTCTACATCAACAACGTCGACAGCACCAGCTTTTGGGGGATTTGGAGTCCCACCGCCCACAGGAGGCTTTGGGGGATTTGGTACAAGTAAGCTATTTACATATATTAATTTTCTCTAATTTATATTAACGCATTATTAACATTTTACAACATTATCTTTAATTTATTCTAAAATAGTAATTTTTTATTTTGGACATAAATGTAAATACATATGTATGTATTTATCCCTTTCACACGGTGATGCATCGATTGTGCGGGTGGGTTTCTGTCTCAATGGTTTCTTTTCTACATGACCAGTGTCAAATAGACCGGCATGCATCGATTACGCTAATTGCTCTTTATGTTTGTTTCTCTCATTATTCCGCTGTTCGGTTTACTGTTACTTGAATTATAGCAAAATTCTTGCATCACATTTCAGTTTTGTCAAAATGAGGCGCAGAAGTAAGTTTTGTTTTCAATTACAAAAGTACTAATTGTTACCAAATAGTGAAGTGAACATATTTTAACTTAAAAAAATATAAATTTTAATGTTTCACACCAATCAGTCATCTGATGGAATAAAAATGCGTTTTAGCTAAAAATTAGACCGACATGCATCAATTGTGCGTGTCCCAAAAATCCTTAAAGGATATAAAAATGATAAAACCATTCTTACCATTTGGTGATTATATATACCAAAAATTGTGAAAAACTGCCCAGTAGTTTAGCGTCAGATCTGAAGGTTTGTGTGACGAAAATTAATTTTTTTGTGGTGAAATAGTTATTGGTACGCAATATTTTATGTCATTTTCAGGTATTAAGATAGATTATGTGCTTTGACCTGCAATTAACATGTGTCGTAGATGCTGACTTATCTGTGTTCTAAATTTTATCATGATCGGTTAGATTATTTTTGACCCTTCTACTATCGTCCTAGTTGAAAAATACATATCCTATGGGTCTTTCTATATACATATATTTTCAATTTGATCAAAATCGGTTTTTTGCGAAGAAGGAAAAGGAGTGTTTACCGACCGTCGATTCTATACTAAATACTTTTACTATTTATCCCATGTCTGTTGGCAACATTAATTTAAAAAATCGAATAAATTTTACCGGAATATATAAACATACCAATATTACCTCCTTAAATAAAGATAAATCTATAAAAATAGAACTATAAAAAAATTCGAAATCATCATATTCGTAAATTTATAATTTTAACAAATTTAAATTTATTCGTTGAAGATTTTGGGAAACCACCTGCAAACACTACAGTTACCCCCGGATTTGGTGGTTTTGGCGGCAATACTGGGTTTATGATGGGCCAACCGCAGCAACAAGCTCCACCAATATCGGTAGATGATGCTTTTTCGCAATCGATTTTTAATGTTTCTATATACGGTGATGAACGTGATACGATTATTGCCAAGTGGAATTACCTGCAAGCAATGTGGGGCACTGGTAAATCGTTTTATTCGCAAAATGCAGCACCCGTCGAAATAACACCTCAAAATTACTTGTGCCGTTTTAAAGCCATGGGTTACAGCCGATTGCCAGGCAAGGATAACAAAATAGGTTTAGTTGCACTTAATTTTAATAAATCTCTAGCGGAAGTTAAAAATCAACAGCAACAAGTAATTAATACATTAAATGCTGCCTTTGGTAACAAACCGAATTTAATCGTCAATATAGACTCAAGCAAGCAGAGTGAAGAAAAGAGAAGCCAACTTGTTATATACTTGGAAGAGAAGTCGCACATAACACCTAATGACACAAAACGTGTATTAGCGACAGACTTGGCCAATTATCTAAATCAGCCTAATATTAAGGGACAACTTGGTAATCTTGGTATCGTCGAAATACTGGCACTTGTTTTGCCGGATGAGGATCAGCTTAAGGAGTATTTGAAAACACCACCTAAAGGTATTGATCCCCGCATGTGGTGCCAAGCTAAATTGGATAACCCAGATGAAACAAAATTTATACCAGTGCCGATGATTGGATTTAATGAACTTAAATATCGTATAAAATGTCAAGAAAATGAAACTGAAATGCATGCGAAATATTTGCGTAAAGTCGAAATGGACCTATCTGAGTTAAGGCAGCGACATACAGCGGCTACAGCAAAAATAATGGAATACAAACGAAATTTAGCTGAACTCAGCCATAAGATTTTAAAAGTGTGTAATAAAGTTCGGGGGTAAACATTTGTCTAATATACATATGTATTTTTTTAGATTATAGTCAAACAGGAATGTACCCGCAAAGTGGGCTTAGCTTTAACGCCCGAGGAAGAAGCTTTACGTACAAAATTAGAAAACATGCAGGCTTTGGTTTCAGCTCCCACCCAATTTAAGGTGAATTAGTATTTGTATTTTTCAAAAAAAATTATATTTTGGAATTATTTTTTTAATTTAGGGTCGTCTAAGTGAGCTGCTGTCTCAAATGCGCATGCAGCGAAATCAGTATGCCTTATCCTCCGGTAGTGAATATACACTTGACAAAGACTGTGAAGAAGAAATGAAAACAATCCTGAGCATGCAGCAAAAAGCGATGGAAGTTTTAACAGATACCGTAACAAGAGACTTAAAAGCATTGCAAATCATCATGGATGGTATGCCAGAACTTGTAAGAGGGTAGTTGCTGGCTTGCACGCAACTGGTTTGTTATTGTTAGATTCCATGAATTGGAAAGTTAAAATACGAAAAATTTTTCTGTCAATTTTCTGTTGAATTTTCATTATTAATTACACCAATATACTTCATTTACTTTTCTTTCCGCTTACAAAACAATAATCAAACGATATTAAAAGTAATACTCTCAAAAGTCCAAATAACTTTGAACTTGTCGTTTTGTGGGAAAGAAACAGGTTCACATCCTCAACATGCAATGCATAAATTTAGTGTCAATAAACTTGGCTGCTTTGGCCAGAAAAACTAATTCACTTTTCATTAGCTATTAAAACAATTTATTTCTTAAATAGGTATGTACACATATACATATCGTTACTTTAATATAGAAAGGCCCTAACTAATTTTTCCTTTTTAATGGAGTTTTTTTTATATTTTCATATAGATACACTTGGAAATAAAACTGATAAATATAGTTGGTGTGTTCCAATGGAGAATTAATAAGAAACTGACTTGGAAAAATAATCGCGACTACTGAATACTCTTGTTAATATTGTTGAATATTCTTGTTAAGTAAATTATTAGTTAGGGTCTTTCTATATTACAGTAACGATATACATATATACTTTATACATGACTGTTTTGCAATAGTGCAACAAGAAAATTGAACTTATTACACATATACGATCAGCCATCAGAGAAAGAGAAAAATTGTGGAAAACGAGTTACAACATCCTTGCACCTACGTTTTAACACACAAATATGCATTTCATCATGATCGTCATACACACGATACGTAATCTCAAATTGAAGTTATGAATTTTATTTCCATTCAGTTTTTCATCATGAACACTTACGTTTGTGTTGTGTGTGAGAACTTGCAACAGCTTCAATTCTACTGTTACATTAACACGATTGTTATTGATGTTTTGGACGCAGCATACATCCATACGAGTATACATCCATGTGTATTACATATAATTACTTGTTTTCGAGTAGTTTCTTTTCTTTTCTTATTTACTGAGAATTGAAAAATCTCTTTAAGAAAACAAGTTGATTTTTTGTGGAACGAGTTTTACGAAACGTTTACTCTTTTTTTTTTGCATGCAATATTTTCTTTGTTGTATAAAATTCAGTTTTGTTTATGTTACTGGTTGTTAACGGACACTTCCGAGTTACCGTCCAAACATTACGGTACTTTTTAGGTATAAATGTAGCTGACGATTACATGAACATCTATAATAGTTTTGCAAGCCAAACAAGTGGATCACATTTTACTTAAATAAGCGCACCAACAGTGAAAAAAAGTTTAAATAACTTGTAGACAAATTGAAAAAAAAAATCTTAAAATGTTACATATTACGGCAACAGTGAGTTGATAATGTTAGAAATGGTATATTTTTAGTAAAATTATTTATTGTTTAGATAGTTGTCTTCTTATTTGTGGGAGTAGCTTGTGCTTTACCACATGGTAAAAAATCTACTGACATTAAAAAGCCAAGTAGTGAAGAATATGGAGTTCAACCTGAAGTTTTAACAATTGAGCGTTTAGAAGAACTTTTAAGAAGGGCAAGCGAAATATTTAAACCAAAACTCCCAACATCTGAAGCACCGTCTGCAGAGATACAGCAAGTGGATATACCCATACAATTTTTGCAGCCACCAGCTATTCAACCTTACAACTTTTATTTACCACTTTTCGGTTACGATGAAAGTGATGCCAAAATTGATAAACTTGATGGCAAAAGTCGGAGGATGGAACATTTTACGCCACCACCTCAGCCTAAAGAAGGTCAAAGGCAAGAAAATTTTTATGACGTTAAACCTAGAAAATATTTACCAAAAAAATTTAATGGATCCGACAAATACATCAACATTAAATGGCTAAATGCATATGAAAAACAATTGTCATCTCCCAGCAACAAAGAAACAATAAATATACCGAAAGACGTTTACCTTTTAAACGATGAACGAAATCGGATAAACTTTGACGACACCTTTTTTAATGTCGACCTAAAAATACCAGATCGGACGAATAAATTGGAAAAGTCTCAACCCGAAACGGAAAGTCAACACGATGACGATACCAATCAAGAAGAGGAGGATTTAATAGCTGCCGCTGCTTTACAAATACCATTGATAACTCGGTTTACAAATCTTCGAAGGTATTGAACTAGATATAAACAATAGCTTTATTTAGTGAAATAATAAGAAAAGTAAAAAAATTTTAACATAACAAACGAACATTTAATGCGTTACGACAGCTTGAGGCCCGTACGCATTGTACTTGCGTCACTACTGATATGTAATACATTCGTACAACTACCATTAAATAACCATTATTTATTAAACTTTTTTTTAATAAAAAATATATGTATACATATGCATATATGTATAAAAGATTTGATAGATGAATACGTTATCTTAAAAATTAAGTAATCATTTGTTGAAACTTTTAATTTCAGAGGTCAGATAGGGAAAAAAGAAATACGAAGTACATAATTCTCTGTCCTTTTGTTTTAAAATTATGTAACATGGGTGTCTGTAATAAAGATTTTTTACAACTTTCACTAAAGCCTCAACAGTAAAATTCCCATTCGAACTAACAAACTTCTTCAAAATCAAAATAAAAAAGGACAAATTCTCAAGCTAATAGTTTTCTGAATATTAATTATTCAGGTTCAATTTTTGAAAAAAGCACCGTTATAAAAACAAAAACTGAATAATAAATAATATTACATATCATTAAAAAGGAAATAAAGAAACATTAGTTAAAATTTAAAAAAAAAAATCTTGTAGAACATCACAAAATGGTCAGCGCAGTGAGAAATTTAGGAACGTGCGCAATTTGTCTTCAAACCATTACGCACTAACTTGTCGATATCATCCAATAGGCCAGATGCTCCAAAACGAAATAGTGATGGTTGCAACCAATTCACACCTAAAGTTTCTTTAACCAATGTCATCCATGTTATTGCCTCGCGCACAGTTCGCACTCCACCGGCAGGTTTTAATCCAACAATCTGTCCAGTTTTCCGTATGAATTCTTGAATGGCCCAAATCATTACTAGTCCAACAGGAATTGTTGCATTTACAGACTCTTTCCCCGTTGATGTTTTTATGAAATCTGCTCCAGCCATCATGCACACCATGGATGCCTTGTATACCTGAAATGAATACGTTCACTATGAATTTGTATTTTCATGATTTCATAAGCACTTCTTTATCTGAATTCATTTTTAATGACGTCTTAAATTGTAACAAGATTATCACTTTTGATTTCTTGGAAAACACATTCAACTCTGACCAATAATTCGTATGGCCTACTGCGCAGTTGTAGGTATAATTTAAAAAAATTTATAAATGTGACAGCACTGTGTTAAAATCATACGTTCTGCGCCTAAATTGACAAGGCTCATTTCCAATAAATCCATGCATTAACTATTTGTTTTGCTGGGTTTGCGTACATTTACATACATATTCATCTACTTACATTTTCCATTGAACCCAATTCACCAATTGCTAAAATAGTTTTCATATGAACTTCTTCTCCACACGCTCTTCTCATCAAACACACTTCATCATACAATGCTTTCCATTGTTCAGTTAAAGCCAATCGACGATTTATAACAATGTCTATTTCCCTGGCACCGGATTCAATTGCAAATGCTATTTCAGTCAAACGCGTCTGAATTCCATACTGTCCGGTTGGAAAACCGGTAGCTACTGCGGCTATATTGATTTTATTGGAACACTTGAATTGGTCAAAAGTTTTACGAGCATCAGCTACACGTGCTGGATAAACACATACGGCAGCTGTATGAATTTCTTTATGCAGAGTGGGTTCGATATTTTCTTCCAATAGTGTGAGGGGAAAAGGAAAGGCTGCTTTCTGGCAAAGACGAGCCACATTGGCATTGCTGTCATCGCCTGCCAATGTAGTCAAATCGGTGAGCGTCAGAGCTTTTAGAGCCCAAACAACTTCATTTAAACCAGTGACTTGGCCCTGACAGGAAATTTCTTTTGCAATGTTTTCCAATTGTCTCAAAGATATAACGACATTCAACAAGTTACTTTCTGCAAAAATTATGTTTGGATTTTATTTCATGTGCAGTACATACTTATATACATTGTTTTACATACCGAAGGGAAAAATTTTGTTAACTTTCATGACGCGTTCTTTCTCAATTTTAAGTTAATGTAATCATTTCATATTCCTTTCATAAATACGTACATACATATGTATGTTCAAGTATACTTAATTATTTACACTTACACACTAGTGTAAATATTTTAATTTTATCAATTAATAAAATTTTAATTCTCGACTGGAAATAAACACTTTAACCCAATGAAAACATTATCAGCAAACTTTTATTTTCAGCTGTGTTTTATATTTCTTCCATGATCGGAGATCGAAGCCGATAGGCAACAAGTTGACTAACAGTAGCCGCCGATTAATTTTTAGAATTATTAAGCCCGTCGCCGACCGTCATTTTTTATCGGCTTAGCTGATATAAAAACAAAAAAAAAAAAAAAAAAAAAAAAAAAGAGTTAAAAAACTCATTAATATTAATATGCTTTTTGTAAAACTAATAACAAATAGTTATTCGTCGTTCTATCGCTACTATAAAGGAATGTGTTCTGATGAAATCAGGGAACTCGTTCCCGAAACCCGGTTATTCACTAGCAGGACGCGTCATCTCTAAGAGCGCATCCATTTGTGGTCGACTTGGCAGCGAACGGCACTACGCATTACAGAGAAAATTCGTTTTTTGGCGAACAGCACGTATGTAGAATGGACTACCCGCAGAGATCTTTCCTGTCACTTTGGCCGTGGGAAGATTTAAATCAAATGTCAATAAACACGACTTCCTCTATCCTTTCTCCTAAAACTTTATTTCCTAATTCCGGCACAATGCAGCGTATGTATAGTGCTAGAGTGCGGGTCCAAGGAAAAAAAACTTTTTTTTTGGTATCGACTAGTCGCCGCCTTTTTCAGTAGACCGCCAACGGAATATATATATGAGCCGCCACGGGCATGAATATACCTTCGGCTTTCATATCCGGCCATGAGGCAATACAATATTTTGTAATTGTTGCCGTAGTAATGCCACATAATTATTATATGATGATGCCACTTTGTGTATTGATCATGATCTGTTTTCGGTTGCTGTCAAAATACATTACCCTCTATGTCAGCATAACAATTTTTATGATTACCAAACATCATGCTGGAAAAATTCTCCTCGACAGTTTCAATTAAAAGTATTTAATTTAAAATAGCGCGATCTTCTACTATCTTGTAAAATAGTACATAGTCAAATCAATGTGAATAAATAACCTGCCATCCTCTCTGTTGCAACCACCGCCATTAAATTCCAATCTTCAAATAATGGTTGACTTTGTAGGGCAGTGAATTTTTGTTTATATTATTATTCAAAATTGATTAAATTAAAGTGTCTTTTATGTAAAAAATGTGCAATAAATACTAAAATGTACGACTTTTAAAGTGAAAAAAAATTGAAGTGATTAATTATATTTGTAGCCCTGATTTTTAGCATTTTGTACAACTAACAAAAACAACAATGGGTTCAGTGAAAATCAAAAAATTATAAAATTGTTTTGTAAAAACTGGATCTCATAAAATATTAAATTCAAACCGTGTAGTTGTGTCGTTACTAAAAGTTTGAAGCTTCATTAAAAAATTAAATTAATATATATATATATATAAAGGAATCTTCGGAACATAATCAAATATCAATATTACCGAGCTATATACCGCACATATTAAGTAAGTTTTTTTTATTATGTATTTTTTTTCTTTTTTTATTCAGTACTAATGCAATTTGTGACTACTTGAAGCTAATGAATTTATACTATTTTTCAAAATAGCTAAACATTGAAGAAATTCTAACGATGTTTAGCCCATAGCTCCCAATATTCTTTCTTTTGCATTTCAAATAAGCGGGAAATCGTACGATCGTAGGCAAACATTTCTTCCTCGCCCGTGAACACGCTAGCTTTTGTGTCATTCTGCAATATTAAAATGAAATAACACTTTGTTTACTTTATTAAACTATTGATAAGTATGCTACTTACCACACTCAGTTTCAAATCGTCCATTAACATGCGTTGCTCATCGGCAATGTCCGAGGGGGTTTCGCTGAAGTTGAAGAGCTTATCAATGGGTACGTCGGCTGAAATTACAACTCGAACACGATTATCATAGAGTGTGTCGATAAGCCATATGAATCTTCTCATTTGGGATTTAAATTTCAATGTTAATTGTGGAATATTATGAATTAGAACTGTGTGAAAGACTTGTGCTATTTGTATATAATCACTGCCACCTAAAGGCTGTCAAATAATAACGTTTTGAACATTTGGAAGTGTTAAAATATTATACTTTGCATACTTACCCGATCGCATAGTTCATCGAAACTGCTATCTAATACTTGACCACATGTGCGTTGAAACGTTAAATTGCGCCCAAAATGTGTAATAGTGCGAGGCCTTATTATATCATTCTCCTGCGAACATAGTATTTTGAACATACGTTCCATTTCTTTTTTTGCATCAGTTTTGGTTGTTCTGAAAATATAAATATTGTTTTAAGAACGTCAAATTCGCTGCTCTATTTTCAAAATATATTTAAAAATTTAACATCTGCCAACCAATTATTGTTTGCTTTCAAAAGATACTAACACAAAAAAATTAGTATCGCCCGACTGTGCTATGCGCCGGTAATCAATTCCGCTATCTAGGGGCGATACATTACAACGACTTTGCAAAATATCAATAAATGGCAGAAAATTACTGCGTTGTAAGCCATTCTTGTATAATTCAGCAGGGTGTCGGTTACTAGTAGCAATGCAAACAATGCCTTCGTTAAACAGATGAGTGAATAAGCTTTTTAAAATCATAGCATCGGCAATATCAGTCACTTGAAATTCGTCGAAGCAAATTAACCAAGCATCAGCTGCAATCATTTCAGCAACTGGCAAAGTAGGATCAAATGGTTCGGGTTTTTCAGAATTAAAGGCACGATCTCTAGGACCACGTTCTTTTTTAACCTGGTGAATCCGGCTGTGAACTTGAGTCATAAATGAATTGAAATGAACACGTTGCTTTTTGTCAATCTAGAGATAAAAAGATATGTTAGTCGAATTGATTCGAACATGAAACTGTATTTACTCACATTCGTACAACAATCATAAAACATATCCATTAAAGTTGTCTTACCACCGCCTACACTTCCATAAATGTACAGACCTTTTGGCGCGTTATTATTTAACAATTGAATTGAATGAGAGGAACCACTTTCTTTACGTAAGAGTCTACCAAACAAACCTCTTCCGCTTAGCCTATCAGGTTTGACTGCTCTTGGTTGGTACGATTTTATTGCGTTGTACACATCTTCCAACTTCTCCGCGGTGACTTTCTGATCTTTATCCGGCAATAATTGTTTCTCCTCAACCTTCTTGAGATACATTTGAAGAGGCGTAAAAAATCGTTGTGATGCACGATTTCCATTTACAACTAATAATAAAAATTGTTGGTGTTCTAAAAGCAAATTTCCAAACCGTGGTAACAGTTTAAATCCAATCATTTCGAAACTCGTTATTAATGGCCAGCAATTGGCTCAACCAAAATACTTATATAATGTAATAATACCTATTACTTAATGAAAATTATTAAAAATTTTCAATTTGTTGTTTTTATTGTCAGCTGATTGTGTTCACCATATTACATAAATACGCGGAGCTATTGTTTTTGTTGAATTTAATTTCAAGAGCAAGGCAAAACTTTCGTCTACGACCGTGAATTTTTTTCTTTTTATTATCAAGTTTTTTCTCTAAAATGAATCGATCAACTAAACTTTTTTCATTTGCAATGAAATTGTAAATAAACAACATGTGTTTTTTATGAGAGGGAAAATGTACAGTGATGGAGAGCAGAGGTGCAAGTCGTGCAGCTCGTAGCCGGGTTAGAGCCGCCGCCGCTACTATTTTCTAGTTTAAGTTGCTGGCCGGTAAGTCGTCTAATTTCGGCTAAAATACGTCAGCCGAAAAGTGAGTTCAAGTTCTAGTGCCAGCCGATTAATAAACTAGAAAAATAGAACCAGAAAAACTTTTAGCAACCGTACCTGCAGAGGGCGGCGATGGCTGAAGTAGTCTGCACGTTTACTACAAAACCAATAAATAACCGGTTCAACACCAGTTTCAGACCAAGTCTTAAAATCATTACGCATTTTTTCTGATGTGCATTAGTTTGCCTTTGTGTGAGTTTTTTACTGCAGGTTTCCAGTGGCGAAGCCATAGTCACCGAATAGTACCGAATTCAGCTAATAGCAATCCATAATCACATTAGAGTGCCCTCCTTGGTCGGCATTGTGTAGCACCGGCGAAGCAAAATAATTACTAAAAAAATGTTACTGAAACGAAGCGTGAATACGTCAGAGGCGGTGCAACACTACTATAAACAAAAAAGTACCAAAGAAAATCTGTAAAATAGTAAAGTTTTACCTGCCGTCATTTCTTTACTCCAGTTTTAGCACATTGCATCGCATTGCTGAGTCCTGGTCCATGAGTGCTGGACCAAGATAAAAAAAAGTAATACCACTATGTCTAGCAGATCTCTTTTCGAATCTGGAGGGAGGTTAGCCAATTTCAGAAATGTCTGCAAGTGCCTGAAATAACTTAGATATTATAGATATAATAAAAATTTTCTAAACCACAGTAAGTAAATTTTATGAAAGGCACAACAATCATCAATTTCTAGCAGTCATCTTTTTCTTCACCATTCCTACAATTTTTACAAATCAACTTTTGCAAGTCTGGCTAAAACAATGGGAACAGTAATTTTATCGAGAAGATTTTTTTTGCTTCGACTTACGTACACAAGAACTTTTAATATATATAAGAAAAATCGCATTGTCGCCGGCTTTGAACCGCTGCTGTCAAAAATTGCATAATCTGGCGTCGGCAACAGTTTTGTCACGACTTCGACCTCTGATGAAATGAACACTACGAGTTAAATTTGCTATCTTACTCCACAGTACTTTTTATTTCAAGTGTGCAAACCGTTGCTTTTATAAATATTTGAATATGAACACCAGAACTTTTTGGAATTAAATTATTCATTGTATCTTATAGTATATGTGGTTTATCTTCTATTGTGTGTATATTATTCTCTTCGTTTTGGTACCATTATAAATATTTTGAGGGTAATTCTGAAACCTCATTATAACACCAAATATGAAGACCGCAATACATCTTGCACAGCATACGAGTAATTTTTTGCGTCATATATAATTTATTTTTAGCGAACCAGGAGAACTTTTCGTTGAAAGCATACCGAAAATTAGCACCTTCTTGAAACGTGGTAAATTATTTTGTTTTCGGTATAAAATAATAATAACTAGAAGTTAAAGATTAGAAGAATATTCCCCTGTACAATAAGAGGAGCACGTAGTATTTAGTAATTATTTTAAAGCACCTAAAACGTTCCAACTCATTAACGGCAAGAGCGATTTTAATGATTGTTTCACTATTGGTTAGATTGGGATACTGGCTACACACAGACGCCCTACATGGACAAGTAGGTGTAATTGGGACAATATTATTTATTAATTGTTAAGACAGAATGGTTAAAAATTCAAAAGTACTTTTGAACTTAGTAAGAGTGAAACTAGTATGACCCAAGGACCAAAGATCATGGTGTCATCGACTTCCAGATCTATACAATCAATAAATTTGCTTCAGGGGTTGAAACAACGTATTAAACTGTTTGGTGAGTGACCATGATACTCGCAATTGCAGAAGAAAAATTACAAATGAAGAGAGAAGCATATAATTTACTCACATGCTTCTCTTCGCTCTCTGCTGTTAACATATAATTTCTGAAATAATAATTTCGTAGTGCCAACTGGGAGTTAATACTGATGAGTTCCTCTTCTTACCGGACGGAAACTTCACTTTGCGGTTAATTCTGGAGTTTTCATATTCTTTTAAGAAAATAGCTATATTAAGGGGTAGATAAAAAAAATTTTACGCCATTTTGAATTTACATAAATATATATGAAATTACTATTTTCGGATTCTTATAAAAAAATCTTAACGCCCATGTTATAGCTGTGCATTCGTATTCTTCTCAGCAAAACCATACCATGTCATAGGTTTGGAAAAGAAAATGTTGTACGGCATCTTACGATCGTTCGCCATATGGAATTTATAGGAACTTCGTTTTGTTTTCCGAATTAAATTTTTTAAAGCAAAAATGTTACAATTTTGCTTTGAAAAAAATTTTTTTTCATTTCATTTAAATTATTAATTCTTTTCAAAAAAACCTAGCCTAATAGGCCATAATCGGTACCACTATTCTACTCATGAATATTCTACAATCAAATCTTTCTGAAAATTTCCGAAAATACAAGTAAACAATTGATTTAGTCCCTATTTTTTCGTTTTAATTTATTTTTAACTTCAGTCCGTAGAAAGTTACTGATTTTACTCCATATTTCAAAAATCGAATTTTCGTCTTTTCTGACTAGTTTCGCGATGATGTCAGTATGAATGTGTGTAAACATCTCATAACTTAAGAATGATTTAATAGTAACCAAATTTGCCGCATTCGTAAGACTTGACTGTCGTTAGATAATGAACCGATTCGGTTCGATAGATTTCGAAAATTTTCTAAAAATTGTTTTTTTTTTAATAAATCTAGTTCAAAATTTAATGAGCTCTTAATATAAAAAAGAAACGTCGATTCCACATTTTTTTCAAAATAAACTGCTGAACCGATACAGTTCAAAATCTAATCAGTTATCAAGAAGAAACGCTAATTTTACTAAAATCGGATCATTTGTTTGTCGAGATATCCTTGAGAAAACATTGGAAAAAAGTTGTTTCTTTTTTCTAATAAATGCAAAAGTCTTCCTCAAATCTATATTATATATGTACATACATATTCACTAATTTTTATAGATTTAAAAAATGTATCGGATATCGCAAATTTAATCAAAATCTGTAAAATCGTTCCAGAGATATCGATATCGAAAATTTGCGAAAGAATGTTTTTAATTACTCCGACCTTTTTTGTGAAATCGATTTTAATACACATTTATGTTAACTTTACCGCGATCTTTCAGGGATGACCTGTAAGGCAATCCGATTCGCAAATTTTTTCGAATTTTCAAATATCATGCATTTCTGATATAACGAATTTAGTTCGAGAACCAGATTCAATTCAGAAACATCATTTGTAAGCATTGAATGATTGATTGATTGAAATCTACAGATGCCCCTCATGACGCAGTACGAGTCTTCATCTGTATAATTCATTGATCTTTTATTGTACCCAAGTCACTCGTAAAATGTTGACAACATAAGATGACTTGCAAAACAACTATAACACTGGTCAACAAAAGAACACTTTTTGCAACAGTAACATTTTTTGTATCAGTAAGACAAAAACATGAAAACATTTCGCATTTTTTCTGATGTGCATTATTGTGGCTTTGTGTCGGTTGTTGTCCGAAGCTTTCAGCGACGAAAGCATAGTCACTGGTCATATGAGTGGTTCGTTGATTTCGCTTAAATCATAGGATTTGCAAAGGCATAGATCGAAATCTTTTCGCCCATCCAGTACGAAGACCTACACATGTGACACAGCTGATGTGTGGAACCCACGATTTGCCTTGCTGTCATGATGGCAAAGCCTAAGTATTTTTTATGTAACTTAATGCCGTTAAATTTCTTCGCTGAGTTTTATATATAATGTCGCCGCAACTGTCATAAAACTTTTCTGGATAATTTTTACACTTTCTTGATATTATTTAAAAATCAGTTAACTTGAAAACAGAAAACATAAGTACGCTCTTTAAATAATAAGTACTTTAAATGTGAAAAGAAACTTAAAAAAGGGGTAATCAAAAATTTTATGGGTAGAAGTTGTAATCAGCGTTACTTATGTGCGTCCGATTCAAGGACGAATGTTGGATATGTAAAAAGCAGTACATTTTTAATTTTTTTTTTTGTGTGTCAGCGAATGTGAAATCTTCTCGAATGCTGCCATATTGCAGCACTGGCTGTAACACATACCTACACCTGGGCATTACGGTACGATATCAAACAAAATTTTAATAGAAATTTGGATTCAAATCGAATGCCGTAATTTGGCCGTTATGAAATCAAAATAAATAGGTTATTCAAATGTGGTAGGTAATTCAAAATTAATAAGTATGTACCTTACTTGTTACAACATTTTGTTGACCAGTGTAATTCTATACACATCTACAAATACGTAAACAAATCAACAGATGAATGTACGATTTTGTAGGTCAGGTTTCTTCCTCTGTTACTGACTTCTATTTATATGCAAACATACATATTTAGTAGGGTGTATATTTTTCGAAATTTAAAAAGAATCCGGTTTTCGAGCTTTTTTTTTTGGCTTAATAAAGTTTAATTTAATCGTAATAAATTTTGACTAACGTTGAATAATTGAAAGAATACTTACATAATTGTATTGGAAGAATGATTTTTAATTTTACCTTTTAAACACAATCATTGTTGTAGTTAATATATTTCAATTATTTTCATATTTTATTATGTAAAATAAATACTCGTATAATTAACAATTAAAAATTATTCTATTTATCCAATTCAATCAAATTATAAATAAATTAAAAATAAAATTTTTTGAACAAGTATATTAAGTATAAAGTACCTACAATTGTCAACCAAAGTGTTGACTAATTGTAAGCAAGGTTTAGATAAATTAAATAGATTTAAAATCAAATATTAAAATGTTTGTTGTATAAGAAAAATTTTTAAAGAACCTATTTGCTTTGTTTTGTATGTACATATATTCAGTAATTCTCAAATATTTTTTGGGAGTTGTTGTATAAACATGTGAAATTTCTTAGCTTTTATCAAGAATTTGGTTAAAGGTCTACTGAAGATTTTGATTTTAGCACCAAATGAATTGCTGCATATCAACCAGCTAAACCATATAACAAACATAGATAAATAATCGTAATGAATTTTGACTAACGTTGAATAATTGAATAATTACATAAAATTTACAATAAAAAAGTTTGTTTTTTTGATCGGAAAAAATCGACATGATTATTCAGCAATCAAGAAATTAACAATAAAAAAACCGACGGCCATAGCACTGAAAACAACCGGTTCGATAACCCTAATATTTAGTATCTCTAATATCCATTTCAATCTTCAACAATGATTTAATATGAGTATATATGGAGTATAGAATTGATAATAGAAATCGAACAATTCAAATATGTATGTAAAGTAAAACAATTATCAATTTAATAATAACAATTTGCTCATTTTCACCAACATTTCGTGCGTTTTGACTTATGAATATACGCTACACCTATTTAAATTAAAAAAAAATTTAATATAGAGCATACGTTCATGAATTTTATTAAAAATTTTGTATTTTTTTTTCTGAAATAAGTGTTCAACTTCTGTGATTATGACGTAAGTAGCTAAAACACATCATAATCAATCAAAATGTCGATTTTGAATTTTTTGTTTGTATGGGAAGTACCACTTGTTCAATCCCTCCCAGTTTTTGACTGGTGATTTGTTTTAATTCCAAAGTCTATTCTACCCATTTTAGAAAATTTTTCAATATATACAGAAATCAATATTTAGTTTATATGGGAGGTACACGTCCACTTGTCAAATTCCGCCCACTTTTTGGCTGGTGATTTGCACTGTCCATTAAGTTACTCAGACCACACACAGAAGCTTGAACTTTAACCGTTCTCGAGATATAATGAAATCAATATTTAGTTTGAATGGGAGGTACCACGCCCACTTGCCCAATTCCGCCCACTTTTTGATTGATGATTTGTTTTAACTACAAAATAATTTCTACCAAATTTAAAAGATTTTGCTTTAACAGTTTTCAAAGTATACAGAAATCAATATTTAGTTTGTATGGGAGGTACACCCCCACTTGTCAAATTCCGCCCACTTTTTGGCTGGTGATTTGCACTGTCCATTAAATTACTCAGACGAAACACGGAAGCTTTAACTTTAACCGTTATCGAGATATAATGAAATCAATATTTAGTTTGTATGTTAGGTACCACGCTCACTTGTCCAATTTCGCCCACCTTTTGATTGGTGATTTATTTTAACTACAAAGTCATTTCGAGCACATTTAGAGACTTTCATTTCAACCGTTCTCAAGATATACTAAAATAAATATTTACATTGTATGGGCGTGGCAACGCCCAGTTGGTAAATTTTTTAATTAATATAGCCTATAGCTCAATCCAGATATACAGAGTGATATTGTGAAAATTTCAAGAAAATCAGATTTTTTAATTGAAACACTTTTGCTGGAAAATCTTCATACATCATTAAATGTTTCTATTGAAGCTCTTTTGTATCATTTTTTTTCCGTTAATTATACCAAATGTACTAAACTGAACTGAAGTGATTTTATCAGTTTGTGTGTGTGCACATGTTTATTTGCATGCGGATAAATTTGCGCATGAAAATTAAGTGAATTTGATGATTATAAAAACATATTTAGTCATGGTTGCAACACTTTTTTTAACTGGGTGCCAGTAATATACATACATACATATTTATCATTGAAAAAGTCTCCATGAAAGTAAAATTGTTTCAGTTGGGATGTGGGAAATTCAAAAAGTCACGCACTTATTGACCCATCTTCCTAATTATTATTTTTATTTCTACACAGGAAAATGTCATTCGACTAACATTTTATTAAAGGGTGCTTTAGACGATAAGATTTGTCGTACGTAAAATGAGAGAGAAAATAAAATGAAATTCCATCCGTATTTCAAAAAAAGAGAGTAAAAATCGAATGATTGTTTTCTGGCTTTTACACCATTGGTATGGATAAAATCAAGTAAGATGAAAACATTCTCATTTAATTTAACTACAGATGTTTGCTTGTTTTCCCCAGGGATGGAGTTCTTGTGCAAATGAATTTTTTTTAATAACCTTGAAAAATATTTTTATAACTTTCGAATATGTTATTTTAGTGGTCAAAATTTTTAGTGTACTTTTAGAAAATATACGTATATTTTTATAAAATTGTGCTGTCGCGGTCTAAAATGTACATTTTGATTTTATAATTGGTATAAATTTATGAAACCAGTTTTCCCTCCCTGGCTTTCTCACATTTGTTTACATAAAAATGCATCCCTGATCTAATGGTGTATGTTGGTTTTTGAAAAATTTTAAAAAATCAAGAGAGCCATACGACTGTCAAATTTTCATCCGTATTTTCTCTCAAAATCTTATAGTTTCATTACATATTACGTTTAGACGATCCGACTTGTGCTCTTCTACACAAAAATTTGACATGTCGTACGAGAGATCTTATGGTCTAAAGCACCCTTTAGTAACACGTGATCTCTGGAGCTGTAAAAGCAATCGAGCTGAAATTTTTCAAACTCAGGTCAATTGACATTAGGTTTTGAGCCCTTGGGAAGTGAACAGCAGTGTTGGCAGATGTGAAAAAAGCATTTTTTTGATATTTTTAGCGGATTCTTTTGAAATTTTGCATGCAAATTCTATCCCGTATCCAGATACATATATAAAAATTTTTTTTCAGTAAGTGCACAACTTGAGGGTGGCGATGGTCGAAGTGCTCTGTACGTTGACTACAAAACGAAAATTTTCCTGGGTTCAGCCACAGCTTCAGACTCATAAAAACATCTCGCATTATTTCTGATGTGCATTTGAGTGTCAGGCATATCAGAACGTCCTCCTTCGTCGGTATTGTGTAGCACCGGCGAAGTGAAATAATTACTATAAAGAGCTATTAAAAACGATGATTCAAAATTTATACGTCTCCTTGACATCAGAGACGCTACAACACTGCTATAAAAACAAATAACGTGCAAAAAAGCAGCGCTGTAAGATAGTGAAGCTTCACGTCCTACCATTTCTCCTACTATCCCTTTACTAGACACAATTCGTCTAGTAAATTGTTTGTCTTATTGTTAAATTGTTGTTGAGCTGCACTGACCTAATAATTGGATCATTGCAAGCACTTTGTTAATTTCATTCTAAATTTCAGTTAGTATAATTTCGTGCCAAAGGTTTGCCCCAGTCGACTTGTTATGATTTTAAAAAATAATAGTGTTTAGTTTGACTAGACATAATTGGAAAAAATAAAATGCAACATCTTCAGCAAAAGCATTGTAAAAGAAATTAAAAAATTAACGGCTACTTGTTCTTTATATTTCGCTATTTGGCCATTTCATTTGAAGTGCAACAAAAAACAACCGGTAGATGAACATACGGCCAGCCGTGTGAGGCATTAGCTGTTAAAAAAAAAAGCTTAACTAACTGATTAAGTTATGGCCACAATAAAATCACAAGAAATAGAAATAAGAAATGGGGTTTGCAACATTAGGTGAAATATTTGTTAGATCAGTTAAAAGAAAGATGCTGACTAGAAATCATGATGGACGCGCAAAAACATTTATAATTGCAACATACTCAGCGTATTGATGGTTGCCTTGAATTGTTAAAGTGTAGCAATGAGTGACCAAATTGCGTTCTCACACACCAATTGACAGTTAAAGAAGTGTAAAAATAGAAAAATAATATCAAAAGAAAATTAAAAAAAAAAAAAATTAAATAAATGAAAAACAAGTTAAAAGCGAAAACTACTGTTCACAAAGATTAAGACTGGAAAAATAAAAATATTGCAACAAGTATATGGACGGTCTTGTGTGGAAATTTCTAAATCAATTTGAAGCAATAGAAAAAAAAAATAAATGAATTGGAAAAGTGCTAACCCGGTCATTGTTTTCCGCGTTCATGTGTATAATTTTTTTGAAGCTAAATAAATCAAAGACATTAAACTAGAACGTTATGTTTGTTTCGACCATCTGTAGATAAAACTTAATACTCCATTCAACAATTAAATAAATATGTCAAGACAATACGCGCGATTTTGTTTAGTTCTTATTTCATATTTAAATACATTACATGGCGCCATTATGCCTCTAAGATCATTGAATCCATCCACCTCAACGTACAAACCTTCAACTTTAATTTTGCCGCCAGGATTTGATTCACAGCAGGTGCCCCGTCAACCCATGTTGTATCCCTATGCTGTGTCCCGATCGGACATTCCAGAGAGACCTAAATTAAAAAATATTCTCAGTACAACACCTGATTGGATTCCTGTAGCTTTAAATGGCAAAAGTGATTTGACACTGAAACCAATTTTCTACTCAACAACTCCGACATATCCAGCGCCTGCTTTAGAGGATCACATTTCATACAATGAACTAAAATATTCCTCGGCTTCGTATAAAGAGGGTCCTGTGTTTGAATCAATTGTTTATGGTACATGGAAACCAAATCCGCCTCTACAACCGGTTAAAGTGACCAATTCTACGAAGAAGCAACAACATCAGCAAGAAAAACCACTTCTACATGCTACCAAAAACAACACGAATGGCAGCAACTTTAACGAAGATTTCGCTGCTTATGATGAAATATATCATAATAAAACTATTAGCAGACAGCACGGTAAGCAATGGATATTCTTTACAAATTTATATAGTATATATTATCTATTTTTACACTGTTTTGAAATAACACACTTCGCAAATAAGAACAAATGGTTGTTTTTGCATGAAATTCTTTAAACTTGAGCACCTTTTTTTCAACTCTTATTACAACTAATATGTGTTCTCTTTTAATACAATGTTTTTCAGTACAATGTTCATAAGTAACTTTCGCTGATATTATTTACATACTTATGTATGCGTACGTTAATTGCAATGCTCCTTTTATCAGTAATTGACAAAGGTATTTTAAATTGACTTTTATTAATTTAAATCTTTCAAACCTGGAACCATCTTTATTGTTTCTATCTTATGCAATTGATTTGTTTTTTGTTTTTTCATATGTAGTTTTGCAATAATCATCACTTTTTATTGTACGTTGTACTCGGTAAATATTTGGAATTTTTTTCAACTTAAATGATTTTTTAAAGATATGTAACGCATTCATAAATTTACCATATCTCGCATGTATTTTTTAACAGAATATTTTTTCACGGGATTTTCAAGAACTTATTTATCGTGTAAAAAAAGAGTTGGGTGTAGAACATTTTAAAAACGCATAAATGGGCGCATTTTAAATGTTCCTTTTTATCAATTTGTGGCCCGATTATTTCTTTAATAAAGAAAAATAACACTCAGAAAAGGGAAAGTGATAGTGATGACAAGTGGTCAAGGGATAGGCAGAGGAAAGCTTCACTATCTTCCAACTCTGCTTTTACACGATTCTTGTTCATAGTAGTGTTGCAGCGATTGTGATGTCAAGGAGACGTATTCTATTTTGAATTATATTTTTTATTTTACTTTTATTAATTATTTTACTTTGCCGATGCTGCACAATACCGATGATGTGCCTGTCGATTGGTATCAGATGAAGTCGGTACTGTGTACTGACCACTGTCTTTGCCTTCACCACTGAAACGTTCCGCCAACAGCTGACACAAAGACAATAGGGTGGGGCGATTAGTATGGAAGGAAAAAAATCTTAATGGGCGCTTCGCGTTTCTGATTCTTGGGATTGTACTAAGCAAAAAAGTCCACTAGACCATACGTCTACGGTGAAAATCGAGCTGGCGCATTTTGACTTGATCAGACTTTTGTCACGTTTTTTTTGGATATTTTGGCCTATAACAGCGAAACCATTGAGATTTTCGATCCAATACTAAGACAAAAATTGTAGCCAAGACAAGAGTTAAGAAATTATTTGCACGGGTTTGTTTGCCTTAAATTGGAATGGTATATATACATAATGTTTTTATATAATTTTTTTACATTTGTGACTAGTATAAAAGAAATTGAAAACTTATTTTTATAAAGTAAAACATATTAGTGAAGAAAGTATGAATTGTGCCAATCTCTTCCATCGGTACGTTAATGTCATTTGAAAAAGTGAAAGTATGACGGATGACGGATTCTATGTGCCCCGGCCTTTATTACAAATACAATTCATCTTCAATATTGCTATATTGATGAGTTAGAGCGCATTTTAAATACACAATAACACATACGAGTACATAAATGTGCTGAATAAATTTCTTAAACTAAATTATTGTATTTAAATATTTGACATCTTTTTCTAGGTGGCTTTATTGGTAACATCCAGCATAGACCTATAAAAAACGACAAACAAATTATTTTATCGTCGCCCTTAACTCCAACCAATCACAAATCACAAGAATTTACCGAAAAGAATTCTGAACTAAAGTTACAAAGAAAAATTAGAAAACATGGTCGACGAAAAATTCGCCCAAATATCAGCTCAACAGAACAAACCGCAATTGAGAGAAGTTTTAATAAAGAAGAAACAACAACAATAACAACTAAAGAAAATATACAACACCAAAAAATTTCCATTAAATTTGAGGCGACAGATCCCAAATTAATGGAGGTGTCAAAACAAATCAATGAATCACTTGAAATTAAGTACAATCATAAACAAAGCTCCCCACATTCCATTGACGTGACGACAAAGAATGACAATGACGAATATATTGACAATGATGAATTTAGCACTACAACTGCAAAAGAGTTGTCTACCAACGAAACACAAACTGATGATGATGTATTTCGAAATATAAGTGCTACTCGCAGGAGCTGGCCAACAGACTTTATGGAGGAACTACTTACAACAGCATACGCTAATTTTGAGTCAATGAATAAATCGGACGAATTGAATATCGATCGTGAAACAGATCCCTCGAAAACTCATTTAGCTCTCAGTGCATTAAATATACCACCTTCGTTGTGGCCCCAATTACCCGGAAATATAACCAAACTGGGCACGCCTTATCAAGCGGAGAGTTCAGCTGAAGAGTCAGCATTTTGCGTGCCCATTACTGTGCGTGAACACAATATATTCAACGCCAGACAATTGATTTATATCGAAAGAGTATTTTGCTTCCCCATGCCACTATCAACGACTACATTCGCAAATAATGGGAAACTTTTGGAGAGGACTGTCACTAGCACTTCCACATTAAGAACTTTCACAATCGCTAAAGTTCAAAATTTCAATAATGTTATTGATTCAAATTCGAGAATATCTAACGCGATTAATAGTTTTAAGCCCCACTTTTATTTGTTAACATCTATTTTAGTTCTTTATTTTAAGTTTATTGTTTAAGAAAGAAAAATATTTTGACAAAATTTATCCATTAAATTGTTTTATTTTTTTTTTTTTAATTTGAAAATTCGAACTCAGGTTAAATATTAACGCAATAAAGAGAACAAATTTTTTTTACATTAACTCTTGTTTAAATTTTAATTATTTTCTTCTAAAGAAGTGTTACATATAGAAATATAGTAATAGAAATAAAGATTACGCCTTGCTCATGATTTCCAGTTCGATGACGTAGTTGTTCCCTTATAACCATTACCAAGCCTGTTTCATATGTGAAATTTATAATTTCTTGTAAAAATAAGAATTGTGTGGAAATGCCAATCCTGCAATTAATTTACTCAGAGAGTTTTCATAACAAAAAAAAAAAAACAATTTTTGTTGTAGAACAAAGAAAAAGAGCAAAATAAAATATAGAATAGAGCATTTGAAATGGACAAATGTATGCAAAGCAACAGCAGAAATTAGTAGCCAATGAGAAGGCATTTTATGTACTAATCTATTTATATACATATATATGTAAATATTTATATATAATTCTCGTGTCACAGTGTTTGTAAAAAAATTCCTCCGAAACGGCTTGACCAAGAATGAATACAATTCTGAGATTAAGACGTAAACTATTTTTTATACAACAGGTAGCGCTAAAGACGATGGTACACTTCCACTACAGTTAGTTGAAATTTAGTATACAAATATGCAAATAATATGGAAACGGGCAATTTTTATCAACGGGACAGGGGTACCCTTCTTTGCAACGGGTCCTTCCATTATAGCTACAGAGCTGAAATTCGCTATACCAGAGAGTAAATAATAGGAAAAATATTTATTCTGTGTCTACGAAACTAACCAACAGATTTTAATAAAATTTAAAACATGTAGTATATACATCGGTCTGCGAAGGATGCATAAGCCATATATATTTTACCAATCATGAGGCGTAATCTTTATTTCTATCATTCTTGTTGTATATTTTTAAACGTAACAGTGGGACAATTTGTTATTTTTTTATTTAAATTATATGAAAGCAAACACTTTTATTCGCATTTTTTTTAGAACTTTATATATTATTATTAGTTGACCCGGCCACATTTGTTCAAAGAAATTTAATATTGTAATATTTTACCATTTGATTAAACATTTTTGGTTTTTTATTTAATATATGTACATATTTCCTTGTTTCTCATTTTGTTAAAAAAAAGGAAAAAAAATTATACAACAAAACAAAAACAATCTTCATATATCTAGGGTCAAAAGTAATTGTTCATGTTCATTTACAAATAATAAAATGACACTTGAGAGAATTTATTTTGTATTTAGTTTGATTGCCGTTTGATTTTATGACAGCTTGCAGTCTTCCACAGGCATCGATTCCACAAGCTTTCTCTAGTAACTTCGGGATAAATTGTTTGCCATTTCTCCATTATTGCTATTGTGTAGCAACGACAAAGTAAAATAATTACTAAAAATGGCTACTAAAACGGAGCTACAAAATTTGATACGTCTCCTTGACATCAGAGGCGGTTCAGCACTGCTATAAAAAAAAAGCTGCAAAAGCTGAGTTGTAAGATAGTGAAGCTTCACCTACTGTTATATCTCCAACTATCCCTTTCTTATAGTTCCAGCACAATGCATCGTATGTGTAGCGGTCATCTCCTGAGTGCTGGTCCCATATAAAAAAAATATTTGGTGTCTGTGACTCAACTGTATATTGGAAATTTGTGGGCCGCCTTACTTGTAAAAATCAAATTCATACACATACTTGGAAACATTTTTTTTAAATAAATAACGGAAACCAAAAAAAAATATTCACTTCTACGGCAGCCCTGCTTGCCTGTACAAACACCCGAACACAGTATTTGGCCAGCCTACGGTGGCACCCGCTTCGCACCTTTATATTTAAAAAATCAGGCCATAAAATATGTACATACATATGTATGTATGTATGTATGTAAATTTAAATTAATCATTTATGTATCTTCCACTTTTAATTCATTTCAGATGATAATACAATTTTTTTTTTCAAATTGACAAAGTTTTTAATTAAACACATTGATTATAATTAATTTCATTTGTTTATTTCTTCAGTTTGTTTAAAGTAAAATGTTAATCGCTTATACAGAAATTTAAGGCAAATGAAAATACTTGTGCTAATAAAAAGTGGAAAGTAACAAACCAGATTATTTACACACGATTTTAAAATACTCGTACAAACGTAATTTTCTTATACGCTATGAAATGAAAATATGTATATTGCAATGAAACTTACTACATGTTTAGATACATTTGTTGCAGATAATAACACATGCACAAGCCAACAATTGTAGGGTACGGGAGAGGTTTTTTGTTTTTATTAAAAATATGAAATTTCTCGTATACTTGCAACACCAAAACTTATTACAAATCAGTCTTTATTGGTTCATTAAAAAAAATTAATCCGCAGCACTTTGATTTCTTTCTTTGTTTATTTAAATTCAGAGTAAATGAATTGTTTAGCTTATTTTAAAATTATAATATAAAAACATTAAACATGAAAAGTATTTAGACGATTGGAAAATTTCAGTAACAATAAAAAAATTAGATCGTGATTAGTAAGATTTTACAATGGACAAGAAGATATAGAAAGCTGGCGGGAGAGAGAGAGAGGAAAAAATTAACAGAAGTTTCATGGATTTTCTAAAGGTCCCACATATTGACCATTTTGATTAGCCACACGCTGATTTTCCAATTTCTTAGCAAATTCCGGATCACTTTTTGCTCGCTGCTCCAAACGTTCTTGTTGCAATTTAATGCCAGCATAGATTTGATCCAAACCTTTTTGGATTTCATCCGGTATAGCTGGTGGTGTGGGTATATGATCCCCTGTAGCCCTGAAACCATGTTCATCGGCTGTATATTGAACATTAATGGTTTCACCTTCGGGCGATTGGTATGAATACTGACCATGTTGTACTAACACACCATTGGGATTCACTTCCGAAAAATCCTTAAGGAATCCGGTTTCTTCGTGTACGATGTTATTGCCAGTTTCATATTCGGTCTTGTAGCTACCATCTTCGCTTTGCTCCTTGTTGTATTTTAAAATCGGAATCCAAGTAGATGTTTCACGTCTTAAATGATGATCGTCCTTTTCGTCGTTCGGTATGTTGTTAACATTATTCGGACGATGTTGAGGTTGAGGCTGGGGCTTGGCGCTAGCCGATGCGAGTGCTGCGCATACACACACAATAAATAACTGCCACATATTTTTTTACAAAAAGCGGAGATTTCGAAAAATATATAAAAAAAATTATATTAAATTTTTTCTACCGTTTTCAGCACTTTTAATTAAAATTTTTATATATAATTTTACTTACAAACACTTTCATTTTAGTTTATTTCTTTGGAATTCTACTTCAACAAAGTTCTATTTTTCTATTTAGGATTTTGATTTTCTTTTAAATTGGAAAAATAAAAATACGTTTGTAATTTGTTTCAACGACACTACAAATACTATCCCATTCACAATTACTTGCTTCACGTTTATTGCAGCGCTCAAGCGGTTTTTTTTTTTTTTTGAAGGAGTGAAAGCGAAATTTGAAAAAAGACTGTTCAACAACAAGCCCTATTTAAGCTATTTATACTGTTACGACTGCGCCTCCTTTAAGCCATCTAAGACACCAACAACTAAAGTGAGCCAACAAGTCAAGCAGCCATCTAGACACACAACCACAAACTCACAGATGCAAGATGCCTCTTAAAGCACCACATGCATAAATGCCCATAAATACGTGTAACACTGACTGTACTAACACAACCATATCAATAGATCGTTCATTATTGTAACTTTTAAGGTGACCAAAAGATATTTTATTACGTGGCAATTTGAAGAGATAATAATTTGCGGGTTTCCAAAATTGCGACACAAATTAAAGGATTTTGTGGAATTTCACCTTCTCTATCTTTTGCCGAGTTTAATCAAAAGACGCTTTACGACGGTTCAGAGATTAACACCTTTTAAATTTTGATTTCTGAGGCTTAGCTATCTGAATGACGTATTATATTCTATCTGCTAGTCTTACATTTATTAACAACTATAATAGTTGGGATATTCACAAGGTTGACTGAAGCCATATCTTTTAAAATATTAAAAATACGAAAAAATATGACTGTTACGCCCAACCCGTTATAATTTGGTGTGCTATTTCAAAAATTCTTTCAGCTGTTAAGAAAAAAAGACTTTTAATGTTTGATATGAAAATGCTAAAAACAAGTGAAAAAACTAAAATAAGTCTGCTCATAATTCTAGTTTTAAATAATATTATATACATAATTGCTTTTTTGGCATATAAAATTGTTAAAAAATTAGTTTGTTTTTAATTATTACGTAATTTCTACTCAAGTCGATCTCCGATAAATATTTTTGGATTTAAAAACTGTGCGGAATAAGCTTAGCGGAAATTCTTGATATCTTATTAAGGTGCCTCCGTAGCTTAGTGCATAAGCATTAGGCTATTAATCTGGACGTTGCGGGTGCAATTCCCGCCTAGACCCTGGGTGTTTCCGCAGACAAGCTAAGAGCTTCACCGATTGTGTGTTGTTCTTTGAAAAATTTCATAACCTCAAATTTTATCGCACACATTTTTATAGATTTCTGTTTTTTTTTTGTTATAACTTTTTATTAACTTTATTTGTTGAAATCTAGAAAATCTTTATAAATCGCCAATACTAATTATGTTCGTTGCTATTGCAGAGTCAGAAATGTTTAATGTTGTTCAACTTTTATGTAACTTGTAGCATGACCATGGCCATGGTCATGACTGTGATCATGATGCTGTTCAGCTTCATTGTAACCTTTAAAATCAGAGTCAGCTGCCCAATCATTATGATGATCAACATGATGTTCGGCATGACCAATTTTTTTAACCACTGCATTGAAACCGTTATGGTCATCAGCCGAGTATTCAACAATGCGAGTAGTACCATCAGGTTCTATTAAAGAATAGATGCCTAACGAAAAGAATTGAAATGAAACAATTTTTAAAAGATAAATTTTTGTAGGTTTCAAAGCTCGGCTCTATACACATACCCTTAACATGATCGCCATCTCTGTGCTCCCATTGATTTTTAATATCACCAGTTTTCACATCCGTGACACCATAATCGAATTCATATTTGGCATGTTTGTCATGAAAATCATAATGTTCATCATGTCCATGCAAAGCTGCATGATGATCATCATTATTGTCGCCGATTGCGTCGTCTGAGTGATGTTCAAGATCATGACTTAACCATTCTTTATTGTTGTGCCAACCATGTTCAGGCTCAGAAACATGTTGTGTTGCAACATCATAACTGCTGGCATGATGTTTCTCATAGTCATGGTGGTTATGAGGAACTGCCAAAGCTAAACCAACAATGGCTAATAAGCTTGCAATTGCCAAAGATTTCATACTGAATAATTTAATGTTTTTGTTTTGTTTATTTGAAATTATAATTGTAACTAATGTTGATTTGTGGTAGTTTCCAAAGAACTGTGTTAAATTTGTTTTAATACATGCGCTTTTTATATAATTTTTAGACTTAAATATTTTGATTTTTTAGTGCCCATTAATTCTGTTAAACGTTAATTAAAAATTTATAAAAAGTTTTTTTTTTTTAAATATAAAAGCATTAAATTGTTTATTTGCACTGAAGATATTAAATACATGCACACACACAGACAAACACCCCCTCTAATAAGTACATAGATATGTATGTGTAGCCCATTCATGTTACTGTTTTGTTTTACTGTTTGCCTTTCTAATCAATTTAATTAAAATTGTTAAGCATTCACCAAGACATTCAATGTCAATGGCAGGATGCAATGGGTACAACAGAAACAAATATTTAAAATGAATAAATATTTTAATGTCCATCATTCTATGGGAAAAATAATATTCTTTGGCAACCATTTATTGAATAGACAATGAAATTGAAAAGGCAAAAAGTGCGTATAGTCCGTGGCAGGAAGTACTTGGGGATAAATAAAGACTTTCTTATAATGATTTCAATTCTCAAAAAATGCATTGCACTTTATAATTTATTTCTTCAAATATTTGCACTTTATTGTTCTTTTTTAATCTTTTGTAAAATTGTTTTTTATCGGGACAATAAAGTGCAAATATTTAACATGAATAGAGCAAAATTAGGTAAAATAATGCAATGTACGTTTGGTTGTTGTTACTTGTCATTTATTTATAATCGTAGGAAAGACCAATCTACCAATCCGAGATGTGGAATCGTTCGAATATCATTAATGCATCGATAAAGAACAAGTCAAGGATACTATGGGACCCACACATTTGCAATATAATTGTGCAATTTTTCGTATTACACAATAATATCGCCAATGTGTTTGTCATATTCGAGGGTGTCAAAAATCAAAACACTTTAAAATTTTATTATACAATTAAAAGAAAGTCCTATATACAGTGTAATATATTGGGAATATTGTTTTCGAAATTATTTGTGTAATGGAAACAAAATTTAATAAAATTAAATATATTCCTAAATATCCCAACATATAGTATAATATTGAAGAAAATAATACCGCATAAAATACTTAGTACATACATATGTTTTTATTTTGCTTATGTTTACTTTTTAATGTTATAAAAGATGCGCCATATTATATTTGCCAACATTGTGCTAATTATTGCCTAATATAGGGCAAAATGGAAATAGTATGATGAATAACATATACAATAATATTGCACAATAATATAATATAATATTACCCCAAATAATATCTTCTATGCGATCAGACTGGTTATTTTTGAGCAGCAAAAAAAAAAACAAATATGAAAATTTCTCAATATCACGTTGTAGTCACTTTCCCTTTCAGCAAAAGTACCACCGTGGCCAAGGTTCGCATTTATCATTTCGCTTTGCTGGTCGAACGTAAAATTTTTTTGTAAAAGAACGTATTAAATTAGTATAATATAAGTTGGTCACTTTAATTTATCATTGATCATTAATTTTTGGCGGATTTTCATGAGACTTATACTTAATTATGTATGGATCTGTGTATGTACGTGAGTGTGTTTGTGTTTGTTGCCGGTATGACAAACTATATTTGAAATATGTCTGTCTGTCTGCAGTGATTTGGTAATTTTTGAAAATTTACATTTGTCTACAGTTGATAGCAAAAATTTCAAATTTACCTCGTCTTTTAATTTTTTCTTTGAATTCTTTCTTGATTTTTATTTGATTAGTTCGTGCATAGATGTAATTTCCTGTCGAATTTTTATAATATATATTTTGCTGTCAGTTGCCCACTGTTTCTAATATAGACTAAGTGTGGTTTTTGTAATACAAGAACTGCCTGTTTATCGAAGACGAGTGAGAATACTCGTTCGGGCATTTATATTGAAAACAAAAAAAAATTTTAATTTTTTATTGCTGTTTTCAATATGTATAGGTCTACAAATACAAAAATTTAAAAAATTTATATGAAAAGCATTCAAAAATTCCAGCGATTTATATACAAATTTTTGAGCCAAGTTAAGTACATTGATCATGTAAAAGTACACATAAAATTTTATTATTAACTATAATTTCAAATAAACAGAAAAAAATGGCGCAAAAGACCTGAATTGATTACTATTATTTTTAATCAGATGCATTTGACAATAATAAAAATTAATGTTGCAAAGTTTATGCTCTTTACTGTATATGTAATCATATACATGCATGATCTGTATATATGTATATGAACATATATATAAAAAATTTAATGTTAGTTTATTTGCTTATTTGTATTTTGAATTGAAAGAAAATTTAACCGATTTCTGCACATTTGCAAAGAATCTAACTTTTTCTTTATAGTGCATTTACACTTGCGCGCACTGTTTGACTAGACTTCCCACACAAATCAAAACGTACTTGTGCACTAGATTTGATAATGAATTTTGTTTGAAGACTAAATCAACGGCTCCGGGATGCTGGACAGACTGGCCTATAGTACATATATATATATATGAGGGGCCCTAACGTTAGGGTTGCGTATAGGCTGCCTGACCACTGCAGTTTATTTTAGGCGGAGTTCATATCCATACGGAAGACTGTGCAATACTTGTTGGATAGCGGGATTTTCCCTGAAAATCTTCTGATTAACTCTGACAGTCAGGCTGCCATCAAGTCCCTGGCAGGTGTCGCTTTGATATCGGCCCTCGTCCATGAATGCCGGATTTCTCAAAGAAATCTCGAATCATTCCAAGATTACTCTTATAAGATTTCCGGGACACGGGAATATCGTCGGTAATTGCGTTACCGATGGTTTGGCCAAGGCGCGGACAAGGCTCGCAATCTCCGAACTATTACTGGTCATAGGTGTTCCGATTGCTTATTGAAGTAATACAAAGATTCAGATCTATTTTCTACCCTTTAATTAAATCTATTAGTTCTTTGTAACTGTACTTTGTTACTTTAGAATCTGGTCACACTGCTCACAACAAACCAAACCACATGTGGCCGCCAGTATGACTGTGATTTGATTCAACATGGTGTTTAGTTGCATGATATGGTATAAATAAAATATCTTCGAACACTCAAATCACATTTACATAGTCCCTGTCCAGACTTGCATATTTTCTTGCAAAAATTTTAAAAAATTTAGCTTTGACATTGCAATAGTCAACATTATGAAATTTTAGTTTTGCAATATTTATATTTCTTAAGCCTTTTTTCACCCACAATACTAATACACCTACGTAAAATTTTAATTTGATTAGTGAGAATTGAAAAGCTAAAGAGAATTTCAGCATACGTGAAACCATTCATCCGTCTCCAATCTTCTCACCTCTCTGCCCAACAAACTGAATAATACATACTATGTATACATGTATGGAATTTTAATAATTACTAAAAACGAAGCTTCAAAATTTAATACATCTCGTTGACATCAGAGCCGCTTCAACACTGCTATAAAACAAAGAACGTGCAAACGCAGAGTTGTTAAATAGTTAAGCTTTACCTCTTCTCATTTCTCCTACTATATCTTTTCTTTAGTTCCAGCACATTGCACTTCAACTCCTCAGTGCTGGTCCAAGATAAAAAAAATTCCTTCAATTGATTATAGATATAGAAACGCTCAACATCAAAAATATTCGTTGAATTTGATGAAAATGAATACAAATGACAGAAATAGGCGAATATTCAACGATACGAATATTCGTAAAATCACTTAATTAGTCTTGTAAAAATTTTTATAATTATGATTTTATAAGAGTTTTCTAATGCTTATCTTAACATTGCGAAGCACAACGGGTAGCTGCAATGGGATCATGCAGAATTCCAACAAATACAGCAGTTCACATGCAAAGAAATATATATATGTATATGGATATGTATATACTATGTATATGAATAGATTGTTTACATTTAATATTGCATCCATATTAATTTAAGAGAAAAACAGCTACATACATATAGATGGCTCTCTGTGAAGATATTTTTACGACAATTATTAGAGAAAATTAAAAATTATGTATGCAGTAGCTGTAGTTGAATTTGAAACTAAATACATTTCATATACTATACGATTGCTTTTTGAACTATTTTAATATCATTTAGAAATAAAATTGAAAGAAGTTTGACTTTGAGCAAATAATTAAATTCGTATGATGACCTTTGACATTTTATTGTAAATTTAATGCTTTCGAAGATGTTTACTTTATACATACATATGTATGTACATATGTACTCGTACATACATATGTACATTTGGGTATAATAAATATAAAATATTGTAATAGTTGCTGTTTTATTACATTTTTAAAAGCACATAACTACATTTGACTCAAGTTTTTCAATAGAAACTCATCGTTGTATTGAGTTACTTTATGTAACCAGTGCTTGTAACTGCATTCTTTAAAAAATCTCTAAATGTCGCGCATCACTGTAAATTATGCCGTTATTTAGTTGAAAAAAAAATACATAAAACCGGATTTTTAAATTTATTAAATGTATTTACTGCTATCTATGTTAATAGTAATGTAAATAAATTATATGTACATATACATACTTATAATTTTTAATATATACTGCTTGTTCATATGTATGTACATATGTACATAAATATCATCAAATCAGTATTACTAATTATATGGCAATGCAATTCAAAATATTTTTCTTAGTTGAAGCTTAAATTAATATTTTGTTTATTTTATAAACCACAAATTAATGATGGTGCTATTTGATTTATACTCGTATGTACACTCTTCGTCACATAAATAGGGCAGCTTCCTATCTATCAATAATCTATACTTAAATACGCTCCAAATATTATTACATTTACTGTCAGGCCCACGATATCGAAATATTTTTTTCATTCGTTCAATTATATGTAAAATAAAAACAATATTTAGAATTTGTTGTTATTTTAAATGTATTTGTAAAAATAAAAAAATTATTTCGTGGAACAGGCAGTAATATTTTTTAAACGACGTTTAAAACTAAAAAAATATATCGTCGTTGCTCCGACATAATCAGCTATCTGGAATTCTCTTTTGTTTTCTCATTCGTGTACACACAGGCGAAAATGTTGCCTGTGACATTTCATTATTATTGTTAATAATGTTCCATTGTTACATTTGTAAGCAACGAAAATGAGAACGAAGCGTGTCGCCGAGTACCGAACACAAAAACGATGCTCTCTTATCCACCAGTAGCATATTAAATACTAAACTCAGACTTGAGTATAATGACATTATAAAATTATTAATGATCTCAGAATATATCACAGCTGCGAAACGTGCTGTTACGATTTTACAGTGAAAATCATTCAGACTTATGTAAAGAGTTGAAAGAAAATCTCTTCTCTGTACAATTTTGCTTTCAGCGCTTATGGCTGGCTCGATGTAGAGATAAAATGATATTTTAAAAGAACTTTTTTCGCGTAAATTTTATACTCTTTATGCCTGGACTAATTTAGATGCTAGATTTGAATAGTTTTGTTAATTAAATTAAATCATGTATCTCACGCTGTATGCATGTATGTATGTATTTCATATAAATGCATTTGTGATTTATAAAAAAAAAGAAACTAACAAATTAAATCAAAAGGTTAAATATAAATTTGCAACATTAAATTGTTTTTATTTTCTTCTTTATTTTTCTGAACGAGATTACAAAAACTAAATTGGTTTTTTATAAAAATAACAGATGCAAACATAAAGAAAAAACATTAAAAAATTATTTGTATTTCCTTAGTTTTTTGTTTATTTTAATTTTGTTGCTGTAGTAGTTGTATTTAATAACTTCCACTTTGACGTATTTCCAGATTAAGAAATCACAACTCTGAACGACGATTTTGTTTGTTGACTGCAATTATTGCCGTTTATTTGGTATGTTTTTTTTTTCGTAATAAATTTAAACAAAATACAAAGAAAAAGGTAAATGTTAAAAAAAAATAATAATATAAAAATTAAATTAAAAAAGTTGAATAACCGCTTAGCCGGTAGATTTTCAATTGTCTCTGCCACAACATTTGCAGTACATTTGGTATCGCGCTTTTCAAGCAGTCACTCAGTTAATTGTCGTTTTGCTTTGGTTGTTGGGTCTGGTCTGATGTCTCATTATTTACTCATGTAAACCGTATCTTTTGTTGAGCTACCATTATTATTAGGCTGCACAAAACTGAAATTTTTGTAAAAAAAAATATCATGTGACGGGAAACCAGTTTCTTTGTACAAGTATTTGATTTAATACAATTAATAATTCATTATTGTTATTTTGTGATGTTCTTCTTTTTTTTCTTTCTAGGGTAGCTTCAGTCGCACCCACAAAATCACAAAGAAGTTTAACGAATGTTTTATCAGAAAAAAACCCAAATATTTGCGTAATTTTTAGTTATTTAGATGTACATATGTATAATGTATATGTTTGTGAATAAGAATTAAATAAATAAGGTTAGGCTGTAAAGATGTCGTAATTGTAGGCTCATGATTTAGATGTAAACCAATCCTACTGCATACATATTTACAAAGGTGACCATAGTTTACATTTTACAAATAAGGAGCATTTTTTAAATAATTTATTCTTTTTTTTTTTTTTTTTTGTTTGTTTGTTTTTAAAGACAAGTAACACTCAGGCAATGATTGCCTACTATTAGGTGTTAACTTCTAGGAAAGGATAGATAGATAGAAGAACGCTTCATTATTTTTAAAATACTGCTTTTGCACGCTTTTGCTTGTTTATCAGTGTTGCAGCGCCTCTGATATCAAGGAAACGTATTCAATTTTTGTAGCTGTATTTGGCAGACATTTTTTAATTATTTTACCACACCGATGATGCTACGCAATACCGAGGAACGAGGCCATTCTAATGTTACTTGTGGATTAGTATCAGCTGAAGCCGATAATATTCACTGACCAGTCCAGTGACACTGCCTTGGCTACTGATACATTACGACAACAACTGACACAAAGATGCACATCAGAAAAAATGTGATATGTTTGTATGACTTAGTGCTCGAAACTAGTACTTTTGGGTTTGTAGTCAACGTGCTAACTACCTCAGTCATCGCCACGCTCAACAAGTTCTTGTTTCGTTTGCGAAAGAACGTTTTCAACGTTTATAAATAATAAATTTATTAAAAAGCTGTGCAAAAGTAATATATTTTGAACAAGTGTGCATTAAAAAATTTTTAATTTTCCAGTGTTCTTTTTTTAATGATACAAATGCTAATACAAATATAAACTGCAAGGTCGGAGTACTAAAAGGCGTACCATGTTTAGCTCTTGTTTATTTAAATTACTCGCTTCCTTTTTAAGAAGAGCAGAATACAATTTAAATTTATTTTCCGTGTTCAGTACTTTAGGAAATAAATGGCGCAAAAATAACAATAATAAAAAAATTGAGATTTTACCCGTTTTTAGTCTCTAGAGAATGGGTGCCCAAAATGTTTTGCATATATGTATATTAGTAAGAGAATTTTGAACTACAATGGCAGACAAAAAAGTTACCGGAAAAATTTGCATTAAAATTTAATAACAAGAAAATATTTTGGTTGTAAGAAATGTATAATAATGCAGTTCTGTATAAATTTGCTATTTGCTTACTTGGTAAAATGAAAACATTTTGAAATTTTACCTTTTAAAATAAAAAAACAAAACGTAGCGAAAATTTTCCGATTTTATCAAGTGTTTGCTGCTCTAATGTTAGAAGATTAAAACTAAGAATTGTGTACACGAAAACTCAAATAAGATCTTTTAAGCTTTTGTGGTAGTTTCGTAAAAACAAAATACATATGTGTTAAGTGTGATAAGTTATGTTACACACTGTATTTTAAAAAATATCAACTTAGCTACTAAACATTTTGCCTCGTCCCCGTCTCATGGACGACTAAAATGAAAGTGCATAAAACAGAATTAGGTGTGGTTTATAAACAACCAGTTTAACACGGGGCGCTTCGCTACCCTCGTACACACTTATGTAGTTGTTCGCTATTTTGTCTCATCCGCTATATTGTGTTTAAGTTATTCCATTTGATTATGCACTTTTCAAAGGCGGCCACTTAGCTTCCACCCTCTCCAAATGTCAAAAAAATTTATTTATATCTTTTCCATAGGCAAAATTAATTTTGCGAGTTGGTGCACAAATGGCAAAAATATTCGATAATTAATTTTTGGCCGGGGAATTTGCAACCCACAAAATTTCAAAAAAAAAATATTGTTCTTTTTGCATATAGGAAATTAGTCCACAAACGACAAAGTAATTTCAAAATCCATTTTTTTTGCCTGGCACATTAAAGTGTTCCCCCTTAAAAAAATATTTAGTGGACCTCTTTCATATATGTAAAAAGCATTTTGAAAATTGGTCCATAAATGGCAAAGTTATTTGAGAATCAATTATTGGAGCGAGCAATTTGCGCCAATACCCCGTCCCCCCAATTTCCATAAAAAAGATTTAGTGGACCTTTTCCATATGCAAAACTAATCTTGAAAATTGGTCCTGATGGTGATGTTATGCCCGTTTATATTATAAACTCTGTTAAAAACTATGTAAAACGGATAACATAATTAAAAAAAAGTGGGAGTGCTTAAAAAAAAAGTGGCATATAATTTATTCCACAGTCCCAGTTAAATGTTGTGAAAATTTCAGGAGGCTACGTACCGCATTTGAAATTAATTCTATCGATTAGGCTGATGATAAGTATTATAAACGGTAAATATATATCACACAAAATGATAAAAAAAATATTTGCTAAAACATTTGTATTTCTGTTGGTCACCCTAGAAATGATGATACCTACATTGAACACTGCCCTGAATGCATGAGAATTTATTGGTTTTTCTTTAAGACCCAACCAGTTTCTAAATTTAAATACACTTTACATCTCTACAGTGACATAATTTAAATGAAAATGAAAGTAAAATTTATCTTTACGAAAACAAGTATTTAATAAAGACACCACAAAGCTGGGATGCCAACTCTTGTCATTAAAAACTTGTTCGAAAGTTTGAAGAAGGGTAATGCCCTTCTTGGCAAACAATATTTAATGTTTTCTTAACCGCATAATTTACATTACTGAACATTTTAGAACAAATTTTTGCCAGCAATAGAGCAAACAAATATAGAATGTTAAAATAAAATTATTAAAATTACTTGAGGGATTCACAAATAGTCTTAAAGTCATATTGTTTTAAAATAATAACTCAAAAATTTTGATCGTAAAAATTTGTGTTCTGAAGTTTACAATTAATATTAAAAAAAAACACAAAAACTCCACATTAAAGTAAAATAAAACTGAAAATATCTGCTGAAACCAACGCTATTAAAATGACAAAATAGGTGATAACCGGTTTTCTTTTCGGCTGAACAATAAACATAACCTAAAATTTTATTAAAACAATTGTTCAATTAACAAGCTCGTATTAACGTCATATGTATTGTGTTTTATGATACATTATTGTATTTTTGTTGTTGGAAATCGTCTTACAAAAGTCTTTTCTGATTATTCTATTGAATTTTATGTTTTTGAAATAGTTTTATTGAGGGCAGGTGCGGGAATATTAATTTTTTTTATTAAATTTGTAAAAATCTTTCAAATGTGATAACGAATAGCAGAAGTTAAATTTTTCTTAATGTTAAATATATATTTAATTCATTACAATTAAACAAATTTGCTCATCGTGAAAAACTTAAATACTACTTCTTATCAAATTAATAATTCCATACCTGCTTTTAGGGGTCATCCCCTGAGTGTAGGCCCAAGAAGAAAAAGGAATGAAATGAAATGAATGTTAAATTTTTTTTTTAAAGAAGAAAATCTAAATAAAAAGAAAAATACGAATAAAAAATTTGACTGTCCACGAGAACATAAAGACATATCGTCTTTTTTTAATCGATAAACCATACGACTGGGCTTGTAAATTGAGCAAATGTTTCTAATCTATTGTAGAAAAAAAGAACACATTATAATATGATAGCATGCCTTTTGAATTCCCCTAATTACAGTGGCCATCATAAAAACAAGAACAATTTGTGATAGAATTGAGTAAAATACTAATATTCTTTCTAGTTTCTAAGTTTACCAGTTTTTGATATTCGGGCTAAAAAAATTCCGTTTATCCTTTGCGAGTTTTTTAATTTGGCATCACTACACAAACAATCATGCAGAACATGAACCGCAGAATGTTTGTACATCCATCCTGTTACAACATTCGAGCCTAAAAACCAAAAATTTAAATTATGCCGGATATTGGCGTGTTCAATTTCGTTGGTTTTTGTTTCATTCACACACTGACCTACTTTTTAGCGAACATTAAAAACTAAAAAACGTCTTTAAACAGGTTTCATTTTTAGCCAACAGTATTAAATAAAAATAAAAAAAAATTAATCAATAAATTGTGTAAACAAATGAAATGCAGCAGCAAATTGATGTTGAAAGAACGTCACTTTTTTAAATTGTTTAAGTTGTTGCTGATTTTCTTGTACTGACTTGGGAAATGTTAGTTGTTATTTCCTTTTCAATAAATGCCTCTAAAAGACCTTGAAATTCTACTTAAACATTTTTTCTTTGATCTAGTAGTCTGGTTAATGAATTTGACATTTTAGTGACGTTAATTAACGTTAAAGTTTTTAAAAGTAAAATAAATTGTAATTCTATTAGGAAAATGAAAAATAAAAAGTCGAAGTCAGTTATCGATTTGCTTGTTTTAAAATTTATTTTTTTTGTTTATCAATCCATCATACAGAAACAATTTTCATTAACCCCAAAAGTGTTAAAACTACATTCACAGTTATTTTTGAATTTAATTGCACTGTACAACAAAAAATTATTAATAGAAGGGTTCTGACAAACAAAAAAAGAACACGAGTATCATGGTGCAATGGTTCTGCTACTTTGCTGCTCAGTAAGTGGGGAACAGTATAGTCAGTGAAGTACAAAGTAATGAATCGCTGTCAAAAGTTAAAAATGGTTGTTTTAAAGAAGAGGGAACAGAATGTGCAGTTGCAGTAGTCCTTGAAGCGCAAGAAGCGAACTCTTGAGCGCTACAGTGCTTTGTCAGCTGATTGTCAATAATATATTTTCATAAAAGTGTAGAATATGTTGATGGAAATGCATTTGTTAGACAATTAAATATGTATTATGATTAAAAATTCACATATTATTCTTGTTTATTCTTTATTTTTGAGGTATAAAGTGACATTTTTGTGGATCCCTCGTCTACATCTTCGAAAAAAAAACTCAGTTTAAGCTCGACTTCCGATACGAGTTTAACTTTTAGTTCTGGAAAATAAAACTCGCAAATGTAAAATATTAATTCTTTTTAATGTGGCAGTTAAAACTCGTTCGAATGGGATTCATTAAGCCAACAAGTTTAATACCACACTCTGCACTTTGTGCTTAAACTTTGCGAAACAAATAAAAAAGAAAGCTTCAAAATATACATAAATTTTATAATTGCTTTCATTATTTAAATTAATAATTTATGGATATTTTCTTTTTTCTATTTGTATTTATTATGTATTTCCGTATTCACACAAATTAGTTAATCATACATACTTAGACATATATGTATGTACATACATATGTGTATATGTATGTATATATGTATGTATATGTGCGTAAGTGCTGTTATATAACATATGAAAACTAAGGTTTCAATATTCAATTCAAATAAGTATAAATATTATTAATGATACAATTTTTTGTGTAAAACTCAACACCAGGAGCTGAAAGCTTTTACTCATGATGGGCTGCCTTTCTAAGCGTCAGCTGCTTTGCAGTGTGACAACGTCACATTTTTTGTTTATCTGGGACCAGCACTCAGGAGATGACCCCTACACATGCGATGCATTGTGCTGGAACTATAGGAAAGGGATAGTTAGAGAAACGACAGGAGGTGAAGCTTAAGCCGCAGCAATGAGTCATTATCAAACAGATTGTTAAAAATAGTCCTATGATTTTGCCACACATTGTTTTTATGTTTTGGAAATAATACTTGATAGGAGTGATATGTGCCGCGCACGTATTTATGAATGAATTAAAAATTTTATATTAACTGAATTTATTTTGGGAATATTTATTTATACATATGATTCTAATTGTGCTTTTTCCCTTATAAACTATATGTGAAATTTATTATTACATACCCTATGATATTCTCATACAGTATGAAAAACATCATAAAGCATTTTATTACAAAAGTAACTCAAAAATTGAGGAGGAAAGCATATCCATATAGTACTATTTCGCTAACGCTTACTTAGCTCATCAGTGGATTTTTTCCCAACGTCTGAATATAAACCCAAGATCTATATGTTTAAAATTCAATTAATCAAACGAGAATTGTTTGAATATTAAACATACAAACCAAAAAATCTATAAACAAAAACATAGCAATCCATGAGTTTACTTTTATAACATACTCACATTTCAATTTTTAGTTTTTTATTCTCATCTACACTAGGCTTGCCATCGGCCAGCATAACTAATGTACTTTGAATCAAATGAAAAAATTAAAAAATGAAACAAAACAAAACAAAAGAATATCAAAATTCTATACCATTTGATTCATTTGATTCAAAGTACATTAGTTATGCTGGCCGATGGCAAGCCTAGTGTAGATGAGAATAAAAAACTAAAAATTGAAATGTGAGTATGTTATAAAAGTAAACTCATGGATTGCTATGTTTTTGTTTATAGATTTTTTGGTTTGTATGTTTAATATTCAAACAATTCTCGTTTGATTAATTGAATTTTAAACATATAGATCTTGGGTTTATATTCAGACGTTGGGAAAAAATCCACTGATGAGCTAAGTAAGCGTTAGCGAAATAGTACTATATGGATATGCTTTCCTCCTCAATTTTTGAGTTACTTTTGTAATAAAATGCTTTATGATGTTTTTCATACTGTATGAGAATATCATAGGGTATGTAATAATAAATTTCACATATAGTTTATAAGGGAAAAAGCACAATTAGAATCATATGTATAAATAAATATTCCCAAAATAAATTCAGTTAATATAAAAAAATATTTTTTTATTTAAATTTTTCTATTTGTTGTTTTTCCTGCATATTTGGCATTTTCAACGTACTATTTTGGGTTGGTGTGAAATTTATTGAAATCGAAAGTTTTTAAATTTGTTTTAAGGTATTTCATTCTTATTCTTTAACTTTTATTGCCGAATAAAAATTTGTTGATATCAACTTGATATGAATAATATGTAATAAATACTTTTGAGAGTTATACGATTCGATAAGATATACATGCATATGTATATATGAATGTGACAGAGTTATTCACTACATTTTATAATAGTTATTTTATTTTACTGATAATTTGTAAGGAAAACTTTATATTTTTTTCTTTATTTAAAAATATAATTCAGCATTCCAATTAAACGAATTTTCTAATTTTCAAAAATTGCTAGAAATTTCGTTGTAAACATCATTATTGTGTTTTTTTAGGAATGGCAATGAAAATTTTATTAGTGATTCTAATTTTAAAATTGTGCTTTTTCCCGAAAAAAGTATTTTTTTATAAAAGCAAACTCAATAAATGAGGAGGAAAGCATATCCATTTAGTACTATTTCGCTAATGCTTACTTAGCTCTTCAGTGGACTTATCCTAATTTCTGACTACAAATTCAAGTTTCTTATGTTCAAAATTCAACTAATCAATCGAGAATTGAAGTTGTATACTGAACACAAACCAAAAATCTATAAACAAAAACATAACAATACATGAGTTTAATTTGTTTTGTTACATATGCATATGTACATATTTCTATTTCTAGATTTTTCTTCTCAAATTCAAAAATAAATTCGGTTAATAAAAAATTATTATGTTAAAAATTATGTAACTATTTTCTTTTTTTTTATTTATTTAACGCGAATATTTTTATCACTTATTCAGTTAAAACCATATAACGAACATACGTAAATAGGTTATAAATTGTTATAAATATCATAGGCTAACTATACACGACGCATGTTTAGTGCAGAAATTCTTCACTCAATCAATTAGTGAAAAATTTTACTCTGCAACCAAAAAAGCTGCATTTTAATATACTATCAATCAAGCAGCTCAACAAATCAATTGTCACCAGATATGAAAACAACGAAACTTCGAAAATACGAAAATAAGTGTTTGCTAAGTTTTTGTTTTGATTTTTTGCTGATTTATGATTAAGCTTCTGTTACCAAAATATCAATTCTTTAAGTTTAGTTTCCTTTTGATATAGTTTTTCGCTCCTCCTCTAAACTTATTAGAAGCGATGTTACATTATTTTGCTTTTTATTTGACAATATGTATATGTATGTATGTACGTACTTATGTATGTTCATAATAACAACGTATTTCAGATTTTATCGTGTTTGAGTTATTGATGGCAAAATACTTTAATTTAGAATATAAAAAATTTTAAAACATGTGAACCCATTGAACTTTCATTTTTCTTTTTAATTCTTGAGCTTAAGAACCCAAAAAAATTTTGATTTTTAATGAAAAAAATAATATTATAATTAATTACTATATTCTCTTATTGAATTCTATTACTTCTGTTGAATTAGTTCTCTCAGTTTTGAATTAGTTCACAAAAATGCTTATAAATATATGTATATAAGCAAAAAAATGTTCCAATAATATGCTGATTACATTTTTTTAGATCACTTAATTTAATTACATATCTAATTACTCCTTCTACGTTAGTCAAAATTATTAAGATTATTTATCTGTGTTTGTTATATGGTTTAGCTGGTCTATATGCCATTTAGCCAAAATTTTTGAAAAAAAACTAAGAAATTTCATATGTTTATACAAAAGAAAAAAAGAAAGGCTTAGAAAAATTAAATAGATTTAAAATCAAATAATAAAACGTTTGTTGTATAAGGAAAAGTTTTAAAGAAGCTATTTGGTTTGTTTTGTTTGTTTATTCCATAATTATCAAATATTTTTTGGGAGTTCTTGTATAAACATGTGAAATTTCTTAGCTTTTTCAAGAATTTTGTTAAAGATCTACTGATGATTTTGATATTAGCACCAAATGAAATGCTGCATATAGACCAACTAAACCATACAACAAACATAGATAAATAAATAATTTAATTTTAGTACAAACATTTTAACTCAATACCAATAATTTTGATTGCAAATTTTCAAATCAACAATCAAAATGAAAAAATGTTAGTGGTGATTGCAAAACTAAGGCACCACCCCGATCTATGACCCCTGTTATGATTTTATAAGATTTTTAATTATTACATATTTTCAAAACAAAAGTTGGAAGAAAATTTTCCATCTCATTTCGAGCACCAAGCAATTAAACTGTTTTATTTTTTTTAATCAATCCTTACCATAAACATATTGTTTTTATTGGAACAATTTGATCTATTCTTTAATGGTTGATTTTATCCAATGCACTACACTTGATACCCTAGAATACACACCAGGATAATGAGGTTTAGCACATTCATATCCCCAAGACACAATACCCCAAAGAACCTTTTCTCTAAACAACGGCCCTCCAGAATCACCTTGACAAGCATCTTTACCGCCTTCTGCTTGGCCAGCACAAAGCATTTGATCAGTAACTTGTAGAACATATTTATAAGCTTCCTTACACACCTTCTGGTTAACTTTGGGTACTTTTACAGCTCTTAAGACATCACGGGATTCAGTATAGTTTAGTGTATTGCCCCAACCGGAAACCGTCATAATAGTATCATCTTTAATATGGTTCTTTGAGGGCAATTGGGCATAGTGCATTTTAAATGGCAACAATGAATCATCGTAATCCTCCAATTTTAAAATAGAAAAGTCATATGTAATATTGCTGTAGTTGAATTTCTTATGCTGATATATTTGAATAACTCCGACAAGGAAACCATCCTTTGCAGTATAATTGGAACCTAAGCGAACTTTGAAACCGGGGTTTGCAGCTGATTTGCCATAAGTACAGTGAGCAGCAGTCAATACATAACGTTTTGAGATTAATGCTCCGCCACAGAAGTGATATGATTTTTGCAATGATACTTGGAATGGTATATCTTTGATATCAACTTCATAGCCACCAACTATGCGTCCTCCCAAATCAGGTGCTGTGACTACTAGCGAATCATACAACGCCAAAACAAATATCAGCCAAATGTTAAGTCTCTTCATTATTATTGTCATGTTGGCAAACTAATACTGATTAGTTAATTTCTTAACATATTTCTTTATATAGACTCTTCAGTAGTTTATTTTCATTGGTGTACTCATGTGTACATATTACTCCTTGAGTGCTTTACGTACTCTAAGAATTTCGAGGGCGAACGATATCAAACGTTGTCCAGTCGAAGGTTAATAACTTAAAGTTACGAGATTAGGTTACACCAGCCCAACTGTAAATTTATGTGGGTACGTATGTTCACAAATATGTATATACCATATAAATCATAAAATATTGCCTCAAGTAATTAATACAATATTGTAAATACGTAATTTATTCGAGTACTTCCTCTTTAACTTAAAAAAAAACTAATAAAAAGAATTAGTTCCCTACAATAACTACGCACCCTAATGAAAAAATTGCATATGTATGTATGTTGTAGCTCATATAGACCATATAAGTATATTTGAAGTAGCATTGATTTACGGCCTTATGCAAAGACGATTGTTAAAGTTGATGTCGGCTGGAAATATAAATTTTGTATGGAAACCCCGGTTTTCACGTACACTCTAACTTTACCAATCATTTTTGCATAAGGGGGTTAATCTTTTAAAGGCATCTACTTTATCGTCATCATTGGTATCATAATGCTCAAGTGCGACTAAATACCTACGGAAAATACTATTAAATATCTAAGAATGACATTAGATAGAAGGTTGAATTGCAAACAGCATATTAAATTTAAACAAACACAACTAAAGATAAAAACTAATAAATTATACTGGCTGCTAAAGCCAAAATCTGAACTAAATTTAAACAATAAATTATTAATATACAAGACGATACTAAAACCTATTTGTACATATGGAATTATGCTATGGAGAACAGCAAGCAGATCAAACATTGATAATTGGGAAAGATACCAGTCAAAATCTCTAAGATTGATTACAACAGCGCCACGAGTATAAATCGGCCAGGCGGTTCGCATTTCATCGGTCAAAATAGACATAAATCGGGTTGGCGACTTAATTAGTCTATAACTTTTAAACTAAAAGGTTTACATGACTAATCTGTATAAGTTTTTTTTTGTGCAATAAAGAGAGGAACATTTTCCTTACAAAATTGTTACTACCTGAAAGATCACTGGTGGCGTTTTCATCGGTCAAAGTCAAAATTTGCGTCAATCCCGAAATTTTATTGGTTATAACTTGATTTTAAAGACATATAGACAAGTATACTCTTCACCATAGAAAAGTTTATGCAGATTTCAAATATATATACTTTTGGTGTAGTACTGCAACCCTTTTTTTCTTATCTTCGACCAGCACCCAGCTTCACCTCCTATCATTTCTCCTACTATCCCTTTCCGCTAGTTACAGCACAATGCACCGCATGTGTTGGGGCCATCTCCTAAGTGCTGGTCCAAGATAAAAAAAAAATTAAACATGTGAAATTTCTTAGCATTTTTCAAGAAAATGGTTAAAGGTCTACTGAAGATTTTGGTATTAGCACCAAATGAAATTCGCATATAGACCAGCTAAACCATATAACAAACATAGATAAATAATCCTAATCCAATAATATAATTTTAATATAAGTGATACTACTTGGAGTGTAAACACACTTCTTCTTCTTCTTCTTCTTCTGTAAACACACACTTGAAGTGTAAACACCTTCGCACTTACAGAGACCGTCGTCTTCTGCGTCGAGTGGTGTTGCCACTAAAAAATTCCCTCCTCCTCCTCTGGGTAGATTCCTCCCCGTGACCACTTTCCGCATTACTTCGGGAAGGCCCAGAGCCACGTCCCAATCAGGACCACTCTCACTCACCCACGTCTGGGTCCGCCAAGTCCGCAGCCGGCGCCATGGCCCGGGCCCTTTCACCTGGTCCCCGTCAGAGGGGACCCCGCTATGCAGCAGCGCATCGAGGTCCCTCTTCTTCCTCCGCAGAACGTATCCCACGTACTGTGCCACAGCGTCCCAATTGTCCTCACAATCGAGCATCCTCTCTATCACGGTGGCAGGAGCGAACCCGCCAACCCGCTGCGCCATTGCACCTCTCTGAGTATGCCCCCTGGTGCAGTCCAAGAAAGTGTGTTCTGCATCATCATCCGTAATACCACAGTAAATGCAGTCGGGACCATCTGCCCTGCCCATCCGGTACAGGTACTTTCGGAAGTATCCGTGGCCCGAGAGGAATTGTGTCAGGAAGTAGTTAACTTCCCCAAATTTCCTCCGAATCCATACTTCCATGCAGGGAATGAGCCTCGCAACACTAGTAATATCAATTGATTTTTAAATACTTATTTTAATTATGAAAGTCCTTTCATTTAAAATTTAAATACCAACTGCCGCAGTCTAAAAATTCATTTGATTTATAAAAGGTTCAATAAAAAAAATTTTCATTCAAAATTCAATTATTATTCCTTTTACAAATCAAAAAAGTTTATTTTCAAGTTTTTATTTTCAAACACAATAATTTTTGACAAAATGTCGTGTTTTTAATATAAAATCTAAAATTTACTACTGTTTGTATTTTCCACTTATTTAATCCATTTTTGTCAGGAATGTATTATAATTATAAGATAAAAATCGCAGTTTGATTCATATACGATATAATTAAAATTATTTTTGGTGAATATGTCCTAGTAGTATACGAGTTCCACTTGCAAAATATTTTACTGGGCATTTTCCAAAATTGTATCATTAATCCAAGTGCGGAAATTGAATACATTGGTATAGACACCAGGATAATCAGGAAAAGCACAACCAATGCCCCAGGAAACAATACCACTTATCTTCTTGTTTACTAAGAGACCACCGCCAGAATCCCCTTGGCAAGAGTCTTTACCACCAACTCCCACAAAACCAGCACAGAACATATTTTCTGTAATAACATTAGAACCAAAATACTCGGCATAAGCAGCATTGCACATTTCATTACTCATAATAGGTACAGCAACTTCTCTCAATTTATCGGATAACATTCCTCCAGAAGCTAACGTACCCCAACCACTTATTACGGCCTTAGAACCAAGTTTCGGTGGTTCTGTGGTTAGTTCAATAGCAGCCATTGTCACATTATTTAATGGCAGTGGCGTTGCCAAAAATAGTAACGAAATATCATAATCCGTTGTGGCTCCGGAATAATTTCTGTGCGGGACTATTTTACTAACAAGGGATATTGCACCATCTCCGCCTTCACGGTTATTTGTTCCAGCAACGATTACAAAATCCTTAGCCTTGCGGCCATTTGTACAATGTGCTGCGGTTAAAATTACATTATCCCTGATAATACTACCACCACAACTATGACTAAACGCTAGCCTTGGAGCAATTCTATATCTAAGCGTTATTTGATGGGGATTCTTTGAAATATCAACTTCATCGCCACCTACAATGCGTCCTTCTGGAACTCCAAAAGTCTCTGACAATGTGATAGTCAATAAAAATAGAGCAATTTTAAGATATTTGAACATTTTTCACGGTAGTTCAATGAGAAACTAAATTTTATAAAAAAAAAACATTTGGAAGCATGTCAACTATTTATTAAAAATGTACTTCGATTTTAATTCGTAGATGCTTATCTCGATTTTATATTATCGATAAAAGAGATTAAGAAATTTTACTCAATTGCTAACCATATGAATTTATTATTATTAGGCTATAAAATGCAAATAAAACACAGTGTTAATCTGAGTTCTTGCGTACTATTTATATTTTTATTTTAGGTAAGAGCTAAAGGTGATATAACCGTATTGTAATCATTTTTATAATGTAATAAAAAGATAAGAATGAAATTTAAAAGCAAAAGTCGAAAATTATATTCACATACATACGTATCGCTTTCACTTACTGTCTCGCTGATTATTATCGGTCAGGCTAATGCTGCAGTCTTGCAATTCAGTATGTAGTTTCGACTTCGCGCATATACATATGTATGTAAAGGGTGGTTAAATTTCAAGGGCCGATGTTGATTTTGAATAAAACACAAACTATTTAGGAAATTATTGTAATTTTATTTTATTATGATATATTGGTATTACTCAATTATGTATGGAACAAAATATCGGCCAAATGGGCGCCGCGACCACGGCGGCACACCTCCATCCGATGGTCCAAATTTTCGATGACCCTGAGGCATAATGGAGGTTCTATGCCGTTAATGTGCCGAATTATCTCATCCTTTAGCTCTTGAATTGTTGCTGGCTTATCGACGTACACCTTTTCTTTCAAATAACCCCAAAGAAAAAAGTCCAACGGTGTCAAATCACATGATCTTGGCGGCCAATTGACATCGCCATTACGTGAGATAACACGGCCATAGAATTTGTTGCGCAAAAGAGCCATTGTTTCGTTAGCTGTGTGGCAAGTGGCACCGTCCTGCTGAAACCTCATATCGTCCACATCCATATCTTCCAATTCGGGCCATAAAAAGTTCGTTATCATCTCACGATAGCGAACACCATTCACAGTAACTGCCTGACCGGCCTCATTTTGGAAAAAATACGGCCCGATGATGCCGCCAGCCCATAAACCGCACCAAACAGTCACTCTTTGTGGGTGAATTGGTTTTTCGACAATCACTATTGGATTCTCATTCGCCCAAATGCGGCAATTCTGTTTATTGACGAATCCACTGAGGTGAAAATGTGCCTCATCACTGAAGATGATTTTCTTCGAAAATTGATCATCCACTGTTGCCGTGGTCGCGGCGCCCATTTGGCCGATATTTTGTTCCATACATAATTGAGTAATACCAATATATCATAATAAAATAAAATTACAATAATTTCCTAAATAGTTTGTGTTTTATTCAAAATCAACATCGGCCCTTGAAATTTAACCACCCTTTAGATACAATATAGAAGGAATTTTTGGAATTTGAAATGGTAGAGTAGGAGTAAAAACGGGAAAAGTTGGTAAATTAATATATTCCCGGAACTATTTTCGTTGCTGCAAAAGAACTCAGTTGCATCCGAGTCCTTCTCCATTTTTGTGATTTTTATTCAAAAGTTATCACTATTTAACTAAATTGCGTTATCATAAAAAATAAATTTATTAAAAACACGCTTTTTTATCAATCATTTGAAGACACTTCAAAACAAATGGAATTTGAGGCAAGTACTTCAACGCAGTTTTGCATTGAGGTGATTTCTTTTTTTAAATAGAAATCCGTTCGAATATAAAAATAGTCGGAACGATGGTAAGAGTGATGAGAATACATATCTATAATACTAAGAAACGTAAATCTTCTATAAAAATTATGTAAAAAATAATCCTGCATTTAATTAGTTCAAAAGTTTTAAAAATAAATAGGTGGAATAATAATTGTACATATCCAATGAAGTTATTTCATGTTTTAAAACAGTAAAATACATAATATTTATTCGCACTTTTCGAGAAAGGTATTTTGCTTGCAAACGTAAAGGAGAATGAGAAGCGTGGCGATAATCGAAGTAGTCTGCACGTTGACTACAAAACGAAATTGATCAATTTTAGCTATTTTTAGTCTTTTGAATATGATTTACTTACCAGTGTGATCCTTCGCGTGTACTTGATGTGAAGGTGTACAACGTTATAGGTTGCGTATACGTTGCAGTGTCTGTACCAAGACATTTTTATTTTATTTTCTGTCTAAAAATTTACCTTGAAGGTGGCGATGGTCAAGTAGACTGCACGTTGACTACAAAACGAAAAAAAAATATTTCCTCGGTTCACCCCAGTTTAAGACTCATAAAAACATCTTGTATTTTTTCTGTGTTTTTTTCTGCATTTGTGTGTGACTTTGTGTCAGTTGTTGTCTCAAGGTTTCAGTGGCGAAGGCATAGTCACTGGTCACTGAACAGTAACGGCTTTAACTATATCTAATCCACAGACATATCAGAACGCCCTCCTTCGCCGGTATTGTGTAGCACCGGCGAAGTAAAACAATTAATAAAAAAGGCTACCAAAACGAAGCTTCAAAATTTAATACGCCTACTTGACATCAAGGGCTCTACAACACTGCTGTCAAAACAAATAACGTGCAAAAGCAGAGTTGTAAGATAGTGAAGCTTCACCTCCTATCATTTCTCCTACTATCGCTTTCCTCTAGTTCCAGCACATGTGTATGGGTCATCGCTTGACTGCTGATCCAAGATTAAAAAAAAGTCATTTAAATAAATTATTTTAATTCATTCTGGATCGTGTTGAATAAATTTAAGAAAAAGAGTAAATTAATATTAAATTACATATGTATCTGCATTTAAAAAACTATATAAAGCTGAAGTTTTCAAAAATACAAATATTTTTCAATTGCATTCCAACAAAATATTTTTGACTTACTCAATAACTTGATATAGCAACGCGGACAAATTTTGAGAAAACAGAATCCATAGCCTAAGTCTATAGGTGTGTATGTGAGAAGACAGAAATTAAAACAAAAATCAATTTTATTTCTTTTACAGAATCTAAAAAAAAAATTGGGTGATCTTTTAGTTGTACTGATTTTTAGAACATTATCCATTCCAACAAAATGCATTTCGTGTACTAATATCAAATGGATCGGCCTTCATTTTTAATTGATTATCTTCAACACAACGACCAAGTGGGTCTACAAAATTAGGTTTTTCGTCGACTACCATGGGCGACCAGATTTTTATATCATGATCTATGCCCGAGGTAGCCATCAAGCATATTTCAGGATGGGGCAGGACACAATTTACTATCGCATTATCGGCCTTGTAGATGCTATCTATGTTACCAGATTTTCGTTCCCATATAAAGAAATTGCCGTCGTCAGACCCGGCAACAATGTAATTCCCATCGAAACCAAAATAATTGGCTTCTTTAATATCTGTCGTCGTATTGCAGTGACCAACAAAACGTTGGGAATAATCTTTTGCTTTGCAGCGCCAATAGAACTCATCATCAGTCATTTCACCTCGCTCCAACATATCACCAACACGTAATTGTTGGCTTGTCGTCCATCTATTTTCTTTGATATCTTTATTTAACATGAGCACTCCGTGGTTGTTAGCGTAATTAGGAAAGCGTCGTATCAATTCCTTTAAGCACTCATCAGCTTCTTGTGGTCGCCCTAATTCCAGTAACGATCTTGCTAAACGAAAATGTGCCTTCACATATGTAGGATCTAATTTCAATGCAGTATGGCAATCTTTTAAAGCTGCGTAAACGTCTCCAAACCATAGTCGTCTCATATATGCCGTTGCACGATTTAAATATAATACAGGCCACTGCGGTGACTGATTAATAGCGTCCGTATAAGTACGTATAGCAAGGTAATACTTTTCATTTTCTAAAAATTCATTGCCTAACTTTTTGCAATCATCTATGTGTTCTGGCAACTTTCGGCGAGTGTTTGCGTGGGCAGTTGGTTCATTTTCACCACCACCAACTGCCTCTTTAGAACTGACAGTTTTGTATTCAGGTAAATTTAAAAAAACGGGCTGGTCGGCATTGAATAAATCGTACAGATATATGTGTTCAGCACCCATATTAACCAACAATTCAGTACCAGTAGGATTAAACGTGAGGTGAGTAATAGCTCGAGACTCATGTTCAATACGTTTTGTGTTATTTTTACTGATATGGCCAGGACAAAAATAGGTGACACACTCTTTAGGTATCGATGATGATTCTGATGTATCTAAAATAAAAGAGATTTCTTTTACAGTTGAATTTTATTAATTATTAAATTACCAACCACGTGTACGTTCAATATTGCGACATCCCGAAGCAAATCTCTTTAGCATTCGTCTGTCGTATAGACGGGCATATGGGTCATTAGCTCCTATTGCGATATATTCTGTTCGTATAGGGTTGACTGCTATACACTTTGCTTCAGCATTTTCATCTATTTCAGATCTAAGATAAATAAGGCACACTTGATTTTCCAATGAGCGACAATTGTGTTGCTCACGATGGTCCAACTGCATAACAGATCCGTCTTCTCCTGCAGACCTAAAATATTTATTTATAAAAAAAAGTCAGCGAACAATGCAGCTTAAATAATTAGTGTAATAAAAATGGGTAAAAAAAACCACTAGAAGAGTTATTAAATATTATTATTATTGTTATTATTATTATATATTTTATTATATATTTTAATATATTATTATTATATATTTTATTATATATTTTAATATATTATTATAATGATAATTTATTATATATAAACATTATGTACTTTTAATTATTAATTAATTGACCTTTTTTATTATATTTTTTGAAATATATTTATTAAGCTTGAGGTATTTTTTTATTTTATTTTATACAATTATAATTTCCTTAATATATATATTTCAAAAAACATTATGTACTTTTTTAAATTTGCTATACTTTGTTTACGCCGATAATACTACTATAGTCATTATTTTTCCATGTTTTTTCTTTTCAAGAACCAAAATTTTTTTTTACAAAATTTGGGACATTTTTAGAAAATATGTTTTTGTATATTGAAAATATTTTAAATTTTATATCATTTATTTCCTGATGATGTTAATGAAATATCAAAAATAAATACAAAAAATACAATTATAAAAGAATAACGACCTCGAGCTTAATAATTAAATAATAAAATAAATCAAAAAATGGTCAAATAAAATAGAATACACATATAAAGCAATTTGTAAAAAAAAATTTTAATTCGTTGAAAAATTCTTTTCGGCAAATAAGTCGAAGTTTTACAGTATTTTTATGATATTCGTATGAAAGAAATTATACAAATGTTCGTAACTTGAATGATTACACATAAATTAAAAAATTATTTTTGTAGATGAGCGTGATCATATAATATCTAGCAATTTTTTTTTTTAATTATAACTACTTGTTCTTAAAAATTCAATATTTATATATTAGGTAAGCGTCTGTTTTTCTGTAATTAATAACGAAAGCCTTGCTACATAAAAATCATCTTATTACATTGTAATCTCGACGTTTGTGAAATTTGCAAATTCGGTATTTCTCATTACACATTCGTTTTTATCTTGTAGCAGCATTCAGAAAGCGCGATATAAACCGAGAGAAGATATCACCGAGACCAAAATCATCATCAATCCTGTTATTTTAGCTGAAATAGTACTCGTGGTTAAAATGCATATGGTGCTCTTCTTTATTTGGGTTCACTTAATATCAACTGGAAACAGTGTTCTTTCAAAAAAAAAAGGAGTCAAGAGATTAATTTTTTCCCCGCATCCTGTTAAAAAACCATGTGAAAGGAGTAGGATAATTGAAAAAGTAAGCGTAATGGTGGGTGTGATTAAAAAAAGTAGCCTATAACTCATTCAAGAGTCCCAATTGTATGGTGTGAAAATTTCAGAAATAGCGGTTGGGCTCCTATAACGTACAAACAAACAAACACACATTCATTTTCTAAGTTTTTCGCAAATTTTTTTTTTTGTATCTCAAATAAACACTTCACTTCGGAATTCACTTGTTGACTTTTACTGATTGTCCCAAGTAAAACATTCATATATGTTCCTTTTTTATATGCCCTTTTTCGTTCACTTAATCTTTTAAAAAAAAGGAAAATAAAATATGCATGCACGCAGGATAGGCACAATAAACAATCACACCGTTTTTGGCTGTGTACCTATTTTGGATAAAAAAATGTCAAAAGTAGGTACTTTCACTTAATCGGCAATAAAATACGCATTTATCTATGGATTTACATGAAATAAAGTTTATTTTATTTTTAATGCATTTATTTTTAAGATTAAGTAGTAAAACTGGTAACTACTTGATGCTTTCTATTTTTTATGAATATTTTTTAATTCACAAAGAAAAAATGTTTTCATTTTTTCGTCAATAACTCCAAAAGTAATGACTAAATCAAAAAATTATAGTAACAAAACATAAAGCTGGTGTAATTTAATTTTTTTTGACGTATTGCATAAAAAAATTGAATAAGTCTTTCCAAAGTTACGACTAGATGTAGGGAGCAGCCTCTTCAAAAAACCAAAATTTTAGAAAAAAAATTTTTTTTTACAAAAACCTTACCATAGAATTTTAAATAATGATTTTTGTAGTTAGGTGACCACAGCGGAATAAAAAAATAGTGGTTTTAAAAGCTATTAAAATTTTTTCGATTTTGTTGCCTTGTGTTATCAGTATAAAATTGAAAAACTTTAAAAAACTAAGGGAATGTTTGTTGTATACAATAATTTTTGCAAAATGTGAGATTTAGTTTTTTCAGGAATTTGGTTGAAGGTCTACTGATGAGTTGGCATCAGCACCAACGTCACATACATATAGACTAGCTTAATCATACAACAAATCGTAATTACATTTTTTATTCCTAGTGGAATTTATATTTTTATATTTTTACTAATAATACATTATTGTCTTTATAAAATTTACTTACCAAAATACAAATGGCGAATCCGGTGCAGTGGCTAATCTTTTTACCCTGGAAAAATGGCAATGGCAAGAATATATTGATTCAGATGGATGATTAATGTCAAACAACATAATTGATTTGTCTGCTCCAGCAGTAGCAATTAAAGTATCTTTGTGTTTAGGTAAAAACTTTACCGAGAATATATTCCCAAAGTGTTTGGTATCAATACACTGTATCCTCTTCTTACGGAAAGGATCCCACAAACACAATTGAAAATCGTCAGATCCTGAAGCTAACACACGACCATCTGTGCTCCAATCTAAACAATTTACGCATCCCTCGTGTCCTTTTAAGATTCCATATTGTTCGAGACGATGTATAAACGGCGACGCAGCTTGCAGTTGCTTTCTGACATTCAATCCATAGTTAGTGTAGACCATACGATCATTTAAAAGGTGACCAATGTTAATACGTTTTGAATTGTATTGCTTCGGGTTTATCATTTTATAATCTAACTGCCTAAAAATGGAAAAAATTGTGCGTGCACATAAAAAATTTTAATTTGAAATTTCAAACAAAAAAACATAGTATTCTTCTTGTACATATTTATCAGTATACATACATACATATATTTTAAAATTCATATCCACGTTATCAACAAATCAATACAACTTTTTTATATTCAAATATGTCTATAAATTCCAATTACCTCCAATTACTGAATATGGTTTTTAAACGTAAAACGTCCCTTTAGTTTTTTAATTTATGTTCCTTTTTTGTTTCTAAACATTACAAACACTTTATAAATATCAATGCAATACATTTGTGAGTAGTTTGCAAAGGTGACATGAAAAAGTAATGTAAATTATATTAAATTAAGCGTTCTGAAATAACCACTTGTTTTTGCTTTATATGCAATTATATATTTTTCTAGCAATTAAATGCAATAAGAAATATAGACAAACAATTCACGGATATGTGAGGCATTGATAAATGTCAAAAAGTAGAAAGAACAAAAACAAATACCAAGGTGGCCAGTCTACACTACATCGTATACCGAAAGATTTTTATTTTGTGATTTAGTTTAATTAATTATTAACATATATATATATATATATATATATATATATATATTAATATTTCTTATAAAAAATAATTATAACAGTGTGTAAATTAGAAATTATTTTAAAAAAGAATAAACATTACTCATTTGTATTTCTTATAATATTGCCATATTAGTATCAGAGACCTGCGCCGAGTGGCTAATAGCCGGCTAAGCCGAGCCGCCGACAGTTTTTGAAAGCCGCCGCCACCGATAATTTTGCGGCTAAAATTGATTAAAATAAGCCGCCGATTGCCTTTGCATACCTTCTGTTTCGCTATAAATGTGTTCGCTATTTTTTTTTTAATTGATGTAAATTTGCAGGCATCTTTTATCCGTTTTAATAATTTTATAGCTTAATGTAGCCGTGGCTATTTGTGTGCCTATCATATTTTTATTATGTGTACAGAAGACTACTTTTCAATCCACGTGTTGAAATTCCCTGGCTTAAAAAATCGTCAATATTCCGATAAAATGTGAAAAAATCATTTCAGCTTTGAAAAATTGTGAAAAAATCGGACAATGGAAAATGCATATTTTAAAAACATTTTTATATTCATTAAGAAGCAATCAAAACATAACCACTCATCATTAAATCATTCATAACAATACATACGTACATAGTGTATTAATTTATTCGGAGATCAATATATGATCACATATCGCTTGTGCTATAATGAGAATTTATTAAAATTTTAAAAGTTTTTAATATAAAAGTAAAAAACATTCTCATTTTAAATTGGAAGTATGCATATGAAAGGAATAATTTAAATAAAAAAATTTTAATTATATTATTAATTGACCTTTTTTATTATATTTTTTGATATATATTTATTAAGCCTGAGGTCTTTTTTTATTTTATTTTGTTTTTATTATTCGATATTTCGTTAACAGCTTGTTAACATCATAATTTTATTATTCCTGATTTTATTAGGACCAAATGAAATGTGTCACCAGCTAAACCATAGACTTGTAAGACTTGTACAGTGGTGTGAAGAACACCCTTGGTATTCAAGCCGATTTTTTGTATGTGCCATATAAAAACGGCTAGCCGACTGATTCCCGGCTTTGAGCCGCTGCCGCGTATTTTTTTCGTTAGCCGCCGATGGAATTGTCTCGGCGCAGGTCTCTGAATTAGTATATTGTTAATGCTCTCGCAGTTTCTGTTATTGCTCTTTTATTTGTCATTTTGTGTTCAATGTTTTGTGTGAAAATTCAATATTTTGTACGCTTTTATTAAATAAAAGTGTAAATGCTTTTTTATTTTTGTACAATTCATTTTATAATAAGTGTGAAATAATTTATTTCGTGTAATTTCATAAATAATAGTATATTATGAAAATGTCTAAAGTTAAAGAAATTAAAAAAGCAAAAACTGTTAATGGTTTTATACCGAAGAAAACTGGGGGCTGTATGAAAGAAAACTCTGATGTAGTGGCAGACAACCAAAAGACCACAACAAAAAATTTTAGTAGAGAAATTGAACAAGGTTTAAATTCTCCATATTTAGCGGAAGAAGATGACGATGATGACACAGAAGATCAATTTCATTCAGCACCAACCACGCCAATCAAATCCAAATTTGATTCGTTTCCGAAAATGGAATACGATGGATCAGACTTGCCTCTTCACAAGTGTATATTTCTTAACGACCACGCTTCATTACAGTCTTTGTTAGAAAAGAAAGCAGAGAGCTTATCCCGAAAAGACAAACATGGCAACACGCCGCTTCATTTAGCTGTGATGTTGGGACGCAAAGAATGCATTAATTTACTCCTCACCCATAATGCGGTTGTCAAAATAAAAAATAATGAGGGTTGGACTATACTGGCGGAGGCTATTTCTTATGGCGACCGTGATACTATATCAAGTTTGCTCAAAAACTTGCGGCAGCAGTCGCGAGCGCATTTAGAATCCAGAAGATCAACAATGATAAAAGGACTTAAACAGATACAGGATTTTTACATGGAGTTAAAATGGGATTTTACATCATGGGTTCCATTGGTATCACGCATGTTGCCCTCGGATGTCTGCCGCATTCACAAATGTGGATCGTCATTGCGTTTGGATACAACATTAGTCGACTTTAACGATATGCGATGGGAAAGAGGTGACACTTCTTTTATATTTCGCGGCGATCAACCTATGAATCATTCCATTACAGTATTGGATAATGAATATCAATGTTATAAACACATGCACTACGAGGACTCCGATATCGAAGATGAAGTGGACATTTTGATGTCTAGTGATATTTTAGCAGCTCATATGTCGACTAAAAGTATACAGTTTGCACGCGCTCAGTCCGGTTGGATTTTCCGAGAGGACCGAAGAGAAGTTGTAGGAGGTCAATATCAATCCGAACTGTATGTAATACATGGCCTAGCACTAAAGCAACGCAAACGAAGAGAACATTTGTCACAAGATGATATACAAAAAAATAAGGTGATGTTGGCAACCATGTCACAAGGGCGACGTTCTAGTCTCAACAACAGTAACAGCAATACTACGGATACTGGATCAACGAGCGTCTCTGTTGAAATTCTCAGACGATCTTCTCTTCCGCCACCACCTAAACCCTCGATTACATGGGAACAATACGTTAATGCGGAGGCTGGTAAATGCCCACCTCTAGGTCGTACGCCTGTTCATAAGCAATCAAACAAATCTTTAAAAGCGACCGTTGCTATGAGTAAAGAATTTCCACTTAGTGTCGACATGCTTCTGAATATATTAGAAGTGATAGGTCCCTTCAAACACATCAGCAAATTGCGTGAATTTGTGGCTTTAAAACTGCCTCCTGGTTTTCCGGTGAAAGTTGAAATTCCCGTTTTACACACAGTAACAGCTAAGATAACGTTTCAAAAGTTTGAATTTCGTGACAATATATCACCAGCTCTCTTTGAAATTCCTAAGCACTATGTTGAAGATTCTGGTCGTTTCCCTGATTTATGACCTGGAGAACAGGAGCAAGCGGATGTAAACCGCAATTCAAGAATAAATTAAAAAAAGTTTTAAAGACAATCATCTAATGAACTTGCCCTTCTATAAATAATGGATAAATAGTAAGTTTTAAATAAGTTTATATCTTTACGTATGTTCTTATGTATGTTGTACTCAATTTTAATGATTTGTTTTTACATATTTTTTTTATCAGTGTCGTTGTTTAAAGAAACAAGTAATAATGCGCATTTCCAAATTATAATTTTATACCATGTATCTTTACAGCAATAATTGTCAACATCAAAAGAATATCCTCTCGGAAATTAATTTTTACTTTATAAATACATTGCGAATCATATTTACAATTCTATATAAATATATTTTTTTTTTGTATTATTATATACATATAGTCTTATCACATTTGTAAAAGCAGAAAGATTGTCCATATCGTAAAACAAAGAAATACTACCAATAAGAATATTTAGCATTTCTCACACCTTATACCAGTAGTAAATATACTTGTAAAATTCTTAAATATTGTATATCCATACATGCAAACTGTAAAAATCGAATAGGTTAATTTATTAAGTGCGCATTAATTGTTTTAAAAACTTATAGTCCAATTATTTTGTAATGAAGTACTACCGCCTAAAATTGGTAAAATTTTCAAATTTTATTTTTAATCATAATTGCACTTCGATACATTTTTCTTACAAATAATTGCCAATTAAATTATGTGTAAGAGTTTAATCCAGAACACCATTTTTATTAAATATTTATATGATTCTAATTTCAAAATTGTGCTTTTTCCCAAAAAAAAGATATGAAATGTATTATTGCATACTTTATGATATTCTCATAAAGTATTTTTTATAAAAGCAAACTCAAAAATTGAGGAAGAAAGCTTACTTAGCTCATCAGTGGCTTTTTCCTAATTTCTGGCTACAAATTCAAGATTCTTATATTCAAAATGCAACTAATCCATCGAGAATTAAAGTTGAATATCGGACACAAAACCAAAAATCTGTAAACAAAAACATAAAAATTCATGGGTTTACTTTTTTTATTACACATTCATATTTCTATTATATATGTATATGAATATGCTTTCCTACTCAATTTTTGAGTTTGTTTTTATAAAAAATAGTTTATGAGAATATCATAAAGTATGTAATAATACATTTCATATATTTTATCGCGAAAAATCACAATTTTAAAATTAGAACATATATATTAAGAGATATTCCCAAAATAAATGCAGTTAATATACAATACTACATGTGCACGGTGTTAGATTTTGAGTATAAATATGTGTAATCCTTTACATTACAATTTAATTTCCAACGTTAGTCTATTTACAGAAATGTATATAGGCAAAATTTAACTATTGAGAATGAAAGAATATATTTTAAAAAATTTTTTTTATTTGCAGTATCTCTTTCACAAATTTTATATATAAAAATATAATTTTATTCGGAGCAGTGTCCTACAAAATATGCGTTTCAATATTTTGCAATTAAGAGTTATTAAAAAGTTAATATATGCAAAACCTTAAACAGAGCGTTGGGTACTTTTTAAGACTCAATTGTATTTACTTCAAGAGAAATGGTTACGTGCTTAGTAGAGTTAAAAAGGAAAGAGCTTTTGCATTTTTATAAAATTTTAATTTCTTTTACTTAATTTTATTCCCCAATATTTATTAACAAAAGTCGCAAATCACTCTTCACCGAAGTTATGACATTTTCTAAATGTAAAATTCATGGCAATCTATATACATATATATGACATGATATGACGGACACTACAAAAAGGCGGACTACTATTTTTTACCCACTTCCATGATATGGGTATCAATTAAAAGGAAAATTTAAAAAAAAAAACTGAAAATAATTTGATATGGTTACTTTTCAGAATAACTGCGGTTTGAAAACAATTACCCTTATATATGTATGTATGACTTTTTGGAAATGGCTATTTTTTAAAAACGCAATTTTTACAAAATGTACTCTTTCAAAATTTTAATCTTTGGGAAGGCACTATTTTAAAAATGTACTTATTATAAAAAAAAAAAACTACTGTTTAGAAACGCACTTTTCATAAAAATCAATATCATTAAAAAAGTGTGCGAGATTAGAAAATTTGGCGAACACCACGGAGTTCATCTAGTTGTATACATATAAAAATATATAGTGTATTTCTTCAATTAAAATCATTAAATTTTATCGACTTATAAATGTATATTATTTATTGTCCTTTTTTGCCGCACTCTTTTCGTATTTTAAATTCCGCCAAACGGCGGAGTGTTTGTCCAGTTGGTGTCGGACGGACAGGAAATCTGCGACGAAGTTCATGTGAAAACCGAATTTACATTTCGCAACATTTACAAATTTTATAGCATTCTACAATATGGTGATTACTTTTGCCCCACCTTGTACATGCATATATGTACGTATTACTCTTCGTTCCATATAAATAAATATATTATTAAGATAATAAAAACAAATGTTCAGCATTTAAAAAAAAACATACTATCGTCGGTATCATGTACATAGGCCTTAACTCGCATTTTTTCGAAATTTATTTTTTTGTTATTCCTATTCATTTCATACAAATAAACTTTATCAAGAAAATTTAGTGCAATAGTCTCAAAATAATGGCTTTAAAAGCATTTCTGTTTCGATAATTGCATTGTAATAATTACAGTTTCTGTTGTTTTTTTTAACATCTCCTGTAAAGTTCAAATTATGCTAGTTGTGGTCTTTGTACATGAGACCAACGACATATGTAATGATTTTAAACAAAAATATAACGAAGTATGTATATTGTATGAAACCATGCTATTTCATTAAAAACATTATAACTTTAAAATTGGAAAAGAAATCAAAAATATTGCTAAAAAAAATTAAATACATATTTGTAATCATAAAAATTATTCTAATGTTAATTTATATTATTATTAATATATATGTATGTATGTATAACAAACTGTATTGTGTGTACTTAAAATAATTATTGCTTTTTACTTACCTTGATGCGAAATTGTATGTTATTTATTTTTTTAATTCTTTTAAATTTGACTAGGAAAACGATAATTAATTTTGTGTTTTTAACATTGTTTGCTGTGATTTTAAGTTTTTTAATACATAATTATGTGCATAATTAAATGAAAAAATTTCTTGTATGATGAAGGAAAGACACTTCCTTCATCATCAATTTGCTGCCATAATAAAATGTTTAATATTCATTTTTGCTTATCTAACGTTATTTATTTTATTTCTTGTTAAAAGTAATCTTTTGGAATTCTAGCTTAATTAATTAAAGTTATATAATTTAATTAAGATTAAAGTTTAGTATAAATTCAAACCACAAATAAAATATGTAATGTTTGTATTAGCAAATATTTATGTAATAAGTTTTCACCATGAGCAAAATAAATAATTACTTATACATATGTATGTATGTATTTAAAATTTGTTTAATGTTTTTATATTCGCCATACGAAGCATTTTGAAAGCAAATATTCATACGTGAATAAGTACATGCTTCTGCGAATCATTTTGCGCACATACCAATTGAGCGCTTCATGAGAAACCGCAAAGATTCGTTCATAGACATTTAGTACCAATCCTTTACAAATTTATTTTTAGTCACTTAAGATTTGAAATATAATTTCCGCTTGGAACCAAGTAGTTTCCGCATACAAGTATGTACTTTTGTGGCAATACGGAATAGTAATGCCCCTATTGCGGTTTACAACTCAAACGATTTTTAGTATTACGAATTACAACTAATTCCAATGACCCATTTTAGACGAGAACACTTTAAGCCGCATAATTTTTGTTCTCTCAAAAACACACGTGACAAATCATCTGGCAAAAAATGTATGTGTATTCATAGCTTTGCGTGTTGGTATTTTATTTTTTTTTATCTTGATGTTATTGTGGCAAAAATGTAAAACAACAAATTTTATATAATCTGTATGGAAACGTATTTTTTGAGCAGAACGTCTAAGTTTGTTTACTTTTGTGAGAAAGTTAAGAAAACTGGTTGTAAATAATTTAACAATTATAATACTATAATAATGAAAATGCAAAATATATTACTTTTTGTAATAATTAATTTAATTTGAACTCATATTGCATTAATTTAACACGTTATTTTTATGTTGTGTTATATTTAACAGAACACATGTATACAAAATTTGACGTTTGGACAAAAAGCGAATTGGCTAATTCGCCTTGCGACAACCTTGTATATATAAACCTTGTGCACAGGCATACACTAGCTTCCAACATTGCCAATGTATATTCTGTGATGCAAATGTTTTGCATTTTAAATATTATGCATTTGAAGCGTCTAAAATCACTAAAATAAAATTTATTTGGGCATTTTTGTTATGCAAAATAGGGCTTTGTGGTAAATTTTTTGATTTTTGAGTTTTCTTACTTTTATACATTTTTGTTTCTTATTGAGAGAAATTATAGTTTACTCTCATTTTACCGAACTTTACCAGAAAAGTAAAAAAACACACCTTTTATCAAGTAAAATTAACACATTAGGTGATTGTTTTGCACGTTTCTGTTATACACGCCGTATATGTCAAAATTTGTTTTCATTTATGCGCGCCAATATTATTTTGCATCAGTTGTTTAATTTGAGAAGGCGCGCTATTGACAGTTTTACTCATTTCATTATTTTGAGAGAGGGCTGCAAAAGCAATAAAGGCATACATAAGTGAAATTAATGTTTTTCTGGTATTGTAGCCAGTGTATTTGCTTTTGAGAGAACAGTAATAAACAAGTTTGACATATTTAGCTAGTTTACACAAACAAAATGCCTGTTGTTTTTGGTGTTGTTGTTTTATTGTAGAAACGCGGCTACTTGATAAATATACTTTGGTAAGAATGTTATTGACTAAAACAGGAAAAAACACAGCACATACATATATTCACCAACATTAGAAATCAATTACAAAGCATAACATAATCTTCAACATTTACGCAATCGATGCTCAAAAACGTTAAGCCAATGAAATTAATCCGCAAAATCTGATTGTCTCTCAAATTCTTGCGACAAGACCATATAGCACTAATAGGTATCTAAGCTTTAGGGGCTATAATGACTGATTACGGAAATTTTGGGCCCTTAATTGGCGTCATTCTCGTTAGTAATACACATTGCAAATTTATGGTAAGCAAAGAATCAAGTATCCAATTAAAGCAGCATAAAGATGAATATGTATGTATATTATCTGCAGATATATTCCACGAAAAATGCCGAGGTATTAACGTCGCATGAATTAAAAATTAAACAAATTGTTCACAATGCCGGCTGGTGTGAATATGATCCAAATGAGATATGGAGGCATACTCTGGACTGTATTGAGGTAATTAGGTTTGTACTCTCGTATTTATTATTTTTCATTATTTTATTTGCATACATCGAAGGTAGCTTATAAAAATCTTGTGATATTGGAAATAAGCCCTCATGACATAATCGCCGTAGGTATTTGTAATATGCGGGGAACTACGGTATTATGGGACAAAGAAACGGGCATAGCTTTACACAATGCTATTGGTTGGTAATTGTTTTTAAAAAGTACATGCTTATTCAGTTTTACTTTTTCAGGTTGGACAGATTGCAGATGCACATCTTTATTAAAGACTTTGCTTAACAACGTGAAACGAAATGTAAATTATCTAAGGTCTTGTACAGGTCTGCCACTTAGCACGTGCTTCAGTGCTTTAAAAATAAAATGGTTAATGGAAAATAACACGTCTGTTCGAGAATCTCTTCAAAAGGAAACACTGCATTTCGGTACTATTGACTCGTGGTTGTTATGGGTACGTGTATAAGATGAATAAATAAGTATATTTTTCCTTTTATTTTATTCATTACTTAAAAGGAAACTAATGCGAGTATAATAAACGGAAACTTAAAATATCGATATTTTGTATATACATATCGTACTTGATCAACAAGACGGTATTAATTCGAAATTTTAACATTTTCAGTAGAATTCAAAAACTGTTTGTCGTTACATTTAAATGCGTTTAGAAATCCAAATACATTATGGTTTTTTAATATGAAAGAGCAAATTGAATAAGGCGAAACATTTGCAGCAGATATATATTAATGTTGTTAGTTGATTTCTTGTTGATAAAGTGCGATATATAGGTACATACTATATTCAGGATTTTATTTATTTTAGAACTTTACTGGTGCGGAAACTTGTGGTGTCCACGCCACAGACATAACTAATGCTCAGTATACGGGCTTAATGAATGTAAGCACATTAGAATGGGATAAAAACATTTGCAAGTTATATAAAATACCTTTGAATATTCTACCGAGGATACGTTCCAACTCTGAAATATATGGTTATATTGTTGAAGGACTTTTAAACAACGTACCAATTGCCAGTGTAAATTGCTATTAAATTCAATAAATTATTTTTTTTTTTTTAATTTTTATTGTTTAGTGTATAGGAGACCAACCAGCAGCATTACTAGGACAACTTTCATTTAAGGCCGGTCAAAATACATGTTCCATTGACGACAACTGTTTTCTTCTGCTCAATACAGGTCAAGAATTTGTGGAATCTGACAATGGGTTGTTGTCTATAATTTCATATAAATTGGGACCAAAAGCGAAAAGAAACTTTGCGCTAGAAGGTGCTATAAGCAATGCTGGATCGACGGTGAATTGGCTACAAAATGGTTTACGAATCAATACTGAAATTAACTCTAACGATAACGTTGTGGAAGTATTGAATACATTTTTAGGAGAAAGTTCAATGATTTCATCGTCGTGCTCATCGAGTATGTTAAATGCAGAATGTGGAGTAGCTGCAAAAAGGTGTGAAGTGACATTCGTACCTGCTTTTCATGGTCTATATGCACCATATTGGCGTTATGATGCGCGAGGGTAAATACAATTTTCGACACGATTATCGATAGCAACTGAGAATTTCTAATGGTTTTTAGTAGTTTGCCGGCAACGCAATTGAACTTCAGTTGCCATTCATAATCGAGCAATTATTCTCGAAATTTATGTGCTATATTTTTAAACATAAGCAGTAGGCGAAGATTAATTTAATTTTAATCCATTTAGCATAATTTTGGGCTTAACTAGCCAAACAACGGCTGAAAATATTTCACAAGCTGCTTTTGAAGCGACTGGATTTCAAATACATGAGATTTTGGAAGCTTTCAAACGTGACACAAAAACTTGGGATTGGACAAACATAAGTGAACGGCTTATATTCGGTGGAGATTATTCCGAAGATACTACATTTATACAATTTATAGCCGATATTGTAGGTATCATATTGGAAAAACCTCAAACAACGTCACCTAGTGGACTAGGGGCAATGATTGCTGCAGGTATAACTATGAATGTGCTTAATGAGAAATATGCTCTGAATGCATATATGCCACCATTGGATGCTTTTAGTCCTACTACAACATCAAATCGTAAGTTGTCATTGATGAAATCAGTTAATAAATTTTATTTTTTCAAGTTTTTATACTAAGGTCGTTCGCTTTTATACAAACGCTGGGAGTATGCTGTTAGAAAATGTTTGAGTTGGGATAATTATGAGAGTTTTGATTCTGATATAGCTTTATTTGCTCAGCGAGAACGTGACGTCACTCTACCTTTAAGACTGTCACTACCAGGAAGTATTTTCTTAACAAGTACATTTATTTTTCTTATTTTAGCCAAGTTTTTACAAACCAAAAATATAACTTAATAACAACTACATCATTACAAATACAAGCATTTTATACAAATCGTTTAAGCTTTTAACGTACAAAGTGTCTAAGTTAATAGAAAAATAATATTACTTAGCATATTTTCTGACTACTATTTAGAGTAATTTCATTTTGTGCCCTTTGCTATACAAGTTATTTTGTTTTTTTTAGAGATTATTATCTCTACATATTTTTAATACTTATCACTTTCTAGTCATGTTTTTAAAAGTAATTTATTTAATATTTAAACAATGGAAAAGTATACAACAAAACATCATACAACGGCTTACTATTATTTTCATTACACTTTCAAAATTAGGAGACTATTTCCTTAATGGTGTGCTTTTCTGCGATATTCTGTTTGAATAAGTATTATTAAATTAATTTAAATTAACAAATTGTTTAGTGGCTGCTGTTACCAATGTTAAATAGTGATAAAAATAAAATAAATTTCAAAAAAGAATATTTGTTGTATTTTAATTAAAATTATTGACTCTATTACTATCAAACGTAACAGAAAACGACAACCTGAAAATAACTAAATAAATACAATGGTAGCAATTAAAATGAAAATAGACACTTGAAAAGTTATTTGTAAAAACTACAATAAAAGGTTTGCAAATGTATTGGTATGCTATCTGAATTTCCAAGGAACAGCTCCTATATTTAAAAAAGGGTAATAGTCATATAGATCGAACACAATAAAAAATTAATATTGTTATTGAATATATTAATGGATTCATTAATATGTATGAATTTTACTATAACCTTTGTTTTGTTATTTGCCAATATTCTTAATCTTAAGATTCACTATGTAACAGTTTGACTAGGTTTGTGCTTCGCTAATAGTTTTGTGCTTTTCCATTGGCAATCCAAAAGTTATTCTGAATTTGGAACATACTTAATCCTCGTCATCATCGTCATCGTCTGGTACAAACAAATCATTTTCTTCTAAGAAATTCGCGACACTTTTACTAATGGCTGCGCCTATAAAAAGCCCCGGTACTACGGCGGCCAACACTCCCATCATTCCAAAAGGCATTTCTTCAGGTTTTGGCTTCAAAGCACCACTACGGAAATGAGTAGCATTACGGATTTGTGTTACACCGATGCTACGACCAGTACAAAGTTGTCTGATTGATGAAAAACTCTCTATTGCTGCTGCAGCTTTTAGTTTTGACAATCGAGAGATAATCATTTTTATTGAATTAATTTAAGTCAGAAATAAAATGTAACTAAATGCACTTTATATAAATTTTCTCTATTTTATGGAGATAATTTTCGTGACACAATGGAATATGTAACCAGGTTCTTCGAAAATAAATATTGCTATCAGACTGTAAAACAGAGTGAATCGTATACATGTCAAATTCACCAAATATTCAAATATTAGCATAACGAGCCTTGGGTGCAATACCGTAGTAATTCAAAAAAATCGTGAACTGAGAAAATGTATTTGAATTTTTGAGCCATCCTTTTCATAGTATTTTCGTTTAAATAAGAACGTATTTATAATAATTTTTCATTTATTTTTTTGTATATCATTAGCAAAGCTACTGTTTGAATTAAACAACTTAAACGGCAAAATATTCTAATTTATACATCTGGCATCATTTAAACCGCTCATGTTTTATAGATATCAGAGTTGTGATTTAGTTTCCGCGCCATTTCTGTCCACGGTACAAGCTTAATTTCTAAATGTAAAAAAAATGTCGACCGAAAATTAATATATTAAATATTAATCGCGTGTGATAGAAAAGGTTTTAATGTAATCGGCTAATGGGCTAGATTCGTGTTATCGTTTTCTATTAAATTGCATTGAATAAATCATGTTGAAATCTGTTAAAATCCTAGTGTAGTGTCTGGGTATGTAAAAGTGAAAAAATGCATTTTATATGCCTATGTATTGGCCCTACTGCAATGGGGCTTAGGTCGTTTCTTTTTTCGTGGAAATGAATTTGTTTTTCCAAAAACGTTAATTATGTGACATCCAGTATTCGTTGACCATTCAATGCTGTCTTGTAACAGGTATGTATGTTTCAAAAAGCATTATTCCAAGGCGTCTACAAATTTTTCAAGTTGAATCAGCCTTGATATTATACCTATTTATGTAATGTATAACATATTTCCCTATTTATGTAATGTACGAATGCACATTTTTGTAACTATTTTTCATTTATGTTTGTTATATGGTTTATCTGGTAAATGGTATACATTTCCTGACATATTCATTCATACATATAGACCAGCCAAACCATAAATGTATGTACCATAAATATGTACATAGTAATCTCCATTGGGCGTATTTGTTAAACTTAACAGTCGTATTAAAAAATAAATGATTCGCTTATAGATGGCAAATGAACTGTAGAGAATTGGCGAATACGGTATTACGGATGGCAACGACGAAGGACTTGAACGTGCCAAGAACAGAACCCGCATCCTTCTAGTTGGAAAGCTAACATGCTAATTACTCAGTTATCAGTACTATAATCTGGAGATTTATTGTCTTCCATTTCAGTGCCTATCCGGCACGCCCATTAGTGTGTCAGTTGTTGTCGGAAGGTTTCAGTGGCGAAGGCATAGTCACTGGTCACTGAACAATACCGGCTCCAGCTGATAGCAATCCACAATCGCATTAGAACGTCCTCCTTCGTCGGTATTGTGTAGCACCGGCGAAGTAAAATAATAATAAAAATGGCTACTAAACCTATGGCTACGAGTATAAAAACAAAGAACGAGCAAAAGCAGAGCTGCAAAATAATTAATTAAGCTTCACCTCCTGTAAAGAATACCTTTCTCACTTTTCTCAAATATATTTCCCTTAGCACGCTCTTAAATTTGTAAGTTTTTTCAAGTCGGAGTTTGCGTAAAAGCGAAGGGAGAATGTCTGCTTCAGGCTAGGAAATTTTTCTTGGAGCAAGTTCCTTCAATTCTCTTCTAAAACTGTTTCTTATAGTTCCTAAAAAATTACATAGAGCTAACATAAAACTAAAAATATTCGAATGAAATACCAAGAGAATTGAAGTAACTTCTCGGCACGTAATTTTTTGTGCTCGCGGAATATATCCCGCGTAGGCACCAAGACGAATCGAATGCAGCATGTAGCACATTAGTCGTCAAATGCTGTTGCTAGTATTTTATAAAGTCACATGTTTGTCCGAAGATTTATGATTGTAATATCTGCATGTTTCCAGCTTTCCTCTGGCGTAGATCCATCACCATCGTCCTTGTGCTACTCAACGTTATAGTATTGTGGATAATGCGTAAATAACGCTTCAGGCAGACCTTATCAAAGAACTTTTCCAATTTAAGTTTTATCCAACTTACCCATTTCTAAGGAATAAAACACAAAAGCATTTTCTGCCGAAGCGGAATTTTATTTTATTAAAAATGTGTGTCCAATTGGGATTTTAATGCATTTATAATATATAGAATTTTTAAATTTTTCAGATAATTTTAGTTATTAGCATTATGTATATGTATATATAGAATATGCAATATAGCTAAGGAATTTTAAATACCAAATAATTGAGAATAAAAAAAAATTTAATTCAAATGAAATAAGAATAAGAAAATAAAAGCGTGTCCAAATGTTAAAGTATTGAATATAAAATTCCAATTCTTTTCTTTAGTGCGTTATGGGTTTTGAACGCATTATTATTATTATTATCATTATTACTTAACAGAAATTAATACATTCCGGACACACATGTTTATAAACAAAATGTAGTAAGAGCTGAGGAAAAGTTTAACATTTGGAGAAAAAAAAAACTAAAGGAAGGTGAGGACTGGTTTGTTGTTTGTATAGGTTTAATTGTAGAGTTTCCGGAAAACAGCAACAGTCCCTTTTTACCTTATTTTTGTTTGAAATTTTTAAGAATGTTTAATTTTTGTGATTTTTTTATGTTAACCTTCTGAGGTTGTATGTTACTTTTTATATATAAATTTTTTTAATTAAAATTTTACGATTTTTTTTAAATAATTTTTTGGTTTTTTTTTTCAATACATTTTTTTCTGTTTTTGCAAGTAGCAAACAATCGTTTTTTACTGCTTTTAATATTTTTACGCATTTTCATATTTTGTTTTCAATTTTTTAAGTTTTTATTTTTTCGATTTTTTTGTGATTTTTCCGCAATTTTTTCCGTAAAAAAAAATCATCAATGCTGTTAGAGGGATAAAAACAAAAAATAATCAATGGATATTTATAATTAAATCTTTTTATAGTTTATTTTTTATGGTATAAAAAAATTTTTAGTTAGGGGTACGACGTTCGCAAATGTATTTTTTTGGTTCGTTTAAGTTTTCCATTTTAATTGGCAGAAACATTTTCGCGAACGTTGTGAACTTGTAACACAGCGAAAGCTTCTTCGACTTTGGCTTTAAGAGCCTCATGATCTTCAATCATATGCAAGAGTTCGGAATTTTCGATTTCAAGCAACATGCCAGTGATTTTACCGGCTAAAGATGGATGCATACGTTCGATCATTGGGTACAAACGTTCGCCCAGAATTTGTTTTTGTTCTTGTGGTGTTGCATTAGCCAATAAAGAAGCCAAAAGCTTTTCAGGACCTTAAAGATACAAGAAGAGAATAGAAATTTTAGTAAAACGTTGGTAAAAGGGAAAGGAGAAAAAAACTTACCTTTTTGGTGCAATTGGGGGACAGGTTGAGGTGCTGGAACTTGTTGTACTGTTGGATTACGTACATTTGTATTGTATTTATAATTGGCAGCACGCTGTTGAGCACCACCAGCCGGCAAGGGTGGACCAGCCAATGCGATATTAGGTGCTGGTATGGTTTGTTGGCCAGTGATAGCGCGAGCACCAGTATTGCGTATGGTATTGGCAGCAACAGCATGTGCACCTTGAACAGCTTGTGCTTGTCCTCGAGCAGCACCCGCGGCTTGTGGGCGGTATTGAGCAGTGCCAGCTGCAGCCATAGCAGCAGCATTTTGGAAGGCACTGCCAGCAGGAGCTGCACCGGCTTGGGCTCCACCGACTGGACGAGGTACATGCGCAGCCCAGCGTGGAGTATTACGCATTTGTGTAGGCACTTGTGGGCCCAGGAAGCGTTGGCCAGGACCCATGGTGGGTACAAAGAAGCCACCAGCAGCGTTATGTTGGAATATTTGTCCTAGTTGTTGCATACGCATGCCTCCCATGTGGCGCATATATTGTGATGCTAAATGAGCTTTACGATCTTCTTTCCGTTGGGCTAATGCAACATATAAAGGTTTTGAGCCCAGAACACGACCATTCAACTCGGTGACTGCGCAAGTTGCTTCATTGGGAGCAACAAAACAAACAAAACCAAAGCCTTTAGAGCGACCTTCCTCATCAGTCATAACTTTGGCTGATGTGATTGTACCATACAACGAGAATTCTTTGCGTAAACGTTCGTCATCGATAGAGTCGTCGAGGTTTTTAACGTATAAATTTACTCCACAGGCTGAATCTTGCCGCTTCTTTTTCAGTTCTTCAAACTTACGTTTCAGTTCTTGCTGACGTTCAGCCTTCTTTTGTGCACGAGCTACGTACAAAGTCTTACCTTCACCCATATCTTTACCATTAAGTGCTTCGACTGCAGCCTCAGCTGCTTCAGTAGTTTCAAAGGCCACAAAACCGAAACATTTGCTCTTACCATCCTCTTTCGTCATGACTTTATAGCTTGTGATTTTGCCATACGGCTCAAACATTTCCTTCAACTTTTCGTCATTAATCTCATCAGGGAAGTTTTTAACGTAAACATTAGTGAACAATTTAGCTTTTTCGCCGAGTTCCTTCTCGCGCTCCTTACGAGGAATGAATTTGCCAACATAAACTTTCTTACCGTTCAACAACATACCGTTTACTTTAGCAATAGCTTTATTGGCTGCCTCTTCAGTTTCGAAATGTACAAAGCCGTAACCTTTTGATTGGCCCTTATCATCGGTAGCCACTTTGCAACTTAATATATTGCCAAAAGCGGAGAATGTATCATAAATGGCCTTATTATCAATGGTCTTATCCAAGTTCTTTATGAAAACATTGCCAATGCCAGAACGGCGCAATGATGGATCTCTCTGAGACCACATAATGCGAATGGGTTTATCACCGATCAAATCAAAATTCATAGTATCTAAGGCCCGTTCAGCTTAAAGAAAAATAATTGTACAATTTTTATTAAATATTATAAAATTAACATATAAAGAGAACAGTAAAATTATAAAAACAAAGAAAAAACAAGAAACATTGGGTAGAAGGCACTTTTAATCATATACCAGTACGTATGTTCTGAAACTTACGCTGCAGTTTGTCCAAAATCATTTAAATTGAAGGCTGTACGCATGATGTAATCGAACCAGGTGGCATCACTGCGCAAGGAGACATAAAATTTCCCATTATCGGGACAGATAAATTTTTAACATTGAAGGTTCTATAATTGCATAAGCAGTTTTAACAGAGAATGCCGCTAGTTTGTTTCCTCAATGATCAGCAAACAGAACAATCAGAAACAACCTGAAGATTCATAAGAGGGCAGGAAGCACTGCGACCAAAAAGTTCTATTGTGGAAAGCCCATCCTATCAGAACACCATTCTAAGGCTTCTAAGGAATCCAAGCACTATTTGGGGTCTGGTGTTCCACAGCTTGTGTGGAGGCACCACACAGTTGCACGCAGGTGGAGTAACCTCTGTCTGTTGAGTTCAGGACAATCTGTCACTTTTACAAATTCGACAGACCACGGTCTCGGAGATAGTTCCGATTCGGAGTTGTACTTCTAGAGCGTTGTCACTTCATAGCAGCCGCCTATTGAGCAAGCTTGCTTGCTTCCTCAGTCTCATGTCCCTTACACAGAAGGATTTTAGCCGCTTTCCGGGGCTCTTCTGAGGCGAACGTACTCGTTCGCAGTTCCTGAGCTATGAACAGGTGAAGTGAGGTGCTTATCTTCCTGTTCTGCAGTGATGTTGGAGGAAGTAAGGGAACCACAATGGTCGGTCTTTAGGCAATTGTCGATCACCGCCGCATGCCTCTGTATCTACTGCTTTACAATGCATGAGAGGCACTACAATTCTTCAAAAAAATTTATATGATAGCCCACGAAGAAAATAAAAATAAAAGTTAAAGCAGACGTTGCTATTACATCGTTTAACATATACATATAATGGGCTTTAGAAAATGACAAGTCGAGAACAGCCACGTCAACTGCGAGATGCAGCGTTATTTTGAATAATAATTTGCCAAAAAATCAAATTAATCTCAAACTTTTTTAAAACTAACTAAAACTTATATATGTACATATGTATATCAGAAATTTTTTGTATCAATAACTGCCCCTCAACTAGAGTTGAGTTGTAATTTTGCAATTTGGTATTGTCAATTACACCACAACCTGTCAAAAATTTTAAAGTGGAAATTACACCCTTTATAACTTTTTTGTGGTCTTAGCGATCTGTACCATCTGTTGGTAAAGTTGACTAAGTGATGAGAAAATTACATCTCATCCTACCAGTTGTTTTCGAAATACTTGTTATAAAAATGTGCTGCGGTTTAATAAAATTTCTTTATAATCTTAAACTAATTTATTAATCAAGTATTATGCTCACAAAAAATTTACAACAATGAACAGTTTCAAAAACTTGCTGACCTTAATGAGCATTCATAAAAATTAAAGAGTAAAATAGCTATTTCAATGCACCAAAATAAATTTGGGAAGAACTTGCAATATAAGTAAAGAGCTTCAAATCGTCATCATAAAACTGCACAAATGGCGACGGATTAATAGAACCAACAACAGAATCAATTTGTGCATCTTATCCAAAGAAGAAAGAAATCTAAAACTGGTGGTTGCATTTTCTAGTTGACATTTTAAGATTCTTTCGTTTTCTTTTTATCTGGGACCAGCACTCAGGAGATGCTGGAACTATAGGAAAGCGAAAGTTAGAGAAACGAGGGGAGGTGAAGCTTAATTAATTATTTTACAGCTCTGCTTTTTGCACAAGAGGTATGACCCAAAGGAACATTTATTTGGACATTACGTTTGGAAGTAGAGAAAAAAAAAATTAGCTGGAGGGGCTTACCAGCTTTATAATTTTGTAGAAATAAAGTAAAATACGTAGGTTAAGATAGTAGTTAAAAGATCATTTCAACAGAGATGGAAACAGTTCAGTTGTAGGAAAATGTTCCCGGCTTTTAATATTGAAAACATATCGAGTAGTCCTGCGGATGATAGCCTCAATGAGGTTGACGTTATAATACCAAGTAGTAGAATAAACTTCCAAACAATAATTAATGCGAGACATTGTAAGAGCATTCGCAAGGCGAAGTCTAACAAATTTCGTGTATTGAGTGTATGATTTAAGCGAGTAAAGCCTTCTGAGGCTAAGGCAACTAAACCTAGTAATATAATTAATGTGATGACTAAAGTCTAGTTTACTGTCGAAAAACACTCCAAGAGATTTAATCAATTCCACATATAGGACAGAGACACCATTTTAAGCAGGTTGGGACAATTAACATTTCTGTTGGACGAGTTGAAATTAATAGGTTTAGTCTTTGAGGGATTTATTTCGAGGAAGTTAAATTGTATCCAATTGTAGATTTGAAGAAGATGTGATCATTGAAGTGATTTTCGAGTTTGTAACATTTTCACGAGTACCAGAAAACAACAGCATAATGTCATCAGCAAAAGCTGTTGTTCAAGAACAAAAGGCAGTCATTAACATAGATAAGAAATAGAATCGGACCAAGGATTGATCCCTGAGGCACACCGGAGGTAACACGACCGATAGTGGAAAAGAAGCCATTATAGGATACATACTGTGTACGTTCAGATAAGTAAGAAAAAATTAATTTGCAGGCCGAGTTGGAGAAGTTGAAGTGCATTTTTAATTTAGCAATAAGGGTAGAATGGTTAATACGATCAAAAGCCTTACTAAGATCGAGAGAAACTAAAGTACAGAGTTGGCGAGTATCTAAATTTTTACCCAAAATTATTTGGGTAATACGACCTTCTCTGCTACTTAGAGGTGTCTCTGACGCACCATTTGCATGTAGTGGGATACATCTGGATGTCACATTTCCGGAATAAACAATTATTATCATACTTTCATCAAATGTAGTACCGCTGTTAAGTGCTTAACAGTACTCTGTTAAGTAGAAAAATAGCTCTGCTAAAATAAATGGTTTGTGTTTTGGGTTTTTAAATTTAAATTTATCTTCACACACATATTATAATCGTTCTGTGAAACACAGAATGAGCGCCTAGAAAAAAATACGTGATTTTATGGTTTTTGGAATCATTCCTTATTGCCACATATTTCAAATATAATTCTTTAACTACAGTAAAGACAAAATATTCATAAATTGCAAAACGTAACTTTTTTTTTCACCAAATTATAAATTTTTCAATCCCTTGAAATGCGGTTTCATGTCCAATTTTTCCCGAATAAAAACACTACGAACTTAAAGCTGATTTGCATTTAATAATAAGCAAAAATATACTAATAATCAAATTTTAGAAAGAAATATCACATTACATTACCATACATATAAATTTTGTTGCTTTTCAACTTTTACCATTTTCCAGAACATTAAAAAATGGTATGATGAATTCAAGCGGGATATTAGTGTAGCAACCATAAATCTTAATCAGTTAGAAATTGTATTAAAATCTAATTGATCAATGGGTAGAAGTTGCAAAGCGAATTTTTATATCCAGACATATTTATTACAATTTGTAGCTTTTCTACTTCTGCCATTTCATCGAAACACTAAAAATGGCATGGTAAGTCGAGCCGAACGTTTTTTTTAGCAACCATAAATCTTAATCAGTTAGAAATTGGATTAAAATCTAACGACCAATGGGTAGAAGTTGCAAAGCTAATTTTTATATCCCGACATATTTAGTACAATTTGTAGCTTTTCTACTTCTGCCATTTCATCGAAACACTAAAAATGGCATGGTAAGTCGAGCCGAACGTTTTTTTAGCAACCATAAATCTTAATCTGTTAGAAATTGGATTAAAATCTAACGACCAATGGGTAGAAGTTGCAAAGCTAATTTTTATATCCTGACATATTTAGTACAATTTGTAGCTTTTCTACTTCTGCCATTTCATCGAAAAACTAAAAATGGCATGGTAAGTCGAGCCGAACGTTTTTTTTTAGCAACCATAAATCTTAATCTGTTAGAAATTGGATTAAAATCTAACGACCAATGGGTAGAAGTTGCAAAGCTAATTTTTATATCCTGACATATTTAGTACAATTTGTAGCTTTTCTACTTCTGCCATTTCATCGAAACATTAAAATGGCATGGTAAGTCGAGCAGGAAGTTTTTTTAGCAACCATAAATCTTAATCAATTAAAATGGTGAAAATTCAATTGACCAATGGGTGGATAAGTTGCAATATAAAAATGTATCGTCTGTGTTCTGTATTCTACGTAAAATAAATCCAGTCGGAATTATAAAGGAATTGTTGTTATAAATGTTTATTTCCCAAGAACAATGCTATGAAAATGTGACGAGACCAGTCTATATCGCATCCGACCTTGTCTGCGCGTGTCAGTCTTAGCTGAATGTGTTGGCAAGAACCTCCATGGTAACCCTGTTGTGCGTGCAGGGACATGGGGGAGCGGTGCATCGCCCAAAATTATATAAGATCAACTATCAGAACCTTTGCCCGAAAAAATGTCGAAATCCGAACACAATGTAATTAACGCATTCTTATTTATTGAAATTACTTAATTTATGAAAAACCTTCATTAATCGGTTAACCGATTAATATCATCTTTAACCGGAGTGCTGGTCCAAGATAAAACAAAAAGCTCGATATAGATCGAGAGAATATATCACCCACACCAAAAGCAATAAGTTTGGACAAAAGTGCTCTATGCGACACTCCGGTTAAACTATTGATATTAGCTAACTAATGACTGTGCATTTGGGCATAACTGTTGTGTTATTCAGGGGTCAGTTAATTAGTCACCCTCATAAAAAGTATTCCATTTGAACAATAAAAATACTTGAATGCAAGAATTAACAAGTGTGAAAATTAAAGAATTTAAAAATAGCATATATACAAATAGAGTACTCCAACAATTTAAATAAAATGTTTAAGCTTGGAACAATGATGTACTAGCAGGTTGAGTTAATCCGTAACTCCTCTCACAAAATACAATCACCCCTATCACGAATAAAAGTGAAATTTTTATTCACGTAAAATTTTCATTCCCCTCGAGATCGAAATTCAGGTGGAATTTTTTCCACGTTCTCATTCTCTGTGAATGCAGAAAAGTGAAGAAGATTTCAAAAACATACAAATTAATTAAAAACACAACCAATTTAAATTTAATGTTTAGAATTGGAGCAATAATTTTATTACATGAGCAAGAAAATAGGCAACAACGAATAGTTCGCCGACGTTTGCGGGATTTATCTAACCCCTTGGAGTTACCCGATGCCTTGTAAGTGACTAATTCAATAAAAAAGACTAATTTAATTTATTCTTGTATTAGATTTATATAACATTACAGAGTAAATAAAGCTGCGTTTTCTTATTTACTCGATGTGATTAATAATTCTCTGACATTTCTCATTACACACTTCAATTGATTCCATATGATAGGATGGTGGTGTTGGTGGTTTATTTATTGTTTCATTTTTATGAAAATTATTTGGTTCACCGAACTTACGGGTGTTTTCTAACCCCTCTACCGACTCCTTCATTCCAATAAGTTCAAAAATGCACTGCTCACTTGTTGTTAAGGATTTGGTTTGGTTTGGTCCTCCTCCTGTCGGCCGTTGGCTTTTCATATTTGCGGCAGCTTTCGATCGGACATACCGCTTTTGGTCGGTCCAAACCTGCAGAACAAAATATGAACGTTTAAAATGGTATTTTTTATATATGTATAATATAAACAATACTTAACCTTTTTCCATTCTGTAACATTTTTAATTGGAGGGCCAGCAGTGTTTAGTTGTTCCGTCAGCGACTTCCAAAATTCTGCTACTACTTCTTTTGAAAGTTTTCCAAACCCACAAGCAATAGATCTGTTATTTTGCATTTTATTTAGCATAATATCGCTTTGCTCTTTATTAACGTATCTTGTCCTGAAGTAATTTTTTAAATAAATATATGTACATATATAACTAATCCAAACAAACAAATACTTACATGGTGATGTTTTCAATTCACTAGCAAAAATGAAGTGAGAATATCAAAGGAAAAAACGAAAAAATTTCGGTGGAAAAAACTATTAACGATACGGGAAATTTTTTCCGGTAAAAATTTGTTCACGTTATTATTCCCGGTTGAATTACACCAACATTTTTTTTCATGGAAGTTTTTATGATTGCAAATACGTGAAAAGGGAAATAATTAAGAGGGAAATATTATTCATGATAAGGGTGAATGAATTGGTTTGAATTTTATTTATTATTTATGCATGTACCTGATCTTGATATAAAAAAATTATATCTAATAAAATATATAGGTTAGGTCAGCAGCTTGCAGGAGTAAAGAAATGTCCCAGCCCAGAGAGGTACTTTTGTACGGAAGTGAAAATGAAAAAGTTCTTGCCTTCTACAGAAAACTAAACATTTTTCGTTTTAAATTTTAAAAATTATTTCAAATGGTAAAGAGTTACTCAACTTTCCCTCGGACTAACAGAAAAAAAAAAAACAAGCGGTACATTCACTTTCATAAAGCATAAATAAATAAAAATTTTACATTCCAAAGCAAGACAATGACCCCCACTAAAATAATAACTGAAGAAATAACAGGTGAAAGTTACATATAAGAAAAGAAAATACAAATACAATAGATGAAAATAAACACCCTACGAATATTTAAGAAATGCGCAGTTATTTTATATTTCATCAACAAAGAAATAACATGAAATTGAATCACCATACTACTGCAAGTAGGTATTTAAAATGGCTTTAGAGATTTGCATTGAATATGTAAGTAAACTATATACGAATACACACATCTTTATATGTATATAAAAATGACAACGTTTGATGTAGGTATGCATGTGTGATTGTGCCTTATGGACAGCTAAGCGGCTGAACCGATTTTCCTAAAATTTTCACAGTATCTCTCTATAAATGTTGGAGAAACACTTATATTTTAAAAATTGAAACTGGGCGTTGCCACGCTCATACAAAGTAAATATTTATTTTTGTATATCTTGAAAAGGGTTGCGTGAATGTTTGTGAATATGGCCCAAATGACTTTGTAATTAAAACAAATCATCCGTCAAGAACTGGAAGTGGGCGTGGTACATCCCATACAAACTAGATATTGATTTCATTAATCTTCAGAACGGTTAAAGTTAATGTATTTGCTGGCGATGGCACGATGGATGGTAGTCTGCACGTTGACTACTAAACCAAAAACAGACATGGGTTCAACCCCAGTTTCAGACAAACATTTTTAAAATAAAAATAAACATCTCGCATTTTTCTGATGTGCATTAGTGTGTCATTGTGTGTCAGTTGTTGTCGGAAGCTTTCAGTGGCGAAGGCATAGTCACTGGTCACTGAACAAAACCGGCTTCAGCTGATAGCAATCCACAATCACATCAGAACGCCCTCCTTCGTCGGTATTGTGTAGCACCGGCGAAGTAAAATAATAATAAAAATGGCTACTAAACCGAAGCTTCAGCAGCACTGCTACGAGTATAAAAACAAAAAAAGAACGTGCGAAAGCAGAGCTGGAAAATACTTAATTAAGCTTCACCTCCTGTCGTTTCTCCTACTATCCCTTTCCTATAGTTCCCAGCACAATGCTTCGCATGTGTAGGAGTCATCTCCTGAGTGCTGGTCCTAGATAAAAAAAAAAAAAAAAAAAATCATCAGTCAAAAAGTGGGAGAAATTCGACAAGTGTTTGTGCCTTATAGACAGCTAAACGGCTGAACTGATATTCCAATAATTTTCGTAGTATTCGCCCACTTCAATTAATAGTAAATAGGTATTTTTGTGAGCCAAAGAAATAAATGGACTTTGTTAGGATCTCAAAAACCATTAACCTCAATAGAGCGAGTATCTTCCTGTATGTCTTGAAAGAAAAACTGCTATACGTAACATACATTAACTTATTATCATCGAAAAAGTCAAAAATTAGTTCGAATGTCTGGCAAGTTGTTTGTTTGCTACTTGCAAGTAATCACTTCCATTTGTAAATGCAAGGTACTTGGAAAAAAATTTTCTTGTGGCTGGATTGGTGCAAAAATTTGAGTGTATAGAATTTTTTGGACTTGCACGTGTAAATACCAGATAATACACTCATACTTTTCAAATTTGATGAGAGTATACATACTTTCAATTTTGCTGGGCAACTTTTGTTTCAAATTATGGGCAAGATGGATTGGTGCAAAAATTTGTGTATAGAATTTTTTGGACTTGCACGTGTAAATACCAGATAATACACTCATACTTTTCAAATTTGATGAGGGTGTACATACTTTCATTTTTGATGGGCAACTTTTGTTTCAAATTATGGGCAAGAAAACTGGTACTAGTAATATTTATTAGTAGTACTAGTATGAATACTTTTAGATTACTTTTTTTTAATTTACTTTCTAAAAACAATTATATTCGTTTCCTAATAAGAAAAAAATAATAATAAAAATAAAATTCCAAGTATAAGAAATTGAAGACAATTTTCATAGCGTGAACCGAGCCATACTTATGTATATAATATAACCATGTGTATAATTATAAACTTCTTAGTGTTTGTTCGGTTCTAGTCTGTGGTTCGGTTATTTATACACATGCAGTTATATACACTCGGATAAAACACAATGCTACGTTTACAAATTAAAAAAAAAATAGCTACGTTTGAAAATAAATTTGTTAATATGTATTTAAGAAAAATAAAATAAATAAAAAAAACTTACCATCAGCAGGTTGTTGGAAATTAACATATGCATAACCTAGAGACCGACGAGTCATGACGTCGCGGCATACGCGAATAGATAGAACTGGGCCTGCATCAGAGAATTTCTCAAAAAGTCCAGCTTCATTAATGTCATGATGTAAATCTCCTACGTATAATGAAGCCATTTGATAATTAGGACCGCCAGAATTCATTTCTTACAAAAATAATAGTTTATTTTAAAATATTTTCCTTTCTTTGTGATTTCGACAAAAGGAAATATAACAAAGACGCGTACCAAAAAAGCAAGTACAAAAAATCTACACAAAGGAAAGACCCAACGAAACTGCAAAGAAAATAAAAAAATTAAAGGTTTACATGAATTGTAATTAGTTATACATATATTAATAGTATGCTTAATTTTAATACATTTAATAACAAGGGCAATACTTAACGAGGAAGTTGAAACGAAAATCAATGAAATATGGAATTCAGTGAATCAAAAAAATTAAAATATCATTAATTTCCAAAAATTCCCATGCGTTTTTACGATCATGTTACTTAATTCGAAACATAACTACGTCTATACAAAATTAACTAAAATTTTTAAGAAAAACTAAAAAAAATCTTATGGAATGAATTTTCCATCGAAAAATGTTTTCTCGCTTCAACACAAAGTTTCTTCTATACTACTATTGCATTCACCCATTTTTTAATGCCACACCACGTTTTTCTACCATTTTGTACTAGAAAACTTGGAAAAATTTAATAACTTACGTTTTTACACTTTTTCGATTTTTGCTACTTTTGCAATTTTTTTGTTGATTTTTTTTTATTTTTATATTTTTTTTTAATTTTTTATTTTTTTAATTTCACAAGAGTGCGAAAGTCGTGTTCACTATTCACGACCGCTCACCAAAACGGACTCGTCGCGTTTAATGGTCGGAAATAAATGGAAGAGCAATGTAAAAATTTCAGCAAGAAAAAAAACATGGTGCAAATAATATTGCCAGACTAATAAAAGAACGAGGTGCCGGCACATTTAATTACGTTTAGAATACATAATTTTGTATAATTTCTAATATTAAAGTATGCATTATTTTCTTGAAGGAGAAATATTAATACTTTACAGGCAATTGCTCATTCTGAAGGAGAAAACAAATAATTGTACGTTATTGTTACTTCGTGGCAACACATTATAATAGTTTGTTCCCGTTGTCTCTTTTCTACACATGCAGTGTTAACACAAAATTTTTTAGATTAGCTCTTTTAAAGGAAAAATTTATACAGACTCACCAGACTTTGAAATATAAATTTTTTCAAGTATTTCTTTCCTCTTTAACCCATTAACGACCAAATGAACTCTATGAACAATTTTACTAATTAAATTTTTAATATAACAGTGTTGCAGCGTCTCTGGTGTCAAGGAGACGCATTCATATTTTGAGACTGTGTTCGGCAATGATTTTTTTTTAAGTCAACGTGCAGGGTTAGATCGGCAGGTTGCTGAATGTAAAGGTAGAGAAAGTTCCCAACCCATTTGGACACAATTTTATTTTGGTCCCATTGTGGCATTTGTTCTCAAAAAACTCAGAAACCTTCACTGACACAGATTAGTCTCTATTCGGATTATATCATAGACCCCCCAATTAACAACTTGTCATTATTTGTCATTGTGTGAGTTATTTTATAGTTCTAGTGCAATGCATTGCATGTGTAGGGGTCGTACCCTGAGTGCCGGGCAAGAAAAAAAAATAAATATATATGTGTGACCAAGTCAAATTTCATTACCAGGTAAACTCACTAGCAAATTCGCCCGTCAGCTGATACAAAAATTTGTTACGCATTTTTTGAGTCGAACGTCAATGTTTGTTTACTTTTGTGAGAAAGTTAAGAAAACTTGTTGTAAATAATTTAATAATTGCAATAATATAATACTATAATAATAAGAATGCAAAATATATTACCTTTTGTAATAATTAACTTAATTTGAACTCATATTACACTAATTTAACACGTTATTTTTAGGTTATGTTGTATTTAACACAACACCTGCATGCAAAAAATTTGACGTTTGGACAAAAAGCGAATTGACTAATTCGCCTTGCGACAACCTTGTATTAATAAATCTTGCTTGTATTAATAAACCTCGTGTGACTATGTTTTGTAAAATAACGCACCAATGACAAATATTGAAGCTGAACATTGATCGTGTAGCATACGCTTAATATCTTGCCACCGGGTAAACTCTACAGATCAGGTGAGTTTTTCGACCTTGTAGTTTACTTTGTCAAACTTTGTTTATATTTATTTGTGGTCTTCTTCTCGATTTCTAATAAATTTAATTTAAATTTAAAACTACTGGTTCTTACTTCTTTCAAATAAGTTTGTGGTTTGTAATTTTTTGAAAAATTGTGAAAAAAACTAAGTTATATGTAAAACATGCGTTCTTGCTGTTTGTGTAAAAAAAAATTATAAAGGTGTAGGTCTATGTTTAGCATTCCAAAAATTCTGCCAAGAGAGACAAGTGAGTCAAAATTTGTGGGAAAAACTGACTTATTATTAAATTTATTTATTTGATATATATTTATTAAGCCTGAGCTCTTTTTTTTATCTTATTTTGTGTTTTTATTATTCGTTTCCTATTTATAGAAATTTCCTATTATTCCTGATGATGTTAACAAGCTGTTAATATCGAATAATAAAAAAACAAAATAAGATAAAAAAAAAAAAAAAGACCTCAGGCTTAATAAATATATATCAAGAAATATAATAAAAAAGGTCAATAATATAATTAAAAATTAAATTTATTTATTTACAACAAAACTTTTTTCGGTCACTTTCTTGCATGCAGCATAATAAAAACATAAAATCATATGTTGCTTCTGGCTTATGTATAGTCATTTCTGAAGCAATGGGAAATGGTCGAAGATTTTGTTTTTATATTTAACTTTAAACATTTTGTCTGCCACTGGCACTAATCGTTCGCGGTTACTGGCGCGTTTTTAAATGCTTCTGCATGCATATTTACTAGGCTACGACTCAAAGACTGTAAATGGCTGCTTCAAATAGATAATTTATTGTACTTTACTTGCGCTTTGCCTTAAAATAAACAAATTTTTTCACTTCAGTTTTAATCAAGATATATTTATATCTTGCTTTGCTTTTAATTTGACAAAATTCATGGTCTTGTATTTGACAACATACCGCCTGATTTTGAAAGTAAAGACACTTTTTTATGAGCGAGTTGAGACGAGTTTACATTGTATAAATATGAAGTATATCATGAACTAAACTTACTAATAAAACAACAATAACTCAAAATCATTGTACGTTGTCAAAATGTTTCATAAAATTTTACATTAAACAGTGATATATAGTCGGCCAGTCTTACGGTCTAGTTAGTAAAAACGTATCGTCCAACGTTAGACTTGTCAGTATCGTTCAACTTTAGGTGTCGGTTATTAACTTCAAGCAGTTCAGTCGGCTGTTCCACCTTTTGTTTTATATGTAAATAATGCCAAGTTGACATTTGCAACGTAAAATTCTATTTTCTGTAGATTTTCTAAATGACAATGTCAACGATACGATTTTACTAAACAGAAACGAACATTACTTATGTTACAGCATGACATGCGGTGGTTATGGTAGACCATAACAGGTAGAGGAGGACGAGGAGGCTTATGACAGACTAAGGGCCACAAGCCGTCTCATCAAAAACGAAGCTTTAAAAATTTAATACTTCTTGACATCAGAGGGCCCTCAACACTGCTATAAAAAAACAAAGAACGTGCGAAAGAAGAGTTTTAAAATAGTGAAGCTTCACCTCCTGTCCTTTCTCTAACTACCCATTTCCTCTAGTTCCAGCACAATGCATCGCATGTGTGGGGTCATCTCCTGAGTGCTGGTCGAAGATAAAAAAGAAAAACATAGAAGCAGTTTTGTATCCATGAAGTCTAAATCACACATCGAAGCCAATCGCCCGGCGTACCAAAAATCTAAATATTTTGATTTGATAGTGTCTAAGCCATGATGCAATAAAGTTATTGCATCATGGTTTAGGGCACTTTAATATGTTTTACACCCCAAAATGATGATGGGCGAAACAAGAATGGAAATGAGTACAGACTACTACCTCGACCAGATTGTGAAACATTTGTTACAGAAACTTTCTTACATTCTTTTTAAACCTGCATTCCGTCCACACTATGAAGTTTTTGATTCGCAGTTTTTTTAGGTTTTATGCATTACTTCTTCTTATTGATGTTAAAAAAGTTTCAGGTACATGAAAAATTCTATACTTTTCCATTCGTCTTTCCTCTCCACCACAAACTCAAATGTTTCACGATTGAAAAGATTTCCAGATGTTCCCTTACAAAGTGCAGACAGTGCATCAGCAAAAGAACATTTGGGTGATTACTTTTGCCCCCACCTTGTATTTGTATTTGTATAGCTGTATAATTTCCCTGCAGGACATGAAACTAGTATTTTACTAGTGTACAAATCACCAGTAGTAGTACTATATATAGTAATAGTACTATATATAGTAGTAGTACTATATATATATCAGGGGAATTATTTGCGTACTGGCTTCTGCCATCTGCCATATGGCAAATTGATAACTAACAAACAAACAAGTATGCACATAGAACAAAGCTTTTTTCCCCTAATTGTTTATTCTAGAAAAAATTTCGAATGTGTTGTCTTACTTTTTCGAAATTCGAACATATATGGGTTAAAACTGTATTTTTGTACTGTTATGCTATTTAAATACTGCTTATGATGTAAAGCTTTTACTATTTTTATACACCCCTTGATATGGGTATCAATTAAAAGGGAGTTTTGAAGGCAGCATAAAATGTAGTGAAATCTCGCAAAGACAAAAAAGCTGCGTTTTGAAAAGGGTACCTTTATAATTTTTTGGAAAAGGTAACACCACCTTTATAATTTTTACGAAAAGGTAGTGGTGATTGATGTAAGAATAAAATTTATACAAATTTGGTTACCGTAACAATATCTATACCAAAGTGGTTAAGTTTGTGTGAGGTACCGAAGATGTACATATCTAATATGAAATGTATAAAACAATTAATTTTATATAAATCTTATAAATTAACTATTTATTCAAGGAATTATTCAAAATATAACTGATTACAGGGAATAGCGTAACTTTCTCCAATCTTCCCCTGTCAAGACTGCGACCGACATAACATCAAAGCAAATCAATTTTGCTTCTTTCCAACTCATGTTTGTATGTACATATGTAGCTACAAATGTGTGTATATGTCTACCTTGCATAAATATGTACACATTAAGTTAAAATTTCATCTATTTAATGTTATAATTCAGGAGACGGTGACGAGAGCGAATCTGATAAATATATGTATACCTACATAGGTTACCTTTTTTCACTTGGTCCGATATTCTTACATACATACATATGTATGTATGTATGAATATTGAAACTGGAACTGCAGTCTTTTTTCGAGTATTCAATTGCGAAAAGAAAAACCGAACACACCGATTTTGAATATACACAAAAATGAATTTAAAATGTACATAAGGCTGTATTGTTTTATTGAAGTTTTTAAATTTAATCCGTTTTTTAGAATATTTAAACAAAATCTGAATAAAATATTTTGAACTTTCAAAACAACAAACTAAAAATTTGTATGTATATGTAATTTGTTTCTGAAAATTTAATCAATGAACAATAGTTGGATTATAACGAGGTATTTCTTGGGCATTAAGATTCGTCATCACTTCTTTTTAAGCTTTCCACGGCCTTTATTTCTTTTACTTGTCTTTTTTTGGACGCGGTTGTATTTGCGCCAATGCTTTTGTATAACTCGTGCTGATCGATTCATCATAAAAAGCATAATTTTTTCTTCGTTTAAGCGTTTTTCTTCCTCCTCCTTTTCTCGTACTATTTGTGTATATTCGGCTTCTTCCCGGTTATATTCAATCAAAAACAAGTCGAATGCTTCTTTTTTGTACTCTTCTTGAAGGTTCATATTCTCATTGATTTTATCGCTCATAGTTTGATCAAACTTTTTAAGAAGACCTTGTAATTGAAAAAGCAACTTGTTTCTAAAGGTTTGGAAAGAAAGAAGTTTACGATTGATTATTGCATAATAATAATGCCACTTATTAACAAGTTTACAAAATCGTGCTGCAAACCTTTCATCCCGGATAGATTTCTCTTGCTCTAAATTTCCTTTCAATAAATGTTCATATACATTTCGGAGACGTTCAAGTTCTTCTCCCAACTCTTTCTGTTTGGCTGCACTGCCAGCATGTATTTGTCGTATGTTATGACTGGATCTAACGCTGTATAGACATGCATACATACATATGTATATTAAATGTATACGTGCAAATATGACAACATACATATGTAAGTACCCAGCAAAAAAAGATATGCAAAATAAACAGTAAATGCATGGGTTCTATTGCAAATAAACTGGTTCAACTTAGCTGAAGAACACATGATTTTAACATAAGGGTGTCAGGGGTACCGCAAGGCTCTACTATTTATTGTCTTTCTTAATGACCTCCTATGTCATACTTCCAACCCTATTCACTCTTTCGCAGATGACAGCAGCATTTGTCACACATATTCATTTAATGGACTATGATCGCGGCGCTGAGGCAGAATATGAGTGATTCATTGAATTGTGAGCTCATGAAAATATCGCCATGGGGTCACGCGAACAGGGTCGATTTCAACGCTCATTGCAGCATGCTAACGCATCGACGGATGCCCCATGACGCTGCATCATCTGTAATTATGGGCGGTATAAATATTGAAGAATCAGAAGCTCTTGATGTTCTTGGCATGAAAATTCAGTTTGATGTTCGATGGACTGAGCACATTTTTCAGGTCTCAAAAGAAGCATTCAAGTGCCTCGGTTTTTTAATACGGAGCAAGACATACTTCACCCCATCTGATCTCCTCACTATTTATACCGCTTACATCCGTCCGAAAATGGAATACAGCTCTCATGTTTGGGCCGGTGCTTCAAAGACTATTTTGAAGTTACTCGACAGTGTACAGGAGAGAGCGAAGAAACTGATTGGGGACTGTGCGGTAGCCAACTCCATTGACTCCGTTGAGCATTGTCGCAATATGGGGTGTGTTTCATTGTTCTATCGCTACCACAATGGAATGTGCTCTGGTGAAATCATGGAACTAGTTCCCGAAACCTGCTGATTCCAGCGTACAACGCGTTCATCTTTAAGGGCGCATCCTTTTGTGGTCGATTTGGCGGCAAATCGTACGACGCATTATTGAGAGAAACCATTTTGCGGCCGAAGATCGCGTATGTGGAACAAACTCCTGTCATTTTTGACGTGGGAAAGTTCAAATCAAATGTCCATAAGCACTACTCCCTCTATCCTCCTTCTCATAACCTAATTTCCTATTTCCAGCACAATGCATCGCATGTGTTAAAAAAAAAGAATTTGTTATTTGCGAGCTCGTGTTGATAATGAGCCAATTCACACGAGAAAAAATATGCTGGTATAACATGGCACCTTGTAGGCAAATTTGGTGAAGAGAAGGTTTTTTGGTTGGCATAATTTTTCAACCAGCCCCAACCCCTCATTAGCAGCACAAAACTAATACATATAAGTATGTATGTATACATACAAAATACGAAATGAATAACCCTCCAAATAATATTGTACTACGTGGTCCATTTTAGCTGAAATGGACTGGTCACAACATGGTCCTATGTAATGCAGCCGTGGACCATGTCATTGAAAACAACAGGTTATTCTTATACGACTAGTGTTCGTTCTTTTCTTCGTATTTACGATTACTCCGTCTAATTAAAATTACACTCCGAGGTGGTCCATGGAGTGGTTACATGGAGTAGTTTTCGGACATCGTAATGTTAAATAAATGTTTTCTCCATACATTTGGGTTAGTCTTTGACTAGTCCTACTCCTCTGTGGACTACACTATACATGCATGTGCAGACTAGTCACATTATTTGCTGGGAAATAAAATACTAACCTACAGGAAGTTATGTATACGTATACATTTTATGCCAGATGAATTAGTCTCGTGTGGCTTGGAAAGCACGAAAATTGTGCGGCTTAAAAAGTGTTCTCGTCTTAATTGGCTCATTTAACAAAACAGCTCGCTTAGAATTCTCCTTCGTCGGTATTGTGTAACACCGCCGAAGTAGGTTAGGTAGGCAGGTCGCCGGATGAAAATAAAGAGCCCAGCCCACTTCGACCAATTCATCATGGTCGCGTTGTGATACCTGTAAAGAAGAAGAGAGTGGATAGAGTAGAGTAGACGATAGGATAGAATCGAATAGATCGGAAGAGAGACCGCTGAAGTAAAATAATTACTAAAAAAAACTCTTAACAATGAGTTCAGATAACGAAGTACTTAAAAAGTCATGAAACTACCAATTCAATTTTTTAGCTGAGTACATTTCATTCCAATTTTAATTTGTAATATTTAACAATTTCTTACATTTCCTGTTTTATTTTGATATTGTTATCATATCTGCATTTTGCCAAATCCTTTTCATATTTGTCAATCAAAACCTCTTCCGCAGTTTGTTTCCATTTAAAATTTATACGACGACTCTTTAATACACTTTCGAAAACTTTATTAAAAAGAGAGACGTAGGAAAAATATATATTTAGCAATATACTTATGTATGTACTATGTATGTCGGTCTTTACATATCGATGTAGGAAAACGTAATTGCTGCAATACTCAAAAAACCAAAAAAATAACGTTTTTCACATAACTTTTATCAAATAAAAATACTGCGTCAATTAGTCTGGGTATAAATTTTCATTACGCGAAAAAAGTCACGGCGTAGGTTTTCGAACAATACTATACTAATACAATTTACTTCGCAGTATTCTAGGGTCATCAAAACTTTAAAACAGAGACCGTAAGCCTCTGTTGGAAAGTTTGCATTTTTGCTGTATGTATTTCATAACTTAAAACAGCATCTTACTTAAATTTTATTTCTTATGGTTACAGCGTTTTATAGGTCTGTTGAAAAAAACTCGTCTGCTGTAAGCCACAGAAATATTGGTCATAAGAGAATTATGTACATACATACATACATACATACATACAAATATTTATAGCTAATATGCAATAGAAAAGAATTAAAATACGTTTTTGAAATCATGTTCCCAAGATGTATAGTTTTTGAGTAATGGAAATGGACAAGTTTTTTTGTCTCTGCTGAACATTTAATGTCACGAAGCTTACAGTATTTACATGTTCCTACATCGATATATGTACATATGTATATACACATATCGTCAAAATAATAAGTACACGAGTAAGTTTTATAGGTTAGGTGGCGGGACCATCCCCGAAGGAGAATGCCCCACTTAGGCCAAGTGTGATACAACAAGACACACCCAGGTTTTTTAGACGGGAATCCAACCTCCACCTCCAGATTGATAAGACTAATGCTCATGCATGATATGCATAAATAAAGAAATAGGTTTTATTTAAGCAACAGTAAAATTTTAAAATTCATTTTTGTAGACCAAATCAAATCAAAAACAAAACTCATGTGTGTCAGTTGTTGGCGAAGGCACTGGTCACTGAACAGTAACGGCTTCAGCTGTATCCAAAAAAATAAAAAGATTATTTATCTATGTTTATTACAGTGAAACATCTCATAAACGGACACTCACCGTCGCGGTATTTTTGTCCGCTTGTGAGAGCTGTCCGCTTATAAGAGGTACACATTTATTATTTTAAATATTTTATTTATGCTGTAATGCTAGACTAGGGATTTGTAGTTAACAAAATTTATTCAAATTGGACAGATCGGTTAAACTTAAGCCGTTGAGTTTCAAAATGGTTTTAAATATTTTTCACTGTATGTATATGGTTTAGCTGGTCTATATACGACATTTCATTTGGTGCTAATAGCAAAATCTTCATAGATAAAAAATCGTAATGAATTTTGACTAACGTTGAAAAATTAATAGAATACATATATAATTAAATAAAAAGTTTAAAATGAACTTCACATTGCTCTATATTGGATATTTGCTTAATATCCAGTGTATCCTCGCTTATTTTCAACAATTTTGGCATACTGTCATTAAGCTTACGCCAGGGGTCTAATGGGATCTCATACCAAGTTTTTTTTTAACAAAATTTCAAAGATGTTTTTTATTTTGAAAATCGTGCTTTGAAATCCTTTGCTTTAGCTCTCACGAAAAGTTTTCAATAGGGTTTATGTTTATAGCAGCCAAGAGATTAATAATTTGGTAAGCTCAGACAATTTTAAAACAAACAAATACTTTATTTTATTTCTCCTTTTACTCTATTGTTCTTAACTTTACTTGTTGAATAAACACGTTCATTTTTTATTAAAAATATATTGGTTTCTTCTATTGGACTATTTAAAGTGATAAACTGTATATTCAAATAAGAATAGACCAACGATCACAATAGTTATGTCCGGAGATTGACTTGGCGAGTCCAGCAGGTTAGCACAATTGGCTTGATACCAATCCTTCACATAGCGTGATGTGTGCTTCGGATCGTTATCCTGCTGAAAGACTCATCGAAGAGGCATATTTTCTTCAGTTTGTTCTTGTACTCAAATTGTAACATAGTATCAGTAATACGAAAAATTGGAACAACGCCATACCACAACAAGCCCAGACCATGACATTACCTCCACCGTGCTTCACGGTCTTTTTTGTGAACCGTATATGGAATTCTTTCCTGCGGGGCAACGCACTTTTCAGCATTTGTCATTGACAACGAGATTTATTTTGGTTTCATTACTAAAACGAATATTATGCCATTTCTTTATTAGTAATGATTGCGACCAATTCAATGTGTTTTTGCATAGACTTCAAAAACCCCACAAAAAAAGTCTGAAACAGTTAAATCGGGCGATCTTGCGGGCCAGTGCAAATCGCCAAAACGAGAGATGAGGCGACCCGGGAACACCGCCTTTCGAATATTGGTTGTAGCTCGCGCTGTGTGCCGTTGCTCCGTCCTGTTGGAACCACATGTCCTCCAGTCCTAATTCGTTCAATTGCGGCAGAAACAAATCGGTTAACATGGCACTTTGAGCGGGTGTAATGGCTCCTCGTGCATCACTCGTGGATTTTCGGTGCCCCAGAAGCGATAGTTTTGCTTGTTCACGTACCCGCTGAGGTGGAAATGAGCCTCATCGCTCATTATGATTTTGGTCGAAAATCGTGCACTTCGTCCTCGAGAATGGCTTGGGCGTAGGTTACGCGCTTGTTCACTTGTATTCTACATCTGTCTAGTTCACAAATATAAACACAGATTTGACATTGGCCGCCATTTGCAAAAATTAGAGCATCTTCCAATATTGTGATTTCTTTTGGCCCACCTTGTATATAAGCAAAATATTGCGAAATGTAAAATGTATTTATTATTTTGACCAACCTAAATACACGTTTCAATGAAAAATAAGCACAGAAAGAAAAAAGTACCCGGCTTTTATGAATATTTGAATCAGTGCTGACATATTAGACCTTTAAATTTATAATGATGCTTCCATAACAAAATTGAAATAATAAAGCACCAAGTGAGCGGAGAATAATTAAATGGCCATGTACTTATTTTGTTGACCATATGTTCATATAGTATATATATATTTATAAATCTACATATGTACATAAGCAAACCTTTTATTTTCATTTTAAGTTTTTCATTTTCTTGGTAAACTTCATGAACTTTTTTCTCTCTCTCGAGTTCGGAGATGGCAGATTTATTCAATCTTTGCTCTGTTATCATAAGAAGCAATTCAAAAGATTCTACTAGACACTTATCAAATGGACTTAGATCATCTAGCCAATCATTAAAATAAGCTAATACTTGCATATTTTCATGAAAGAAATCAATTATTTGAATCAAACGATGGCTTAGAAGAGGGTATATATTAGAGGAATCCTTATTCTGAAATACATATGTCTATAGCATTGTACATTGATTACAAAATTCAAAATTACATCGCATAATTACCTTTTCCTTTATATACTCCTTTATTAAACCTATACAGTCTGAATACTTGGACCCATTCAAACTTTGTTGCGCAGCAACTACATTTTCAAATATTTTTGGTAGTATTAGAGATATGCGAAGCTTGTGCAATGAACGGCGCAATATCTTCGATATTACATTAATTTGCAACTGATGTTCCAATGACATTATCTTTACGATTTATAGAAAATATTGCAAAAAAATATAAAGGAAAATGTTAAATTTGAAATGGTTTTCAACACTAGATTGTTTTTCGATTTCTCAATTTCATATTGGCGTGTGATATACAATTAACATCAGTTCAATTCCATCTAGAGAATTTTTACTGATAAAAGAAAGTTTGCATTAACTAATTATCGATTTTTAAACTCGTAAAATTCTCAGTCAATATTGCCGGAAATTCTAATTTAAAAATATTCGCAAATGCGAAGAAATTTCTCGAATCTAGATAAGTACATATTGTATGTAAGTATGTACATACATACATATTTAATTGCAACCGCAAATTTATTACATGGTTTTTATGATTTAATTATATTTTCACATATAAGATTTTCTTACGTAAATATATACAATAATTTTAATAGTCTCGTTTTAACTTAAAAATTTTATCTTGTTTATACATTTATTAAAAAAAACAAATTTTTAATTATATTTGGTTGCCAAGGCGAATTTATACCAAGTAGACTGACCCGAAAAAAGTACAATTATAGAAAATCAAGTCGTTTCATTATGTAAAATATTCTCATGTCATTGGCTGTGTTCGCGTACTTTTGTAGAATTCAAAATTAAATTTAAATAATTCAAGAGATCAAAGGACAAGGAGAAACATCAAATATATTACAGTTAATAAAAATCCAATCCTATCTACTGTTTTGCAGACGACAGCGGCATTTGTCACTCATACTCATTTGGTCGTAGGCCAACATCGACTATGATCGCGGCGGTGAGGTAGAATATGCGCGATTCATTGAATAGTACCCTTACAAAAATATCGCCATGGGGTCACGCGAACAGGGCCGATTCAACGCTCGAAAGCACAGGCTAATTTAGGTATCTGTGCTCGAAAGTTCAAATGTGTTTCGTTGTTCTATCGTTAGTGTCGAACTGTTGTTCAGTTGCAGTAACTCCAATTGCCTAAATTCCAATGTTTTTTTCTGGAAACTCAACTGAAGTTCGGTTGCAAATCATAATCGACCCATTAGTTTCATGGCTTCTTCAGGCTTCTTTGCTGTTTCTTCTTCTTTCAGGGTTACAAACATTCATAAGATGAGTACATCAAACATCATATTAGATGCAACTACATCAACGTTACGCTCGGCTAAATGAGACTTAATTCTGGGTTGACTACCGTATCAAAACAAAGAACCCAACGCGTTTATGCTTTTCAAAATCAAACACCATTATTATGAGCATCATTCGATATCCATTTGCTATCGAACAACGAATACCATGATGTAACTGAACCAGGTAGCATAGTCACGTTTGCGACATAAAATGTCAAAATTTTATACAAACAAATTTGTTTAACAGTTATTATTATAAAAAATAAAGTAATAAACCATTTAATTTGAGTAATTTTATTGCAATCTGTATTTTCTTTAAAAAAAATATATATTATTTGTGTTTAAATATTGCGATAGAAAAATTTTCCCCGACATTTTATGTCGCAAAGCACAAACACGAACGACTGTAAAAGTTTCAATGCTGCCACCTTAGTAATTGCATCATGACGAATACTAAATGTTAAATTAGTATTATCAGTTGGCAATTCTGTCGAAATTTTCGTTGAGTATTGAATTTTTATCAAACAGAATTTTACATACGATGCGTATCGTGATATGCAAATATTGTTGAAAATTTTAAATTTTCCAGATTGTTTTATTTTTGTTTATTATACATAAATTCTTAATATATTTTGTTTCAGTTTTCTCAAATTTAGTGCTATGTGATAGAAAAAGCTTTTTTTAGGCTAAACAGAATTAAAAAAAGATACGAAGATTCGGCTTGAAAAAACATTTGGAAGACAGTTTGTCAAATTCGAATTAATTAAAAAAATTCTGACATACTGTACAAATGATAGACAAGCTTGTTTGCCCGATGCATTATATTACAACATACATATATTATAAATTGCACTAAATTTCTATTAGTTTACAGTACGTTTCGGTACACATTATATTTATTCAAAGTATACTTTACATTAATGCTCTCTTGTCGTTTTAAATGTTTAACATATACATACACTACATACATCAATTACAAATTCTGTATTTAATAATAACACCAATTAAATGCGAAAATAATTCAAAATTGTATACTATAGAGGGGTAACTCTCCAAGATTGTAAATTGAAAAAAGAAAATGATATAAAAGAAAAATAAATAAAATATATAGTATATAGAATTAAACAAGCAGAACAATATCAAATTAGAAATTAAGAAATAATTTAATTGACTAATAAACTTATGACGAATAATTTTATACACATTTAAATTTTCCATATGTTTGTAGTAAAAGATTTTTAACATTTAAATAACAGAGATAAACTTCATTCATTACTTCACATTCATATATTATTATAATTAAATTTAAATGCAATTTTTAAAACAAAATATACATTACATATTTTCTTCAAATGAAAATAAAAGGAAATGAAAACTACACAAAATATTAAATAACTGGCCTAATTATATTCATGTAAATCTTTAAGATTTTATTTTGTTATATTAATTTTTTTGTAAAGAAATTTGTCTAAAATTTTTCAATTTTTTATTTTGTTTAAGAAATATTTCACATGTAAAATTTAATACGAAATTATTATTATGTTCTTAGATAATTTAATTGTTTGGACATTATGTCCATCAATAATACAACAAACTTGTTCATACAGTAAGAAAAGTAATAATAATTCTGCCATTGCACAATATAATCCTGTAATTTGTTTATTTTTAATTTAAATTTAAAATATGCGTTGTTATTATGTTGGTTCTCCATTTGGAGTTTGTTAGAGCAAAAAGCAAAAAAGATTTATTTGGCAGTGAGTTACGTTCTGTATGATATTTCTTCCATGCTGAACTGTAAAAGTTTCTAAATGAAATTTCCAAAACTTAATTCATACAGTGTTCTATATAGGAAATTGGCATTCATTTCATATTGTTAATAAATATGATCGGCACCTAAACTTAAAGTTGGTTAAACAACTAAAATATCACTCTCATACTCACTACCTCTTAAAGCAAACAAAAATTTTCGTTTATATTAAAGAAAATACAAAAAAAAATGCACAACCGTTTTTGCAGGTTCTTTGTGATATACGTTTTTAAGTTGCTGAGGAGCTTTCCATCAGTTGGCTATTAGTGGCATGTTCGGAAAAATTTTGAATGGGAGCGGTTATATTTTGAGTTTCACCCCATTCTATTAAATACTGCATTTGTCCATTAGGTAACTGACGTTTGGCACGTATAGAGAATTGTTCTCCCGATTCAATACGGTTAACGATGCCAAAATATTTATTGACAGTTTGTTTCAAATCTTCATGAGGTTGATGAGAGGGATTTGAAGTTTGGGCAGTATGTCCACCTACCGCAGTAGATGCGGAAGAGGTCGATGACTGATTTGAGGACACAGAACTGCGCCGACTTGTATTTGGTGAAGTTCTTTGTGGTCGTTGTCGCAAGCGTCGCCCATGTGTTGGTTGTGAAGTTACTGCTTGCCGTACAAGCGCTGGTTCCACATTGGCAGAGGCAGTATTAGGAGATGAGGATGTCGAAATGTTTATGTTTAATGATGTCGACGGAGTCATCTTAGTTTGTGTGGTAAATAGCGATGCAGCAGTAGTTGTTGACGCTGCAGCAGCTGCTAATAAATCTTTGGCTTGTATGGGGAAAAAGTTTGTAGGAATAGGATTAATTGTAGTTGTACTTATGACCTGTAAAAATTATATACTCGTTAAGTAAAGTAAGAGAAAATAATTCACAAAATACAAAAGGGCGTAACAGCTAATTGTTTTTCTGTTTTACTTAATAAAGGTCCATTTAGATCTACAATATTCTGGAATTGAAAACTAGTGTTTTCCTGCTGTGGTTTTAACAATATAAATGTTTCAAATATCTACTAGTGGCCACACCCTTTTACAATTCAAGTGACAATATTTACTTCAATGTTTGATGAAAGCCTTCTGGTGCGTCTTCTGCGCACTTCTTTATTGGGGCCGATAGTAATATCTTTGGCACTCAGTCTTCGTTTTATAGTGCGAACTGTCCTCGGCTGAGAAGCAGCCTTGACCAGATTACTTGTACTTAATTTTGGAAACAAACCAGCGCTTTTCAGTGCTGCTAATTTTGAGCTAAAATTTAATGCTGTGGTATTGAATATACTAAAGCTAACGGATTTCTTCGAAAGACTAACATCTATAGCATTCTTCTTCGGTGAAATTATTCGAAATGGATTATTTTGGCCCAAAAAATTTTTGGGTGGCGGTATAATCAAATCTAAAGATGTTCCTCTGGAACTACCGCTGGAATTTTCATCGGATGATGAGTCGATTAAATGGGAAGTATTATAACTTTTCGATGAAGTAAAAGCTTTACGTTTACGTGAACTTTTTTCCGTATATTTTGTATTTACGGATATAGATTTTTCTTCCGAGTTTAATAGATTTTCTTCCCTAAATTTCTTGACCACATCTAGATTGGATTGAACGGAGCTAAGGCTTTTCTCATCTTTTATTGGAGTTTGTTCCTTTTTCGATTTTCTTGTTGCTAATATGGAAGTTTGCTCTTCATGCGGTGCTGTTATTAACATATCATATGCATTGTCATCTTCCACATCCATTTTCTCTAATATGTTTGACGACGACATATTATTCAAGCAACTTGTACCCTCCTTATGCTCAACATCAGGTGTTGCTTCTGCTAATGGTAATTTAGTTTTCTTCACTTTATCCAGTATATGCTTAATGGGAATTTCATCCTCTGAAGTATCGTCGAACTCATATACATCGTGTACGCTGAAATCTTCAGTAAGATTTTGTTTGGAGTTAGCTGTATTTTCTATATTCATTGATTTTGAATTTAAAGACTTTAAATCTGAATTTTCCGGAGCGCCAATTAGAAGTGAAAGATTTAAATTACTGAGCACAAAATCGTCATCAAAAGTATCTTGTGGTCTAATTGAAAATTTTATGATCACCGGTGGCTCCATAGACCGTAAAGCAAAGCTATTTACATCTCGTTTTATTTCTTTGCCGCACATAAAAAAGTCATTATTTTCAAAAAGAGTAGATTTTACTTTGTCCAAAAAATCCTTTTCCTGCATTACGATCCACTGCGTCACAAGTTGCAAAAACATTAATTATTATTAAAATATCTAACAAAATGTACGTATAAATATAAAGTAAAAAATCAGATTATCTCACCTCTTTTGGTACGGGTAACATTTTTCTTTTCTCTAATACGTAAGGATTTATATCCTTTTGTAGATGATGATACTTATGATGCTTTTTTATTGTCGATAAATTGTATAAAATTAGGTGAATTATATCTACCCAACTTGCTTGAATTCGTCTCAAATATTCATTTCCATCATTACAAACTGAGCAGCAGAATACAAAAAAACTATAAAACAAAATGTCGGATGAAGACAGATTTTGGAAAAATAAATGTTTAATAACGTATTACCAGTCGCCTCGCAATATGTTGCCTATGAACTTTTGCGTACAATGTGTGTGATACCAGTTTAAACACCGCCAACACTGTAACATATTGTAATCAAATTTGCCTGATTTACCACAATAACAGTAGACTTGTTCGGCATTCGTTCTATGTTTTTCGTCCCACGTTAGAGATTCTAACTAAGGAAATTAAAAGTATTGGAAAATATGGCGTTAGTGTCTAATACATTATTTAAACGATAATGGGCCTTATTATGAGACGCGTGTTGCCAAATTTTACAGTTTTCCTCACAACAACTCATAGTAAGGCCCAATATAAGAACTAACATTGTAATATAACTGAAGACATGTCTCAGATTCGATTTCTTCTTCGCCGGAACTATATTTCGATGTTTCATCTAGTTTCATAGGTTTTCCGCATCGTTTACATAGCCAAATTTCACTACCAGGTAAAGTTTCGGACGTACATATACGATGGTAACCACGGCCACAACGTTCACAAATTTCCACTTCACAATCCAGACGAGTTCGTTTACAAGACACACACATTGGCTGCGCAACAGATTTCTCATCAGTTGAGGATGTATTGCCAGTTGAAGAAATTCCCAATTTTCGCATTTCTTTTGCTTCACACCAAATTTCAGTTTTGTCATCAAAGCGAACCAAAAATTGATTGCGTGCGGTATCAATAACTGTGCCAAGGTAGAAGCGCTCATCGTGGCGTTTTATGAAAACATCTTCTCCGTTTACAAACAAAGGTGGAGAATCACAAAAAGTTTCTTTAACATCAATCACATATTCTTTTATATTTTTGGCTATTTCAGGTGAAGATGGTGATGTGGGTGTTAATGTTACATTCGAAGTTTTTGATGACGTTGTAATATTTTGTAAAGGCTGTGTTGTTAAAATGTTTGATACACATTCTCTGCTATCATTTACTACTTCTTCAATATTTTGTGCTGCCAAAAGAAAACTTTGTTTTATTGATATAATGCCATTTGGTTTTTCCAACCTTTCGCTATTATATGATGTAGAAGGACTGTTTATGGAGCTTGTTGTTGATATAACATTATTATTTGCGCTATTTCCAATATTTGGCACATGTTGCGTATTTTCGGGTGTTGTTGGTGGTGTATGAGGTGTTATCGCAGTTGTAGTGGAATCGGGTTCATCTATAACTAACACATTCGACTCATAAATATCGGCCATGGGTAAATGCAGTCCGTTTTCTAAAATAGGCTTATGTTGTATAGCAGGTATAATAGGCGAAGGCTGTTGCGCTGGTGTTGAAGCCATTGAATTTGATGCCGAAGATGATGAATCTGTATATAAATTATTAATGCAGATATTTATGCGATCCAAGACTACTGTTGAATTATTTGGGTTCGGACAGTTTGTAACCAAAGCTGTAGAAGGTGCATTAGATGCTGTGGATGAGGCATTATTTGCATTTATATTTGATATAATTTTTTGATTTGAGTTGAGTGGGGCTGTCATTGAATTTTCAGGTGAAACATAGTATTGTGGCACTTGTAGTGCAGATACTGGGGCATGATTTTGTTGCGGTTCTTGAGTTGAGAAATGTTTATGCAACAATTCTCTTGTTGTTGGTTGAAAGCCCGATTGAGACAATATATGTGGAAACAAATGCTGCAATTGTTTGTTGCTGTTCAAATTATAAACATGTTGCGCATGTTGAAATCCGTCTGCCGTGGTTGCCAAATTTCCGGTATTCGTTTGTGTTAATGGATTTGAAGTAGTTGCAACAATTCTTATGTTTCGCTGGTGGTCCTGATTTTGAGGCGCTCCCGCTTGTTGATGTGAAAAATTATTTGTTATTAATATTGTATTTGGATGATGTGCTGTAGTTGCTGCTACTGTAGAATTTGTGGCTACTCCAGCTACTGCCGGACTACTGCTAGGGTAAAATCGTTGAGGTGTTCCCATTGCTCCTAACGTTGCTGCCGTTGCGGTGTAAAAGTTCTTATCAAGATTACTTGTGTTAAGTTGTAAATGCCTCGGATCACCATATATGGCGCCTGCTGCAGCGAATTGTTGGTGCTGCTGTTGCTGCTGTGCATTGAGGAATGTATTTAAAACGGCTGCTGATGGTTGAGGCTGTGCGGTGGCTACATGCTGTGCCATTTGAATACCATGTTGAGTTATATTTGTGGTATTAAATTGATTATTCATCATTGTTAGGTATGAAAAGGTTTTAATGTTTATATATTGGTTAATGGGGATGAATTGTTCGCAAGAGAAATCTAGTGAGAAAATTAAATAACGTCAAAAATTTAGCTTCGTACTTCATTTACTTCGTACAATACACATAAAGAATTTAAAGTAAAATGTGACGACTTTATATTTCTTGGCTTAAACAAAGTTAAGGTCTTCCTCCCAGAAAAGAAAAAGTATGCTACCCGACAGAAAATTAAAAAATAAGGAAAAATAAAAAAACGTTTGCGGAAACTCTTAGTTTCCGAGTTATGGGTCTTTAAAGTTCCATTAAAAATTTGTGTATTTTCCATCTTTAGAAATTTATTAGATATAACCTTAAGACCAGCAACAGTTCAGATGCTCAGAAAATCTTTACAAGGCATCGCCGTTTCGCCAAAGACCGTCTACGCAGAAAATAAAATTTATTTATTGAATACAAAGCGATAAAAAAAAAATTTATTTACTTTTTTATCCACATCCTGAACCGCTTTCTAGCTTTTTTAGTTTGCACACTTATGTTTTAATGGATGCCCACACATACATACATATATCTACGTTTAGTATACGCAAACGAAATTTATTTTTATATATGTACATATAATTAACGAATTTATTAAAAATATTACTAAATTCTTGAAGATCTTCTCAAAGCTTTAAAATGATAGCCATATTGTTCAAATTCGATGGAAACTACACCCTTCATTTACAAATTTGTAATGCAACTTCAGAGGACCATAATTCGGAAACTAAACTGAAGGAAACCCTTTTCTTTTTTATTTTCCAATTTTCTATGCGGTGACATACTTTTTCCATTTCTGGGAAGGGTCCTAATTTTATTTGCTCCTGTTTCTCATCATCTTCACGTAAGCAATAAATCCTTTAATTGAATGATCTACAAAATACATGATAACTCTTTTAATACGAGCAACACTAAGCCAGCAGCATATATTGTTATAAAATTAACAACTGCCGGCTTAGTAAGCATATTTTAATACATATCTAGTTCATATACTACATTTATTTTGTTTTGTACTTTTGATGTCACATATGTTCCTATATTGTATTTATCTTTTTAATCGACATACATACCTACTTCTCCATAGAATATATATGTCTACTAAAACTTTTTAACACTTCGTTTTCTGTCTGCACCACTTATAAAATTTTACTTCCCAAATAATTATCTGTTTAGGTACATTAATAAATATTTTTAATATGACAGATTAACCACTTATTGCCACATTTATTAATCTATAATGCAACAATTTCTTCTATTTTATTTTTAAATTAAACATTTCTAAAACACTTGATACCAGAAATTTTAACACCCGTCAGCCATTTTTCCAACAACTGATTTTTCCTTTTTCTTATTTTTTTTTGGTATTCCTCATTATACATAGATGTTATCGCGCGCTAAACTCTTACTGTTGTATTTTTTCGTATTTAGTATCAATTACATCTAGGTTTATTATACATGGTTGTTGCAAGCCAAATTTGTTCATTCGCTTTACTAGCTGAGCGTCAAATTTAATTCAAATATGTGTTTTTCTTAAATATGACATATCCTAAAAAGAACTTGCCAAATTCGTGTAATATAAGTTGCATTGAAATTAATTATACAAAATGCTATTTATTTTGCATTTTTATTATTATAATATACAATTTTTATTCACAGTCACTTTTCTTAATTTTTATCACCAAAAAAAACTTTGACGATCGGCTTTAAAATATGTTACCAAGGTTTATTAATACAAGGTTGTCGCAAGGCGAATTCGTCAATTCGCTTTTTGTCTAAACGCCAAATTTTTTGTATACATGTGTTTTGTTTAATATAACATAATCTAAAAAGAACGTTTTAAATTAGTGTAATATGAGTTCAAATTAAATTATTTATTACAAAAAGTAATATATTTCGCATTCTCATTATTATATTATTATAATTATTAAATTATTTACAACCAGTTTTCTTAAATTTCTCCCAAAAGTAAACAAACTTTGACGTTCGGCTCAAAAAATACGTTACAAATTCTTGTATCAGCCGACGGGCGAATTTGCTAATGACTTTACCTGGTAATGTATTTGGCTTGATATGTTACAAATCGTTGAATCAGCTGACGGGCGAATAGGGGGAAAATTTCGGCCTCTCTACAACTACATAGCCGATTTTGATGAACTTTAAAACTTGGATGTATTTGAGTTCAAAAGACATTGGCAATTGTGCAACTCTGGGAAGGTTATAGGGTATTACTTTTTTTAAAACTAGGACCACGAGGGAAGGTAGTGGCAATTTCCACGCCGAGACCATCTAACCGATTTTAATGAAATTTAAATGTATTTATGTTTTTGCGTCTAGAAGGACACATATGCTACATATATATTATTTAAATATAACCAGGGGGCGACGTAGGGGTAAGACATGCAATATCAATTAGCCAATTCGAACAAGAACACTTTTTAAGCCGCACAATTTTTGTTATTTCCAAAACACATGAGACGAATTCATCAATGGATACGTATACATAGTTTTATGTGTGTTAGTATTTGATTTACTCACTTCGTATTTCGTATGTGGATTTGTTTAGTTTTGTGCTGCTAATGCCGGGTTGTAGCTGATTGAAAAATTCTGCCAACCAAAAAACCTTCCCTTCACTTTTAGGATAATTATGGAGATATCGCATTGGTTCCTCTAAGAGTCAACTCAAAATTTTTCAATGATAATTTTTGCCAAGAAAACGTCACATCTAACCACTGTAAACATAATTTTCTCTACTCGTTCGCGAAAAAATTCAATTGTATCCTTCTGTGATATAATAGCTTCTTTACACTGCAGCCACACGTTCAACTATTGCTTTAAAATTTTTTACACATACAGCTTCGCAAAATTCATGTGACACAACTCAAAAGCAAATAACAATATTTTTCGACAATCACTAAAAAATTGTAAAAACAACTGTAGTTGTATATGTCCTTCTTATTGCTTTTTCTTTACAAACAACTACTGAATATTTGTAAATTTTAAGTTGACTTTCTAGGGGAACGAGTGCGATATATTATATAAATAATAAATATACATACATATGTACATATATTGTAACATTTATTTACGTAATTATATTAAACCAGTATGTAGTTTTTATATTTTTATTTAGGCACTTTAAATTCTTTTTATATTTAGTTAACTTTTTGTATTTGACAATAATTTAAATTTTGCTTAATATAAAACGGTGAGAATTATTTATTTACGTATAAAAATCTATATTATAAATTTTAGTATTTTTTTATATTATCAGAAGATTTTCATTAGTGGGAATCAGTATCATCCGAAAATATATTATCAATTTGTAACTGTTTCCTTACGGCACCAACCTGTGTTATGATTTTTGGTGATAAGGACGATATAGTGTATTTCTGGACAGCCGGAACCTACAATTGAAAATCGATAAAAAATTAAGCTAACTGTAAAATATGTATGTCGTACATCCCATCTTCGTTGCAAACCCTTTAGTTCTTTTGAGTTTTCCTTTAATCTCATTGTTTCCATGCGAGTCATTTTCGGCATTTCACTTAAAAGTGGAATGGATAAATTATGTTCACCTTGTATTACAATATCCCTACGACCTGTAGTAGAAGGAGTAGTTTGTGTCCCGCGTGTTTGATAAACCAAATCACCATAATTCTTCAAATAGCTAAATAGACGTTTGTCCGTGTCGCGGCGGAGCTTATCAATATTTCTATCATCATTATTTGCATTGTTAAAAAAATCATTATTGTGAAATATTGAACTCTTTTCTTCTCTTCTAGAATATATTGGAGACGGTTTATTATCTGGATTAAAAACAGAATTTTGGTCGATATTTATGGAATATGGAGGATTATTTATGTAGTCTAAATTATTCAAAGAAGAATATTCGGCAGATATTGATAATATATTGGAACTCTTATTATCAGTTTTTACAAATTCGTTGTTATTGTCCACGTAGTTAAAAGACACTTCCTTTGGAGACTCGTGTGTTACAGTTGTTTTCTAAAATTGTAGAGCATAATTTGTAGCAAATGAAAATTTGTAGTAAAACATAACTTTTTACTCACGTTCTCAAAGGCACTATTATAACTACTAGTATCATTTATGTGTATACTCTCGGTATCTTTGCCACAAGCTACTTCCTCTAAACAAAACGAACATAATGTTTTTCGGCATGTCATACAAAGATTTCTTTTATTTTGGCAGGCCTTACATTTATCACTTTTAGTGGTACATATTTTGCACCACGAATACAATCGCTCGCATCTTACACATACTAGAAAGAAACTTCTCTCTGATTCAGTGTCATGTTGCACAGAATTTTTATCACTATCATTTTTATCAATACATTTTTTAGTTTTATTCTTTTCGAAGAGTGGTGATCTTATTCGAAATGATATTTTTGTTTGGCAGCGGAGGCAAACATTTTCCAGTTGTTTTAAGGGCTCATCACATATGGGACAAATTTTTTCGATCAGATGGAAGCATTCCCGTTCGATCTTTTCCATTTCTGTATGATCTAGTTCTAAATCAATTTCAGTTGGTAATGACGATGATATATTTCGATATCTGTAATCATATTTCTCAGAGTTACTAAAATATTTATATACTTTGTTATCGTTCTTTTCGGCAATATTTTCTTTATCAGTTTCACTGTTAAATGTTGTTAGCTTTTTATAAATATTGGTATTTAAATCCGTATCCGCAATAATTTTGGAATCCTCTTCTAATTTAGACAACAATTCTTGTCTGGATATTCGATTTTGTTCTGCATTAAAGCGAACCTGCATAGTAATTTACGTTATGACTATTTAAAATATCTCTTATTTATAACTTTATGAATGTAGCATACCTTTGCAGCTTTAATTCTTTCTTTTTCTAGTTGCTCTTCCAATTTCATTGTGTTAAGCTGTTCCTGCAGTCGCCTTTAATAACAATTTTTTAAATTAAACTACATGAGTTTACTTATAAGAATTACCTTGTTAACACCTCATCTTCTTCATGTTCCTTATCCTTTAATAATTTTATTGTACGGCGCTTATCTTCTATTTGTTGCATAAGTTCTCGTTGATATTTTTTCTTCCGTGCAGACTGAATCTAAGAAATTAATATATATCAGCAATCCTAATTTAATTCTACTAAATATCTACCTCAGCTTGTCTTCGATTTAGTTCAATTGCATCTTCACTACTTTCGTTTAACAAATTCGTTAAATTAGTGTGACGTAAGTCTTGTAAAAGTTTATAACGTGCAGAATCTGGACGCAACTCATAACTTGAATGTTTTGAAGGTATGTAGTTTGGATTGTTGACATTTATGATTTCCATGTCAGTTTTTCCAACACCACGCATAGATTCATTTGCACAATTTGATGTTAAAGAATTATTTGAACGAGCACTATTAATGTGAGAAGTTTCCATTGTATACTTTTTTCTACTCTGATTATGATTATTTAACATCTAGTAAAATATAAAAATATAGTAAAAGTACAGTATAAATATTTCACAAGTCACTACCTGATGTTTAATCAAATTTTCTTGATTTTCCCGTTGTCTCTTTTGCAATTCAATCTGACGTTTTTGATATTCATTATTAAAACCAGGAAAATATGAATAAAACGTATCGGATATCCATTGTTCCATATCATCCTGCCGAAATGAAAATATAAAAGATGTTAATGTAATTAAAGCTAAGGCAGTGGAATTAATAACAACAACTTAACAACAATCATAAAACTATGGTACATATTTTATGGCAAATATAGTCTTCTCCTTGCTCGAAATATACTAACATGCCTTAAAAATAACGTGCAAAACTTCACTTGCTTCTTAGCAAAAGCAAAACTAATAATTATATTCTCACATTTAAGTTCTAAAGTAATTCATAACAAGGAATCACAGAGCAATGTAACTCTCCAAATACTCTTGACAGGTAAATACTAGACAAAAGTAGGCCAAAAGAGAATAAAACAAAAGGTGGGATATTCACGGCTGTGTGCGCCTTCTGACAAACCAGGCACGTGAATAAATTGTATTGCCTATGAAAAACGTAAACATTTTTAAACAATCAACCCCACCAGTACTGGCTTTTTTTTAAATATTCTTGTGAGGGGGTAGTTAAATGTTAATATTTGTTTGAAGAAACTTTTAACGACGTTTTTATGTTTTATAATAATTAACAAATAAAATTACTTTAGACTCCTAAGGAACAGCACGTTCAACTAACGTTTCAGACAGCAAATACCTCACTGAATCAAATGTGTAGTCACTAGAAAGATAATAAAATGAAAAGCTTGATTGAAACGCCAAAAAAGTAAATAGGCAAAATGTCACGGCCTATAAATTTTTTAATATCGTGAACTAAGTAACGTTTTGATTGGGCATGCTTTAATAAGGTAGCATATATGTATGTATGTACGTATTTAAGCATAAATAATTTTGCAGCCAACACGCATAATTATGAAATTATCATATACCCACTCCACCTATGAACCAACCTACCCCTGGAAATCGATTACACAGCTCATTTCTTGCTTAAAAGAATGGCATGTTTGTGAACTTTTTCATAAATACTTACCTACTTAAAATATAAATAATTGTATACCTATTATGTATGTATGTAAGAAATTGTGTTACTTTGAAAACAATTGCAGCACATTTATACATACATGTTGACAACAAATCTGCAAATGCACGAGTATTTCTGAAGAAAAATTCAAATTCTAAGTACTGCATTTAAATATGTAATAAAATATTTAATAATTCGGAAATTATGAAGTGTGTATATATGCATGTAGCATATGAAGTATTATGTTAGAAATTATCGAAAGTTCAGGTGAACTTTAATGTAATTCAATAATTTTAAACAATTCTACTATATTTTTTAGGCAACAAAAAAAAAAAGAAAATAATGGAAATTGCCGAATAAGATGTTTCAAAAGAACATAATTTTTAATGGGTATTTATACAAACAAAAACATTTACTGTAGCATACATATTCGTTTTACATCTATAATTTTATGACAAACTAACCTTATTTTTCTTTTTACGAACGTAACTTGTGGATTTACCATTTTCAGTCTGCCTATTATTGTATTGTTTATTAATCCAGTCTTTAGTGGTTTTACTTAAAGAGTCCTGTTCGTTTACCTGGTGATCATTTTTGATTTCCTGAGCCATAGAATCGTTTATATTTGCCATTGGTGTTCCAGAATCAAAAACGTTGGAACGTCCATGTAAATGTTGGCGTTCTTCCGCCAATCGTCTTTTCTCTAATTCCAAAAATGATTCTAATTCCATCTCATTTTGAAACTTTGCCACAAACTCTATCACTTAACCACACTTAATTCGTGCACTTAACTTCTCCAAAAAAAGGACAAAAATGTAAACAAAATTCAGCAGTGTGTGAAGAAGTCAAACTGTTCACATGGTAAACATACAAACTTTTTCGCACAGTTGAAAAAAAGTACTACGAAGAAAAAGGCATTAATATCAGAAAAAAGTATTAAAATACAAATTTATGCAACCATTTAATAGTTTTGTTTACATATTTTAGTACTATTCCATGTCGTTCCACTTGAAAGGCAACATAGATATATTGTTGTGTACAAAAAAAATAAAAAAAAAAATTCAAAAATGAAAAATATGAACATTTTATATTAACGATTTCATGTATGAAAATTATTTCAGTTTTAATTAAAATTACTACAAAATGTTTAATATTCGCATGCACTACATGCCTACTGAATTAATTTCTTTAACATTGCTTCATAACACGTAATTAATAACCTCCTAAAACCAAAATGTTAAGTTAACCTTTACAAAGTATGTTAGGTAAAAAAGGAAATAGAAGTGGCTCAAATACGGCTATAGGGTTGTCACTTCCGGCATATTAGCCGTTTTCAGGGTATACCCATAGTACGGTGAAAAGTCATAGTCCTTGTTAACAAAGTATGTTGGGTGAATAAAATCTGTAAACTTCTTGGTGTCAAAAAAAGGAAAACGGTTTTCGATATATAGAAGTGGACCAAATACGGCAATAGGGTTTCACTTCTTCCATATTAGATTTAATTAACAAGGGCTTTCAATTGGCAGTACCGTAATTATTTCCTTATTCTGTTCACCCTGTTTTGCTCGGCCATAAAACTATAAATGATCTGGCAGCTCTTACGAAGACAAGAATTTGAATGAAAAGAACAAACAAAATAATATTATGTGTCAAAGAAAATTTTCTACTGTACGTGTTGTGATAAAATAGAAAAAGATTAAATTAAAAGACTAAATCGGCTTATTTGTTTAAAAAAATCAATATTTTTTTAATTACTGCAGCAAAATATTAAGATAGAGAGAAGTAAAAAAAATTTTACATAAAATTACTGCTTCAATATGGGTAATACAGACTCAAAGCTGAACTTTCGCAAAGCCATTGTCCAGCTGACGCAGAAAAATCAAAAGATCGATGCAGACGACCCATTTTGGGAACAATTTTGGGTTGGTCATCAAACCTCTCTGGAGGATGTGTTTGCTTTGGTAACTGCAAGCGAGATTCGTAATATACGCAATGAGAATCCTGCCAACTTGGCCACCTTATGTTACAAAGCAGTGGAAAAACTTGCGGAGGCGGTAGACAGTAGCTGTCGAACGCAAGCCGAACAGCAGTGTGTGTTAAATTGTGTACGTTTGTTAATACGTATTTTGCCCTATATATTTGAAGATGAAAAGTGGCGTAATTTCTTCTGGAGCAGTTTACCTGCCAGGCAAGAAAATGCAAATCGAAAAACTGTTATTGTCCAGGGAGAAGTGAATGAACCCGAAAGAGAATATTTGGCAACGCAAAATCATACAGTGCCTTTGGCACAGTCACTTTTAAATGCTATATGTGATTTATTATTTTGTCCGGATTTTACAGTGACCGCTACACGGCGTCCTGGCCCCGAGAAAGCCGAAGAATTAGCTAATATTGACAGTTGCGAATATATATGGGAGGCGGGTGTGGGTTTTGCGCACTCTCCGCCCAAAAACGCTAATATGGAACGGAGGCGTACAGAATTACTGAAATTGCTATTGACATGTTTCTCCGAGCCTATGTATCGAACTCCTCAACCCATAGAGGAACCAAACAAGTGGATTGCATATTTTACGTCTGCAGATAACCGGCATGCCCTACCTTTATTTACTTCATTTTTAAATTCCATTTGCTCGTATGATCCAGTGGGTTTTGGTGTACCGTACAATCATTTACTGTTTACAGACACTACAGAATCTTTGGTAGAAGCCTGCTTGCAAATATTAATTGTGACGTTAGATCATGACATGGTAATGCAACAGCAACAATTGTTACATCATCAATTAGAACAGCAACGACGTGTTAAAGCTGGCAGCAGCGCAGCTATTGCTCCCGCTTACGATGATGCCTGCGGTGACAATCTTTTTATCAACTATTTGTCCCGTGTACATCGCGATGAAGATTTTCATTTTATTTTAAAGGGTATAACACGTTTACTTAATAATCCTTTAGTGCAAAATTATTTGCCCAATTCTACTAAACGTTTGCATTGTCATCAAGAACTATTGATTTTGTTTTGGAAAATTTGCGACTATAATAAGAAATTTTTGTATTTTGTGTTAAAAAGTTCAGATGTATTAGATATCTTAATACCTATATTATATCATCTAAACTATTCAAGGGCAGATCAATCGAAAGTGGGTCTCATGCATATTGGCGTCTTTATTTTACTATTACTATCAGGTAAGTAAATTCATGATTAAATATTACAGGCTTAATGTCTCGTGTTTCGTATCAAAGGTGAACGCAATTTTGGTGTACGCTTAAATAAGCCTTATACAGCCACCGTACCAATGGACATACCCGTTTTCACGGGCACTCACGCTGATCTCTTAATAACCGTTTTCCATAAAATAATAGCCACTGGTCATCAACGTTTGCAACCTCTTTTCGACTGCTTATTAACAATATTAGTCAACGTTTCACCCTATTTAAAGACTTTATCCATGGTGGCCAGTGTAAAATTACTGCATTTACTCGAGGCCTTTAGTACACCTTGGTTTTTATTGTCGGCTCCCAGTAATCATCATTTGGTGTTTTTCTTATTGGAGATCTTCAACAATATTATACAATATCAATTTGATGGTAATTCTAATTTGGTGTATACGATTATACGCAAAAGACATGTATTTCATGCCATGGCCAATTTACCTTCTGATATGGCAGGCATAGCAAAATGTTTAAGTGGCCGTAAAGTGGGGAAGTTTAATTTGCCACCAGTCAGACAGAAACGGCTGGCATCGGCAGTGCAAAATTTTAACAGCCCTTTACCAAATTCGCCTTCTGGTGAGGATGAAGATGATGACTTTGGGGAAGAAGATGAAGTCAAGAAAGTAACTGCTAAGATGCGCATAAATAAAGACAATGAAATGGCTCCAGTAGAAGAATCTGAAACAGAATCGCACACGCAACAGGGTGAGCAACAAATGGAAGGGGCTTTCCCCGCAATGCCAGCTGAACCAGGCACACTGAAAGCTTCTCTACCCGATACACCAGGCATTAATCAAATGACTGAACGAGAACAAGCTCATCCGGGATCGGCTGACCAAACTCCCACCATTGATGGAACGTCCGACATTGTGCATTGCGATAAGATAAACGAGACTTCGCCTTCCGAATCTCGAACAGGTAGCCCTAATGGTCCCGTAGATGTGAGTGAAGATAAATCTCCCTTAAGCCGCCTATCAGTGGCTCACCGTGGAAGTATACGCATGGTGCATCAACCCTCGGCTGAAGTTTGGACTCCTACTCCTGAATGGATTGTTTCGTGGCGTTCAAAACTTCCCTTGCAAACTATAATGCGTTTGCTACAAGTCCTTGTACCACAAGTCGAGAAAATTTGTATTGACAAGGGGCTTACCGATGAATCGGAAATTTTAAAATTTTTACAACACGGTACTCTAGTGGGACTATTGCCCGTGCCACATCCAATTCTCATACGGAAATATCAGGCAAATTCTGGAACTACTGCCTGGTTCCGTACATACATATGGGGTGTTATTTATCTAAGAAATGTGGAACCAGCCATTTGGTATGATACTGAAGTAAAATTATTTGAAATTCAAAGAGTCTAAGAAATAACGAAAACAATTATTTACCAAAATTAAGATTTATGACACTACAACACTTAAATATTTCCAAAAAGAAAAAGCATCTTTAAAGATTTGAGGGCGAATTTTTTAACAACACTCCCACTTGTATTAATTTGTTAAAAACACACTTTCAAATTAGGCTTAAGGGGACTCGATACACCAAAAGTAATTTAAATAAAGAGTAGGTTTTGAAACTCTCTGAGTAACTTGCTTAAATTTAAAGATTTTTCAAAGTAACAGTAAGTTATCATAATCATATTTCAAGATATTTATACTGGATATTTATGAACTTAATTAGCAAATGATATATACATAAGTATGTACTAAATTTACAATTTATTATAATAATACGACAAATGCTTTTGTACAGAAGTGATGATATAAACTGCACTTTCCTCCTACTCCTACAACTGAAATTGGCTGGTATTTTTAAATCATTCCAAACAATCAATATTATGATTTTTATTTGCAAGTTTTTGTATGCAATTGTTTATTAATGCCTCAAAGGTAAAAATATACAAATATTTTATCGTATCAGTTATGTAGGTACATACATATTTACTTGAGATAGAAAATCAATTTCATTAGCTTACTATTGTCTTCGGCTGTTTTCATTTTATTGTGCCCCTCATATATATTGTTTTTTTTTTTTTTAGAAAAGTAGCTGTTTTAAGTTGATTTCAGTGTTTAATGAAAATTCATTTCATTTTGTTTAAGCGAAAAATATTAATTTTAACAATCTATTTTTTCAAGCTTTAAGGTTTTTTCTTTTTTTCTTCTTATTTATTCTCGATATTTCGTTAACCTTCGGTTAACATCTTCAGGAAGTTTTTTTAAGATTCTTAAAATAATAAAAAAGGTTAAAAAAAAGTATTAAGAAGAAAAATATTAATATTTTTTTTAAAATATAGAACTGCCTAATACATTTTTTCTTAGCTTTTTCTCTGTATTTAAGCATAAGTGCAAATTTTTAATTTAAACATAAAATAATCTATTAATGTATGTTATTTGTATCTCGAAGCAAAAATGTTATAAATTATATTCCCAAATAAATATAGTACTTGTATTATGTTATTGAAAAAATAAATATTAATAAAAGCAGAATATATTTAAATAAATGAAACTTGCGAACAGAATTAAAATTTTTTTTATTGTTAGCGAGTTTTATTAAAATTAAAAAATTAACGATTTGGCAAAGATTAAAATAAAACGTTTTTTTCTACAAGGATATCTCACGAATGGGTGAATCGGTTATAATAATCGGTAGAATTGATTAAATTTTTTTTATTCGCAGTAAGCGAGAATTTTCAAAGTGCTTCTTTCATATTTACTTGATTTAATTTTGTGATATATGAATGGAAGAGTTGAATATATTTACATACCTTTTCAAAAAAAGGCAAAAATAATTCTTGCTATTATAATAGGAAATTATAATTGTTTTAATTTTTTTATTATTTATTTTATTTATTATTATAATTTCCTATTATTCCTGATGATGTTAACAAGCTGTTAACGAAATATCGAATAATAAAACCAAATAAAATAAAAAAGACCTCAAGCTTAATAAATATATTTCAAAAAATTAAAATAGGAATAATTAAATAACATTTTTAAAATTTCGAATCTGAGCAGTTCAGCGGAAGTAAGCAACAGTCAGGTATGGCATCTCTGCTTAAAACAACCAAAGTTTTAGCAACAGCTGATCACTAAAGAAAAAAATTTTCTGTGGATAAAAATTTAATTTCAGATAGAATTATAAAACAAAATATTTAGAAGAAAAAGTAAAATGGCAATTTTATTTAAGAGTTCTTTAAAAATAATACCTGGAAGAGACTTTCGATTTCGAGGCCAACACTTACAGCAACTACAAAGTTTGAAGACATGTGTGGAATTATACACCAACAAGCAGGAAAATGCCGACACTAAACAGAAGGGGTCTTTGAATGCGCGAAAAACACAAAAGAATGTCGTGAAGATAACATTGATCCAAAATCAAAATATGACAGTGACCGCTTTGGAAGATGCTAAACATTTAGCCAAACGCAGATCCATGCATCTAATAAAGGTGCAGGATGTGGATCCTAAAAGCCAAAGGGCAGTATATAAGTAAGTTTTTAAATTTTTATTGAAAAATCTAGTGTTTTTTTGAAAACTTTTTGTTTTAGACTTTCAACTGCAGCTGAAATGCTGCAAGATGAGCTCTCTGCGACTGATAACCCTAAAACTCGTGTGGGTGTTACAAAAAAATCCGAAAAGAACTTGGCCATTGGTTCACGGATAGGGGCGAATGAGTTAACCACACGTTTAAAAAATATTTCGAAATGGCTGCATAAACAACATGAAGTTCGCGTTTTAATACAAGCTACTTCCGAACAGGATTTATCCAATGTCGAAAAAATATTTAAAACTGTCGAAGAATCTGTTAAAACACCCCAAACTATAGGCAAAATAGTACAGAAGCGTGTCAAGAACAACATAATAAAGTTTAACATTTTACCAATTCCACCGGCAGCTAACGACAAAATTGTTAATAACAGCGATTGACTTGCAAGTAATAAAGGATTGTTACGCATCTGTAAACGTTCGTACTCAAAGTTATCTACGCAAAATACGTCATCTTCCGCTTCGTCTTCTATGTCGAGTACTGGCAAAATACCGTTGGCTCTTATAGTTTTAAGTTTTTCTCTTTTAACTTTGAAATATCTGGTTTGGTGGAAATATCTGAGTAAAGAAAGGACGCATAATTTTAAAAAAAGATGAAGGATTACTATCAATTAAATAGACTTTTACGTGCAGTTAATGTTTAAATCATATATAAAAGAAATGTTAGTAACTTTTTTAAAATTATTTATTTATTTCGTTTATTATTTTCCTATGATTTAAGATGTTCAGATGTTATCAAAATTACAAATAAAAATATAAACCGAGTGATTGTCCAAAAATTATAAATAAGCAGCAGCAAATTCGATCAAGTTTCTATGTGAACCCAATCAAAGGACAAAGGTTTATTTAGAGGAGCTATTTTCTTTACCACATATTACCATTTTTTTCATGTAAGTTGAATATCTTTTTTTTATATTAAGTTCATGGCAGCTTCATATATAGAAACGTTGCTTTGTGCTTGAAGTCAAGACAATAGACGTTAAAAGAAACTAATTGAAAAATTTTCTATATGACTATAAATTTATTACAAACAACCGATTGAAAATAACTATTATTTTTGAATCTTGGTTGAAAAATTTCTGTCGCAGAAGCAACCCAAAAAAAATCATGTGCAAAATAAATATAATAAAGTCAAATAAAAATCAACAATTCATAATTTAGGTTCGAATGTTAGTAGCATAAACTACAACATGTATATTCTGTGGTTAGTAGGCAATTCTCAGTGACTGTCTAAAGCCGTCTTCGTCTTGAGTACTAAATTTAATTTTTGGTAATCTGACGCAGTCAACTCTTTAATTTAAAAAAGTCTTATAATGGTGGTCATTCTTCTGCCGTAGTTTAATTTATAATAACGGTAAATTATTTTAAATTATAAGAAAAAAAGTAATTTGTCAGTCATTGTGGGACATCGACAAATATAATTTTTCGAATTATTGTCCGTTTTGTTCGACTCCAATTGGTGAAATGAAATAATTTCAGCAAAAACTTGGAATTTTCTTTTTTTTCGAAGTTATTTTATGGAAAAAACATTTGCAGAAAAATTTTTTTATTCTTAGAAATAAGGGAAATGCTATTCTAAATTATATATTTTTTAGCGCCAAATTGTATCGTGTAGTTTTGCAGTTATCGGGTCAATAGAATTCGAGAAAATCGAGATAGCGTCTCGCCTATGTTTCGTATCACGGGGTTGTTGTTTTTTAAAGGTCGCTTGCGTGGCAATGCATGACATGATGTATGTATGTATGGAGTTACTATATTTCAGACACTAGAACATTTTTCAAATCTATATATATAAAACAGGATGTGTGTATGTATGTAACGTATGGATTCCAAAACGGCTGGGCCGATTTTGATGAAATTTTCAGGGAATCTTCAGAATATTCAGTCGGGTGACACTGTGAAGTCTGATTTTCGGTCTGCGGGCGGAGGGGCGTGTCAAAATCCAATTTTCATATTGCACCACCAATGACATATACATATATATTTATTTTTTTGCTTTTTTTTTATTTTAAATAAATAAATCGTGTGGTAATACAACACTAATGTTTGCTTAGAGCCAGCAACGCGGAGGGGGTCAGCTAGTTAAATATAAAAAAACATTTAATCGAATTAAAAACCTCCTCCTCCTCTTGAATACATAAATACTAATGAATAAATGCTATTTAAATTAATTATAAAATTACTCTAGGAGAGAAATCACCCTAATAAACGTAACATAAAAAAGGAGTGATTGGGTCGTATAGCACCGACTAGTCATAATAATCTCTTCTCTTTTTAAAATTGCGCTCATCTGGTCGTGCTCTCCGACATCCTTGTACCTGTTTCTGTCTCAAAAACCTTCCAAAGCTTCTCATTGGCAACGCACAATATTTTTCACATTGTTGTAGTGAGAGGAATTTGTTACGGTTACTATCGCATATATCCGTCGCATACAGCATACACTCATCTGTACAGTAGTTGTAAAACCAGAAATTTCCAATCACACGTGGATCAGTACATTCATGCATTATATTTAGTGGTTGATAACAATGTTCTGGCGGTGGTCTAAAGGGTTTTTGGTTCTGCGTGGCATAATTCGATTGTATTTTTTGGTGTATTTGTTTGGAACCAGCACTTTGGTAAAACGGCTTTTTGTTGTCAAAGGTTTCGCTTGATCTAGCTATTGAGTATTGTTTATTTGTGAAATGTTCATCGATAGTTTCTTGTCTTAAATCTTCGGCTGGGAAACTGTATTCTTGTTCGAGTTGCTCTTTTTCTTGTTCCTCGTTTTCAGTTTTTTCTTCCGAATTTTGATCATTGTAATTGGACTCTACAGGTTCTAAAGAGTTTAAGGGCTCTGATCTGTCCTGCTTTCCGTATTGATTATTTTGTAAATGTTTGCGGTCGTTGTGCTCAGGGAGACTATTGAAAGGTTTATAGGGTTTGTAAGCTGTACGATATACCTGGTTATAATCCTGCGCAAAGGAGTTCAATTCGAAATTGTCTTCATCGTCAGCGTTGTCAGGAGACTTTGCTATCTGGCCCAAACAATTTTTACCTTGACACGTTTTATAATCGTTTAATTTGATGTAGTAGGACCCCTAAATGTGAGTAAATAAAAGTTAATACGATAATTAAATAAAAGAATTAAAAAATCATTAAATTTACCTGACACTCTCTTTTATTGTTGTATTGCCTTGTCCGTTCCATCATTCCCACACCACAAGTTACGTTGCACTGTGACCATTTAGACCATTTTCCTAACTTACATTCGGCTTTATTTTTACCTGCCCTAACTGACATTTGTGGAATGGCAGGTTCAAATAAATTATTCTCTTCCTCCGAGTCGTTCATCTGGTTGTCATAAGCATAATTCGTTTGTATTCCAGAGCACTTTTCTCCTTCACATTCACGCTCTTCTTTTCTTTTCACCATAACCTCACAATTGTAAATTTTGGCCACATCAGGTTGTTTGAAGACACGTGTACGATATTGACGTCCTTGGCCACATTCTGCCGTACACTTACTCCAAGCGGTCCAAGGATGAGTGAAACATTCACTCGGCATTCCATCGGGATTGTTGGCTGAAATATTTAGGCACAATACAGTTTTTTTTTTGTACTTGATCTCTTGAACTTTCAACTTACAATCTTCATCTTCACACTTTCTCTCATACAAACGTTGTCGCCTAATTGTTAAAGTGGCTAAAGGCTTCATTGGAACATGTGATTCATCAAAAAAGGGTGAACGAGGATCTGGAGGATATTCAGAACTCATGCGCCTTACAACATCGGCAGGAAATTGAGGTTGATCGGGTGACTAAAAGTAATAAAAAGATTTTCTTAACGAAAGCTTTTTAACTTTTATAAATTTAACTAATCATTGTCTTAATGTAGCTCTTTTTATCTTGGACCAGCGATGCATTGCGCTGGAACTAGAGGAAAGGAATAGTAGAAGAAATGACAGGAGGTGAAGCTGCTGCTTTTAGCACGTTCTTTGTTTTTATAGCAGTGTTGTAGGGCCTCTGATGTTTAGGAGACGTATTACATTTGCAGGATCGTTTTATAGTAGCTATTTTTAGTTATTATTTTACTTCGCAAAAGTGTGGGTAGTTACGTTTAAGGTCGTCTGATTTTAACAGCCTAAGAAAACTTTTTAACGCCGTTCGAAACATGATAACACGGGAGTCACTAGTCCTACGGGTAACTTCTTTCTTAGTGCTTGTTTTTTTTTTTCGTTGGCGTGAATCAATTCCATAAATACTTACTACTCTGCCACGGCAATCATTGCATTAAAAATGTGATATAATTTGTTGATAATTTCATTTGCAACAAATTATTCTTCCCTTTTTTTTAGCAAGTTGAAATAAAAAAATTATCTATAAAAATGTGCCACTTACGGTATATGTGGGGCCCGCGTCTGTTCCAATGTCCCAAGGATATAAATTAATGACTTTTTCCTCCAACCATGTACAGTTGGGCAAGCAAAGTTCTAAACCCGGAACACCCACTATCCAGTCGGGTGACGGCATTATCTTCGAAGCAACTGATAATTGATGATGTAAAGGATCCACTCGTACTGACGCTACGGAAGGTGTACTTATATAGGGAAATGCTGGACCTCTGGCCTTAATAACCGTACGTATTTTTCCTTCCTTAAAAAAGTTTAATATTTAATACTTAAGTCATGAAATCTTATTATTAAATTGTTAAGGATAATGGTGCCTACCCTAAAATATTGATTAAATTCCCTTTCTAAACCCAAAGTTGAGCCATGTTCGGCAAATTCTTTCATTTCTGGTGAGGCCAAAACGGCTTTGTCCCAAAAACGATAGTCCGAGGTATGAGCTGCTCCTAGGATATCGGTAAAACGTGTGGACCAGCCACTAGTCGGGAAATTTTTCGGATGCAAGTTTCGAGACCAAAGGCCTTCAAAAATAAGCTAAACAGGAAAAGTAATTAAAATATCTGTGTCTAGTTTTCTTTTCTGTACAGTATAGCGTTTCAATACAATTTTTGTGACGATACGAGTATTAACATTTTGGATTTTGGAAACGACATAAGAATATTTTTAAACTTACCTCATAACGTGCCTCATCACAAATACAACACGGCGTTTCCTCTAAATCTTTCTTCTGACTCTCCACATCGTCTACCACTTCCTCACAAATACGCTTCGTCAAGCCACCATCGTCCATAAACCACACATCTCGATGTTGCAATACCGTGGCTCGTATAAGAACACAACCATTTCCAGGTTCTGTCGGAGCTGCCCAAACGACGTCCAATCTTGCTTTGGGATTGCTGTTTGTACTCTCTATCATATTCACACATTGTTGGCTGTAACGTGTTTGCACCGGCTCTATCACTTCCAAATGGCCCAAATCTTCGCCGAAGCTTTTTTCGCCATTTTCATTTTCCAATACTAGTTTGGCGCTTATAAAACGGTGACCATTGTAGGCATGCAAAGAGACTAATGGAAATCTCCAATTTAATAATTAAATAAATTTAAATGAAACCCATTTCAATCATATGACTCACTTCACGGAAAACTAAAAAAAAAAAAATAAAGCTTTCAAAGACGTAAACATACTCGTATACTAATCAAGTCCAAAGTTATAACTTGTTTACGTTTTCTTCTTCTTCAGAGACTGTTATCAATAAAGGCCCGCGATTAACCTTTAAGAAAAATTTCGAAAATTAAGTCACTAACGTTCAAAACAAAAGAAGAAATAAATGAAAGAAAAAAATAGATTAATTATTTAATCTTGTCGCCAATATAAACTGTAGTATGGAAAGAGCATAAATTACACAATTTCCTAAACCCATTCTGACAGAAATTTTCTAGCCAATCGGAGAAATGCGAAATATTTGTATTTGTTGAATATTTCGTGGGAACAATGCGTCGAAATGGCGCAGTGAAAAAAATTTAAAATTGCAAAAATTATTCATTTCATTTCGGTTTCAGTGCACAGTTTTACGGTTGTTCAAGTTGATGTTTCTCATTATTGATACTCGATAGAGATGTACACTACGAGGGTTGTGCAGATTCGAACATGGAATAATGGAATTAAGTCTGCAGTTGTTGCGTTTCTTGTATTGTGTTGACGCATTTTTTTAAGGTAAATGAGAGTCATTTTATTTTACTTCTGCGACATTTTATTACGCAAATTCTCTTTTTAACCTGGACACAGAACAATTTTTGACTTGACAAAGAATGGTAAATTTGAAATTTAGAAATTAAGCAGGCATCAAAAACTCCCGTATTCATTTTCGTCAAAGAATTTGTATATATTGTTTAAAATTTACTTACAACCCAAGCCACCTGATAAGTGGTGAAATGTATAAAATACACAAAGAGCACTGATGATGGAAGTTTAGCGACTTCCGAAAGCGCCTTCTATTTAGTCTGTGTAAGTTCGTTTTTTCCCTTGAAATGCTGTCTCATGATTACTTTTAATTGCGATTCTAAGTAAACAAATTTATGAAAGGAAAATATTAATGTCGCATAATTTTTACACATCTGTTTCCGATGTTCTTTTTTCAAGAACTGCGCTCGTAAACAGTGTTAGTTGTAAAGATTAGAAACGACTAAATACACGTCTTCCTCATGCAAGTTTAAGTTCAATGCCATCATTAAACACATTATAAATATTATGACATATGTAGATGAGCAGACAAAGCGGCGCGCCTGGCACGGTTTAATACACAAATTAATAATTCGTAATACGTGTGCATGTGTGTACAGTTAATTTATGAACTTACCGTTATAACTTTGACCCAATATATACGTTTGAACATTTCCCGTTATAGTTATGCCGAAATTTTCATCGACTGGTGATTTGGACGTAAACGTATTTGAAGGATACCGACTGCAGCGACGTCCAAATACAGTTGCTGGCAGTGTGAACAGTAAAATAATATATAAAATGTGTACCCACTTCATTCTCAAAAGATCTTTATAGTTACTCGACTTATTGCATACTAAATAAAATTTCATAATTTCAATTGAATTTAAATTGCTCTCTGCTCGTTTTAAGATTGTTTTTCGTTTCTGATAAAAGAGAATTTGCAAATATTTTCTTATCGCGTGTGGAATTTCTCTCTGTTATTTGTGCGTTTTCAAGCAGTGATGGGAAATGGGTGTTTCGTTTCAGTATTAAAAGTTGAAATTTTTACTGAATTTTATTAACTAAAATTTATTTATTTATATATACATACCATTCCTTGATTACGGACAATAAATTGCTACATTGTATGGTATTGCGATGTTGCAAGGGTAGCGGCAAGCTGTGTGCACCTGCAGCAAAAAGGTGCAAGACGTGATCCGTGAGCCAGTAGAATACGCAATTTAACAAAAACACGGCAACACTGTTCACTGCGCACTAACTACATGATAGGGTACTGCACTATATTTATACTATTACCCCCTGAATAAGATGAGAAGTGCATAGTAGTCACTAATGACACATTAAAGCACATACAACGCTATAAATCGTTAGCGGCTTGATGGATTTTAATGATTCTTTCACCAGTAGATAGATTGTGAAATTCGCTATACGATGGGCGTGGGGTGTCATATTATTTATTTATTGTGGAGACAGAAAGGCTGCAGATATAAAATTAATTTTTAACTTAGTAAGAGTGAAAGTAGCACGTCCAATAGCTGACAATTTTTCCAGATCTATCCAATGGTGCAAAAATCGCTCAAATTGCTTTGGAGGTTGATGAGTTACAGTGTTTAAAAAAATTTGTTTTGGTGACTGAACATGATAATCAGAGAACACATATTCAGTTAAGGAGTTTTTCAATTAGGCCACTGTAGAGTTGAAAACGCATTCGTTGATATATTTCTCCCATTCACGTTTTTAACAAAATTTTATTCGTAAAAGGCCATTCTTCTCTGCAGTCATCATTCAATCATAAGTTAATCTTTTGTCCAGTGGCCAACTGCTAATCTGTGAGAGCATATGTTGTGTGTATGTTTATAATTTCTCATTAATTAGACACATGGTCGTTGTTAAGCGAATGTTTATAAAATTAACTTGTTAACAAACGAATTATTTTTGCCTGTTTTTTGTAAATAACCAAATCCTCTGAATCGTTAGATTTTCTGCTACAAACTTAGCCATAGTTGAACTGTAGGAGTTCGTTGTGGGCTGGATAATAGTGGTTGTTGTTGTCTGAGGAACAGTGTGGAATATCCGCAGTGGATTGCAATTTACACAAACCGTTAAACTGGTTCACTTTCGTTTTTTCTTAAAAGCGTCGAGGAGCAATATAGAGCAAGAGAGAGGAAGAGGTCGAAAGTATCAATTTATTTATGGCTTTTTGTTAGATTCCACCAGATTCTTATTTTTCGGAAATAATCCAAAGGAGAGTTCTATAATTGTCTTTAATCACTAAACAGAAATTTTTTGCAAGGAGTAAAGTAAAGTAAGCGGGCACAAAAAAATGGAAATCTTTTGGATGTATTGGAATTTGTTTCGGTTTACCTTACAAAAAGTTTCGACAGTAAGACTCCGTGACATGTTGCTTTTGAAATTAATAATTTTTACATTAGTAAATTTATATTAGAAGCAATTACCAGCTGATAACGAGTTCACAAAGCGCGCCGCAGCAAATGTTTCACAAAAAGCTAAAGCAGAGCCAACCAGAAAAGTCGTCTTGTCCTTACATACCGGTATAATCTTTGGACAATAGAAGAGTCCTTTTTGTTTATCTTGGACCAGCACTCAGTGGATATCCCCTACACTTGCGATGCATTATGCTGGAACTACATTGCTTTTGCACGATTTTTTGTTTATAGGAGTGTTGCAGCGCCTCTGCTGTCAAGAAGACGTGTTAAGTTTTCAAGCTTTGGTTTTTCTAGCCATTTTCAGTAATTATTTAATTCGCTGGTGCTACAGTTCTTGTGGAGAGACGAAAGTAAATTCAATTTGTTTGGTTGTAATAGTATAAATTTCCTAAACATGCCGCTAAAAGAGGGATATCTTATCAGGTGGTGAGAGTTAAACATGGTCGATGATCATCCATTTTGGAATCGTGTAAGAAACGAAATTTTCTCTAGTAATGTAATTTTTGGGATCAATAATGAAATTAAAAGCGAAATATGCAAACGCCCATGCTTTCACACTTTTCAATAAAATGTCTCCATTTACAACACTATAATGATCCCAAGCACTCAAGTCAATTAACTAGCAATTTTCTGAACGAACATGATGTGCATATTTTTGATCGGTCATTACAAACTCCAAGTCGATTTACTTAAGAGAACATTAATAATTAGAAAAAAGAAACAAAATTTTCTACTTAATGCATAGTTTTATTACTTTTTCATTTAATAAAAAATTAAAACGAAACCTTTGACTTTAGTTCCAGCGTGAACGAACTGGCGGCTGCTGTGTTTCTTCGAAATCCCTATTGTTGTAATGTCCTCTATTAAATGGAAACATGTTGTGATTATCCTGCCTTGTACTCTGCGAACAAGTTTCTTCGCATTTTTCCATACTAAGAAATTTATTTTTGTTCTCATCACAATTATCGGCTGTAAAAATTTTGCATTCTCCATCGTCAGCATCGTAAAACCAATAGTTTTTCACAATCGGGCGTTTCTTGTTGCAACGCCTTAAAGAAGCAAACGGTTTTTCAAAACAGAAATTGTCTTTTTCTTCATCCTTATCCGTGGAGTCGTCAGTATTTCTAAAGCCATGAGGATCACGTGGATTGTATAATGTATTGGGAGAGTTATTAAATCCAGGACGTTTCCTGAACGTATCTTTTTCCATGTGACTGGCAAAATTTTGATTGTTAAAAGTTCGTCTAGTATCGCTGAAGTTAGGTTCTAAATCTCCAAAGATATTTGGATTTCCAATTTGATCCTGCTCATGGGGTCGTCGTGACCTACCGCCCACAAGTTTTTCATTGCCATAAATATTTCCGCTATTTTCAAACTCTTCATTTTCATTCTTATCAGAAGTGCCAGGAGTTTGAGATGTAAAATCATTGCTACCATAATTGTTATTCATATTATCTTTATCTTCGTTATAATTTGACTGCTCCTGCTCCAATTCAGAAGGCTTCGTATGCGTACGCTGAGGGCTCTTACCAAATGATTTTCTCTCGAAGTTGGGATTTTTGAAAATATTTTGTTCAGGCTCTTGTTCGTCCAGATTTTCATCAACATTATCGTCGTGGCTATTTCTATCAAAGGAGGAAATAAAAATATTACCGCCACAATTTTCGCCATTGCAGTGTCTGCTCTGTTCTAGGTCCACTGTAACACCAGCCTAACACGAAAAGTATATATTAAGAAATATACATACATACACACATATGTTTACATATGATTTCAATAATTAATTTTAGCAAACCTGACATTTCTCTTTGGCATAGGGGTTGGTGAAATCTCTTGATCTAGTTTGTAAACCTTTGCCACATTTTTTCGAACACTCTGACCATGCTGACCACTTTGTAAGTTCGCATTCGGCTAAGGGTAATTCGGCTAATTGAATACCACATTGGGAGCCGATGCAATTTTGATTTTGTCTCAAAATCACACTGCAATTGAAGTTTTCCGCTACTTTGGGATCTTTATAAGAACGTAAACGATACTGTGAACCTGTTCCACACTTGGCACTGCATTCAGTCCAGCCAGACCAAGGATGAGTGGAGCACTCCAGAGCACCAGTATCTTCAGAAAAATGTAAAACAAATTACAACACTTTTAATATGTTCTCTACAAACAGTATTAAATCTACCAAAATCACATTCCCTTTCATAAGTTCGCTTCCTAGTAACGTGCAAGGTGGCCAGGGGCTTCATCGGAGCTCCTGTTTTATCAAAGAAAGGCGAACGATAATCACTGGGAAATGTAGAACTTATGCGTCTTATAACGTCCGGAGGATATTGAGCTTGATCGGAGGACTTGTAAAAGATGAGAAATAAATTGTAAACCATCGATTTAAAGAATATATTATAATGTTATTACCATATAAGAGGGCCCTGCATCCGTTCCTATATCCCAGGGGTATAAATTTAATATCTTCTTTTCTATCCATGTACAATTAGCTAAACATAATTCTAAACCCGACACCCCTAAAATCCAATCTGGGGACGGATCGATTTTCAGAACCAATGAAATGACATGATGACTGGGTCCCACTCTAACAGTGGCCAATGTCTTTCCGAGAATATTTGGGCGATATTTAATGGCAGGAGCTTTTATTATTGTACGTATACTGCCAGTCTAAAAGTAAAAATTAAGGAGAAAGTTAAGATTCCAGAATCTTATTTTTTTATTATTTTTTCTGGGGAGCTTGAGTGATATTTAAAATAAAGAGAAGCATTAAGGGAGTTTCCATGTTTCCTACTCTCTCTCTCTCTCTCTCTCTCTCTCTTTCTAGTTTGCACATTTTGAACAAAGTCAGTTCAAGTGTAAACTTCGTTTTTTAAAGAAACTTTTTTTTTTGCTTTACATTGCCTACCCCCATCTGTTGCTTGATTTCATTCTCCAAAGTTTTCGTGGCACCATGCTCTGCCAGCTCCTGAAGACCCTGACTAGCGGGACCGCCATATTTCCAGAAATGAAAGTCCAAACTGTGCGAGGCCCCTATAACTTCACCCAGCTTAGTATGCCAAGACTCTGCTGGAAAATCTTTAGCGTGGCTATTACGCCTCCATTGACGTTCCAAAATTACCTGCGAAGGCGAAAACAATTTATTGAGCATATATGTGTGTATGTATATTTCATTTATGGAGTTAATTTAATTAATTTGTATTATTTGCTTTTAAGCCTCTAAATTATTAGATGTACGGGTATTTTTAAACAACACCCAGTCTGCTAAGTTATTAATAAAAGCTTGTCTGCAGACAAACTACCTCGTAATTAAATTACCTCATATTTCGCTTCATCACAAGCACAACAGGGATTCACAGTCGGAGTTTGACTATTTATCTCATCAATTTCTTCGGGACACAAACGTTTTGTTAGAAAACCGTCATCAATAAACCAGACATTACGATGTTGCAAAACGGCCACTTTAAACAAAACACAGCCAGCTATTGCGTCTGAGGGTGCCACCCATGTAACATCGGCACGATTCTTAGCATTTGTATTACTGCTCTCTATCATGTTCTCACACAACGAACTGAATCTTGTCTCGGCATTGTCAATAATTTCAAAATGACCCAAAGCCTGAACTCCAGCGCCACCAGCATTGCTGAAGCTAAAGCCAGCAACACTGGCATCTGCTTCCAGCAACAAAGTAAAACTAATAAACTTTAAGCCATTCGTACTGAAAAGGGAAACTGAACAGAAAAGATATACATACATACATACTTAAATTTTATTAGTTCTTAATATCTGAGGAATCAATTTTAGGTATTACGATTGTATTGTTGGCCCGGTAGATAGGAGGCTGGATTGCCATCAATTTGTATTTGATAATTTTCATCGACCGGTGAACGATCTCCTGTAGCTCCTTGTGGTTTACGATAACAAATGCCAAGGGAAAAATTTAAATGCGTTAGCATGAGGAAAGCTAAGCACACAATTAATTTCTCAAAAGTTTCATTTGTTTCCATTGTTCTCACGAGTACAACGGCGAAAGAATGTACGAACGACTCCACTTGGAAACAACGACTGAATTGAAGCGCCAGTGTGAAACTGTGTCATAGTTTTCTTCATTTTACAAAGAGCATATTTATATGTGGTTGGTGTTGTTGTTTTCTTAAATTAAAAGCTTCAAATGTCTTTTAAGCCGGTCATCTAACCAACCCCATTCATACATAGTTCCTACATCAATGAGTGCGCTGTTGTTTTCATATTCCCCCATATTATTATTATTATTTATTTTAACAACTGCTTGAAGTGTTATAAATTAATTATGAAAATTACTACAAGTACAGGGTGGGAAGAGTTAAAGTAACGATGTAAATCCCCTTGGCTAATTAAAGCTGCCTGATGTCTGGCAAAATATCCACTTTTAAATTTTAAATTACAAGAGAGAGGCGCGTAGTTAACATAGCTAAAACGAGAAGTTATGAGCGATAAAATTTAACCATTTTTATTAGTAAATAAACGTCAAAAAATGTCAAATGACATAATAGCTATTTGCCAGACGATTCACTTCATGAGCTAATAGTGGCCCCTATTATGAGTTGAATTCGTTCTTTGACTGTGATCGAACGAATTTTCATTTGGTAATATGACGCGCCTTCGGTAGAGAATAGTGCCATTATGAATCGCACTCATTTCGTACATTCACAGTAGTAAATATTTTATCAACTGTGACTACAAATAAATACTTTTTGTTTTTGTAAATTTAATCGGAATATAAAAAATATGACCACGACTGCGTTATGATTATGGTTAAATTTTATTATATTGCAATATAATAAATTATATAATAATTTATGTAACCTTCATGCACTTTGTCGCCTGAGCTTTTGTGGAAATTCTTTTTGCAAATAGAGGATTTTCCTTCATTAGCGGCAACCAGTTTTCCATTTGTTGTTTGGTGCTCACAGCCTTACTTACACCTACCAACAAAAATAACAAAAACAGTTTAAAATGATTTTTTAAAAGCTCTAAAGAAAATAATAATTGCAAAATACATACATACATACATACATACATTTTGATACATTTTCTCAAACTACACTGAACTATCGAAGCCAAAATTGCGGTAGATAAAAAATTCGACACACAATGAAAATGTCGATAGTGCTGCCAGCTCATAATATGAATTAGACATTCGATGTTCGTTCTTCAATACCTAGCGAAGATCGAACATCGAATGCAGCTGATAATAGGGGCAATTTTCCCATGCTTTATAACGAATCGAAAATATAGCTATCGCGTCATCGGAATTATTTTTTATTGAGGATTTGTTGACGAATTAAGCTAAATGAGAGCCATTTTATTTGTTATTTTTCTTCGCCGACCTTTGATTGTTCAAATACCGACGAAGGAGGTTGCCGTTAGCATAGACACTTCGGAAAAATGTTTGAGCTGACAGAGATTTTAACTGCTAAAGACCTGGTTGTAGAGCCAACAGGCTAACTACGCAGCCAGCTCGCATTGATAAATAGTTTTGCATTTCACTTTTAAAACTTTTTTGTGGAATTTTCGTTGTTAACCAGGTGGCTGCTTCCCATGCGTAGGAAGAAGTCGTTTTAAGTCAGTCACAAAAAAGATTTTGAAATTGCTGTTTGTAACACCTAGGCGATATGGGCTAGTCACTGCAGTCATATGTATTCATGCAGTTATATTTAGCAAATTTAAAATTAAAGGAAATATATAAATATTTGTGCTCAAGACAATTTTCTTCACAAAAATTGCAACACCCTTTATAACGGTCCAAAAATGTTTTGTTTTTTCTGGTGTTTACGATACTGTGTGAGAAAGACTATACATTTTGTCATCTTCAAATGGAAACGTCATTGTGTGATTCTTGTGCAAACACATTGAGTAACTCATTCATGTAATCGAATAGTAAAATAAGCTGCCACGCGCTTTCATTGGTGCTGCGTCATGAATATCTCATCGTGTTCTAAATTGATATATGCATGTATGTGTGTAGATATTGCTCATTTACTGAAACAACGACATAACTCAAAAAATCTAGTTTTGTAAAAACACACACAAAAAAGGTTTCAAATTACATACACCTTAAGGGGAAATATAAAAAAAAGAGTGTGCTGTGAGGAGATGAGTTTTGAAGCTATTTGTGTGAATGTTTTACAGAAGATATAAGCCGATATGAAAAATTATTCTGCATTATTAACTCAAAAATTTTATTTTTTGATTTATGATGTTGTTTGAGTAAATGAGCGATGTGTATGTATACACATGTATTTGTGTGCATATTTCTTTCTAGTTTTTCATTGACCATAGTTTTCAGCATGATGTTGTTGTTGCTATTGCATTCTAAGTAAAGACGAGGTTAATAAACTTATTCTTAGTATTATCAGGAAATCTTCTTATAAAGAATGGGCATCTCAAATGAGAGATGACAGAGTTTCTGAAAGTAATTCGGGATGCCGTTGCAAAAACGTCAATATGTTCACTATGATTTTCTAGAGTATATTGATCATAAAGTTCAAAAAGTACGCGTAGTAGTTAGCCCTTTCATGGTGTCCATCGGGTTAAAAAACACCGTTTACATTCCCAAATCAAAAATATACACAAACACAAAGAGGGCATATTTTCATACACTTTATGTGCGAAAGCGAATATTATCGATTGTGGATTGTACGGAAATTCTTTTATAAAATTCTTTTATTAAATATACTTTTTAAAGATAAAAGAAAATTAATGTTAAGGTATGTGTTCTTTCGATCAAAGAGAGAACAGAAGATATAAAAATTATCACTTATTGAATATAGCAGTTCATCACTACCAATCTGACCAGCCTATTACAAAAATTAAGAGAGAAGTGTGTATGGATGTATGTACATATGCATATGTATGTAGCGCTCTGTAAATAATCTTCTCGCCCAATCACAATTGCACGCGAAGAAATTAATTATGCTCAATCCAATGTGGATGGCTGAAACCAGTCTTTCCATGACAAAATAAGAAACACAAAACCAATGCTACAAGGTCTAGCTGAACCCCTCTCTGGAGAAGTCCCGCTGTATGCTGAAAAATTAGAAATGTCTCAGTTAAACATTGAAGAAAGAAACATAATAATAATTTATGCCCGGAGGGGCCTACAAATAAATAGAGGCATGACACAGAAACCAAATTCGTGCGAAAGTGAAAATTAAAATGTGTTTTCCTTCTCCAGAAAATATAATCCTAAAACATTTTCGTTTCAAAATACTAAAGCGGAATTGTTAATTTGAGAGCACTCTTATAAAATAAATGTTGAAAACATATTTCAAATGGTGCAGAATCCTGTTGTTTCTTCAGTTCTGTTTTAAAAGCTATGCAAAACAAATTTTAATCACGAATTTTATATGTAAATATATTTTTTAAGGTTTTCAAAATCAACAGGAAATAATGTGAAAATAAGGAATTATTATTTCTAAATTTTTTCCCTTTTTGATTACTTTTATTTAATTTTAAGTTGTTTTTAAAGCAGCTACTTAATACGAGTACAGAATCTCTATTAGACATATCATATTTAGTAATAAAAAACAATGTTTTAATTTTTTTCGTATTTATGAAAACAAAAGAAATGTGAAAAAATGTGTAAGTTTTCATTTTCGAACATTTTCTGTGAGACACCTGATAAGTGTCTTTAATTCAGATATAAATTAGTATTAGTATTTAGAGATCATAATTATAAGTACACTAAAGCCCCGATTTGCGTCGTTAATGGGGACGGGAGGAATGCGACGCAAATTGAAACGACGCAAATCGAATTATTTGTTTCTATACAAATGTTCTGATTTCGAATTAATTAGGTGAAAAACTAAAAAATTTCGAAAAAATATATACATATTTAGATAAAAAAAAAGTCATATTAATACGTTTTTATTTGTTTAATTTCAATCAATAAACGTTTTTAAAGTTAGAAATAAAAAAAAAATAATAAATTAAATTATTAAAATTCATTTTCATATACATAAATACATACATAAATACATACATACGTATATACGATTCACATAAACATTAAAGTAAAAAATAGTGTTATAAATGTTATTCAGCAGATAAATCTAAATTAACAACAGTTGTTTCCATTTGGTTAGGTGGTCTCACTGTTTTGTTAACAAAACTGTCTAAGGTTTGCTGAATTGTTAAAGATTTCTTTTTGCGACGCAAATCGAAAAAACGCATATCGGATCGACGCAAATCGGGGCTTTAGGGTATTATATAAAAAATCTTCTACTCAGTAGTAGAAATTTATTTATTCGTTCGTAATGTAAACCATTCATTTCGTAACTACAAATTGAAATTTAATTAATAATTATCACATGTAACTTTGACTACCTGTATGTTAGCCCATTTTAATTAATTACATAATTTTTTGAAATTTTTTCAATTTAATTATTTGTTTCATTAAATATTTGAAATGTGTCTCTGAGTATGGCACTTAGATCGCGTGCTTCAATAAAATTGTGCCTGCGTTAAATTCGATCATTATCTTGTTAATAGTTTAAATGGCGAATAGGTCTGGTTGCTATTGTCTATTGCCAAAGCCACATGATTGAATTTCGAAACTTTTGTTTTAGTTTTAATGCAATAGTGGGTTATCGAAATAGTGCCGAAAAGAGATTTAATTGTCCGTTGTGACATTATTTACGGTATAAAGAATTTTTTTGTAGTGAAATATTTATTTACTTGATAATTATTATTAAACTATTGGACTACATTATAAATATTAATAATAATAATTTGCATAATCTCTAAAAATGTATGTACATACATCTGTACATACATCTATGTATTATGATTTTAATGTTTCTCTTTTACCATTTTTCGTTGTTATCATTGCTGTTTAAGAGACATGGCAACATTGAGCATTTTTCAATTCTAACACGATCCTTGCATTTATAATTTAAATCTGTATTAAGTAGAGTGCGTGTCCTTTGACGGTACGAATTGTCACCACAACTAAGGGTGCAGTGAGTCCAGACAGTCCACTCGGAATAGCGGCATTCATTCTTTTCATTTGGTTGAGACTTATAATGGTGCTTAATGCTGTTGCGTCTGCGTGCATTGTAATCGTTGTTGGAACTGTAACCTCCCACGGAGTATATGTCATCACAGCGTTGATAACATTTTTCAAAATGCAGCAAATGCTTGGGACACGGCTTGCCACTATATTTCGGTGATCTTAAGACTTTGCGCGTTTTAATTTGTAACCCCTCACCGCATGTGGCATTGCAGGAATGACTTATCCAATCTGATACCAAACAGTCTACAGGATCGAGTTGCAAATTTTCACTTTGCAATTCAAATTTCTGTCTAGGATGTCGACAGATTTCCTCACAGGCTTCTTTAGACGGAAATTTATTGCGATTTGTATCACACTTATCAGCCCAGAATATGGAGCATTGGTCGCTCATGTGATCATAAAACCAATAATTGTTCACATCACTATCCCGGCATGAACTAGCTTTAACATATTCATAGCAAAAAGGTGGCACAATTGCATCGCAGGAGGGTAAAGTGCAATTGACAACCTCTCTTCTCGTAATATGCCGGCAAGGATCTAAATTGGGATCATGATCTGGCTTACGTACGCCGTAGACTTCATCCTTATTCCAAACAATACGTAGACGTTCGCTGGTGCCAATACCACCACAAGGTCCTAGGCAAGGCGAAAAGTCCGACCATTTTGTGGCACCACATTCAGGTGGTATATAGTCCTCAAGTTTTTGGCTAAAACTCTCCAGGTCGCTATAACGTACGTCATCCTCTATATTGCCAAACAGAGATTTCGTACCATCAACTGTAGCTGGATTATTTTCGTTGTCCTTATTGTTGTTGCCATTAATGTCTCCTCCACAATATACGCCTATGCAGCTGCGATGCTCCTGAAGTTTAACACGGCTGACTTGCTACAAAGAGAGAAAACGCATTCAAGTTTCTTGTTGCAAAATTATTATAAATTAAACTTACATTGCCGTTCATTTGAATACGACACATACGAAAAAGTTTTTGCCGATGAAAATTATTCCGAATAAATAGGAAATAAAAATTGTGCTCTTAAATTAAAATCTAACAAGACGATATACAATACCCTTTCAAATAATAAAGAGTGTCCAGTAAATTGGCATCCAACCGGTAAAATTTTTAACATCTTTTTGCGTTTGCCGACCGTGCGAAAATGATTGAAAAATTGAAAAAAAGTTGAAAATATGCTACGTGAAAATGACATTGAGATCGTTTGCCCTCATATATGAGCAAGTAATTTATTGCATTGTGTAAGGAATTGTACGTTACTAGGATTTAAAAGTAGAATAATTCATCATAACCAGTGATCTAAGTATATCACAGAAGCCCATACTCCATACTCTAGTGCGTCTTCAAAAAATTATCCTTGTCTTAAACAAGCTCAGGGACATATCAAATTAGCACAGTACTATCTAACACTATGGATTTAAAGATATGATGTTTCTTTCACGGTTGCTTCAATTTTATTCCAATTCCAAAAAATCAGCTGATCCGTAGTCCATTATATTTCGCTAGTGCAAGCTGTGATTGGTATCTAAACTTACTATGTGTGGATTGCAACAGATTTTTTATATAACTTCAACCCGAGTATGTACTTGGACCTACATATTCTATGTTTTAAATGCAGTGCCTAGTAAGTAACACAGGGGTGATAGTGCAATTGTGGTTGGTGCTCAGGGATGAGGCTATCATGACAACTGTTCAAATTAATCTTAAATCTGGTCGCCCTGGTCTTATGGATTTTAGAAATGGCAATCGATATTCAAAGAAAGTAAATGTCGTATTCAGTTGAGCGGTATTGTACCTGACACTTCTTCTTGGCTCGTGGATTTATATATTTTTTTGTGCGTCGCTGTGTGCCTGTACCGCATGATGCCGAACACGATGACCACTCACCCCAATCCGATATAGCACACTCCGGTATGTCTGACCTCTGTCCTATTTGTAAATTATCCGCTTCTATTGCTGCCGCAGTTTCTTCATTAAAGGACTCGCACTGATTACCTGTACAATCTCGTTCACTGCGTAAACTAGTGAGACATTTAGCACGTCTTGCAGCAGCAACATTTTTGAATTCTCGTGTACGAAACTGCTTACCGGCACCGCACTGTGCATTACATTGGTCCCAGTTTGACCAACCTGTGGTACCACATTCTGGCGGCTCGTTATCATCTGCAAAGAAAATATGTTGAGCCATTTCAGCATTTTAAACTTTATTTACGTAAAATTAAAGTGGTTGTGCAAAATTTTCTGGGAAAGATTGCTCAAGACATAATTGAATATACATCCACTTAATCGGTGAAAATTCATACTCACTATCAGTATTATTACAGGTTTTCTCATATAAACGTCGGCGATTTATGTACAAAGTGGCCAATGGTTTCATGGGAGCTCCGGAGGGATCATAAAATGGGGAACGTGGATCGTTTGGAAAATTTGGTTTTATGCGTCGTACTACATCAGGCGGTAGTTGCGGTTGATCGGCAGACTGTAATCAAAATTATATTTTATTATTAGAAAAACTGTTTCGTTGTTGTTGTTCTACAATTCTACCGTATAAGAGGGTCCACTGTCAGTGCCCGCATCCCAGGGATATAAATTATGTACTTTAGTTTCCACCCAGGAGCAATTAGACAAACACAACTCTAAACCAGAAACGCCCACAATCCAATCAGGTGAGGGATCTATCATCGACACCAGGGAAATAAGATGGTGTTGCGAATCAACACGAAATACTGCAAAAGTTTTGCCCGTTATATTGGGATAAGTAATACCGCGGGCCTTGATAATAGTGCGAATTTGATCACTCTGTGAAACACTTAATTTGAGTTGCCATATGTTTATTTTTAAAATAGAGTCTTACATGATCCTTTAATTCGCTTTCCAAAGTCCTTGTAGAACCATGTTCAGCCACTTCCCTTAAACCCTCGCTGGCCAATTCGCCATATTGCCAGAATTGATAGTTCACTGTGTGAGAGGCCCCAATAATATCACTAAAACGAGTTTGCCAGTTGTTGGCGGGAAAATCTTTTGGATGTGTGTGCCTAGACCATTTGCCTTCGAAAGTCAATTCATATTTGGCCTCATTGCAGGCACAGCAGGGATCTTCTATTGCTGGCTGACTGTCGATATCGTCAACATCTTCTTCACACATTTTCTTGGTAAGAGAACCATCGTTCATAAACCAAACATCACGGTGTTGTACCACAGTGGCTCGAAGCAAGACACAACCCAAGTTGGTAGCGGGCGGCGCCACCCAAACGACATCAATACGTGTTTTTACATTTGTATTCGTATTTTCAACTAAATTGGCACAGCGGGTACTGTAGCGTGTTTCGGCCAAGTCCACTAGTTCAAAAGAGCCCTGAGATTCTATGCCGCCGCCCATTTCAGATTCCAATCCCAGCATGAAACTAATAAAAATTTGATCATTGTTGGCTACCAGAGAAACTATAGGGATGAAAAGTCGAGCATGAAGAAAATTTATTTTTTTTATATATATAAATTCTTTTTCAAATCACCATTATATTTCTGTCCCGGGATATAGGATTCAGGATTTCCGGATACTAAAATTGCATAGCTGTCATCGACTGGCGATTTGGCGGCCGTAGTACCTGATGGCACTCGACCGCAGGCTAACGCTATATTAAAAGTAGCTGAGATGGAAATGACTAATGACAACCAATTCATTGCGCTGCAATTTAAAAAAACAAAGAATAAATAAATAAAACTCATTAAATAGTTATCTAATGCACAGTGGGCAACAATAAAATGGTTTCGCAAGTAAATCATTATAATTTCTATTATAATTTCAAGTGGATTGATTTCACGAGGCATACAAAGCTTCATTTTATATATGCACATATTAAGCCTTTACGTCATACTTTGTCGCAGCTTGTGTGAGCGAGCAGATATTTGAGTTGGAAAAGTTTTGTTTCTCTCCCAGGCATATCTGACAAAATCCTTTCTGAGATATGAACTGTTATCGTTGGTAACTTATTTTGTTTATATTGAGCCATAATCGGCAAATAGCAGTAAGCACCTGACTGTAGATTTTTATCTTTTTTTCATAATAATCGATAGTTTTCGATCAGTCGATTCATCTCGCAAAATATCGAAGCAGTGGAACGAATCGTTACGGTTTTATAGCAGAAACAATTAAGACGTACATAGAGATATGTAAGAAAAACCTCCCGCTGTAAACTTTTTGCAGCTATGGCTGAATATTATTGCAAAAATTTTAATTGGACTGTAAAAATATTTTTTACTGGTATTAAATTTTAGTTTTAAAATTTTGTGAAAATTAACCATATTCAAGCGTAATTTAAAAATTCAGGTAGAATAGCTCGTTCGAGGAGTATTCGTAGCTCAAAGAAAAAAAAATGTCATGGTCTTCAAACCCAAAAACTATTGCAATTTGCAAAGAGTATTTGACAACAAATTTATTCTTTAATTACTTTTTTTGTTATTTATTCTATATGATTCAGCATCGAAAAAGTTCGAAAATTTCATATGTCTATAGCGTATAAAAATTCTCAAAAAATCATGGAGAATTATAAAACATAGCAACAATAAAAGCGTATAAAAATTCCTTAATTTCACGCATATCGCATTCCATATGCGAATCTTTACGCTTAAAAAGGCAAATGGAGAAGGTTTCCAATGCAATGCTTCATTTGCAAGTTTGTTATCTCAGAACTCCATTAGGCCAATTGGGTAATTTGTCTGAAACAGAATAGCAGCAGATGCATGCGAAGCTTGGCGCCGCAAGGGTACCTTGAGCTTTAATGGAATAAAGCTTAATTACTTTTAAATTTTTAGTCTCGGTTCGATTTTTGTAAAATTTTTTTGTCTACATGCATATTTTGCTTCACTGTGCACAGCTTAACTATTTCCTGTAATTTAACAGTGACCAAAAACTCCCCGATAGAACTGAATATTTTATTTGAAATGTTTGTTGAAATAAACTGCATTAGCGTGCAAAAATCAAACTCTTTCATTTAATTAATTCGTATCTCTTCATTCCGTAGTGCATTTTAATTCTTAAGCATTCACAATAGGAGAATAGAAAAAAATACTTGTACGGTTTCCCGAGAATTTCAAAACTTAATCTGTTGAGTAATTTTTTTGTACTGGTAAAACTGTTTAAACAATTTAAATTTTGTTTTTGTTTCGTTTTAACAAATTATATTAAATTCGTTTCAATTGAATCAATTAATAGACAGAAGAAAAAAAGATAATTTACGTACGAATGCCTTTCTCCTGTAGTATTTAATTCTGTTTATTCACTTTAATAATCTTTTTTCCTGTTAACAAATATTGCCCCTGGTGCTGCTTCTGATTATTGATGGCTCTTCCCGTTATAATGACACGAATGCTCAACGTTTAATGGTCAACTAAATGAAAAATTCAAGTGCGATGATGCATTTCAATTATATAGAATATTGATGGGGTAGTGTATATGGCGAAAAAAAAAATTAAAATAATGCAAGAGGGGTATATAACTATAAATGGTACTACAGAGGAATAAGTATGCGAAGGGAAGAATAACAGTATCACATACGCTGTACATCAGCGATGGGAAATGTGTATTTCGTTTCGGTATTAAAAGAAAGTATTTTAAGTACTTTTTTGCGCCGCAGAGTAACAAATTAATTGCCTGTTCATAGAAGCCGCGTGAACATAATTGTTCGACCATTTATATTGAAAACGAAAACAATTTGAGTTTTTTTTATTGTTGTTTTCAATATAAATGTCGAACGATTATTTTTATCGGCTTCTATGAACAGACAGTAAAATCTGTTAATGAGTTTAAATTAACAAAAAAATTTATAAAGATACTGTTTAAAACAAATTTTTGTTTTGTTTAATTAATATTTTTTGTGTGACACATAATTTATCGTTCGCTGACCACAAAAAGTTTTCCCCACATTCGGCCCGAAAAGCAGCAGAATAATCTAATTAAAATCGTCAAATTATGAACTAATTAATTAAGCGGCCATGCAATTTTATATATAGGAACATCGTCGACTGACCTAAATAGGGGGACTGTCTCATTACTGCCACACACCAACTCATCAGTAAAGTATAAATCTGATGGAGGGTCGACAGTTATACCGTCGTGAACAATCCTTTGTCTTTAGCTCACATATTCGACCAGTGTCCTTCCACTCATATCCAAAGTCCCACTTTTGTGCAGAAGATATTTCAAAACTATCAAGAAAAGCATTTGACATGACGACGTAGGAGTTATAGGACGATATTTGAGCGAGAAAAAGTAATTAAAAATGGATTTCCTTTGACTTAAAAACTAACGCGCGTATTCCACACAAAAACAGTTTATGAACTACTCATTCATATCTCTTGTCCCCACTATCCCTTTCCAAAGAAAAAGCCAATACAAATAATATATACATGCTGGTAATAGAATAAATAATAAACTGAGTTAAAAATAAACTTACCTGAAATTCCTCTACTGAGGCATCATTTGCTCACGTACTCAAAATCTCCAAGACGTGATCAGTGAGCCTGTAGAATACACAATTTAACAAAAACACGGCAACACTGTTCACTGCTCACTAACTACATGATAGGGTACTGCACTATATTTATACTATTACCCCCTGTATAAGATGAGAAGTGCGTAGTAGTCACTAATGATTTTACAGTACATAAAACGCTGGAACTCGTTAACGGCTTGATGGATTTTAATGATTCTTTCACAAGTAGATAGATTGTGAAATTGGCTATACGATGGGCCCACCTATGGTCCCCTAAGTGCCATATTATTTATTCATTGTTTTACTTTTGTTTGTTTGTTTACTTTTGGGGTTGATGAGTTACATTGTTTATAAAAATTTATAAAAACTGTTTAATGACTGGCCATGATAATTGACCAAACCGCATAAGCAAAGCCTGGGAACATCAAGAAAAACATATTCATTTAGGAGTTTTTAGTTTTATGCAGTATAGGCAAGAAAATACATACATACATACATACATACATATATTTTCTGTTATTCATGGTTTTAATTCGTCTACGTGCCCTACAAAGTGCGTTAACGTTTTAAAAATGTACCTTTTAATTTTGAAATATTTTAATCTAAAGTGGTATAAAGTATAATGCGTTTCCCTTAGAACGAACAATGAATAAAGACGAAGACAGTTCTCAAACAGAGCAAAAGGTCAAGAATTGGGAAAATGTGTGTGACAGTATCGAACTTGTTAGGGGTGTACCTATGGTACTTTTTAAAGTCCAATATTATCTAAAACAATACGATCGTACCAACTTTCGCATCGCTCCTGTACATTAATTGAAAGGGAAAAAATGAGAAAAATGTACTGTAAACACCAGTATATTGGCTTGCTGCGCAAACGAACACTAGTGTTCTGTGTATTCGTTTGCTCTTTATGATTTACTTGAAGTGTGTAATTTGTGCGGGCCATCTTCTTGTTCCGGTTTCTGGTTGTGTTTTCGTTTTGTGGGAAGATTGTTTTATTTTCCAATTTTTTTAGGTTTTTGTTTTTATTTCGCTTTTCTAAACAAAAACTACACGTTTGTATTGTTGAACATCGTGCGCTACACAGTGCACAAATGGTCCTCTAAAAATTATTAATTTTCAAAAATTCTATTGTGAATTATCACTTGCTTCCTTTTTTCGTGTGTGTATTACGACCCATAATTAACAAGGAACTTTTGTTATAAAATTCATAAAATTATCAAAGTTGTTTCATCATTTTTATACAAACAATCTACACAATATTTTTTATAGAAATTTATACAAATTTTTCTTAGAAAATTTATGAAGCAATTTTTAATAATAAATACAAATTAAATTACAGCAAAAGTGAAATTATATATAAAAATTAAAAAATGGACTCATCTGCCATAAGCGCAATGGCAAAACTTGAGGATCAATCAAGTAAGACCAGGAAGGCATAAAATTATTCAAGCAAATTAATAATTTTTTTTTTAACCCAGATTCTAATACAGCGAATTCCAAAGATATAGTGAAGAGTTCAACTCATTCGCCCGCAAGGGCAAATGATCAAAGTTTGAAAATCTGTAAGTTATTTTTAATTCTAATGAGATATCGCGCTAAAATCGTTCTTTTAATCCTTTAGTGAATGATCCGAAAGCAAAATTTTTTCGCGGCAAAGAATTATCGTCTAAAGGTCAAAATAAAAGTAGTGCAATTCTTGCTAAGAACGGTAATGCAAAGAATTCTTTGACGGCCCAAACTAGCAAAACTGTAAATATCGATTACCTCAGCTCGAAGTTAATTATGGCATTAGACAACGATCAGTAAAATTAATTTATTCTTCGACATCGAATCAAGTGGTTTGCGATTGTGAAAAAACTTCACATTCGAAGTTAAGTTCGAATGAAATGTTTTAAGTTTCCTATAAATTAATTTACCGGACAGGGTTGGAATTACTATTTAAATTGCATATCGCTCAATTTCTGAAATAACGTCATAACTCAAAAATACAAATTTTGACTTAATAACGCGGAATAATTATTCATAACGGCTTTTATATTATGTAAAACATGATTTATGACGTTGCTTGAGTAAATGAACGATATGTATGTATATTGAATTTTTGACAGCTATCGATTGCCATAATTGCTTCAGTGCTCTTCAAATGTTTGACGTTTTTAATTTTTTTTTTTACCACTTCCCAAAAGACCTCAAGTACGACTGTAACATCACCAATGGATTCAACTTCATCAAAAATACCAGCTTTAAAAAAATCGGTAATAATGTTAGTAGAAAATAAAAATGTACCAATTTAATAATTTCAACTTCTTTTCCAGAACTCACTAAACTCTAAAACTTTTGATGAACAGAAGCGACCAGAACTTAAAGTCGCATCACGAAAGACTGCTCAACGACAGGTACATCCCATAAAGAAAGGAGCGGATTTGAAACAAATAAATACAGTACTTAAATCGATCGTACCAGATCCCAAGCAAGATAGAACGATAAAATCTAACAAGGCAAAGTCAAACAATGATTCTTTAGCCCGTCAAAATACGAAATCGTCAGTTCCATTTACAAATGCAAGAAATGGTGAGTGTATATTCTTAAAATTTTCATTTAAAACGAACTAAAATAGAGAAAACGTTGGAATATAATGGATGTACTAAGAGGAACAAATTTAGTTAGATACTAAGGGGAATCCATTTTATAAGCAAGCCTGTAATAGCACGTTAGCGCTTGTTACTATATTTATAATTAGTACTGCGACTTCTTGTCCGATTTAAATTAAATTAACTCATTTCCTATTAACAATTCTTAACTAAAATAGCCTAAAGCTAAGACAAAGCGAAGCAGCGTCGCTTGACGAAATCATTTCGGTGCTGGTCGAGGATGTACCTCTACCGGTTACCAACATGAGCAGTGCCCAAAACGCAGTTAACCCTCAATTAGGAATCATTTCTCGCCAATACACAGTGGAATGGCTTCAAAATATACTTTTAAACCCCGGCCCAAGCATGAGGGTTGTGCGGGAATCAAAAATTTCAGTTTTCATAAAATTATGTTTATTCTTTCATTTATTCAATAGATTTAAAACGACTAATAAAATGTTTGTTGTATAAAGAAAATTTTTAAAGAAACTATTTGGTTTGTTTTGTTTGTATATTACGTAATTCTCAAATATTTTTTGAGAGTTCTTGCATAAACATGTGAAATTTCTTAGATTTTTTCAAGAATTTGGAAATGTGCATATAGACCGGCTAGACCATACAACAAACATAGATAAATAGTCGCAAAATATTGTTTTTTTTTTTGTTTATTTTCCAGGTTCTAATTTTGCTATATGCAGTACGAAAAATGAAACAAATTTCCGAAAAATGATTTCAACGGCTGGAGACTACAAAAACGATCATGACGAAAATCCACAAAATCACGATGAAAATAAAATATTGCTAACCAAAGAAACCCAAACAGGTTTCGAATGTACGTATAAGGAATTAATAAAAAAAAATATACATTGAAGTCTTACACTGAAGCAATTTCGTATTACTTTGCAGGTGTGCAATCGGTGGAAAAATTGAATAACAAACTTAAATCGATTTTGTATCAATTCTTTGAGAGTAAATCGAAAGAAGCTAATAAATCACATTTGTGTGAAGATTTGCAAGTGAGTAAAATAATTTTTAAAGGCAAGGAAATTGTTCGAATTTTCGAACATTATATTTTTAGGGGCTGAACGCCGAGATTTCATATCCCATAGATGATTTTTGTGCCAATATCAGAGAGAGTTGTATAGATGGATTGCAGGTAATGTATGCCCGTGTATATATACATACATACATACATATCGTCATATGAATTCATAAGAGCCCCAAGCAAGGCAAATTCATTACCAGATGAACTCATTAGATATTTCGCCCATCAGCTGATTCAGCATTTTTTAACGTATTTTTAGGCCAAACGTGTAAATTTGTTTACTTTTGTGAAAAAGTTAAGAAAAGTGGTTATAAATTATTATAAATAAATAAATAACTTTTTGCTATAATTAATTTAAATTCAACTTATTTTACACTGATTGAACACGTTATTTTTAGATTTTGTTATGTTTAACAAAACATGTTTAGAAAAAATTTGCCGTCTAACCTTGTATTAATAAACCACCGCCTTAAGTTCTATTGTAAAGGATAAGCAAAATACTTTCAAACTAACTTCTACGCTTGCACTTAGCCAGTTCCGAATTTTCTTGCTAAGAATGTTGTTTCTAATTGCAGACGTGTAAAATTATACAGGAACATGTATTTTGATCACTCAAAATGTCGATTTCGATATTTTTTCAAATTAGTGCTCTTTTTGAAATCATATGACGATATACATACATACATATATATATATCGCAAATTACTATTGTTAATGTTATTTATTTTCGAATGCAGGAAACCCAGAAATCCTTTATAAACATGGAGAAAAAGTATAATGATTTAGTTGCGCAACAGGAAGAAGAACGTGTTCAATTTGAAAAGGATTTGGCTGAGAAAGCTGAGGCTGATGTTCTTAAGAAGGATGAGTTTATAAAGGAGGTAAGTACATACATACACACATGAAGGGAACAGCAAAAGAAAATTAAAAATTATTTCATAATTTAAAAAGGAATCTTAAATGTTGTGATATAACAAGGACACCTATTGTCCTAACCTAATCAATTTATAACATTAAATGTTATTATATTTATTCGTGGAATTTGCCAATAACCGTAACACAAATTCATGTCATCCGTCCATAAGAAATAATGTACGCAACAATTCAAAATTTTAAATAAAATTTGGCATAATTAGAAGTAAAATCCCTACCATTCACTTAAAAAAAACGCAATTTTTGATATGGTTATCAAATGAAAGGGCCTTCAGGGAACACTCTAAATCAAATATGGCTGTCTTCTAAAGATGGCAGACTAAATTGTTTATGCTTTTCTACAAATGTGTATCAAATGAAAGGGATTGCTGGGTTGACGTTAAAGTTAATAGTAAAAGTTTTAAAGGAAAACATTTATTTTATTATTTTTAGCGCATTTAAATAACAGCTTCTTTTTAAAATTTTTTTTTTAATTTTAATTTATGCTGTAAAACTATGTATGTTTTTTGAGTTACGAAATTTTTTGATTAAATAAGCGATATGTATTTTCATACATATATTATACATATTCATACATATATATACATATATTTAAAATTTATTATTTATCTATGTCTGTTATATGGTTTACATACCACAATACCAAACCAAAATCGTTAGTAGACGATCTTTAACCAAATTGCCGAAAATACCAATATATAACAAACATCGATAAATAATCGTAATTCATTTTGACTCGCGCTGAATAAATGAAAAAATAATTACAGAATTATATTTAAAATTGTTAGGCATTTTCGAAAATTAAAAAATTCTTGATTTTATTATCGAACTAGACCCGCCTTTTTGCCAAAATGTGATTGAAAATTTGTACAAAGTATGTAATTTTCATCTCTACGCTTAGAGATGTTGGACATCTATTCGATTTTATTTCTAATTTATAATTTCTAATGCCTACTCTTTCCAATAGAATAAGAATTTTAATGACGCTCATATAAATACTTCGTTTTATTTGTTGCGATGAACAAAGTTCATGTACGAAAAATCCTGTACAATTTATATTTTTAATTTCAAATTCAAAAACAGCTCCAAAAGGAATACCAAATCCAAGAAAATTATGTTAATATTTTGAAAACTACCGTACAAAATTTAGAAGATGAAAAAGAGTATATAAAAATTGAAAATAATAGTTTTCAAAAGGATCTTGAAAACAGCAAAGACCGGTAAGTATTAGAGCAATAAACTAAATTTTAAATTAGCCTTTTTCAATATAAAATTTCATTTAAAGCTACTCAACGATAAATAAAAAGCTTCTCGATATTGAGGAGCAATTGCGGCACGAGAAACATGATGCTCAAAACAAGAGTGAAATGATACAAATGCTCGAAAATGATTTGCAGAATAAAAACATGCTGGAAGCAGACTTAATTGAAGCAACTAAGAACTTGGAAGAACTACAATCTAAACCAAGGGAAAGGGAGCACAAACTGGAAGCAGACTTAATTGAATCAACTAAGAATTTGGAAGAACTACAAGCTAAACTAAGGGAAAGGGATAACGAATGTGTAGAAAATTTAAAAGATATTACAGAACTTAACAATCAAATCAGCTGTTTGGAAACTGATAAAGAGGACTTGCTGCAGCAAAATGGCAAACTGATACAGGTAATTAACGACAATTTCTGTATGAAGTTTTTAATACATACATATACAAATTTAAGGAAGTAAATCTTTTGGAAAATGTGCGTGAAAAACTTGTCGAAAGTGAAAACAAATTGCAGTAAGTATGACAACAATAAGTGGACTCAGTGTAGGGATGACATTTTCTTTTAATTTATTATTTATAGAGCCCTACAAATAGAATATAATAAACAGGAAAAATTCATAGAAATTTCACCAGAAAAATCTGAAGAAGTGCAAATGGAGGTTCGTTAGTTTAACATGTGCTTTGAAATTAAATTTTTTTAATAAAAGATAAATTCACTCTCTAGTTTGCTAAATTTCACCAATCTGTTGCCGAAAAGTCACGCGAAATTTGTAAACTTAAAATAGAACTTTCCAAAACACAATCTAGTATTTGCCAACTAGAGCAGCAAGTTCAACGCGATCAGCAATTATTAGAAGTGCGAAGTGATTTAATTAATTCTTTGCAGACAAATGAAAAAGCTCATCGAATTCATATAGAAGAATTATTTGTTCAGGTGGGAGAAAAAAATACTACAATAAACGAGGTAAGTACCCCATTCTGTTCTCTTTTCCACTCTCCCTTTCAAAAACTCATGGTGAATACGTCAGGATGTCGTTCATGTTCCAGTGATTTTAAACGCTTAAAATCGTAAACATAGACCCAAGAGCAATAATAACGGTGGTGAGAAGAATTGAAATATTTGGACCAACGTTACCGTTGTGGTTACTTCTAACCAAAATTGGTTACTTTTTTCTTCAATGTGCAAATGTCTACATTTCTTCCATTTTGGTTATTTTTGTTTTATAAGAAAAGTAACAGAATGATAACGGTATTATATATTTTTCGTGATATTTTCCATATCCAGTTCACACATTTGCGGCCATATGTCGTCGATAACTTTACGAATTCTTTCTTTGTGGTCTTGCGGCGATTGTGTGCATTGGCATTAGGGGTGCCAAACGCGTAATTCCGAATACCGAAATTTCGGTATTTTTCAAATCCAATGACACGGTCAGGAAACTTTTCATGGCAATCCAGACGCTCCAGCCTCATTTTCGAAAAATTATATCTAATGACCCCACCAGCCCAAAAAGCTCAACAAATGGTCACACATTCGGTATGGAGAGACTTTTCGATAATAATTTTTGGTAACGTCGACGCACAATGCTTTAAAAATGCTTTAGTTTTGCGAACTGTGACCGTGAAATTTCCCCCATTTTTGCAGTGAATTGTAGTAATTTTAATATGTTGTTGAAGCATATATCCCTCTATTTTTATTAATGAACCGTTTTATTAGGAAACTTGTTACATAAAACTTTTGGTTATTTTTTTTCGCATTTGGTTACACTTTTTTACATTTTGGTTACACAAATTTGTTTGTCCTGCCAACGCTGATTTGCACTAAAAAATTCGTTTTTACGTTTTCCAACAATTTTACATAGACTTAATTATTATAGATAGTATGTTTTATTTTTACCCTCATTTGTCCGCCTTTAATGAAAATCTTCTGGAACACGCATATTTTTAAAGAAAAAAATGACATTAGGAGTGTGTTTGCCTAAATAAGACGTGTATTAATTTTTTGTTGTTCTTAAAATCCAGCTAAACTCTGAATTGCAAACAAAATCCGAAGAATTTCATAATTTATTCACCAAATTAAGTACCAAACAAATAGAAGTAGCAAATCAAGAACACATTATTAAACTTTTGGAAGAGAGCAATGAACGCAGTCAAATGTTGCGTGTAAAGCATGAGGAAAAAATAGGACGTTTGGAAGAGGAATTGGCATATCTAAAGCAAACCATGTAAGTAGTCCTAACAAATACTGGAGTAAAATGGTATAGGAGGTTTCGTGAAGGAACTAGAACACAACTTAAACCAGACTTAATACCACATATACGACGAGTACGTATATACATACATACATAAATGACAGGGACTTCTTCATGCCTGCAGCGCATACAATCACATTTGAGATATTTGTTTGTTGTTTGTCGCAAAGCATATTCATTACACATATTTTCTGCAAACTCAAATTGCATACTTCTTTTTTAGAAAACTCTACCAAAATCATTGCCAAAGTGCCTTTTTAAGCCCATACTAGGCGAAAGCTTTTAAAAATTCATCACAACGGAAAACTTTGTTGTACATAAACTAAACTTGAGAAGAATTCGTAACTAAGTATAACAGTAAAAGTATGTTTTAAAATAAAACTAATGAGCCCTTTGAAAGCTTTATGTTTCAAAGTTTTCCGTTAGTGCAATTTTGCTTGTAACCCAAACGCATAAAGCTTTCAAATAAATACGTATTGCATTTTGAAAACAAATTTCGGAAAACATTACGAGTATTATGTTTTTATTGCAGAACTATCTATCAGGCCAATGTTTTAGCTGGAAATAACAAGAGACAATTGGTGTGTTCCCTTCCTGCTTTACCGCAACCAAATGTGGACTATAGTGAAAATTTTTATTATTACGCAACTCAACGCAAGCGAAAACGTCAAATCGATATAAATGTTAAAAAATATGAAGCTTAACAATTCTTAGTTTTAAAGTTATTTTAAATTTTGTTGTGTTTGATGTTCTGTGTGCTGCGGTAAGAAGCAAAATTTTTGTGCAAAGTTGCCGTATAAATAAATTCTTAATTAATCTCCAATCGCAATGTGTGTATTTGTGTTCATTTGTTTAGATTTTAAGCAATCAAAGACAAATGAGTACAGGGACAAATTATTGGACGGTTAAACGGCAACATCAATTAATATCACAAATTGAAGAAAAACTGATTTTAATACCGCAAACTTATTAAATAAATGGGCTTTAAGAGCACTGCGCTACAGTCCATACAATATATAATACTTGATGGCAGAATTTAGATGTAAAAGATAATAAGTAAACTGCAAAAGTACGATCACATTGCGGTGTTGCTAAGATTTTCAGGAATTCGACAGGAACTAGCAAGTAGGCGCTGATTGGAAACGAGTATTTGGCTGGCTTTTCTATGGATCCCCCCCAGAAGGGGGTAGTGCAAAATATTTTTTTTAATTTCTAAGAAAAAATTTGTAGAATATTACAATTTCCTGAAGATGGTAACCGTTCGTACATTTGTATTGAAAACAAAAACAATTATTTGATTTTAATAGTATAATGGGCTTATATAACGCTTTATATAATGCAATAATTTGAGACTACTACGCGCTTCCCATTTTCGGATATCACTTGATAACAATATCGAACGGAATCAATTGTGAATTCAACTGGTCACAGGAAGAACGCACCTTTCGGGCGATTGTGTCTTAGTAGGACAACTTCAGTTATTTTTGTTATTTTAAGATAAGTGACACTCTGGCAATTAACATGGGGTGGGCACTCTCGCATTATGAATGTAAAAATTGTTAAAAGTAATTTCTTGTTATCTGATATTATAGTGACTTGTTTAGCACATTTTTTATGAAGTCTAATCTTTAAATTGTATTTAACATATTTAAAAATATCCCCAAAAGTACATTTTTATCTCACTGTCTCCTTCACAAAATTCCAAGATTACAAAGTAGATTTACTAACTTCCATGTCGGGTAGTATTTGTTGCCAAGATAAACAATTCCTGTGGACCTTAACATTGTGAGATGCACAATTTAACTTTATGGAAAGAGTGTTACAAAATTACCGAAAAATTTAATTTAGAAAAGAACGAAAGATTTATAATTAAAAATAAATTCCTTTGCATGAACAGCAGTGAATGGCACATGTGGGTTTCAAGTATAACTGCCTGGCCCACGATGTGACACGATATCGTTCGTTCGCTTAATTACATTGAAAACAAAAACAACATTTTAAATTTTGTTCTTCTTTTGAATGTAAATAAACAGTCGAACGATATCGTGGGATAATCAGTAAATGTGTTCTTTAAAAAAATTAAACGTCTTGAATAAATATGACTGATATGATCTGGAACAGGTATTCAGTGTACAATGTCTCGTGTATTAAACGTGAAATTTTTAGTTAGAAGACTACCAATACCAAGTGCTTTCGCACTTAGGCAGCCTGACTACAGCTCTAGGAGTGAGAAAATAGATGTTGGGAAGGCGAATAAAGGGTGTAGTGTTTCTAGAAATTTGACGTGAACTTTTGCTTAGTTGAAAAGGAAGTCTTCTGCAGAGCGTTTATTCCACACACGAACGGTACGTACCGACGAATTTTCTCTGAAAAATCGCCCATAAATGGATGCGCTCATGATAGAGTGCGAGTTTCGGGAAAGAGTTATCTGATGCCATTAGGACACATTCCATTGAAGTAGAGATAAAAAAAATAGTCAATAGAGTTCTTTACTACTCTACTCTCACCGATAAGCCTTTAGGAGCCCTCCTGCATCATATTTTACCTAACGATCCCAATGATATACTTGAAGTATAGAATCTACTGTGTACAGCAATTGTTGTATATGTGCAGACCACATGGTTATTTTATCTAAATTCCGCTCTACTTTGGAGCCAAGTTTTTAATTTGGTCAAGCCCTTAATTAATGCAGCCGCTATCTAACAGAGACTTATTTCTAGATTTATGCATAATTTTGTTTATTTTCATTTACTCATTTATTTATTTATTAATTTTTTTTCTATGACAGCTGCAGTAGGCAAATGTTATTGTTCTTACACTACATACTCTCAAACATGTCTGCATACGTTTGCGTACTTCAGTAGTACATACTTTTTTTCATGAGTGTAAGCAGATTTTAAAAAGATTCAGAATTCCGCATTATGCGTCTGTGATTTAATAAAAAGAGAACTTTAAGACATCGTTAAACTTAATCAAGCTGTCAGTTGACTGTTCATTGTCGTGACGAGTGGTTTAAGTTGAAATAAAAATTTTTACTTTTGTGCACACAAATTTTTTATTATTTTTAATTTCCGCGAATCTTTTATAAAACAACAAAAGAACTTGTAAAAAAAGTATTTTAAATAGCGTAATTTAAAATTTAAAAAAAAAGTGGTGCTCGTCCAGCATTATAAAATTTTATATGGATTTTTGTTTTTGTAATTATTGAAGGTTTTATATCCTAGTTATAGTGGTGAGTTTGAAGTGTAACATTTTCAAAGGACGAAAACAATTTGCATGTCTTGTGTAAGACATTGAAAATTTCCTAAGGAAGAGTGGGCAAAGTTTTGAGATACATAATTTGTTATCAGTCGTTAAGCAATCTGGTTTGAAGAAAAGCTCGAACGTCTTCGCAATTATTTTTTAACTCATGGCACCATTGTTGTTTGGTCTTCCAGGGTTTTGCGTCCCTCTCGCAATGGTTATATGATATTTTTTTAATCCTCGATCTAGATACAGAGGTATATGTATACATATGTATATAGTTTAGAGATTGGACAGTGGTACAACTCTGCAGTAGCGTATTAATTATAAAGCAAAGTTGCGAGGGCTCTGACTTTTTCAGTCTTATTTTAAAATTTTTGATTTTATTTTATAATGTAATAAATGTGTAATTTCGCACTTATTCAGAATTTCGATTAAAAAAGTTGTCATACGAAAGAAACATACTTTTTTCGATTTATGGGATTTCTATAAAACTATTTTCTATATCAAGTATTGCCGTAAAGTACCTTCGAAACGAAATAGTTAAAAATAAAACGTAATTGTGTTTTTATCTAAAATTACGACAGCATTTTATACGATACAATTTTAGCAAATGATAAAATTTCATTTCATTGTTTCATTGAACTGTTTACCATTGTATCACTACACGTTTATAGTTTTATTAAATTTTTTTATACGATATTGAATGAATTGTTGGACCTTATTCACTTCCTATGTTTACTTTTTCTCTTAGTTATAAAACAAATAACTTTTATTTACTTGCATTTAAAATTCATAATAAAATTATACTGATTCTTCAAAGAAAGTGTTTTTACAAATAAATGATAAGATAAATTCAAATTTCCACAGCTTCAAATGCAATCTTAATACCTGAATATACGATACCATGAAGGCGGCAATAAAGTTAACAATTTTGAGATTTACAAAAGTCTCCAGTGCTTCCGTGCTAACTTGTTATTTCACTTTTGTGTTATTGTGTTCTTGTAAAGCCGCGTCTATACTTGTTGGTGGTAATTCTGATAGAAAAAGTGTAATCAAACCATACAGTTTATTCCTGCGACATGTTTATTCCTTTGACTAACCATTTCGAAACTTTTTCTTATATGTAGTATATGCTGGGAACTTAATTGGGACGAACGCACGACAAATACTGACGAAGAAGGGTGCTGTAGCACAGAAAAATCAGAGAAATTTTTTGACTTGAGCTCGAATTGAAACCACGGTCCTTCTCGTTGCAGAGCTAACACGCTAACTAACCGCTGATTAGTTTTGAACTTTATCGCCGTAATAGTTAAATATTTTTTTTGTCCGAAAATATCCCAAAATCGACCGGTTCTGAATCCGCCACATCTCGTTCCAATACATTGACGGGTTCTTAAGACACATACATACATCAATATTGACATCATCGCGAAAATAGTCAGAATCGGCTGCTGGTACCTCAAAATGTCGAAATCTTATGAGAACTGAATTTTTGAAAATTGGTGTAAAATCAGCAACTTCCTATGGCGAGAATTTAGAAAGTCATATTTACATAAAATAATTTCATAGCTCTCCAGACCACAAGATGTTCTACCTACGTACCTCATATGCTTTTAAATATAAAAAAACATGCATTTCTTTTACAATGGCTGCCGTTTGATTATTAAAACTATAGCAAATGTTATCAATTAAAATAAAGAAAAAAAAATTAAAAAAAGATTAAAATTCCTAGACACTTAAAAAATGCCCAAGGAAAGGGAATCACTTGAGCGCGAATGTCAATAACGCAACTGCGAAAAAACAGCAGCAGCCATGAATTAATGAATGAATGTCACTGTAATCATTACAGTGTAATGATACTAAATAAAATAACGCCAATTAAGGGAATTATAAAATGAAATTAAAGCGAATTTAAATAATAAAATTTATGGTTCGGTGGATGGATGGATGGATCTGTAGTTATTTAAAAGCCCATTTATGTGTCTTGAGCTAGACAAAACGTTACAAATTGTTTGCCTTGAACCAGTGCTCAGGCGTTGTACCCTACGTCTGCAATGTATTCCGTATTCGAAAGGGAAATAGTGTACAGAGAAGACAGGTGGTGAATTGATCGAAGGATAGAGAGCTTAATTCTTGCACAACACTGCAGTTGCACGTTTTTTGGAATTTGTAATGCAGATTTGCTTCGTCTGTTCACGTATTAATTTCTAAGCTGGAGGGGAGCCATTTTAGTTATTATTTTACTCCACCGACGAAGGTGGGCTTCGTTAGCACAGACACATTGGAAAAATTTTGGGTCTGACTGGATCTTGAACTGTGATTTTCTGCTTGCTTAAGCATGCATTTATAAAAAATATACAGAAATGGGAATTTATAACGGAGTATGCATAATATGCATTTAATTAAAAAATATGCATTTCTTAATAAGAAAATATGCATGTAAAAATTTATTTAAAAAAAAAATCCAAGCTCTCGCTATGTGAATTTTTGCTAAAATTTTTTAATAAATTTCAATTGTTATTGATATAGGGTGTTTTTTTAAAAATGTGTTGCGAAACTTCTAATCGAATTACCAACAATGGTGGATGATTATTATGACCGTAATGAAGTTACACACTTTTAGTAATGACAAATTTCAGCAATTTGATATAAAATTGTTTAACGAAATAGACTTTCATGGTAATTTCAGTAGTCGAATCAAAAGTCAATCAAACCGCAGTTGCCAAGAAAATTAATTTTGATTGAATTTCACATTATTTACGGTGCCACTGTCCGCTGCTGAAATATACATATGTATGTACATGCATACATACGATTACATATGTACATATGAAACGAAGTGCTTTAATTATGAATTTGCTTCCTTTCATTACTGATCTATTGATCATTTCTCGCCGCCCTTTAAGCTGGTTTTTCAACATGGAGGCACAATATGATAAGTTATCGCAACATCAGATGAATATTTTACAAATCGATAACGAAGCAAAAGTTAAGCAAAGCATTACTTACGCTAACAACAAATCGCTGGTAAGTTTTTTTTTTATTTGCTGTTAAAATGTAGTGAAAATAACTGTTTAAAAAAGCTTTCAGCAACCAGTTTAAATAGTGACAGCAGTTTCCCAACGGGTCGTGAGAAATGGGGCAAGGAAATTGAATTTTTATTCTCTTGCATTGCATTGTCCGTGGGTTTAGGGAATGTTTGGCGTTTTCCTTTTATAGCGTTGGCCAATGGTGGCGGAGCATTTGTTGTGCCATATATAATAGTATTACTTCTTATAGGACGTCCCGTTTACTATATGGAAGTGATATTAGGACAATTCTCCAGCCGCGGATGTATCAAGGCTTTCGGTATGGCGCCCATAATGAAGGGTACGTTTAAAAAATAGTATACGAAGGGGTTTAATTGCGATCTATTTATATATTTATGTATATATTTTCTGTTGTTATTTACTTATATCATAGGTGTTGCTTACGGTCAAGTTTATGCCACTGCCTTGGCCACTTCTTACTATGCCAGTATCATGGCGATAACTTTAAAATATTTAATAGCCTCTATGGCGGAAATTTTACCTTGGACTTATTGCCTTCCTGAATGGGGCAATGCTTGTGTGGCAACCTCCGAGTCTTACAATCACAGTAACTCTACTGACATTAAGAGGATTTCCTCGGCTGAACTGTTTTTCACCAAATCCGTTTTACGCGAAACTACCAGCATTGATCTGGGTTTAGGATCACCCAGTTGGGATTTAGTATTGTGCCTACTAGTGGCTTGGTTGATAATTGGGGTCATTTTAATAAAAGGGATACACAGTTCCGGTAAAGCATCCTATTTTCTAGCGCTGTTCCCTTATTTAGTGATGTTAATCTTATTGGGACGAGCAATTACGCTGCCGGGCTCTTGGGTTGGAATTATGTACTTTTTAAAGCCACAATGGAGCGAATTATTAAATCCAAATGTAAGTTTGAAAAAGAAAATGGCATGAGCCAGAAGAAGTTGTACTGCTTGAAATATTCGTAAAAAAAATTTGTATAGAAAATTAAATTTTTAAAACTTTGAAATTAAACCTGAAAAATTTGATTTTTTATGAATACGGTATTTAGAGTCGACTTTTGCAAATATTTTATGATTTTCTTGCTATTGATTTCTTTACTTAATGCAGGTTTGGTACAATGCCATAACGCAAATGTTCTTCTCTTTGGCCATATGTTTTGGGACATTGATTATGTATGCATCCTTTAACAATTTTCGAAAAAATATTTACAGGTAAGGGAATTTTAGTCCTTAAAATCATACAAGAATATCATTTAGCCAATTCACAAAATGTTCTATTGCGCTATATTTATAGTATTGCGCAACATTTTATGATTGTCATAATGATGTATATGTCATGATGATGTATATGACAATACTATTTTGTTACCTCAGTATTTCTTTTCAGTGTGCTATTTAGTCAACTGTTTTTCTTTACAAATGCAATAAAATTTTTTTTTTACTTTGAAAAATTTAAATAATTTTTATGAAAACGGTATACAAGAATTTAATCTATATATAATCTATATTTTTCTGTCATTTGAGTTTAACGTAATACGACAGCCAGTTCACAATAGTGCTATTTGGCCGTAAATCGGACTTTATTGCTTAGCACTTTAGAAGACTTTATGGTTTGGCTAATATTTTATAAACATATCGTATGTATGTAATATGTACTATCCCTGCCACTTGAACAGGACAGTAATTTTTAATATAAAAGGCATAGTTTGAAGTAACGGTGTTTATTATCGGGTTTTTTTTTAGAACATTTTTTAAAATCTTCAGTTTTTTGAAGTTTTTTTTTTCAAGATAAAGGGAGAGCTACCAGCGTAAGGCCAGAGTAAGAAATAAAGCGTATGACGTAATTTCTGTTCGAGAATTTCTGTATATGGAAACAAATTTTTGTGTTATCGCTGTTTCACATATAGAACATACACAGGCAGAAATTTTTATGTTAGGTATGCTCAAATGCGGAATATTTCTAGGATTTTCCCAAACTGATTTTGTATAAACATATTATTTATAGAATATGAATTGCAAATTGCTATTTTTTTTTACACAGTGCCACAGGATATATGCTACATATGCCATGCATGCACCGGAACAGGGCCTACTTATTAGGTCTGTGCAACTCGCCATGTGTTTTACAAGTATTTTATACTTGACTGTCAAAATTTGTTTACATTTGTCTCATTTGTTTAATTTGGTAGAGCGCGCAATTAAGAAGTTTACTCATTTCTTTATTTTGAGAGAGGGTTACAAAAACAATTACGGCATACATAATTGAAATTAATGCTTTTCTTCCTATTGTGGCCTGTGTGTGTTTACTTTTTAGAGAGTATTAGTCTCTTTTTTTAGACATCCCAAAGTTAATTTACACAAACAAATGCCTGTTGTTTTTTGTATTGTTTATTGTTGTAGAGCTGCATATACCTAATAAATAGAACTAGATTGATAGTGATAGTGTATAGAAGAGACAGGTATTGAGGAGTTGGAAGTATATAGAGCTTAATTCCGCTTATGTAACAGGGCTGACAGGGTATGGTGAATTTGCCAACTCTTTTGTTTACAATTATATTTGACTTCACCGACGTTTTATTGCTAAAATACGAAGAATAAATACTGTGCTTTATTTATGTCTCAGGTTGTGTACATATATATCATATATATCTATTGCATATTGCAACATTTTTGTTATCATTATAACGTCTACACTAATATTGTACCTCTTATCTTTTTATTCACTGCAACTTGTACAGAGATGTTATTATCATCACCACTGTTGACTCATTGACTTCTATATTGGCGGGTTGTATTATATTTGGCATTCTGGGCAATTTAGCTTATGAAACAAATACTTCGGATGTAGCTAATGTGGTTAAGGGAGGCGCTGGTTTAGCTTTTATTTCATATCCCGAAGCTATAGCTAAATTTAAATTTTTGCCTCAAGTCTTTGCCGTGCTGTTCTTTCTAATGCTGTTGGTTTTAGGCATGGGCAGTAATATTGGTATGGCCTCGTGCGTAATAACTGTTATTAAGGACCGCTTTCATCATTTGCCACATTGGTTTTTAGCCGCCACTGTATCAGTGGTAGGTTTTTTGATAGGCATCGTCTATATGACGCCCGGCGGTCAATTCGTTTTGAATTTGGTTGATTTCTTTGGCTGCTCGTTTATAGCGTTATTTTTAGCTATAGCAGAGTTGATAACAGTGGGATGGATTTATGGTGAGTTTCACTTACAACTATTCTCATATTCATTGCTCGAAATCCCAAACTAATATTAATATTAAATTCACTTTCTGAAACACACTGTATGTTTTTACTGCCGTAATCATAAAATGTTTTTTTTATTTATAATAGGTTTAATAGACGAAATTCAATAAATACACCTTCTATAAATCCAAAAATTTTTTATGCGTACGGCAGTTAATCAATTGTGTTCTTACTTTAACAATGTTTTCTAATTAAAATTGTTTTTTCTCATTAGCCATTTACATATTTCGAATATCGATTTTGTTTTAGGGTTTTTTTGCGGCTTTACTTTTATGAAATAAACAAAGTTTTCTCTTTTTAAGGTGTTAAACGCTTTTGCCAGGATATAGAATTTATGTTGGGTGTTAAAAGCAGCTTATATTGGCGTATTTGTTGGTCCATCATCACACCCGGTTTAATGTTTTTAGTGCTCTTGTATACCCTGATAAACTTCGAACCTTTGGAATACAAGGAAATAGCTTATCCTCAGCTGGCGCATATTTTAGGCTGGTCACTGTGGGCTGTGGGTGTAGCTCAATTACCTGTGTGGGCTCTTTATACAATTTACAAACAACCGGGACAAACATTTAAAGAGGTACAAATAAGACTAATGTAAAGAAAAATTTTAGCTTTCTTTGTAATTTGAAGATTTTTGTAGCAAATGTTATTTTTGTTCCCAATAGTAAATAAAAAAACCAAATATTTTTTTTCGATAGAAATTCTCCCACTCTATCAAGCCCTGTCCAAACTGGGGCCCCTTGGAACCAAAACTTTTAAAGGAATATTTCATATATCGTGAAAATTTGTCTAAGGATCGCGTACAAATAAACAGTTTATCGCAACGAATTTATGATAATATTTTTAATTAGTTTAAAAGTTCTGCTGACATACATACATACTATGTATGTATTATAATTTATCAAAAGTTTATGAAACAAACTAAAAGATGTTTTAACAAAACTTAGGCTTTAAAAATTTCTGTTCAAAATACTCAGTCTTAAAATGCTACTGAAAAAAATTATTATTTTTACTTACATAGTATGTATGTATATGTACAGTCAAGGACTTAAGTCTTCATACATACCCATAACATCACATACATATTCCATCATATACTATTCACTAATCAAAGAGTCTTAGAAAATAATTTATTATTATAATTTTTACTATAATTATTTACGGACGAAAACAAGTTTAACTTGTTTGAAAATGATATACGTGGAAACGCTTGGCGTAAAAAGATCTCAGCACTTGAGTCAAAGAATGTTGTACCAACAGTGAAAGTGGTGGCAACGTAATGGTTTTCGGGCGCCATAGCAGCATCAGGTTTACTACTACGAATATATACAGCTTTTAAAATGTAATTTGCAGCCATCGTTATTTTTCAAGCAGAATGAAGATGTTTGTTTTTGTACAGTAATTACATACATATGTATGTGCATATACTGAAATTTTTCTTCTGATATCTCTGATTAGCGAATATATGATATTATGGGTATTTATGTAGACTTAAGTCCTTTACTTTATGTACAATTATTTTCTAAGAAAATATATTACATATTAATATTACAAAAATCTAAAAAAAACTTTTAATCTAAAATTGAGAAGATAGAAATCAAATTGTTAAAAATGCATGTTAGAAAAAATTAAATAAATAAAATTTTCAAAAGTGAAAATTAATTATTATTATTAATAATTAACACTGTAAAATATGGCATCTTATGACTTTTAAACGGGAACTGACGACTTTCGAAGTGCTTGATGATTTCATACTGTTTTTTATTAATTTACTGGAATTTTTAAAATAATTTTTTTTTAGTACCATTTTTGTTGTTATACGTACACCCACACATCCATGTATATAAGCACAAATTCCCTAACTCGAACTGTTTCGAAATTGACTTTTTAATTCATTTCACACAAATATAAATTTACAAAAATTTAATGCAGTAATCTCCAAAAAATGCTTTTACAAGCATTGATATTTTGATAACTGCAGTTCCCATTAGGTTTTTTTTTCGCCTGGAAAGTTACTATTATTTTCGTTAGAGTTTTCTACGTGAGACAAACGATATGTGCTATGTAATAAATATGAAGTAAAAAGGTACTTACGTGGTAAATTTTTGCTGAAATGCATTTTTTACAAACATGGTCCTGTGTAAAGCAGCCGTGTCATTGAAAACAACAGCTTATTGCTCGTGCTTTTCTTCGTATTTACGATTACTCCATCGCATTAAAATTACTCTCGGAGGTACTGCATGGATTAGTTTTTGGGTTAGACCGATGGGTTATATCGTCCACCCATAGGACATCCTAATGTTAAATAGACATTGTTTTCTCCATACTTTTGGGTTGACTACACATCTATATAAGTATATACATGCATGTGTGGAGTAGTCACATTATTTGCGGGGTTATTTTAAATATCGAAATCCGGTTCAAAGATTGTAATTTACAAAATTATTCACGAATGCTCTGTTTTTACCAATCTCTGGAATTCTTTTCTACAACAACAAAAAGAGACTGCAAATCAGTGTTGCCACTTTTGTGCAATTACACATATAGCGTGTAATTTCTACTTTGAATATGTAGCCCATATTTCATGTGTAATCTGTGTGTAATTTTACTTTGAGCCCTCTTTTTTGCCAAACAGTATGCATGAAAAATAAAATTAGATTTTATGTCTTTGCTCTGTGTCATTATAAAAAAAATACTTCTAAGAGGACGCAGAGACCTACTATATGTCTAGGTGAATTGTGATTTTTCGCATATTTAAATACGACTTTTAAAACTTTACTTACACTTTTAATAAATACTTTTCGCTTGTCAGAAGTGTGAATATTTCAGCAAAAATGTCTGTAACTTTGTTTTTTTTTTAATTTCTACAACTTTCCTCGCTGTTTTCATTACTTTATTTGGGAGATTTTTTTACATTCAAAAGAAAAACAGACCGAGGACTGTTCGTCAGCATAGAGCTGCTTTACGACTGATGTATATTTTCTTCCGTATTCATAAAATTTTTTGGATTATGTTGCTAGAATTTTCTATGGGAATTTGTCTATTAAACGTTTTATTAACAAAAAGAAGTTTTTTGACACGTCAGTTTATGTTTAATAATAATTTTTGTTCATATAAATAAAGATAATGCGTAATTTTTCTTCAAATGTGTAATTGGGACACTGCCGTGTGTAATTTCCAAATTCTTCACTGGCAACACTGCAGTAAACTCTTCTTACGTATTTTTGTTATTGTACTTTGTTGAACAATAACAAAATCCTTATTGCATCATGAGTAATTTTCCAGTTAGTTTTTGTCGGTGTTTATTTGCTGCGGTTGGGTTTGCGCAAGAATCAGTGGTTTATAGTATTTTATATATACATATATAATATTGAAAAGAAATAATTTAATTATGTGATATTTGATAAGTTTTCAATAAAATCTATCAATTAGAAAAGTTATATTTGTATAAAAGTTGTGTGGTAGAGAATTTGCTTTAAACTGCTTTAGATTCCTAAATAATGAAAATTTTAATCTGATCCCTGTTGTTATTGTTGCTCTTTTAATGTGTGTATCTGTTTTTGTGCCAATAGTTGTTGTTATGCTTTTGCATGAATGTAAAAAGTATTTTCTATTATTAAGAGGAGTAAATGGCCATTCTTGCAGAATGTGGGCAGAAAGGAAATAAAAAGTAAGTTTGATTGTTTTCTTTCTTTATTTACATATTTATTTATTTTAAAATTTGCTCTATTGTAAGAGAGTTTATTTATTAATTTAATTGCCTGGATATTTAATTTGATCTCTAGTTTTAAAGCTTAAAATGTTACTTTTATTAAAATTGTCCGATTCATAAATTTAATAATTACTTGTTGACGGTTAAATTCAAATTTATTAACTAGGTGTTTACTTCAGCTTCAATTTGAAGTAAAAAATGTTTGATTACTTTCTGTGATTTTATTTTTATAGTGTGGAGTTAAAGATCTTATAAAGTATTTTTTGAGGAAAGTCAAAAAATTCACAAATTTCAATTCGATATATGTACATATGTACTACATACATACATACATATTGCTCATAGATAGAATTTATTTAATTTGTTTACTGTATTACTACTTCTTATTTAAATTTACAAAATTTTCAAACAAAATAATTTCATTAAAGCAGTAAACAAATGAGCAACAACATAAAACAGTTGATTCGAATATCGGTTTTATTTGCATTCGAAAATCACAGAACCTGCGAATACGATAAAATACAAAACCGACTTGGATTCTATGACAGCCCCGAATATTTCATCACCTCGGCTTTTATCTTGTGAAAATATTTCACACAAATATCTTCAAAACCCACCTCTTGACCAAAGCGTTTTTATCTAGGTGGTGTTGATTTGAATTGCTGTACAACAATCCATGTTTTTTGTCCGCGATATATTAAAAACAACTGATGCAAATATTAAAAGAAAATGTGTTTTGCTTATGAGCAAAAAGTGTATGTAAAATTTTTAATTTTTTAAAATCATGATTGCCACCTGTTTTAACAACCTTATATGTAGCTTACGGAGGGCGTCGACATATAATATCAAATAACAAATTATTTTAGCTTCTTCTATGCTCGCCTGCCGTAGGAATGTAAGAATCTTACACGATTGTTTTCGGAGCATCGTAGGAAAGTCGGCATCATGAAACGTACATGTATATATACATATGTATATTTTTCCTAAAAATTTTTGATAAAGAAAAAACTAACATATATTTTTGAACTCGTTGCCGAACGAAGAAAGTTAGACATATTACTGTGGAGGAAAAATCTGTCTTTTTTTTTTTTGGCAAAAATAGTTACTGTGGTCATAGTATATTTTCAAGTTTAGATAAAATTTGTACAAGTCTTAAAGAGATGTATGAAAAAGTTTTTATTTAAGTGCAAGTTGCCGAAAACATTTTCTTTTCTGGCAACACTAATTATTTTGCTCAAATATATTTTAAGATCTTAACATTTTTAAAATTAATTTTTAAAATTTATAAAAAATTAAGCGTTTGTTTAGTCAAAATATTCTTTAGTTTTGTTTATTTTACTTTGGTTATTTTTCGTTATGTTTTCATTGGCGCCATTTTCTTAATATGTTTATTACAGTGTTGTGTATTTTTTAGTATCACAGGCTTCTTAGTTCTAAAATATTGTTTTATGTAATAAATTGTATAAAGGTGAAATAAATATTTTTCTTTAGTTTTTGTTGATTATTTTGTAAATTATTTTTGCGTAAGCTTTATTCATATAGTAAAAGACTTTTCTAAAAAACGTTGAAATAAATTATTTATTTAAACTGAACTAAATACAATTTTTTTAAACGGTTATGTACATACGTACATATATAAATTTTATGAAATATATGTTATGAAAATTGTTTTAGTGCAATTAGAAAAATTAAAATAGAAGTAGTTTTTGTTTTGTAAATATTGCAAAGAAACGGAACAGTTTAAAAATTATTAACACTCTGAGAAGGAAATAAATATTAGAATTTTTTTTAACAAAAATTTATTTATCGTCTGTTCTACAACACTTTGTATTATTTATGTATATAATATTTTTGGCAATTTAGAAAAGACATTAAATTCAAAATATTTTAATTATGATTTTGAAATCGAGAGAAATTCGTCACAACGTCTTTTATAACATCGATAGATTTGCATCATCTACCCGAATGGTTCTTAAAGATTAAAAATCGCTATACTAATTAATTACAATAAAAACGCCGAGTTTATTGACGTCCTAACTATGTTATCATTTTGATTAAAATATGTGAACATTTCTGTATCACATACATATGTATGTATATAAATAAGTATTATTTTCTATAATTTTTCTAGTTTTTTGACCTTTTTTTTTTTTTTTTTTTTTTTATATTAATAACACTAATTATTTTAAGCCTAAGGTATTTTTATATATTTTATATTTATTTCAATATTTCGCTACTCCTTTGTGTAGCTTCTTCAGGAAAATTGGTTTTTGTTTATAATAAAAAATTTTTTTTTAAAAATTCACATATATGAAAATATTTTCATTGACAAGAACTTTTCATATATTGTGAATTTTTAAAAAAAATTTTTTTATTATAAACAAAAACCAATTTTCCTGAAGAAGCTACACAAAGGAGTAGCGAAATATTGAAATAAATATAAAATATATAAAAAGACCTTAGGCTTAAAATAATTAGTGTTATTAATATTATTTTCTATGTTTTCCAATTTATTATGTTTCAATTTGCTTTTTAGTTATTTCTGTAATATATTATTGAAATATAATTAAAAAAAAATCACATGCATTTTAATTATTAAGTTTTATATTTTTTGCTCAATCACTTATTTTAGAACTTAATAATTGATACCTTGTATTATTAATTGTAAATGTTGTTTAGTAATTTGCAATTCAAATTTAAATTCATTTTTTAAGCCAGTTGCATTTTGGTCAAATTTTCAGTTTTTCTTGATTATCTACTTCTCTATAACATTAAAGGAAACGATTTCAATTCAGCAATATTAGAACCCGCTGTCATCTAAATTCGAGAGAAAAATAAAAATTTTTTAATTTGCAAGAAAGAATGCAATTTTTAACATTTTGGTGAACACTAAACCGTTAACGAATTATAAATTAAAGTAACTCCTCTTATTTCGCAAAAAAATTTAGAAGTTGGAAACTAAATAACGAGCTATATTCGACTGTAAAGTTCGCTTTTAGACTGGGCAACTTTTCTTGAAGCAACTTGCTTCAATTCTCTTTTAAAACTGACGAATAGTTTAGACACAGACAGTCTGTTTCTTAAATTTTCAAAAGAATTACACGAAGCTAACAACAAAATAAAATGCTTCTCCTTAAAAAATAATGCAACAACAACCCTGCTGAAATTCCCCCTGAAAAAACAAGCAACTTCAGCATTGTATCTATCTATCCTTCTATTTCTTCACCACCTGCCTATCGAATTCCGACACGTGCTTTGCATACTCCTACATAAGAGACATTTCCTGAGCACTGATCCTATAAAACAAATTTATGCGTCAAGGTAACATCAGAAATGATGCAACTCTGCTTCATGGAAGAATTCTACGCTACTCTATTACTCCATCAACAGCCCCTTCAGTACACTTTCCAAGGAAGGTAATACGTGGAAGTATGTAAAGTAACATTAAATCTTTCTAAAAAAATAAAACTAAAATATATCACTGGTTTTGGGTTCTGCCGCAAAGTCGACGATAGTAGTTCCAATTGTCATTATAATATAAAAAGAAGGCTTTTAATTATTTAATTAAATTTTTATAATAAATATGTATATACATATGTATATTTAAATATTAAATAGATTTAGATAAAAAAGTTTAGGTGTATAATTATTAGTTATTAATAAAAGTCTTGCGCGAAAACAATATCCATCGTATGTTCTCAGAATTTTTAACCATTATTAAGCATAAATAAAATTGTTTTTTCTAATTATTTTCTATTATTTTATTTTGATATTTCACGCCTGTTTCCACATTGCAAGTTACTCAAAGATATAGTTAAATTTTGGTAGTTTTATTGCGTTGCCAATTGTCACTAATTGCAAAAGCAAGCGAACGATTTATTAAATACAATTTGTTATATTTTCTAATCAAAAACCGATTTTAAAAATATTTATATTCCTATGGTTACCTTAATATAGAAAGGCTCTAACTAAAATATTTAATATGTTGTGTGTTAATTATACAGCAAAGTTGCGCCCTCTGTTATGTTAATTTGGCGGATTATTTTTAAGCTAAGGGGACCAAATTTCTTTATTATTTTACTTCGCCGAGTTTTTTCTATTGCTCAAATAGCGACAAAAGAAGGTGCCGTAGCCAAAAAAACTCAGAAAAAAACCCGGGTTCTTCTGGTTGCAGAGCCAACACACTCATTACTCAGCCATCTGCACCCTCAATAATTTTTTTACGGCAGTATTTTTTTTAATTCTCTAAGCAATGGTCAGTGGAAGACACCAATTTTTTTCATCGAAGCCTTATGGGTCGATTAAGGATTCCAACCGAGCTCCAGGTGGGCACAGTGAAAAATCACTGAAATTTAGGCAACTGGAGTTAATGCAGTGTAGTTCTGCCTTACCTGCGTTACCATTTTTAGCAACTGGCAACTGAACAGTTCGGTTACAATCCATAATCATATAAGAAAATCTCGATTTGAAAAAAATATGACTTAGGGCCTGTCTATATTAAGGCAATTATATACTACATATGCATAAGTAAGTACATATGAATTTAAACAATTAAAAAAGATTTTCCGAATATTTCATTTAAGTTTTATTTTTCGCAAAATTAATTTTTTTCGTACAAATACATTTTGCTTTATAAATCAGCAAAAAAAAAAAACAACAACAGCAACTGTTCTTCTATATACCGCTTGACCTGAAATTCCTTTTCAGCTAATGTTCACTAAAGCGAAGAATTTTCTATATAAAAATATTTGCCAAAATGTCAGAAATTTTTAAAAATCCGAACATTCGTAGAAACGAACTATTAGCGATGGTTTCTCGGAATAACCATTCGCTAAAGTGAGGAAAATTTTGAAAATGCAAATATTAACGTTTTTTTAAATTCTACGAAAGTGCCTGCGTGGCCTACTGCGTGATTATTAGTCTATAAATCTGTAAGTTGGGGGTTCGAAATCAACACGATATGAACAAAAACGAACTGTAAGGGTGGTTTTTCGTTTCACCAGCAATAGTCGTTCTCGAATGTATTACCCTCGAAACGTTTGCTCATTTTGTGAAGGCGATATTACTTTCGTTTGCTGTCGTCAAGCGGGTGCGTAGTGTTGTAAAACTCATATTTTACAATACATAAATAAAAGTAAACAAAATGTCGAATTTCATGCAATAGTATGGTAATAACGTATCTTGTAGGAAAAACGACGTCATATAACGTAAGTATATAATGTATTATAAATATTCATTTCTGTATAGTAATTGGCTGCATGAGAAAACACTTGTTATATGGAAATAGGCAATCATTTGGGCGCATGTTATCTTATTTTATTTTACTACGTATGGATATTTGATTTTCTTTTTTTTTGAGTTATTTAACAAGCTTTGCATTAAATTTTTTTAATTATTTAAATATTGTATTTTTGTTATTTTTTTATTTTAAATTTATTAGCGCTATTGTGGTCCAAAAGGATATTTGCGATTCATAAGTACACTACGTATTGGAAGTTTTCTTTGAACTTGATTAAATTACTAATGTAATTAATTTTAATTAATAATATTTTACAAATGATATGATTTTCATTAAAATCTAGTCAAGAATCTAAAATTTAAAATATTGATAAGAAAGTCTCGGGTGGAAATTATGCAACTACTGTTATGCTTAAACGAAAAATTAAATAAAATAGAAACAATTATGTTAAATAACTATGACGAATAAAATATATTTCTATATTACGTGCTATATTATAGCAAATTATGACGTAGGGAATTGAAATTTAAAACTATAAAGCGGTCTCTAACTGAAAGTTGACATGTAATGCCAAAATGCTGAAACTACTTTTTATACGAACTCTTAAAATTTTCAGTGATTCTAATTGCAGTTTCTAGTAATTATTATTCTATTATTTATTCTACGTATTTTACGTTCCTTCATAACATACTTCTATGTTGTACGAGTATGTATGCACATATATCTTCGCATCAAATATGCGCCAAGGGAAGGAAGTCATTGTCATAATTGTGCAATTGTGCCATAATTAATGGCCGGTGTACAACATACAAAAATATATTTGTTTAACTACTCATACATATATTTTGAGTAATTCTTATACTAACTTTCCACACCAGTTGTCCTTCTGTAGTATAATATAAAATAAGAAAATGGATTTAGTAGATGCTGCCCAAAGTCCATTTATTTGGTCAACTTTATAAAAATATAACAATAAAAAAATAACAGGCAGTTTCTTTGTATACAATCATGGTGAGGCTGTCAAGAATAATTGACGACAGGAAAGAAAAGAGAAAAAAATTTTATTTTTTTACGAGTATATACAAAATTTATGTAAAGGAATTGTAGGAAACACTAAAAAAGGAAAGAGATAGTTGTCAAAAATTGAGAACACAACGCGGTATATAACTTAATTGGCGGGCCTTGATGTTGTCCTTATAGAAATTGATTAGGAATAATTTTTCAATTAAATCAAAAAATCTAATATGGAAAACAAAAAGGACAAATATCGGATGCATTTCATATCGCTGTCGGAGTTCGACAAAGATGTGCACTATCCTATTCTCGTACTGGATGCGTTAATGGTGGCAACAAACACTGAAACTTCAGAAATAGAAAAATTACAAGCACACAGGCGCTCTGAAAGTCGGATTATATATCAATACAAGAAAGGCAAAGATTATGGGAATTAATACTCACAACACTAACACTCTTGTTATAGCATATTCCTAGAGGATGTATAATCTTTTTGTTACTTCGGATGTGCATTTAAAAAAAAATAGTATTACGATTGTGGATGTTAAAAATCGAGAGTCATGTGCCCCTTCAAAAACAAATGGATATGGGGGCTGAACCGGACAATTAGACAGAAGCCAAGACAATTTTATTAGCGTCAGCATACGCCGTAAAATCACATGTTTCTGCCCAGAAATTATTAGCAAGACCGACTTATTGTGCCTGACACATCCATCTCCGATTTAGCACTACATCGTAAGAAAACAGTTTGGATGGATTGGTCCAGTGATGTTAACTTTTTTATTTCGATTTCCGGACAACCCTAAAAAAATTATCGATTTTTAGGTAAAATTACCGAACGCAAGTCCTCTAAAAACAAAAATAATATTTCATTATAAAAACAGATTTATATTTGTAATTCAACTTAGTCATTTAAAAAAGGAAACAAGCACATAGTAATAGTAATATAAAGTATTTATGTATGGATGGATTTTTGTAATATTTTAAGCTTTAGGAAAAAAAGAGTTATTCAAATATTTATGGCAGAAACATATATAATTTCCTTACAATTTACGTTATACTTTCGCTTTTGCTTATACTTTTATGATTTTCTTTTATGCGAAATATGTAGCTTATGTGTAGACACATTAAGAAAAAAAAACTTTGAAATTACCGTACAATTATAGGAATTACCTGCCTACTGTAATGGGTATAATAGGGTTATTACCGTACAGTTAACATCACTGGATTGGTCACACAATGAGCTTAGAGAATACCATCGCTAAAACTGCTGAAACATAGAACTCCTAGCAGAGACCCTAAACACTTTCACTACAACAAGTGAAAGTCTTTTCTCTACAGGTATCACAATGGCGGGTGGCACTAAAATGAATTGGATCCAAATGGGCTGGTATCGCAAGTGACTCGGCGACATATAAAAAAATGTCTAAATGTCAAAAAAAAAAATTTGTTAATGATTTAAAAAAAATTTGTGAGTTGTGGTAGCTTCCTAGACAATTTGCAAGTTTTTCTGAAAGTAATTAAAAATAAGAATTCGGGAGTTTATTTGCGACAGTGTACAAATGTACAGTCTGCAAATGGTCTTAAGAGTTTACATGGGAACGTTTTAGGATTGTAGAAAAATCAAACCAAATAACTAAAAATCATACCAAAAAATATTACAATTCGTTTATTGAAAAATAACTAAACAAACAAACAAACAAAATAAAGAAGCAATAATTTAATAAAGACGGCAAGACAATCTTAAAAATACAAAGAAGTCAGACGTAAAAAGAAAGAAAACATCAAACTCAAAATGCTTGAATTGGCCTATAAAGACCTGTGTAGCCACATAGTCTGGCTCTAAGGGCAGGTATTAAAACGGCAGCTGATGTTATGTCCTTTAACAAATCGGCACACTCACAAACCAACAAATACATTTTATCGCCTTTTTGCGAAGTACTTTTATGTAGAGCAATACGCCTCAAACCAGCAGTACGTGGCAAGTATCTACAGGAAGTGAAAAACGAAAATTGTAAGAAAAACTAAATTATAAAGTGCTTTTATGTTAAGTTTTCCTGTGCTAACATATTATAAAAATTGCTCATAAGTGTTAAATAAAAATAAATGCATAATTTTTTGCATGTTGCATAATTAGAATGGCCTTTTACAGGTCAAATATACGCAGACTTGTACCATAATTTTTTGGTATTTTGAAGGTAATTACATCATGTATTTCCCATATAAAGCCGTTCCGATTGTCATAAAGCCGGCGAAATTGATCTTTTTAAGCTTCTCTTGAGGCGATATCTTTTTTTTTTACAAAGTTAAGACCATAAGTTGAACTCCCATCCCAGATGTTGTGGGTAATTGGTCTCTTCAGATGCTCTTTGTGTATTCTGTCTTATTCAAGAGGTTGCAAACAGTTCTTCTTGGGTAATGTTTAGCTTTTAGGGAATCAAAACAGTGCTTAAATGACAGTCGGACTTCCAGAGCATGAAAAAAATTGCCTTAATATAATCGAAGAAACCAAATGCTACAGTATCAGGACCAGAAACGCTGTTCACATTGCCAGCTTTATCGACGAAAAGCATTTAAGTATGGTGTATCTTCTCTTTGCTGTGCCTTAAAACAATACGGACACAAACCATCAGAAATTTGTTAAAAAATATATATTTTTTTTAATAGAAAATCTTATCTTTCCAGCGGGAGCCATACGTACTTATGCAACGTACGATAAAAATTGGAAAAATAATGCATTTATTTTAGTAACACAGTTTAACTTTTGTTTAGTTTATTTTCTTGTACAAGGTATCACAGTACTTACCTATACAACATTCTAGCACCGGTCCAGTACAACCAATTTTTCTCAAATCTCTCACCATCATCGCCTTCGAAAACCTTTCAAGTTAAGAAAAATATTTGTTTCTTAGAAAAAAATATTTTTTAAATCGATTTAAAAAAAGCAGCTAATTTTGCAAGTTTTTATTTTATTTATTATTTTGATAATACAAAAGCCCAGAGCCCAATCATACAGTATTATTCAAGAATTAAATTTTTAACTATGTTATATATTTAACAACTTAAGAAATTACTTATTTGGAAAATAAAAAAAAAACTATTTATAATAAAAAGGTAAAATACATCGGAATTGCAAGTACGAAATTTAAACAATTCCTCTCGGAATGTTTGAAAGTCCTCTGAGCTTTTCTAAATCGTATTTTTTTTTTAAATTATAATGATGAAACGTTTATGTAAATTTATGTAAATTTAAAGCTTTTAAAGCTTGTATTAAAAGTTTTTATAGCTTTAATTTAAAACTATTTCTCAAAGATTACAAAAGACTTTTATAAAGCATTTCTGCAAAAATAACGACTTAATTTAAATTTATCATTGATTCCCATTGATTTGAAATGAACAAATTTTAAAAATTACCGTTTAGCTGGTCTACATCGTCAACTAAAATGCAAAAGAGCCATCATAACTTTTAAATATTTTACAGGAGAGACAAAAAACTTAATAAAATGAAAAGTGGTGTGGTTACAAATATGATTTTTGTTCGCATTATCATTGATTGATTTCGAAAGCTTAATAAAAACTGCCTTTTGAATTTCTTTAATAAAGTCGTTACTTTTAAAAATAGAAAGACGTGTGTCTTTATGCGCGATATCCATTAAAAACTGAATTTTGAGTTTTTTGTTGTTACGACCTTTTGCATATCAAGTGACGATATGTACATTTCATTTGGTGCTAATTGAAAATCGTCAGTAGACATTTAACCAAATTCTTGGAAAAAGCTAAGAAATTTCATATGGTTATACAAGAACTCGCAAAAAATCTTTGAGAATTACAAAATAAACTAAAAAGCTTCTTGAAAACAATTTTTCTTTATACAATATATGTTTCATTTGTTAAGATATTTGATTTTTTATTTATAATTTTTGAAGCTTTTAAGTAAATTTTTTCTGTGTTTTAACCCAAGTTTCTGGCGAAAGCTTTTATTGCCGTTATTGCCTTTTTAGAATTCGTTTACGTAAAAAAATAATTATTCCTACCTTAAATACCGATATGATATAACCGGTTGCTGGTGTTTGTGCCTTTTTAAGGCTGCCCAATTCATTAGGGGCGTATTGTAAAGGTGGACGACATATAGCGGCCACTTCGCTATACAAATCTAAGGTATGAGCGGCAGTGTATCTAAAAATATAAATGTTAAAAACGAAAATGCCAACAAAATACTTTTCCCAACACTGACTTTAAGTTTTTTGGCTCAAATTTCGATAGAGATGACACTCTTATGCCGGTATAAAAATTTGAAGGATCCGTTTGTGTTGTATTTATAACGTAATAAGTGATAAAAGGAAATTCAGCTAAAGGCAAAAACGACAAACAATCATCAATATGCATCAAATGGCCTCACAGGTCATACTCACAACACTTTTCCATGTTGGCCAATAGCATACCGCCAACGGCAGTATTTGCTTGTTGAACTTCAGTCAAAAGTTCAGAGGCCACGGCTCGTTGTTTAAGTAAAGGATGTGCCAGTGGAGACTCTAAAACTGGATCAATTGGTTCGAGAGGGCTCATCAAATGCACTAGTATACACATTTTCGGATCGGAAACTTCCAGGACACTCAAGGGACTAGCAGGTTTGCTGCCAGCACCTTCAACGGGAGAGGGTGGCAACTGTGGGGAAAATACAAAAATTTCACATAATCACGGAGAAAAAAAGAAATGTTTGTGCTTGGTTTTACTCACCGGTATACCAGCAGGCAAGAATCGATCCACACTGTGGACCGGTATTATAAAACAATCACGATCTAAAGTGGTCAGTGATATTGGTTCGGATCTGGAGTAACTCACTGTTAAAGAATTGTTGTTACTGGCGGCAGCAGTACCCGTACCACTGCCACCGCCACCGCTTCCAGTGGCAAAACTAGCTGGAAGGCAGAAAAAAAGAATTGCAAATAGTAGTTAAATAAAGCCAAATGTAAGCTCGCACAGAAATTTAACAAACTAAAAGCTTTTACTACCAAGGCTCCTCCTTTCCTTTTGAAGAAGAAGTGTGTCTCCAAAATTCGTGTTTACTTTGTTCTATGAGTTCAGAAACTTTTACAAAGCTTTTCAAGTTTTTCCAATCAAACTAAGCTGTTGTTATTTATTAATATGGGTTTTAAGAAGCTCATATTTTGTTAGCTCTTTTGTTCTAGTGTAAAAAGCTCATGTTTAGTATTAGCCCGGAATTTAATAAACATTTTTTTAAATTAATGAATACACATTTCATCAGCAAATTTCTAAATAAAAGCTTTTTTTCTCGCTGAAGCTGAGCATATTTTACAAAATTATGGTGGAAAAGTTAACATTATTCTGCGTATGTTTTAACATATGCTGCGTTTACGAAGTAACACTTGTTTTTTTTTTTTTTTGTTAATTTCTTTTAGTTTAAAATTATATTACTTTGGGAAGAAACACGGGTTTTTCTTCTAATTTTTATTTATGCAAAGTTTCCAGGACTCGAACAGCGGCCAACGCGTTAAGAAAGCTTTTTTTTCTTTGTTGTTTAATTGTTAAAGCCTTTTTCCAGTTTGTAAGGTGAAAGCTTTGCAAAGAGATGCTACGGAACTTACTTACTACACATGTACAAATAAGTGTTCGAACCAGGAGGGTAAATACATACATATGGGTGGGTGGTGTGGATCTTTTTAATCACAGTTATTTTGAGTGCGATATAGAATATAAATAAAAAGTAACGAAATTTTTGTTAAAGATTAGAAATTTGGAGTTAATTTTAAAAATGAATTTTTTTTTTTCTTTTTTTTTTGTTAAAAATAAAGACAACAATTTTAGGGGCTGAACAAATTCAAACCTTGCCTAGCAGCAGTGGACGACAACGTTGTTGGCAAGCCCATGCCCCCCATTGTGTTGCTTTGCTTTCGAAAAATACTAGAATTGCTGCTGTTAGGCGTGCTAAATTGCTGGCTGTTGTAGATAGTGCTGGTGGCATTGAGGTTCATAGTGCTGTTGCTGTTGGCTACAGCCGTTGTTGATATTGT